>OX637647.1:12308919-12908919 GCA_951802225.1 Euspilapteryx auroguttella
GTAAACAACGGAAAAAATATTGCACCTTGGGTTACATTATTTGAGTTTAGGTAAGGATCCCTAATTTTTATGAAAATCTAATATAGCCTATGACACTCGGGGTTAATGTAGCTTCCTACCAGTGAAAGAATTTTTCAAATCGGTTCAGTATTTCCGGAGCCTATTCGTTACAAACAAACAAACAAACAAATCTTTCCTCTTTATAATATTGGTATAGATATGGAAATACATAAAATCTCGGGTTGTTCTTTTTTATTATAAAATTGGGGCATTTAAACCAGCAAAAACCCTCTTTCTGACTTCGCCTGTTCTCGTAGCATTAGTTTCTCGGCGTGTGTGTGTTCCCTCTACCTCCTACCTCTGGGAATTCTACATACAGTCTCACCTCGGACACATCATAGAAAAAATCGCATTGCTTCGCGCGCAGTTGAAACTCGTGTACGTGCACGCGTGTCATGCCTGTGCCTGTGTGAGTGAGATGAGACGTGCTACTTGTACTGAGAGTCACTGAGCGGTAACCGAGGGCGGCGGAGCCGCACTTGCTGAGGGAGGCAGTGCCCATACTGTATCTATCAACTATTATATCCATCTACTATACTTATATATATACTTATATATATATATATATATATATATATATATATAAATTATTCGTGGTTCGTTAGTCTCGCTAAAACTCGAGAACGGCCAGACCGATTAAGCTGATTTTAGCTCAAAATGTTTTTAGTAGTCTAGGGAAGGTTTAAAAGGTAAGAAAATATGGAAAAATTAAGCAAAAACAACAATAAAATTTTTCCATATAAAATTGTAGAGCGCAGTACGAAGTTCGCAGGGACAGCTAGTGTAGTAACATTGAATAAACTGTGATACAGTAGTACCCCGACATTACCTCAGCTGCGCCCCGGCGGCGGCCAGCAGCGTGGGCAGCCAGTCGGCGACATGCAGCGTCTGCGCGGCCGCGCGGCGCCCCGGCAGCCGCGCGGCCCACAGGGCGCCCGCGCCGCGCACCCCGCCCTCCCACAAGGTGTTTTTTACCTTTGTACGATTTTTAATAGTTATCATGTTGTCAAATAAATCAAAAGTCAAAAATAAATTATTCAATCAATATATATAAAACTCTTCCGTTACTGACTGACTGACTGACTGACTGACTGACAGACAACGCAGAGCCGAAACTACTGGGCGTACAAAGCTGAAATTTGGTATGTAGGTTCCTTAGGGCGTGTAGGTGAGCACTAAGAAAGGATTTCCCGAAATTCCCAAGGGAACGGAAAAAAACGGGATTTTTGTGTTTATGAGAAGTCTACGCGGGAAATACCGCGGGGCAGCCTCTAGTATATAATATAATAATCAATATATATAAAACTCTTCCGTTACTGACTGACTGACTGACTGACAGACAACGCAGAGCCGAAACTACTGGGCGTAGACAGCTGAAAATTGGCACGTGGGTTCCTTGGGGAGTGTAGGTGAGCACTAAGAAGGGATTTCCCGAAATTCCCACGGGAACGGGAAAAAACGGGATTTTTGTGTTTATGAGAAATCTGCGCGGGAAAACCCGCGGGGCAGCCTCTAGTAATAATAATAACACATCACACTCAGAGCCCCTAACTAGGAAGAATGTGCTATGCCCCTAACTATGTTTTATTGCGTTAAAAAGTGAGCGTGGCGTGCATGATTAGCTATGGCGCGTCGCTAACTAAATAATAATAACACATCATACTCAGAGCCCCTAACTAGGAAGAACCTGTATCTAGGGTGCCCGAAACACACACAGAGACGAACATCACACCCAGACCGGAAACAAACATCGATATTCATCATATCAATATTGGCCCCGCCCGGGAATCGAACCCGGGTGCACACGCTTACTCAGTCCACATCACTGCCAACTGAGCTACGGAGCA
This sequence comes from Euspilapteryx auroguttella, assembly GCA_951802225.1. Taxonomy (NCBI): domain Eukaryota; kingdom Metazoa; phylum Arthropoda; class Insecta; order Lepidoptera; family Gracillariidae; genus Euspilapteryx; species Euspilapteryx auroguttella. The sequence goes on from OX637647.1 coordinate 12,310,827, forward strand.
GTCAAACAAATCTTTCCTCTTTTTAATATTGGTATAGATAAAAGATGAATTTTGTGCATTCTGTAAGGTAGTAAATTCTCACCCCTCTCAGCGGGTAGTTTGAAGCGGCATTGTCGTTGAACCCCGCGGCCGGGCCCCCGTTGTCTGTAGTAAACAGTATAATACTGTTGTTTAGCAATCCGTGCTCGCCTAACGCTGACACCACTTTGCCCACCGACTCGTCCAACTTTGTTAGTACCGCTGGAATAATAGACATTTGTTAAATTGAGATTACCATTATCATCTGAAATGAGGTAGCGGCATAGAATTCTATCACCCCATTTCCTCCCGTGGGTGTCGAAAAAGGCGACTAAGGGAATTTCCGAAGGACGGGCAGCAGCGTCCTTCATTAAAAAATTAAACAACCACCATTGACCACCATCGGCGGTAGCATGACGACAATTTGTCGAACGTATCTACTACATACAAGTCACTTTTGTCGATCGTCTCCATACATTTCCCTGCATTGAAATGTCAAAAGCGAAATGTTAAAAGTGACAGAAAGATTCGACAAATGGTCCGTCATGCTGCGGGGCAGGTTTGTCCTTGCGGTGATTTCTGGGAGAGGCCTGTGTCTAGCAGTGGTCGTCTTATAGGTTGCAATGATGATGATGTATATCATCTCAGCCGAAAGACAAATACTGCTGAACATAGCCTCTCCCACAATAAAACAAAACATTATCTTACGCCTATATTCCTCGGAGGGAGGCAGAGGCAGTGGCACCCAGCTTATTGACTAAGCCTAAAGAAGCACCAGTACATCAAGCTGGACCCACGTTTAGCCGAGTTTGTGTTACTTACCATCGTGACAAGGGGATGCCAAGTTTCTTTACTAATATCCATAGACTCGTAATAATTGTATTGTTATAATAGTGTTTTGTTTTCTTTGGGTGTGTTACAGAAATTGCCTTTATATGGTTAACGAAGTCACTAACAATACAATTACGAGTCAATCGTAGAAACTTGACCCCCAGATTGTCGCCGCAGTTATAGCGACCACTACTCACTGCGGCCGGGACCAACGTGCCTTCCGAAGCACGGACTCATCTTACTTTTCGGACAATCAGGTGATTCAAACTAATAAATAATAATTAAAAAAAGTAAGACTGCAATGTCCTAACCAAACGAAAAACTACCACTGCACTACGGAGACAGTTCTACTTCTTTAAACCCAAGAGCTTCGCTCTTGTCTGTGGAGCCTCCTCCATTCTTACCTTTTCCCCGCCATCTGCTTGACCTGTTGATATAGGCAGTCAAAAATTACGTACTAAAATGAAACTTAAAACTTAAAAACCCAAGCAAGAACTAACTGACCAGCAAATTTTCTTCTCTGGAAGTCCTCAATATGTGAGAATTTATCAACCAAGTGGTCGGGCGCGCGGATAAACTCGGATGGGTTGCCGCTGTGCACCGCCGAGTGCGCCACCATCAGAAACAGGGGATCTGATTGGTTGTGTCCTTTTATTACCTGAAACATAATAAAATGTGCTATAAAAGTGTAAATGATGAATTGTCTGAGGGTGCGCATGTTAAAACTCGAGCGCCGTGAGAGTTTTAAACTACAACGTAATAAAATAAATAAATAAATCTATACCAATATTATAAAGAGGAAAGATTTGATTGTTTGTTTGTTTGTTTGTAACGAATAGGCTCCGTAAATACTATGGATGGATGGATTATGGTAGGAAGCTACACTATCCCCGAGTGACATATGGGCTATATTAGATTTTCAAAAAAATTAGGGATCCTTACAAAACTCAAATTATGTAACCCAAGGTGCAATATTTTTTCCGTTGTTTACATATTTTGACAGGTGGTTTGTTATTGTTGTTTGTTTTTTTTATTCCCCCATTCTGGGCAGGCAAAAGAACATAGTCTATAGAGCCAAGTCTTTGTAGTATCCTAATTCTATGGCGTAACGAAGTAACCCGGGACAGCTAGTAAATAAATAAATAGAACAAGCTAGGGTTGTAACAGCACCCGAAGCGGAATAGCTTTACACCCACGTTATATAATTAACTCTATGCCTACACGAATCTTCTAGGCCATTTATAAATGAAAGAAGAGCTTCAGTTCAGTTTCAATCAGTTTTCCTAAGGCTGCAAATAAAGCTCGACCGTCGGTCAGCGCTTTATACGTCGTCGGTCGGAAGTAGGTATAATGTATCATCGCGTATACTGCAGCGCTAAATGAGCATCTACGCGCGTACAGTTCCGTCTGCAAAGATTGAGCTGATTGATTGACGTCCGACCGACGTAAGCCCTGACCGTCGGTCGAGCACTTTAACAAGACTAACACTAACCTTGATTGCCTCGTCTGTGTAAATATCAGTCGCATATTTTCCGAATAAATCGTGCGCTACTTCGAAACCTGCAAGCAACAAAATACTCCCTTAAAATAAAAATAATTCCCTACCGTGAAACCAAATTTAGTTCTCTACGTTGCAGTTTTTGTAGGTCTTCTAGGGGTTCACGGGAGACACGTCGGTGTTTAAGTTGGTGTGTCAAAAATTTATGTATAACTATCAAAGTTTTGGGGATGTGTTAAAAATGTAGCTGCAAAGTTTTAAAAGTGATAGCGTCACACAACAAAAAATGTAAATAAGATGAGAAATCAGCATAAGCTGTATTTTTACCTCGTCTAAAATCGAATCCCCAGGATCCATTTTCCATAGAAGTGTGGTCGTATAGGTCGATGCGGCCGGTCCAGAAACCGAGGTGCGAGTCAAATCTGTAGTAAGTAACTAGGTATTTAAGTTTATTTTCTGCCGTTTTGGGAGATAATATTTAAATTATCTATGAAGTTTTACCTTGGGGATTGTGTAGCTTACTTAATGCTTGTTTTTTTTTTCATCATCATCATCATCATTATTTCCTTTAAGTCCCTCATCAGGGGTATAGGGCTTTAAGAAGCGTTTTCCAGCGTGTTTTTTTTTTAATTATTATTATTTTTATAAATCGCTTTAAGCAATAAGTCCGCCCATTGCAATCAATAAAGAGTTTATCTATCTATTTAACTACCTGAAGCAAATGTAAGAGCACGTTATTTAGTACTTATTACCTTAGTTTCTATACCAAATTGTCTATTTAGTACTTATTCGTGAAGTTATGTTATTTTTGCATAGCTCTTCAAACTAGTAACATATTATAAAGAAGAAAAAAACGCACCAGTATATAGACCTTGAATATTTTTACACTCACCCTCTATTCAATGGTAGATATTCCTTCTTATAACTTCCTAAATGCCATTTGCCGACTAAGTGCGTCTTATAGCCCAAGTCCTTTAGGTACTGCGGAAGAATTTTCTCTGAAAGCGGCAAACCTCGCGGCTCCATACCGTAGATGACATCATGTTGCATTCCTGATCATAAAATAACAAAAATACTTTATTCCCCATAGGATCTTGAGTGCAGACCTCCACAGGGTATGGGAAGGAAAGGACGTCGATCATCAATTATTCCCGGGTCCTTCCCAAAATCACCGAGACGGCCAATGGTGGCTTTAATAGGTGCGAGCCCCACATACAGCTAAGGGGAGCGACGGGAAATAAAAAAAGACCTCTACATGGTGGTCAGACGATCTTGTGAAGGCTGCGAGAGTAGTGCACCTCTTAAATTTATAGTAAGTACCTATACTACTTGAAGAGAGGTGGCGGGCGGAAAAAAGTCTTAGCACTCAACTGAGCAAACTATAAAATTGTAGCAAACTCCCTCGAAGAGCTACTGAATTAAATTGTCAATTCGTTTTTAACCTTAACCAGTTTATATCCAGATATTTATAGGTTAGTTGAGCCATGACCGAATTACGGGCCCCCTTCCCGGTAACTATTATTGCAATACTAATTCCGTCCAATTTGATACCCTGTCATAATAATGGGAGACAGAGATTTAATTCTGATGTAAGTAGTAAAACACAATTATCTCATTCGAAAGACGTCCATCCACTGCTGTTCCTAGGCCTCTCCACAAATCGCCATACCGACCGGTCTTGAGCGACCCTCATCCAGTGGACTCTCGCAGACTACACCAGGTCGTCTGACCACCTTGTAGGATGTTTGCCTTCTCTGCAGCTTCCGGTGCGCGGTCGCCATCACTCTAAAAAATTTTGGGCCCCAGCAACCAATGCCAATGTCACTTAAGTTTCGCTATTCTTTTGGCTATTTCGGTGTCTTCGTAAATCCATACAATAAAAATTCTGCAGCGGCGACCGCGAATCGGAAGACGCAGAGTAGGAAGACCCCCACAAGTTGATCAGACGACCTGGTGAAAGCTGGAGTACACTGTTTCAGGGTCACGCAAGACCGGTCGTTGTGGCGACTAAGTGTGTGGGGAGGCCTATTTCCAGCAGTGAACGTCTTTTGGCTGAAATGATGATGGCGAGGACAAACAAAAACTACATCAAAACTAAAAATAGCTTACCTGTATGTATAGGATACTTCCCCGTCATTAGGGCTGCTCGGGTGGGAGTACAAATCGGCGTCACATAGTAGTTGTTAAGTAAGAGACCAGAAGCGGCAAGGGCATCGATGTTCGGTGTAGGGATCTGGTTGGAACCGTGGATACCTATGTCGTTCCATCCCTGTGGATGGGTATAACCGGGTTTTAAATTTGGTACACTGAGAGAGGTAGCTTGTTAGTTCATACTAAATTATAAAAAGAACAGACTTTTTTTGGCAATGGATAGATTAGTTCATTCTATAGTCCATAAATAAAACGAGGTACCTACCTAGGTGTTTAGTAAGGTGTAAATTATTAGATTTTTTCGCTTAATACAGTGTGTCCGGAGAAGTTATTACATAATTTTAAGGGTGTTTAAATTTGCGATTAAATTTGTGAGGCTGCGACCCCCCATAAGGGATGTTTTCGTCGATGAAATTGATCATAGAATACACCCTTAAAATTATGTTATAACTTCCCCGGACACCCTGTATAAGTACTAACTGTAACTCTAAAAGTATGTCTTAGTAAGTTCTTAATACGGATTCAAGTGTTTCTCTTTTCTAATCGGTGAAAATTGATGTCAAGATGTGTAAGCATATAACATTTGTTTGCTAATCGATAAAGTGTTAAGTGAGAGACCGGTTAGGTCAACAACCTCGATTTATAGATAGGTATTAGTGTAAAATATATAAGTACTAGTCGACCCGGCGAACTTCGTACCGCCTAACTTGTTTCTATGTTTCTTATGTATTATCTTTATAAACCTTCCTCTCGAATCACTCTATTAAAAAACCTGCATCAAAATCCGTTGCATAGTTTTAAATATATAAGCATACATAGGGACAGGACGCGGGAAGCGACTTTGTTTTGTAATATGTATTGATAATGCATATATAGTAAAATATATAAGTATAATATACTTATATATTTTACTAAGTAAGTAAATAATATTTTGTCAAATGCTACTTAGCTCAAAGAAAATTATCTAAGTTTTTTTTTTAAGGATAACAAAGTATCCTAAATAATGCTTTCAATGCAAATTAAATTGGCAACTTGAGCATTTAATAATTTAACTTCACCTTTTTTTATTTGGTTCCATATAAAATGTTTGTTGAAACCTGTTTTGTCGGTAGTCGGTGGTATCACAGGGTAGGTGAACGAATGACTCATTCGCGTAAAGTACAATCATGTGAAAAAATATTTTTTTTATAAGGTAAGTAGGTACTTATCCAAGTTGAATATTTAATCCAAGTAAAAATAAATTATTTTAGCCGTGGGATGTTTGCCTACCCTCAAACATATTTAAACTATGCAGTTTATGTGCGCACGACGCGGTGAGGTTTAAATAAACATTTAAATTAAAAGGGACGATTTTGATGGGGGGAAGGACCAAACTAAAGCATGTAATAAACAATTTTAGACCTTTTAAAAATACCTAATTTATAAATAACGAAGTAGAGGTAAAACATTTAATTAAAAAAAGGAACAAGTTTAGAAGGACCAAAAGATAGATAAAAATACCAAAAAAATATTGTCTATGGACTTAATTATGATGTTTTTATTATAACTCATATTTTTGGTATAGAAGGGTAATTTATGGCGAAAGTAAGGAATAATTTAAAGGTATACAGCAAAAATAACCAAAATTAAAAAACTTACCAAATCATCAGCAACGATCAAAACAATGTTGGGCCGGGAGCTGGCCCGCACACTGATGAAAAACATCAAAAAACACCACGCGAACCCCATGTTTCACCGGCTACGCGCTATTATTGAATAAACTAATCCACTCGCGCGCCGATTATAGCACTTTATCTATTAAATCACACGGAACGGCACAAACATTGACTCAGAAAAAAAAATGGCGGCTCTAAATGGCGCGAAAACTATCAACGACAGTTTTTTTTTTGTTAAAAACATAATGAAGGTTATTTATTGAGGACTTTTGTAATGTTTAATACACAAAAAGCAGTTATTCAAATCTTCAAATACACTTTACGAATCGAGGCACACAACCGGTATTACATGAGGGCGCTACGATCATATTATAGCGGTCAATATTAACGTTTAACTTGACGTAGTAGTAAGAATAGATAAAAAATAAGTTATTTTAAAGAAAATACCAAAGGATAACAATTAAAACTAGTCGCTAATTTATATGGCACAGGGTTTAAAACAAGTTTTAAATGTTTGCTGCGCCTCCTATACTAAAGAAGACACAGGGCAGTGACATGAACGCATGACTTTCACTTCACCGCACAGTATTGTTCTAACCGCTTCCCGCATACATAAGTGAGCTATTAAAATAACAAAATAACTAGGTATTTGTTCTCATAACGCGTTAATTAATGACATCCATTGTTATTGTTTAGCGTTCGATATATTAAGGGATATGTAATGTTTGACTTTTTGCAATATTTTGCGTACACATTTTTGTCGGCTGGTGAGTACGATGTAGTCTAAAAAAAAAAAAAAACAATTTGTCTCAGCAAACTTAACAATACAAAAAAATCTACGGTCCCATATACATTGACCCCGTGAGCTGATTGAACCCATGTCAATTTATAGAACATCTGTTTTTTTTTTTCGTTCACAACGTTACTTAGGAAAAGTTGTTTGGTAAATCACCTCTTTAATTAGGTAGTTAAATATTAGTAAAAAAAAAACCAGTGATCTATTAAAAGTCAAAAATCACAAAACAAGTTAAAATTTATATTAATTTATTAAATCAAATGTAAATTACAGTCCATTAAATTATCTATCACACACGGTCGCGCTTACGGACAAAATGTATTTTAAAATAATTAATTATAATTTGTTTTTAATCATCGTGAGTTGTCCATTTTCGATTAAATTTGAACACTATTTTGTAGGTAGTTAGGTTTAAAGAACATAAATTTGTAGTTTAATTAATGATAGTAATTTCGGCTGCAAATAGTACTTGACCGACGGTCAGCGCTAACGTCGGTCAAATCAAAAGTAGCTTATCTATGCAAATGTATGAACGAGTATATTAAAACGATGATGATAAGCTGATACACACGTACAGACGTTTGCAGTTATAAAGCAACGTCTGAACGACGTGAGCGCTGACCGTCGGTCAAGCACTAATTTCAGCCTAATTTAGTAAACTCAGGTAAAGTTTAAATAAACTGAAAAAATCGAGAACAAATTTTCATTTTAATTTAGTTTAAAAAGCTACATCATTTATTATTATATCTAATATTGCTACAATATTTTTACATGGTCGACCAGCGAGCATGACTTTTTGAAAACAATTTAAAACGGACAAAAACTCACAATGACCTCTCTTACTTACAATCCGATAACTCATTTATCTGCATAGCTGCCTCAAGAAATCTGCCCATTACACTGTACCATATGATGACCGCAATAGGAACGATTTAAAATATTATTTGTATTGAACACTAGAAAACCCCAAAAAGGTGGTCAGAAAACCTGGTGAAGGTTGTGGGAAATGAGTCGCATTGTGGGAGTCTGTGGGGGGGAGGCTTATGTATAGCAATGGACGTCGTTCGACTGAGATAAAGTGAATGATCACTATATTAAAAAAAAACTGTCAGACATGGTTGTGGTACGGTGAGCAGAAGTTTTTTATGTGTTACTAACTTGCTAAGTCCATAACCATAGGTCACTTATTAACTTCATTTCACTCAATCAACCCACGAACCCATTATAATACAAAATATAGATCGTTTCCTGGCAGCCCGAATGTAACAAGTAGAAATGTTTATTTAACACACTATAAGAAGTTGGTCTAAAACTGTAAGTTACATATTTTTTAAACTAATTATAATTACACACATTGTTTAAGATGTAAGTATAATGTTATATTGCGTACAATATTATTATCTATAACAATACAATATACAAAATAGTATATAAGTAATACGATAATACTAAATCACCCCTGGAAAAACAAATAAAAATCAGATTTTTTTTTCTGATAACTTACCCAGAGGTCACTCTTACAAATAATAATAATCATCAAATAAACATTAGTATAACAAACAAACTACCTAGTACTAAATGCAAATGAAAAACTAAAAGAAAACTACATACGCATACGCAACTCAAAAAAATCAAATTATTCCAATAGAATAAATACAATTTACATGTGAAATATTTAGTTTTATTCTTTCGCTCCATCCAAATTTGTTCATAAGTTATTTAGAAACTTTGTCTTTGAAATAAAAAAACGCCGCCATTCTTTGGTAACCTAACGAATATATAAAAATGCACTATTTTGGCTACAAATAGAGCTCGACCGACGGTCAGGGCTAACGTCGGTTGGACGTAGCTATATCTATGAAAATCTACGAACACTAATACTGCAACGCTGATAATCTTCAGATTAGCTACGCTCTTACAGCTACGTTTGCAAAGATAAAGACTACGTCCGACCGACGTCATCCCTGACCGTCGGTCAAGCACTATTTCCAACCTTAACAAGTCTAGCTAAATGACATGATATGACATGAAATTTAAGTATTCTTTTTAGATGGCTCGATGAACTATTCTTACAACAAATTCAACTACCATTCACACAAAACTTATAAACTTTTCCTCAGTTTGAGTAACACACTCTATAGGCCCATGAATACAAAACGTATTAGCGTGTTTCCTCAGGCGATATCGCTCGTGCGATATGGGTTCGACAGCCAATCAGGCAGGCTTTGTGGATGTACGAGCGATTTCTATTGGCTGTCGAGCCCCTATCGCACGACTTATATCGCCTCTTGAGGAAACACGCTTAGGAATGACCGAACAGAGTGCAAAATAAAAAATGCAAAATTAAAGAACTTATACCAGTTACTTACTTGCAATCTGATTGATCGCAATCTGCAAGGTCTCTAAATATGTATGGTAATTTTTTTTTATTGAAAACCTATTTTGAACCATATGCCTTAGAATTACGAGGCCTTTTTAAATGGTTCTATTCTCGGAATCTTCGCTGTGCCTACCCAGATGGACGCTGGACTTATTACTCGGATCGGCTAAGGTCAAAAAAGTACCGAGAGAATCACATAACAAGTCCGTAATAATTATATTGGGAGTGATTTTGTTCTTTCAACTGACCCTTCAATAGTTTATTACCGACTTGAAAGGAACCTCCTGTATACGTCACGAGTTGACTACGCAAAACTAAATATTATGCTTTAAAAGGAAAAGGAACAAAAGTTGACCATTCAGAAAGCACACGTCTCTTTCACACACAGTCGTCTCACTCTCTGCGCGGCTTCCGTTTCCGCTGCGCGTCGCCGGCCGCCTCCGTGTCCACTAGGGGGGTTTCCTGTAACAACGTATCTAGTATATAAAAATTTCTTCTTTAAAAAAAGCGACCCACCCTCAATAAACTGCTAACTTTCTCTTTTTCGAAGTCTAAAACTTTCTCCTATAAAAATAATTTTCGGAATACCGCATCAAAATCAGTTCAGCTAAACACGAGTTAATCGAACAAACCTACATACAAGTCAAACTGAGAACCTGCATTTTTAGAAGTCGGTTAAAAATAAATTCCTGTTCGTTTGTTGCCAAAAAATTAAGAACATCTGGGTTGATTGATATAGAAATTTTTTGTTCTAAAATGTTTAGTATGAGCCGCGAAGAAAAAGAAACGATTTGAAAATGGCAGCGCACGCATGCTGCCTCGCGTATATTAGTATGAGGGAAGAGTTAAGAAGAGAGACAGCCCATACAACGGCCGCCATTTTTAAATCGTTTCTATATGTGGGCAGGTTATAGTAGTCCAGGGAAAGTTTAAACGGTGTGGAAATTTGTAAAAGTCACTACCTGTTCCACGCGGTCGAAGTCACGGGTACAGCTAGGTCGTAGTACTAGTTTAGTACAGTAAACAAGGTCACTAACCTCTACAGCTTCAGCTTCCTCCTCTTCCTCCGCCACGTCCTCCCCCTCCGCTCCCTCTGTCCGCGCGCGCGCGGGACTCTCCTCTTCAGACTCGTGCGGGTCGTCTTGTATGAACGCGTCCGTCTTCTTCGCTTCTGATATATCGTCGTCCTGCTTTTTTGTTCGTAAAAGAGATGTGTTAGAACGAGAGAGTATAAGGTTAAGGCGGTAAGTCACGGTATGGCGCGAAATTCAAATTTTTTCGCGTTTTTTAATTATTCTGGCGAAAGTATTCATTTTTAATAAAGTTTTAATGAATTCGCGTATGTAAAAAACCATTTCCCACATTGTAATACAACGTTTTTAGAAGACAGACCTACTAATTTTGTGTCTAAGGACCTAACTTGATTTTTGGCCTTTATGTCCTTAGGCACAAATCAGTAGGTCTGTGTTCTAAAAACGTTGTATTACAATGTGGGAAATGGTTTTTTACATACGCGAATTCATTTAAACTTTTAAAAATATGTATACTTTCGCCAGAATAAATAAAAAACACGAAAAAATTTGAATTTCGCGCCATAGCGAGAGTTACCACCTTAAGTTAAGGTGGCTAGTCAAGGCGATTGTAATATCATTTTAAACTGGAGGCTATGAATATATTTCAGTACACTGTAAACTTAATCGTTTAGGTTTTTTGTACAGATTTTTTTCTTTTATTATTACTTTTATTTCTTGCTAAACTGGAATGGACTGAAAAATAAGCCATTTGTAAATAACTGCATCCATTTTTAGTAACTTTTCTCTACTAGCATTGATCTTTTTGCTTCTAAATGAATTAATAAAAAAAAACCATTGCATAGACTATTAATGAATGGTTTTCGAACTGTCACTTTTAGTTACAGGAGACTGCCATGAGATGGCACTAGCAATCAGGTAAAATGTCAAATTCTAAATGAATTAATTCAATCAGGGGTACTATTACGGCCACCTTTGCAATATTGCTTTTCGTCCTTTTTGTATTGAATGTGGCCCTAATAGAGTATCCTTGTCAGTCAGATTAGGCGTTGACATTACACCTACATATATTGGCTATTCAGTGCCATCTATTAGCATTTTCTTGGAACCGTTTGAACAGTCAAAAACGAAAACCCCTCATTGTAAACATTTCATAAAAATTACAACGCATATTATAGTATTTTAAAAAGCTGCCCTTAAAAATGGGCTGATTCCTCATAGCTGTGATTCATTTATACAGAAAAACTAGAGGCTGCCCCGCGGTTTTTCCCGCGCAGATTTCTCATAAACACAAAAATCCCGTTTTTTCCCGTTCCCGTGGGAATTTCGGGAAATCCCTTCTTAGTGCTCACCTACACTCCCTAAAGAACCCACGTGCAAAATTTGAGCCCGCTACGCCCAGTAGTTTCGGCTCTGCGTTGTCTGTCTGTCAGTCAGTCAGTCAGTCAGTCAGTCAGTAACGGAAGAGTTTTATATATATTGATTACTGACTAGCCGAGTCACACACAAGTACTTACAGTTCTGCTGGCAGTGCAGCAGAGGTAGTAGCAGCCGGCCACCAACAGCGCGGCGCCCGCCACCAGCGCCGCCCACAGCCACGGGCTGTCCTTCAAGTGCCGCAGCGCCTGATCCACCACCGACTCCTGGAATACTAGCGCGCTACACACTACTGGCTACTACCACATAGTACTGCGGACTAGGAGGCCGTAACAGATGGTTTCGTCAGGCCTAGACTGTATTACCAAAGAACCAGAGCTATTTACAAATAAAGAAAAACCGCAAGTGTTACGCCAAACGTGTCCGCCACTGTACTAAATTACACAAGGTTCACTCCCTCTAGCTGCGTACACATAAACCAAACTCTGTTTTACCTACAACGATCTAGCCTAAAGCCTCATTCCCGCAAACCTTAAGAGCCAGTTTACCGCGATGCTAGCGCCATTCTCGCAAAAAAATTATATCTTCTAAACTAAGGCAAATATCAAAATTGTGGCACAGTATGACACTAGATAATTTTTTGAGCACAGTAAAATAGTCATAAGTAAAAAGAATAAAATAATGAAAGTGGTGAAAAGTGGCCACTTTTAGCAACACTTTGTACCTTTCTTTGGTCTTCAACCTAAAAGCTATACAGAAGTGCCCTAAAAATACTAGGCTACATTATCTCGTGTCATACTGTGCTATATATTTGATATTTGGCTTACTTTAGAAGAAATTATTTTTTTCCGCGATTGCTGGCGCTGGCATCGCTGTAAACTGGCTCTTAATTCGAAAAAGAAACGCGTCCTGATCTCTATTAAATGTACAGTCGCGATTACGGACGTCGTAACGCCTAATTTTTCTGTATTGCAAAATAGCTCTCGTTCTTTGGCATTACAATCTAGTGCAAACGAGACCTTAGACCAAATTGTTACGCAGTCCGTGCCCGCCATCACACTAGCTTAGCACAGTAGCTTAATTAAAAAGAGCTAGCCCATATGGAAGTAGACCTTCTCCCACCCTTAATTTGGATTGGACCTTTAAAAGTATCAACGCGGCTAAAAATTAGCCATGGATTACATCAAACGCAACCTACCAATCAAAACAGCTAGCCTAACACAAAGATCAAACGCAGTAGTGCAAAAAAAACTCTATCAAGTTCTGGTAAACTAGCTTCAATTTACTCAAGGTGTAAGGCCTCCTTTACGAAGACGCGGCGCGTTGTGCGGGGCGCCGACGCGTTTCCTTATACGATATCGAACATAGGCCAATGTTTTGTTCTTGAATGTTTTGCGTTGAACGACGCGTCTCCGTAATTGGTCTTATACATTGCTATCCGTTCGATTTAACCGCAGCACGCCCCGCACGACGCCCCGCGTGCCCACAAATGCAGCCTAAGTTACACCGTATAGCGTCATTCCATCAAAAGAAGTAGTATAAAGAGCCAGGTAGTCTATATGAGCGTGACCTGTTCCCTAGCCCGCCGCAGCAGATACCCCACGTAGAGCGCGACGGGCGCGCTGCAGTACAGCAGGTAGGCGGCCCACAGCCCCGCGCGGCCGTCCAGCGCGCGCGACACCCGCGCCCAGAGGGTTTTCTTGTATACAATAATAACACATCACACTCAGAGCCCCTAACTAGGTAGAACCTAGAGCTAAGGGTGCCCGAAACATATGCAAGGACGAACAGTACACCCAGACCGGAAACGAACATCGATATTCATCATAACAATGTTCGCGCCGCCGGGAATCGAACCTAGGTGCACACGCGTCTCAGTCCACATCACTGCCAACTGAGATACTGGCAGTCATTATATATGTCGTAGTAAGATTTGATAATTAGGTTTTTTTACAAAAAAACTAGGGATTTTGCGAAAACACGGATAATTTGATATAAGCATTACTTTTTTTTCAATCATCCTGACATAAAGCAGTTTTTTTGCAAAAAAAACCTAGTATAATTGAAAACTTTAAAACCCTCCTTTACTCTGATTGGCTAGATTATTGCTTGCTGGTAAACTCTTATTCTGATTGGTTCGTTAAAATATCCTTTGACGCTACAAAGAACATCAATCATATCATCCCACAATCATAGTATTTAAGGTTATTTCGGATAATATACTCAGTTTATTAAGTTAATTAAGTTGTATCATTTATCATATCAATCAGCTTAGGTATCGGACACATCAGACCGTATATCTAGGCACAGATGAACGTACATTAGCAGACCGTACAGATCCTAAATGTAATTCTGAATTTTAACAATATTCTTGATCTTATATTCATCAGGGATAACGTAGGCTTCTCATATTTATATTGCAAAGCATTGCACCCCAGCTGTCAGATTCGCAACACGGGTTCCGCCCAGGGAGAAATACCTCTACAAATCTTCTAAACTTTATGTCATACGTCACACCCTATGTAGATTCTGGTATACAGGTTGATGCGGCCTACTTCGACTACAAAAAAGCTTTTGATTTGGTAGACAACGACACTTTGCTATTAAAACTATCCGCCATTGGTTGCACAACACAATTGCTAAAATTTTTCACAAGTTATTTAAGAGACAGACGCCAAATTGCTGAAGTCAATGGGTATGTATCTAGACCGTACTATACCCTTTCAGGGGTAAGTCAAGGAAGCAATTTGGGTCCATTAGGGTTTCTGATACTGATTAATGACTTGCCAAAAGTAGTCAAAAATGCGGAATGTTTGCTCTTCGCTGATGACCTAAAGCTAACTTATGCGGTAAAGAACTCAGAAGACTGCGATCGCCTCCAAAGTGATATTAACAGGATCACAGAGTGGAGCCACAGCAATAAATTAAGTTTCAATGTAGAGAAATGTGAGGTAATAAGCTACGGCCGCTCTAGAAATCCTTTACAGCATAATTACACAGTGGAGGGAGCTCCGTTGCCCCGCGTTACGTCGGTGCGTGATGTCGGTGTTTCTTTTCAAAGCGACCTGTCATTCAGGGAACACATCTTAGATATAGCGAAACAGGCGTACAAACGACTAGGCTTCATACTTCGTAAATGCAATGGATTTACTAATGTTACAGCTGTGAAAACTTTATATAACGCTCTAGTCAGGAGTAAACTAGAGAGTAGTGCTGTCATTTGGAGTCCACATGAGGAGAAATATATCCTCATGTTGGAACGAATGCAGAATAAATTCACACGTTTCCTCTATCTGAAATTGTACGGGGTGTATCCCTATTATCCATTAATGTACCCGACACTCTTCGTACTGGGAATGGTAGGGTATAATAAACTGGAGGTCAGAAGAGACATGTCTCTAATTATTTATCTTACCAAATTATTCCGAGGGATGGAGTGCCATATATTCTGCAGGCTTTGAAATTAAAAGTACCAAAAAACTGCCGCCAGCGGCGTAGGAATCGGATGTTTGAGGTACCACAATCACGAACGGCTCTCCTGTCTAACGCGCCACTGGTGAAAGGGATTCGTCTGCTCAATAAGATATCCGAAGATATAAATATTCTTTGTTGTTCAAAGACAGAATTGACCACGATATCGATGCGTTTATTATGTAAAATATAAAAAATAATATACTTAAAATAAATTTAGGCTTAAGTATGATATGATCCTCATTATTATGTTTTATAATGCCGCATTGGTTTTTACTGTAATGGCATTTTGTAAATATTGTAAATAAATAAATAAATAAAAAATAAATAAATTTAAATAATTTATCAGAACGGTCCAGAAGTTTCGGAGTCTATTCCATTCAAACAAACAATCAAATCATTCCTCATTTATAATATTAACTAGAGGCTGCCCCGAGGTCTCACCCGCGCAGATTTCTCATAAACACAAAAATCCCGTTTTTTTCCGTTCCCGTAGGAATTTCGGGAAATCCCTTCTTAGTGCTCACCTACACTCCCTAAGGAACCTACATGCAAAATTTCAGCCCGCTACGCCCAGTAGTTTCGGCTCTGCGTTGTCTGTCAGTCAGTCAGTCAGTCAGTCAGTCAGTAACGGAAGAGTTTTATATATATTGATGATTTAGATCGACTTACCGAGTCCTTGGTAAGTTTGGCCTTCTTGATATCGAATCCTTGTGCAGCCCAAGCCCTTGCCGTGGCCTCGTCGTCCGTTATAAGAAGGTTGTCGAATAGCAGCGCGCCCGACATCGACCACAGCTCGAATCCGACCGCGTGCTGGTAGGGATATTATGCTTTATTACTATAAAGATAAGGGTTATATTGCTGAAATATGTACATAGACAAGTTGTAGTTTTATAAGTTTATCTCGTGCTTCACTATTCGTTTTCATAACTACACACTGCCAAGTCCAATTCTAGCGGTGGCCAATGGAAGAACAGTTGGCTTCAGTTCCTTGTAGCTGAGGTCGTAAGCTGAATTGGTGGTACCGTTTCACCATACAACCGACTAACGACGCGCAACGGTGACGGCGCGCAGGGCCCGAGTGACGAGTGACCGTAGACATCCATCTTGCTATCTATGTTAACTACTTTATTTTATTTTGATTATAATACGTCTCTTTTGCAAGTTGTATTTCATTTTATCTTTGTAATTATGTCGGTTTTGGTGAATAAACGTTTATTCTATTCTTCTCTTCTATTCACTTCAAATTAATATACACAATTGAGTTCCGGCTTTACAACATTTATTTTATATCGATCGACTGCCCGAACCAGGTTAGCCTATTTGTAACTTGCCTAACAAGATATGTCAGTTAAGTTACTAGTTCTGGCGTGTGCTTATTAGCTCCACTTATCTAATCAAGCTAGATTCCTTTATTCGTTCCAATTTTTTTTAAACTACAATAAGGTATTACAGAATTAGCCAACAAACACGTATGGGTAAAAAATAAGTCCATCCATAGTCCCGATCGGTAAGGATGAACCGCTTCACGAATAAAACTACTTTTACCGATCGATCCCTTGACATTACGATTCGTTTGAAACTCCACTTTACTATATAAATAACTAGTGTCATTAGTTTAGATTTTAACAAAAATCATATTTCACCCTGTATAAGACCTCAGGGGCAAAATTAAAAAAAAAACTAAATCATTTGTGATGTTGGTGATATAAAAGGAATCCACAGCCTAAATTTCCACATTCTAAACCCAGTAGTTTAGGAGTTTCATACAAACTGTTACACCCTGTATACGGCGTCCCGGTTAAGTTATCCCAAAATCCCGTCTTAATGGGTGCTTACGTCACGTAAAGAAGCTACTGTCCAAATTTCATCTTTCTATCTTCAGCGGTTTCGGCTGGGCGATGATGAGTGAGTGAGTGAGTAGATCAGTGGTATTTGGATTTTATATATATAGATAAAGCTGCAATTTGATTGTAATAAAATATAAACTTACAATAGGCGTCATTCTGAAGGGATGGTCGTCGCGGAAGTAGTCCGGGTTGGGAATCATTCTCGGAGTCCACTTGCCCTTGTAGTTGGGGTTGGCGACGAGCGGCGCGCGCCAGATGCCCTGGACACGGAAAAAAAAGGATACAGTTTTTTAAACACCTAACAAAATAATAAAAGAATAATTAATTTTTTTTAAAAAAAAGAGACCCGCCTTCAATAAATTGTCACATATACATAAAACTGTGAACTCACTCTTTTCTGAAGTCGGTTAAAATAGGTATACTAAAACCTTCTCCTGAATGTAACAAATACTTTTGTGCAAACTCGAGATAATCGCGGACAAACATACATACATACAGGTCAAACTGATAAACTCCTTTTTTGAAGTCGGTTGAAAAATAGATGAAAAGAGAGGACTAAAACTTTCTCCTGAATGTATTTCAAAGCATCAAAATCGGTTCAACTAGAGATAATCTATCGGAAAATACAGGTCAAACTGATAATCTCCTTTTTTGAAGTCGAAAATATAGGGATCAATAAAACGTATAATTTTTAGATCTTAATCCTAAAAGCTACACAGCTTACAGTGCCTTAAACAATTCTAAGATTATCTAGTTCATCATTGAAGCACATTTTTGATTTAGGACATGGTTTAGAAGATATAAATTTTTTCGTGATGGGCACTAGTTTCACGGTCATAACCTTCTTAAATCAAAAAGTAAACGATTAAGAGCATATCGTCGCTTATGCTTCACACCGCAAACTCGCAAAAAAACACCTCTCCTCGACCAGTAAAAACTATGTTTTCAGCAACATTTTGTTCTCCTGAAAAGTAGTTAAAACGCTTATACGCGGTGTTGAAGTATAAGCGACGATATTGAATCATCCTAGATTTAGGATAAAGCCAGATATAAGCGGGTGGGCGGCACTTTCAGCGGTAGGCAGGGAGTGTACATACTGTACGTAGTACTCTTTCTTGTGAAAGTAAAGTAACAGTAAAAAACACTTCATTGCACACAAAGTAAGATACAAAAGGAAGTAATATATTATCCAATTCAGGGTAAAAACAATTGAATTAGCATGCAACGGGCAACCTCTTTCTTCTGCTGTGTGGTATAGGTGTGTAAAAGTACCTTGTACTCCGGGTTAGGAACAAGCGGCGGCGCCCAGCGGCCGCAGCCGACGGCACACGCGGGGTTGTCAATAAGTGGCGCCTCCCAAGAACCATCCATATCGGTATCCCAGTCTGCAGGCTGCGACGCGGTGGGGTCTGGGGAATAAAGCCAGTGGCAGGCTTGTACAGGGGCGGTCTAGGAGGCCGTAACTGATTTGTCTATGGTCTCGTCAGTCCTAGACTGTATTGCCAAATAACAGGAGCTATTTTGTAATACCGAAAAGCCGGAAGTGTTACGGCGGCCTAGACCGCCACTGTACTAAGGTTGTCCGAAATGACATACAAAGTTTAAATAAGTCCATCATTAATGTCAGCCGAAAGACAACCACTGCTGAACATAGGCCTTCCCCACAAATCGCCACACCGACCGGTCTTGAGCGACCCTCATAATTTCAGCCGTAGGACGTCCACTGCTGGACATAGGCCTCCCTCAAGGCTCTCCACCTGTACCGATCGCAGGTGGCCTGCATCCAGCGTGGACCCGCAGCCTTGCGCAGATCATCCGTCCATCTGGTCGGTGGACGTCCTACGCTGCGCTTGCCGATCCGTGGTCGAACACTCGAGAACTTTTCGGCCCCAGCGGCCATCTGTTCTGCGGGCTATATGACCTGCCCATTGCCACTTCAACGAGCCGACCCTCATCCAACGTAATTCCGAAGCCTTCTCTCTGTCGTCTTAGTTCTGACTACAATGTGGTTAGTGTGCCTACTCTGTCTTCCGGTGCGCGGTCGCCATTTGAGGACTTTTCAGACTTAACGACCAATTCAATATTTAAAAAAAAAAACTATTTATCAATACTAATATAATAAAGAGAATTGATTTTAATGTTTGTTTGCATTGAATAATGCTCCGAGACTACAAATTATTTCACTTTTAGGAAGCTAATAAGACTATAGAATATTCTCAAACTAGTCAACCCGGCAAACTTCGTACCGCCCTATTAGTATTTTGAGCATGTATTATACTTACAAACCTTCCTCTTGAATCACTCTATCTATTAAAAAAAACCGCATCAAAATCCTTTACATAGTATAAAATATTTAAGCATACATAGGGTCAGACGCGAGAAGCAACTTTATTTTATACTATGTATTGATATGGAGAGCCTTGAGGGAGGCCTATGTCCAGCAGTGGACGTCTTACGGCTGAAATGATGATGATGATGATTGATATTCAGAATGAAGGGCGGTACAAAGTTCGCCGGGATAGCTTCAATATCAATACAGTACAATATAAAATAAAGTCGCTTCCGCGTCTGTGTCTGTTTCTATGTATGCTTCAATCTTTAAAAATACAACGGATTTTGATGCAGTTTTTTTTAATAGATAGAGTTATTCTAGAGGAAGGCTTGTAAGTCTACTACATGCACAAAATAGTAATAGGTTAGGCGGTACGAAGTTCGCCGGGACGACTAGTATAATAGTAAACTAACCAGGTATAAGTTCAGGCTCGTCGTCCAGCCAGCCCTCAGGTTTGACAGCATTAGGATCAGCGACCTGCGCCGGCGCGGACTCGTCCCAGTCCTCTGGCTTTACTGCAGACGGGTCCACTATCTGAAGTGACAAGCAGATTAATTGGAATTAGTGCAAGAAGGTACTTCAGGTTAAGTACTTAAGGTTCCGATAAATCATTAAGACGTCCTTGAGCATTATTGAAAAGGTTAAATTAAAAGACGCGCTCTCGCCTAGTGACACGGGTCATTATCGCATGACTGCGGGAATGGAACTTTAGGCTACCATCACTGTAGCAAAGTTTAACAGTGGCGATCTAGACTGTGATTTATAATGTACAGTCACGGACTAGGAGGCCGTAACAGATTTGTCTATGGTTTCGTCAGCCCTATACTGTATTACCAAAGAACAAGAGCTATTTTGCAATACAGAAAAACAGGAAGTGTTACGCCGACCGTGTTCGCCACTGTACATAGCCATAACTTTTTTTTTAAAACGACTCCAAGGAGAGAGCCTTCTGAACTTTAGAATAATTATATTCTCAACTTCAGTATTCTGTGTTAGTGCAGTAAAAGGATGTTTTACCCTTATTATTAGTGTAAAGTGTAAAAAAAAACATACCTTCTCCCTCTCATCCCAATCAGCAGGCTTGGTGTCTTCAGGATCAGGCACCTCTTCAGGCGGGTTGACCGGCGGAGTGACATCTTCCAACAGCGAACCAGAGTTAACTTCATTATGGTCGACGAAAACTGAGAAAGTATTGTCTGGCCGGACCACTAGTGTGTATAGGTGAGGTTGCTTGTCCTTGTAGATCTCGTCTAGACGCTGGCTGGAAGGGGAGAGGCGAATAAATAAATTATTATAAAAACTAGTCGACCTTGCGAACTTCGTACAGTGGCGTAACAGATTTGTCTATGGTTTCGTGCGCCCTAGACTGTGTTATCAAAGAACAAGAGCTACTTTGCAATACAGACAAACCGGAAGTGTTACGCCGTCCTAGACCGCCACTGTACCGCCTTACCTATTTCTATGTTGTGCATGTATAATACTTATAAAGCTTCCTCTTGACTCACTCTATCTTTAAAAAAAAACGCATCTAAATCCGTTGCATAGTTTTAAAGATATTATATAGAATACATAGGGACAGACGCGGGAAGTCACTTTGTTTTATATGTGTATTGAAGTATGTTATTTTTTGTTTGTGGGATGAAATGAAAAGTACAGTATAGGGGTGGGTGGGTGTAAAGCTTCGGGTGCTGTTACAACCCTCACTTGTTCAAGTTTCAAGCCATTATAGTCACAAGCCACACTCAATAATCCCTAATTTGGAAGAGCAAAACATTTTGCAAAATAGTTTCCCATCTCCACAAACTGCGGCGCCACTATCTATGCGAAACAAAAACATGCGCCATCTAGTCTAGATTGTCCATTTGCAAAATGTTAGATGATAATGAAAATGCTAGATGGCGCATATTTGTTTTTTTTTTCGCATAGAAAGTGGCGCCGCAGGTTGTGGAGGTGGGAAACTGAGCTTTCTTGCGAATAACGCGTTTTTGTTTGGCCATGAACAGTCCTTTTGAGATAATTGGGTTCATGGTTGTACTGATGACAGAACTCCGTGGCTCAGTTGGCAGTGATGTGAACTGAGTAAGCGTGTGCACCCGGGTTCGATTCCCGGGCGGGGCGAATATTGATATGATGAATATCGATATTTGTTTCCGGTCTGGGTGTAATGTTCGTCTCTGTGTGTGTTTCGGGCCTAGATACAGGTTCTTCCTAGTTAGGGGCTCTGATTGTGATGTGTTGTTATTATTATTATTATAGAACACTCACCTAGGTTTCTTACTGTGCTTCTCTTCAATAGTACCATTCTTCGGGTTCTTGTGGCGGAATATGAAATGCAGCTTATTGTCGTTCCCACACTTGTCTGGTCCGAACATGATTGTATAGGCGGTTTGGTCGTGAAACTTTCTTAGGTCAGCCTTAGTGTTTGTTCCCTTTGACAAGAGCTTAAGGTACGCGCCGCCGCAGGTTTGGCCCTCCTGTTATTAACATAGGACATTGTTATTTTCTATCTACAGAGTATTTCTAATAAACATATCATAAAAATCTCACGCCTTTTCTTCCCCGAAGTGTTAGGCAAGAGGTACCAGCTCAAGAGCCGGACCCACGTTTAGCCGAGTTTATGCTTTATTACCAACGTGAGGCGGGGCCAGCTTGTCGCCGCGGCTATAACGGCCACTACTGCGGCCGGGACCAACGGCTTAACGTGCCGTGCCGTTATTTCTAATACGTCAGTAATAAATTAATTTGATGTTCCAGCTTACCATACCTAATTACTTTCTGTAAGCAACATAGGGCGAAACCTCAAAACAAAAATAAGCTTTTAGAAATTATTAATGATGTCGCAATGGTCTCTGTCAAGGCATTGTAGGCAAAAAATGTAAAAATAAAAATTCCGTTAGTGACTGATAGACAACGCACAGCCTGAACCACTTGAGGTATAGTGCAGTCACGATGCAGGAAGAAATTCGTACATTGACCCGGCGTCATCTCTGTCGTGACGGCAATACGAAATACTCGCGTGCGACAGAGACAAATAGAATAGGGTCAATGTACGAATTTTTTCCTGCATCGTGTCCGAAACTCCGCACATTAGAAACTAAAAATTTGGTATATAAAGTTTCCTTAAGTGGTGGAAGTCTAAAAAGATTCAACTAATTAGTAGGTAACTACAGCTGTTGTTGATGCAGGTCGGAAAAAAATACAGTGTTATTTCTAGTTTAATTTTCTTAGAAGAAAGCTGGATTTAGATTCTTGTTATTGTTTTGTTCGTCGAAAAAAAAAAGAATGACGTGCAAAATCATCTCAATTTTATTTTAAAAGAGAAGGTTTATATATAAACTTGACTTCCTCATAAATTTCTCGTTTGGAAAATTGCCAGAGATCGTTATACAGCATTTCATTTGAATACTATATTAAACTTTGTTTTCTTTTTTAATATTATTGGTCCTTGAACTTGGTCAACGAAATTCTTTGTCTCATTTTGGTAATAATTATGTTTTTTTTTGTTTAGCCGCAAGACCGAGAAAATGTGTAAACACCTCTTCGGAGAGTAAATTCAATTAAGAATAATACTAATAATATAAATTAAAAACATATTTATATTTCAACTGTTTAACTTTACAATGTCAAAAAATATAACAATAGATTACGTACTGAATATCTTTAATGCAGTTTTTGACCTTTTAAGTCAGATTAAAACAATAAAAATTGCCAACTGATGCAACAATATTACTGAATTGCATTCTTTACTGAATAACAATCGACACTACCCTCTAAATTCAATGGCACTGGGTACAAAATAGGATAACATCTGTTAATAAAATTATTCTAAGCTATGGCCTTAGAGAATAAACTCTAGAGCAATATTATACTAACTGATCTGAAACGCAGTGCTTGGGGTTCACACCAAACAAATGCTGAGGCAGTGCCCTTTGCAACAGTGGCATAAAATTACGTGTTTTCTTTTTTTGTTTGTCTTGCTTTTATCTTATTGTGTGTCACCGTTTGGCAATAAACGCTTTTTGTTTTTTTTTCTAAATTGTCTGTGTATGCCTATAAGCATTTTTTAATAGCCTTAAAATATGACGCAACAAAAGAATAAAATTTCTACACGCCTCAAAGTCGCGTCACCGTTCCATAATCTCATTAGCTCTGCTTTGCATAGGTACTATATTTTTTATAACAACTGACATAGTCCTAACTTTCGTAAGATTGTTAGAAAAAGAATCATTAAATATTTTGATTAAATATTACAGTAACAGTGGTTGTAGAGGCATTTATTAATTTATATTAACTTTAACACATAAAAAACCCTTACTAGATAAAACCTATATCTAGGGTGCCCAAAACATATACAATTCGACGCTGGAAAGGAAGAAGTACCTAAGCGACATTATACCTAATGTTCAGGAGAGCAATTTGAAAATCTTGTTTTTGAAAAAAAAATCATATCTATTTTCCTAATTACTCTACAACTGTGAAACCTACATTGCAGACAAACTGATTTTTTCCGCTTTTTTTAATATTAATAGTTTAAATAAAAATGTATTATTTTAGGAGATAGTGTCGCTTAGGTATTTTTAATATAAAAATAGTACCCGGAAAAAATACCCAAGCGCCCAGGCAAAATATTTATCATCCTAGATAAAACAACACATAGTGATTTCAATACATATCTTAGGAACGGAAAAAATACTGAAATCAACATTTTATTATCACCGCATATTAGTAAAAATGGCTAAATGTTTCAGTTTACTAAAATATTCCCTAGAAAAACTTACTTTTGAAAAAATCGAGTAGTTTTTAAACCCATTAAAAATAATTTAAAATCAAAAATAAATGACGTTTTTCCAACATAAGAATAAAGTTAAAACAATAATTTTGAGGGATATTTCTTATAAAATACATTAAACTAAATTGCACAAAGAAATCCATAATTCCAAGTGTAAAAGTACTAGAAAAACTTTAAAATAGCAAAATCTGTGGAGCTGCTTTATTACGTTAAAAGGGAAAAAACACACAATTAACAATTATAATGGGTACTTGTCTGGAGAATCGAGAGTGCTGAGTGTGAGTTTTTTTCCTCACTTTTGGGCATGGTCACATAAACTTTTTTATTGTAAGGAACTTTAATTCCATTAATTAAAATCATTTACTTCATATTTTGTCAATTTTTAGTTTTTACTTTACTTCGTCCAGTGTTCTGCGCACACAAGTTATGCGTAATTTGTATACGTTTGCGGGTAGCTCAACAATCGACGTTGGAGTTGGAACTCACACTCGAGACGCTATCAGATGAAGAACATAAAGTACCATTACCTATCTACGTAGTATTTAAATTACTACTGGTTTGAGACCTCAGATTACCTACAGTCATACTACTCTCTGTTTGCTCTGCAGTAGTATATTATCTCTTTCTGCGCCCAATAATATACTACAAGACCTACGATAAAAATGTGCATGGTATTAGATACTCAGCATCATATCACGAAATACGATACTACACGAAATTAAATCTATTTCCTCACGAATTTCAAACTATCCCTATAACTTTTTTTTCAGGAAGAAACGTTTATATCCAAAATATCGTGATAATAACATCTCAGATAGGTACTCAATTCTCATGTTCTTTGAAAGTTGCTAAGGCTATACTTTACGCGAGGACGTGAAGAACTTGTCGTCAGATTTAGTTAAGTCGCAAGGGCCGCGCTGGAGGTCACATGGTTTGAAAGGCAGATACCCAAAGGTTTGAACGATACGAAAGGTATTTAAAAGGCACTAATAGGACACAACCCTACCAGAGGATCTGGTCGCAGACCATTGTTTTTTAGAGGAAGCCACTGGCGGTAAATTCTTTTTTCAACCTAAATGCTTTTATTAAACCCTAAAACCCTTGACGTACCAACTAATATATTAATAAAACTTTTTAGGTGGCCATGGCCACACATTGAAGGAACGGGTACTTAAATATAATATCTCCTGCCACATAATACCTACTCCTGCTGTTCCTGAAATAAAATATTGTCGTACATCATCTGCATTATTTTAATTTAGCTAAATAGACTTAGTGAAAACTTAAGAAACAAGTTTGGTAAAGGTAAAAGCTGTCACAACTAGTCAACCCAACATAACACCATATTGATTCATACAATACGAATAAAATTATCGGTACTTAGTTAACTTTCATAGCGTTGTCAACAGAGAAGATGTTCGCTTGATTCCCTGAGTAAAGATATCTGCCCAATTAAGAGAGGCGTTCATTATTTCCTATAACCCATTGATAAACTTATTGCCGTGTGGTGACGGCAAAAAATTCTACCTCCCCATTTCCTATCGTGGGTGTCGCACAAGGCGACTAATTTTCGAAGCATGGGCAGCAGCATCCTTCGTTGATCAAAACAAAAATTAATTTTAAACAACTATGCTGCGACAGAAAACCCGCCTGCCAAGCGTGGCGATTATGGTAAACCCAACATTATTTGTTCCGCTCGAAGGAGCGAGTGGGTATGTGGAGCTTGCACCCACTTAAACCCTCCGGTGGCCGTGTCAGCGTTTTTTCTGAAGGACCCTGGGAACCACTGATTATCAGCGTTCGATGTCCTTCCCATGTACAGCTTCGTCTTCGGGGATGCTTGTTGTTCCCTACTCTTCTCGCCTCTAAAGCTGCGGCGGCTCAGTGCCACACGCTGTGCCACCGCCCTTCCCGGGGCCGTTTCATAAGTGGTCGTAAACCCCCCTCCTTAAAAGGTTTGTCCTTGTGGTGATCGCTGGGCGAGCCCTGTGCCCAGGCTGCGATGATGATGATAGATACTAGAGTTAGTAACTGCAAATGTTGCTGAATCACTAATAGAATCCTTACGATTATGCGAACCGTAAGATGAAGAGTAAGACCTGTTGAAAGTTTCGGAGGTGCACTGATGGTCGCACGGGTTAACTAATCAGTAGGTCGGTCTATAGCTGGGGCATATGTCCAATAGTGGATGCATTTCGGCCGATAAGGTGATGATATCAACGTCTCCACTTGCTTGGGGTAAATAGCCCGATTTTAAAATTTATTTCATTCTTTATATTTTTGAAATAAACTATTCATAGACCTACATTAAAATCATGAGATTCTTATCCATTTGCCATATATGTTGAGAATAAGAAAAAGTTTACATCTATGATTTTGACTTAAAACTCAGTGGAAACGGATTTAATCCTATTGAACGACATTGAATAAAAATTTCGGTTGAAACCAATCATTAGACACGCATGTTGATTGATTTGCATTGCACTTATTTGAATTGTATAAAAAAAGATAGCACTCAGTAACTGTTTTATTTTCCTAATAAAATCAAATTAATTGGTAGCACTGCTAAAAACTTTAATTTTAAATACAAAATAATTCTGTTAAAGATGCTTAAGCGACGGCACAATTTATGTTGTCAGTGCGTACGCGCTACCTTAATAACAATTTAATCCGCAAACACTGTTTTTTCGTTACCAACCACCATGCCATAAATATTTACAGCCCGGGCAAGCGACATATGCTTGGTATTGCAATATGCTTAAATCATGGATTATTATAATTATGTTTCCATCAGAAAATACCTAAACGCCAAATAAAATCGAAAAGTCGGCAGGTAAAAGTACCTAAGCGACATCTAACTTTTATTCTACTTTCCTTATGAAATACCTCATCTATCGTTTAATTAAAATAAGTTCTGGAAAAAAATAACCAAGTTCCATATATAAATTAATAAAAGATGATCAAAAATATCTTCATTCTCCATTATAGATTTTATATTCCAGGAAAAAATACTTAACCAGAATTACAAAAGACATTTGGAGTAGGGTAAACATACCTTAGCAATAATTTAATTTTGAAAATTACGATAAAAACTATCCAAATAAAAATAAATAAAAATTAAGATACCTAAGTAAAAAAATAATAAAAAAGATCGAAAACTTGTCGCTTGGTCGCCATAAAAAGATGGAAAAAGAGGGAAATCTAAAATACCTAAGCGACATAAATTTCATCGTAGAGACATGAGAGTGACACCAAAAGACGCAGAAAAATCTGACGATTCCAACAAGGTATATAACTCAATATCGCCCATCTTGTCGCTTAGGTACTTTTTTTCTTTCCAGCGTCGAATTACATACATACTAAGGGCAGGAAGAAGAAGAAGACATACACTATATATAAATAAATACATTAATTTTATTGACTGTAATTTCGTTATACTTACATACAGTGCATTTTATTAATTAACGAAGAAAATTAGAAGCTCAAGCTCAACAATGAAAGGTACAGTCACGGACTAGGAGGCCCTAACAGATTTGTCTATGGTCAGCCTTAGACTGTATTACCAAAGAACAAGAGCTATTTTGCAATACAGAAAAACCGGAAATGTTACGCCGATCGTGTCCGCCACTGTATCTATTATATAATAGAGTCGATTTTTTGACCAGAAACAGTTTTTAGCCATGAGAGTTTGTGGTTTTTGACTGTACAGTGGCGGACACGATCGGCGTAACATTTCCGGTTTTTCTGTATTGCAAAATAGCTAAGATATAAGAAAAAAAAAACAGGCAAAATTATAAAATATCTCACCTGCATAGTGACTTCATACTGCACAACTAAGGGCTTGTCCTTAAATTCAAAAGGACGGTCTAGGAGAGCTGCCACCGCTGCATGCTTGGCCTCTGTTGTGAGGACTAGGCCCAGATCGTCTTTGAAGATCTTGCGTGATGGTGTTTGAATCTAAAAGAAATAAATGTCATTGTCATCAGTACATTAAAAATCATATATATGTTGGAAATAGTCTCCTACAAAGACAAAAATTGTGGGGGAAGTTTGAACATTCGCTACAGAACATTTTTTACTTCTAAATAAAATTTTTTTTTTCATAAATATATGAAGCATTTAAAAAACACAGTGTATAAACCTCAAACTAAAATTAAATTTAATCTAAATTAAAAACTTAAATTAAAATTCAGTTTAGCACATAGCAAATATTCATAAATAAATTAATGGAGAATATACAAATTTTACCTCCCATTTGCCGTCATATTTGGCAATGTTTTCATCAACACCTTGCTTCTTTGCCTCCGAGAGTACCCAGCGTTTGTTGAATGCAGCCTTGTCATCGAAATTTTCAGCAAAATGAACTTTTTTCGGATCAATATAAGGACTCTGGTAGGCTTCCTGTATAGGCTCTTCTACGGTCTGTGGAAAAATCAGTAAATTCAGGACTCTTTCTTTAAAAAAAATTATTACAGATAAGCAAATTATTAAAGAATTTTTTTTTTAGAAAAAGTAAACTTAGTTCAATTTATATCTAACCATCTTATCTTCTTAAAAAAGTATGAAATCATAGTAATATCAGTTCAATGAACTCTTAATATACATAGAGTGATAAATTGAATAGGTAATAAGTTTTTTTTTGCAATAAATTTATAAAAAAAATGTGTAGTAAAGTAATTAATTATGTTTAAACTGATAAAATAATGGCAAAAGTGAAGTGAAAATAATGACAAATATTAAAGTAGTTCAACAAATAAAATTATAATGTAATGTAAAATATTTTTCAAAATAGTTTTCATACTGGGAAATGAGACTTAATGAGAAACACAATAACCTAGTATACTTTTTATGTTAAGGGCTAGGTATCAATTTTGAATACAAATTTTAAATGGCAAACTAATTATAAAAAAAATGTTTTCTCCTACTATGCAGGGTCTTCTAGAAAGCTTTACTGACCTCAACTGTAACACCATCATCATCTTCCTTGCTGTCAGCAAATACATTGATAGCCGTACCGATTACCAGCAAAAATGCAAATAGTACGGAAACCTTGCACCGAATCGGCGCCATCTAGGAAAAAAAAAATGTTTTGTTTAACTGAGGTGAGGTAGTTTTTGGGGCATTTTCAGAAGGGTCTAGCTCCTGGAGGTGCAAGGTAGACGACCCTGAACCACATCGCCTCAAGCAGTATAGGATTCAAATTCAATGTTTTTTTTTTATTATTTCTATAGTATCAC
The DNA here is from genome assembly GCA_951802225.1 of Euspilapteryx auroguttella. Lineage (NCBI taxonomy): Eukaryota > Metazoa > Arthropoda > Insecta > Lepidoptera > Gracillariidae > Euspilapteryx > Euspilapteryx auroguttella. The sequence continues at coordinate 12,340,243 of OX637647.1, forward strand.
ATAAAAATACTAGACTTCATAACCTATAATACATTGTACAAAAATAAAATATGCTTTACTTTTAATTGTCAGTACCAGGGCTTCAGAAATGCTCAAGAGATGTACATAATCTAATTAAGAGGTTATGTCAGTCAACACACCCTTTGCAAATTAGAAGAAGTGAACGCCTAAAAATTAATATTCCACAACATTACTAGATCGCTATGTACAGATAGTACGATATCTACTACTACTAATTTAATTAACGAAAACGGAAGGAACGAGTTCAGTAAGCGAAAATATATAACCGGACATCCTCAATGTAAAATCGATTACAGGAACAATCAAATAATCTGCTATAAATGAAAGCAAGAACTCACCGTTTGTATTTTTCACAAGCCAAACACTTTAATTGTGCAAAACTAATGCGCGAATATCAAGAATTGCACTGAAAAACTAAATGAATTAAATTGAAATTAAAATTTCTTTCAATCTACGACCGACCGACAAACGAACGAAACGAAAAAAGAGTGGGGGAAAGGGAGGGGCGGAGGGGCGAAGGAGGTGAGGAGAGTTCAGCCGTTCAGCCAATCAAAAACCACCAGCTGTCGGCTGCTCTTGTTTTTTTCAGAATTTTCCGTTTCTAAGCAGGCACTGGGATGTAGTTCTTACAGCCAAAGAAAATCTGCTAAAAACTCCTTCTTCTTCTTTTTGGCGAAAGTATTCATCAATACGATCAATACATAGTATAAAACAAAGTCGCTTCCAGCGTCTGTCCCTATGCATGCTTAAATCTTTAAAACCATGCATCGGATTTTAATTCGGTTTGTGTTAAAACCTTTTAATTGACCTTTAAGTGATTTAAGAGGAAAGTTTATAAGTATTATTAGATGCACCGCATATTAATAGGTTAGGCGGTACGAAGTTCGCCGGGTCGACTAGCTTAAAAAAAAGTTTAAACGAATTCGAGAACGTAAAAACCTATCTCCCACATTGTGATATATCGTTTTTGAAAGACAGAGTATATTCAAGGAACCTGATTTTTGGCCTTTTCCCCCTTAGATACAAAAACTTTAGGTCTGTCTTCCAAAAACGTTGTTAGATTATAATGTGGGAAATGATTTTTTACATACGCGAATTCATTTAAACTTTATTAAAAATGTATACTTTCGCCAGAATAAATAAAAAAAACCAAAAAAATTTGAAATTCGCAAAATTAATAAAAATGTCTGGATTCAGGGATTTTTACTAACAAAAAATGGCATTATAGGAACTTTTGCCAACTTAGGGGCTTTTAGTACCTAAAACCTCCTAAAACTTAAATTTTTTATTTATTTCCTTTGAATATCAATATCTGAAAACTTTCCATAGACAATGAGAACCTCCCAGAGACATGGTATACTCTCAGATTAGCGGCGGTTTCCTTACTCTGAGGTTATACTAGAACCTCCTCTACACAGCGCTGTGCGCTGGTGATAGATAATAAGGGAACAAAATGTCCTTAAGTGGACTTAAGGACTTCAGCAACTGGGTGGTCCGTTCATTGTAGGTTTAGCGAGTTTTTGTTTTCCTAAACGGCAACACGGGTTCGATTTCGGATGTCGACTTCGAAATTCAATATTATCTATGGATTTACCTTCTCTCTATCTGACTACGACTTCGAATCGAACAAAAAAAAAATAGAGAGAAGGTAAATAAATCAGTAGGTAGTCAGTAGGTAGGTACACAAAAATACATACAAAATCTAAAAAGTTATGTAGGTACTATCGCGGATTATAATTATAGGTATATCTAGTGTTTCGTTTCGGTCTGAGGCTGAGACGTTGTCGGTAAGATTTAATTTTTCATAATTTTTCAAGCTGTAAGCCGACCTAGCGTAGTAGCGAGCCGGTCTGAACAAGGACCACACACAACAAAGCAGTACCTAGGTATACAATATCCCTCCCTATTCCAAACATTTAAAATTTTGTGAGTAGTTTCTAGTAGTTTTACAGGAATTGTAAATGTAAGTAATTAGTTAAAAGTATTACCTAGGTATTGTAAACTACTAAAAAGCACTGAGTAAATAATTCTCAAAATACATACTACCTACTTCAATGAATGGTCGGTGGGTCGTTTTAGTTGTTTTATACCTAGTAACAATTATTATTAACAAATTTACAAATAAATAAATTAAAAAAATACAGCTCAAAAGATGTTTAAAATCAGAAAAAAATTCCCCTAAATGATGAATGATACTTTCAAAAACACATCTTGCAGATGGAATGATAATAATGATGATTGATAGTACAAACTATAATGCAAGCCTGTAATAATAAAATAGTGATTTGAAACAGTTTTTTCTCTTTTCAGAACCCCATGAGGATGAGACGCCACATTATTAGATTTCTACGTCTCCGTAACCTATTGCTTTTAACAATAATTCTAATTTTCTTCTTCGTTATTAAATCTCTAAGTAGTCTGGAACCTAACCCAGAAGCAACTTGGTTAAAAAACTATCCAGATTATAATCCTCTTTCATTGGGATTGGATAACAAAATAGAACATTTTGTTCCTGCTAGTTTAAAGGTAAATTTAAAACTGCACAACATAAAAACATTGTAGGTTTTTTTTTTTAAATAAAATATTAATTATTATTTTTCAGAAAATAGATTGGCACAATCACAAGCAAATTGAATCTGATAAAAAGCTGATTGGTAAGAAGTCCTTTAAGCTAAGAATAAAAAAAAATAAAAAAAATATTGATGTTATAAATGAATTTTTTTTTTCTAGGTTTAGGCGAGCAAGGGAAACCAGCCAGCCTTCCCAAAGAACTAGCAGCATTAGAAGAAAAACTCTATTCAGAAAATGGATTTAATGGTGCTTTGAGTGATAAGATTTCTCTAAACCGTTCCTTGCCAGATATAAGGCATCGGAAATGTATAAACAGAACATACATAGAATCATTGCCTACTGTCAGTGTAGTTGTGCCTTTCCACAATGAACACTGGAGTACGTTGCTGCGCACTGTATACAGTGTCCTGAAGAGATCACCTCCTGAATTGATTAAGGAGATATTTCTTGTTGATGATGCCAGTACTAAAGGTAAATTGATTTGCATTAAAAAAAAAAACAAGAAAATATGTAGTACAGTGCTATTGCATTGCATATTGTTATTACAACAAAGGCAAAGTATTTTACATGTTTAGTTACACTTAATTTCATGACCCACTTTCTTATCTTTTGTTGTTTCAGTCAGACAAAACAGTGTAATAAATGTTAACATGACAATGGGTTGTGCAATAAATGTAAACATGAACATGTATTATAATTCAATTTCAACGCTTTATTATTTTCGCTAGCTGTTTGATACCGTACTAAAACAATATTTTTCATTCCTAGAATGCTCATAATGAATTTAATTTTCAGATTTCCTAAAACAAAAGTTACAAGATTATGTAAAAGAGAATCTACCGAAAGTGCAATTAGTGCGGGTACAGAAACGCAGCGGTCTTATAACGGCCCGTTTAGCTGGGGCCAGAAAAGCGACGGGTGACGTTCTGTTATTTCTCGACTCACACACTGAAGCTAATGTGAACTGGCTGCCACCGTTATTAGGTCTGTATTACATTTTGGCTATTTAATTGGCGTTGCACCCTATTTTTGTGCATTTTTGCTATTGGTAATCACTAATCAGAATCTCCCATGAACGGCTGTGTCGATTTAGTTTTTTCTGTTGTGTTTGTTATTGTCAAAAGAGTGTGCTAATAAAGGAAAATTCTGGAAATGCTGTGGAAAATATATATAAATATAGAAAACATTAAACTTTTCTATTGCAAAACTTAGCGTTTTTAACATAATTATAAATGTAACTGTCGGTCGTTTCAGTAGTTTTATACAGGACAAAACGTATATGGCGTCAACTGTTTGAAGATAAAATAATCTCCACAGAACCCATAGCACTAAACTACAAGACAGTAGTCTGTCCCTTCATCGACGTGGTGGCATACGATACATTTGAGTACCGAGCGCAGGACTCGGGCGCGCGCGGGGCGTTCGACTGGGAATTGTTTTACAAGCGGCTTCCTGTCCTGCCGAGTGATGAACTTAATATGCCGGAGCCTTTTAGGTACGCTTTGTGTTTTTTGAAGACGAGTCCGAGTTAAAACTTGAACTTCAAATGTCAAATTTTTCACTCAAACTCAAGAACATCCGAGCCGACTTAGCTGATTTTAGTTTTGAAATGTTCAAAGTAGTCCAGGGAAGGTTTAAAAGTTGATAAAATATTGAAATACTGTATGGAAGATAAAAAAAAGATTAATTTTTCCATACAAATAGTTCCATTTAGCGCTTATTGGTGTTTGACATAACTGTCAGTCGTTACAATCAGTTTTAGACAGGACAACGTCTGTTGGGTCAACTAGGAGTTATACATATAAACCTTCCTCTTGAAATCACTCTTTCTAAAAAAATCCGCTTTAAAATCCTTTGCGTATTTTTAAAGATCTTAGCAACACACAAATACCGAGAATAGCCGATAAGCGACTTTTCTTTTATTATACTAGGTAAGTATGTAGTAATGGGTTAATGTATGAATGTTAAACGTTACCAGGAGTCCAGTGATGGCGGGGGGTCTGTTCGCGATATCTCGCAAGTTCTTCTGGGAGCTCGGGGGCTACGACCCCGGTTTGGACATTTGGGGCGGCGAGCAGTATGAACTTAGTTTTAAGGTCAGTAATCTAAATTAATATTATAATAATTTCTTTTTTTTTTGCAAAAAGAGACCCGCCTTCAACAAACTGACGCATACAATAATCTGAGAACTTCCTGTTCTTCGAAGTCAGTTAAAATAGGTACTAAAATCTTCTCCTGAATGTAACAAATACATTTTTGAAAACCGCATCAAAATCGGTTCAGCCAAACGCGAGATAATCGCGGACAAACATACATACATACAGGTCAAACTGATAAACTCCTTTTTTGAAGTCGGTTTATAAAGAGGTTACATTTGATTGTTTTTTTTCTTTGAATTATATAAGCTCCGAAACTACAGGGCCAATTTGAAAAATGGCACACCCATTTGATTGTAATCCTACATATCTCTGATGAACATAGGCCGCATTTAGCCCGCGTCTCCTACGATGTCAAACCGCCAACGCGTCTCCATAAATGGTCTCATAAATTGCTATACGCTTGATTTAATCGCAGCACGCCCCGTACGAAACCCGGCGCAACGCCCCGCATGCCCCTAAATGCGGCTTTTATCATTTTCACAAAATTAAATAATATTTAATTGATTTTTTTTTGGCAAATGCAGCATACTTTCGCCCTCGCTAGATCGACAAAAAAACAAAAAAAAAACCATTGCAGTATGGCTTTTGTTTTTCAGTTTAATTACTTAAGATTTCCACCGAAGGACACTGCTAAAAATTGAGAGAGGGGTGTTATAATTTTAACTCTCTGTGGCATCGTAGAGCCCAAACGGATGAACCGATTTTCTTTTAGTTTTTTTTTGTATCATAGATAATTTCAGGCCGAGTGTTCTTAGCCATGTCTCATAAAGATCTGATCAGCGGTTTGAAGATCATTAGCTCTTTTCTAGGTGATAAGGGGATCTAACTAGCTTCCTTATTTGAGGAGATCTGGCGATGGTAATCTATGCTGCCTCCACACGGCTACCTACTAGGGTAAACAGCCCCATCCTTGGCTCGATCTCCTAAGAGATTTAGAGGCTGAATATAAGTATTCTTAGCATTATGTTTGTGGGAAGGCTGGTTTTCTTCCCTTGATATATATCAAATAAAAACCAATAGTCCACTTTTCATGTACAACTTATATTTACAAGTATTTAAATTTTATATACAGAAGGCTAACGTGAGTACATATTATTTACAGTAAAAGAAAAATCAATTTAGATAATATTTTAAACTCTAAAACCAGATGTGTTTTGATCGAAACTGAAAAACTTGTGAAAAACTGAATCAACAAGCGTTGTCATGGAAACCAAACCAAAATTATTCAAATTTGAAATTTAGTAGAAATCGTTTTTCTAACAACGCATGCGCGACGACGCGCCGATAAATGTATACATAACAAAAATCATTCGGACTAACTGTACATCACAAAATTAATATAATACAAAATAATTTACAAATCACATCGCTACGTTCAGCATTAAAATATTGTTTTAATAATGTTTCAGATATGGCAATGCGGCGGAGAAATGTTCGACGCGCCGTGTTCCCGCGTCGGACATATTTACAGAAAGTTTGGCCCGTTCCCGAATCCCGGCCACGGGGACTTCGTTGGCAAGGTAATTTTAATATAACTCAAATTTAAAAATTTAAAAACCCCCGACCCAGTCAGACCCCACATCAACTTAACTAGAACTAGAGCTAATCATTTTAAAATTATCATGGTTATCTTAACATATACTTTCAATATCATTAGTAACACTGTACCAAATTTTTAATTGATAGGACAAATGGACAGATACACACGTTAAAACTATACACCCCTCTGAATTTGTCGTTCGGGGGTTAAAAACTAAGATCAACTCAGCAGTGTAGCGACCTACAATGAAACACTAGGGAGATCCGTGAGACTGCTCCGTGGCTCAGTTGGCAGAGATGTGGTGTGGACTGAGTAAGCGTGTGCAACTGGGTTCGATTCCGGGGCGGGGCGAATATTGATATGATGAATATCGATGATTGTTTCCTGGTCTGGGTGTAATGTTCGTCTTTGTGTATGTTTCGGGCACAATTGATACAGGTTCTACCTAGTTAGGGGCACAGAGTGGGATGCGTTATAATACATATATTATTACTAAAGGGCGCCCCGCGGCTTCGCCAGCGCTTTTCCCGTTGAAACATCCAATTCCCAATTTTCCCGTGGGAATTTTTGGATAAAAAGTAGCCTATGTCCTTTTTCTGGCTCTAGAATATCCATATACCAAATTTCATTCAAATCGGTTCAGTAGTTTTCTCGTGAAAGCGAGACAGACAGACAAACAGAGTCGAAGATGGATAGTTATGTGCGAGTGTGATGTAATATCATTATTCTTTACGAGCTTACTTCGTTACGCCATAGAATAAAGATACTACTAAAGACTTGGCTCTAAAGACTATGTTCTTTTGACTGCCCAGAATGGGCGAATAAAAAAACAAACAACAACAACAAACCACCTGTCAAAATATGTAAACAACGGAAAAAATATTGCACCTTGGGCTACATTATTTGAGTTTAGTTTTTTTTTGAAAATCTAATATAGACTATGTCACTCGTGGATAGTGTAGCTTCCTACCAGTGAAAGAATTTTTAAAATCGGTTCAGTATTTCCGGAGCCTATTCGTTACAAACAAACAAACAAATCTTTCCTCTTTATAATATTGGTAAAGATTATCATTCCGTAGAACTACAGGCGCGTAGCAGAAGTGTGGATGGACGAGTACGCCCAGCACCTGTACGCGCGCCGGCCGCGCTACCTCACCATAGACCCGGGCGACCTCGCGCCGCAGAAGGCTCTACGGCAAACACTACAGTGCAAGCCTTTCAAATGGTTTATGCATCAGGTGGGTAGTTATAACCTGCGCAGATGAAGAACAGTTTTAAATATGGCGTCGATCCGCATGCTATCTCGCTCACACAGTGAAGTACACGCTGCAAAAAAATAATAATTAACGCAGAACACATTTAGCTATTTAATATGAGTTTGCCATCGCTTTTTAGCGATATAAATATTATTTTATACTTATATTATGTGGCAGTATAGCATTTTTTACATAATTTTATCTTTCTTGTTAAAGTTTCCAAATCTAAACTAACCTTTGCTTCTAATTTATTTTATTATGATATTATTTGTAAATACTTTTATATCATTCATTAATTATAATAAAAAAAGAATTATTTATTACAAAGAGTCGGTAGAAGAAATATTAATCAAAGTTATTTTGCCAACCATACATTAAGAAAAAGAAAAAAAAGTCCGCCATTTTAAAAACTGTTCTTTATCTGCACGGCTTATAGAAACTGAACATAATGGTAGAATTTATTAGTGACATTAGTGATTGGCATTTCTGAATCAATCATTTTACTATCAATCATTTTATAATTTTGTTCTTTTAAGTTAGTTTACTGTGCTCCAAAAATACTAAACAAGATTATCTAGTGTCATACTGTGCCACATTTTTGATATTTGCCTTAGTTTAGAAGATATAATTTTTTTTCGAGAATGTCGCTAGCATCGCGGTAAACTGGCTCCTTAGTCCATTTAAACATCCATAACGTCACGACTGTGTCCCAGAGGCAGGTTAGGCAGAAACCGTTAATTTTCAAGTGCTACGATTCCTGACGTACTTTTTTCGCTTTTACTTCAGCAACATAACCCTTTTCATACATGATGCACGTCTATTTCGTGAACAACAAATATTAATAAAATAATCCAAAAAGCTTGCTACAGTGGCGGACTAGGATGCCGTAACAGATTTGTCTATCGTTTCGTCAGCCCTAGACTGTATTACCAAAGAACAAGAGCTATTTTGCAATACAGAAAAACCGGAAGTGTTACGCCGACCTTGTCCGCCACTGTACCTACTCTATTAACCGGTTATTTTGATTGTTTCAGATAGCATTCGATCTGACTGCCAAATATCCGCCAGTTGAGCCGAAGCCGTTTGCGGAGGGACTAGTTAGTAGAGAAAAAAGTATAGATTACAGTAGTATCATTTAGAATTAGAATCAGTTAGAGACAATAAGACGAAACGGCTCGCATTTACTACTCAACCCTCTGTCATAGAAGATAGAGTCCAGTTTTATTTTGTCTTTCATGAACGTTTAAACTAAAAGACGCGCTCTCTCATTGTGACATGGATCAATATCGCATGAATGATATGCGTGAAAAGGGTTTAGGCTATTATCTCTGTAGTTATTTAAAACAAGAGGGAGCTAGATTGTGCTTTATGTGTACGCAGCTAGATTTTTCATTTATTTAAACTACTCCAGTGGTAACATGACGAAAATTTGTCGACTTTGTCGTATCTATCTGTCACTTTTGTCGATCGTCTCCATACATTTTCCCGTATTTAAATGTCGAAAACGATCAAAAGTGACAGAACGACTGGACAAATGGTCCGTCATGTTACGTAGGCAGGTAGTACTTTAAAGCCTTCTGTACTTTCAAAAATATTAGTCAGATTTAAACAGGTACCTATTTTGTGGATTTAATCTATAGATCCGTCCAAAAAGTGATCCTTCGAAGTGCCTTGACGTTGGTTCTGGTGATAAGCTGCAGCTGCGGCCGTGCTCGGGGCGCCGGCGGGCCGAGCAGGAGCTCGTGCTGTCCTGGCATAAGGATATCAGGTTTGTGTTTGTAGGAATTACGACTTAGGAATTTCCACTGCCTCCGTGCATCAGTTAGCAGTTTGGCCATACCTCGGACTCTTCATGGAAAAACGTACGTGGCTTCGCGCACAGGCGAAACTCGTGTACGTGCGTATTGTGCTTGTTGAGTGAGATAAGACTTGCTACTTGTACTGAGAGGTGCCGAGAGCGGGCTTCACTTGCTGAGGGAGGCAGGGAGTGCCCGTACTGTATGTAGTACTATCAATATATATAAAACTCTTCCGTTACTGACTGACTGACTGACAGACAACGCAGAGCCGAAACTACTGGGCGTAGCGGGCTGAAATTTTGCATGTAGGTTCCTTAGAGAGTGTAGGTGAACACTAAGGAGGGATTTCCCGAAATTCCCACGGGAACGGGAGTTTTGTGTTTATGAGAAATCTGCGCGGGAAAAACCGCGGGGCAGCCTCTAGTTTATTATAATACTAACTGTTTTTTGGCATTGGCAGTGATATCCGATGTTTTGATTTAAGTTCAATATAATGTGCTATGTACTGTTTACCTTATTTTATTTATTAGTATCTTGTATTTTTTCTTTTGTTATTCTTTCTTTGTATCCATGCAGGGTAAACCGTTCAATTTTTAGCCCACTTTTTATTTTTGGCATGGTCTATTCCGAGGCTGAATAAAAAGATTCTAGGTAGACTCTTTTTGTTGTTATGGCTGCCAAACGACAAGAATACATAAATTTAGCCGCTGAATGGAAACTTGTGAAATTAGGGAGGCAGCCAAGGATTGTACGTCGTACCCTATAGATAGATACCGTCGTACCCTATGAAAAAATCAATTGGTGTTCTTTTTTCTCATTAATACTGGAGAACGGCTAAGCCTTACCTAATTGTGGTTTTAAGCTGTTTTCGTAGTCTAGGGAACAATGTCTTTATAATATAGTGAGAAAAAATTGAAAAATTACTAGGAAGGCGAAAAAAAAACAACAATTTTATTGCCCTATACAAACCGTTCCTTTGTTAACTTTGCGCTTTATGGCGTCTGACATAACTGTCAGTCGTTTCAATCAGTTTAAGACAGGACAGCGTCAGTCGGGTCAACTATGTAGTTAGAAATAAATCTATATATTTATGATTCTATACCCAATTGCAAACACCTAGGTCTGGAAGTCGGATAAGAAGGAACCGTTATTCCAGAAGCAGAGCTCGCAATTTGTGCTGGGACCTGCCCGAGGCCGCGGCCGGCAGTTCTGTTCTGCTGGGCGGCTGCCACCTGGGCGGCGGGAACCAGCTGTGGCGGTATCTCACGGTGACTGGCGTGCTCATATAAAAAAAATACAAAACATCTACTCTTTTATATTTACTTATAATAATAATTGTTGTTAGGTTGTATATAATTTAAATATAATTAAGGTTAATACCTATATAATATAGCTTAGTATTTTTTAATAGTGTTCTAAATGTTTCATTCGTGCATGCTGTATTCGCCTGTGTAAGTGAAATGTAATCTTTGTTGGCGAATCTAATAAATAAATTTAAAGGTTGAATTCCGTGCATCGCTGTGTCTGACCGCAAGCGACCATGTCGTGATCCTTCCATAATGTATGGATCTGTTCCATACATTTTTATCTCTGATTTTTGATTTGGTTTTTGATTTTCTGAATATCTACTGTCGTCACGCGCGTCTAACGACAGTCAACGGCCTCTCGTGGCCGCGATCGAATGCGATGCTCGTACCTAATTAAATCCTAGGGATATACTTTCCGCTTTACCTCTGTATTTGTCCTGCTTATTTCAACAGTTTGCCTAGAAGACATTGGCTTTTAGCGATTAGGTCGCCTTTTGTCACCTTGCTGTTATGAAAATGTATAAATAACAGTGAAAATGAATACGATAAAGTGTTCATTAATTCATTAATTCTATCAAACACATCAACTTAAATATAAAAAAAATTTAGAGAGATCTGTTTCCTTGCACGAATTTGTGACTTACTCAGTTTTCCCCGCTCACATTTTGCGTAGTGAGTATACCTACGCAGCCTTATGTTTATTAAACTTTGTCTCCAGGAAACTCACGAAATAAGGAAAGGCGACAGCGACAACTGTCTGGACTACGACAGAGTGACAAAAGATGTCTACATCCAGCCCTGCGACAGTAGCGACACGCAAAGTTGGACAGTCGACAAAGTCTATGACGACATGATGAAGAAATGGGACGACGTTGTTGAGAGAGTCACTGGGCCTGTTGACTACTGATTTTGTTGAATTTTTAACCAAATAAAGAAGAATCACAGTTTGACCTGTATGTATAGTATAGTTATGTTTGTTCGCGACTATCTCGCGTTGGGCTAAACCGATTTAAGTAATTCGGTTTTCAGAAAAGTATTTGTTATGTACTTTTTGTTGGTATTTTAACCAACTTCAAAAAAGAGGAAGTTCTTAGTTTATGTATGTGTATTTTTTAAATTTTTTTTTTTTTTTTTTACTACTTGATTCTATTTATGCTTTAGCCAATGTGTGCCATAGTTTTTATAACTATGTTCTGATGTATACTGGGTGTTTCTGACTAGTAAGTATTAAATTTAAAGCTTGATTAAGTTCACTATACCTGTCAAAAAAACAGCTGTTTCATTTTTTCGTTCAGCTAAAGGGGTCAATTCAATGCGGCACAAACTATGCACGGTCAGTACGAAAAATTCGTGTATGCATTGTAATAACAGATTTTAAAACAGCATTACAATGTATACGTGAGCAGTTTCATATGGCTGTGTACTGGACTTGTGTATGTCGTAGTAAGATTTGGTAATAAGGTTTTTTGCAAAAAACCTAGGGATTTTGCGAAAACACGGATAATTTGATATGAGCATTACTTTTTTTTCAAGCATCCTGACATAAAGCCGTTTTTTTTGCAAAAAACCTAGTAATATTAAAAACTTTGAAACCTTGCTATAATCTGATTGGCTGGATTATTGCTTGCTGGTAAACTCTTATTCTGATTGGTTCGTTGAAATATCCTTTGACGCTACAGAGAACCAATCAGAATAAGAGTTTACCAGCAAGCAATAAATCTAGCCAATCAGAGTTAAGGCAGGTTTCAAATTTTTAAATTATACTAGGTTTTTTGCAAAAAATACTGCTTTATGTCATGATGATTGAAAAAAAAGTAATGCTTATATCGATACGACATATACAGGGTGTTTCTAAAACAAGGGGGTAATAAATCAAAGGGGGGATTCAGCTCACGTACCTAACAAGTTCCCAAAGAAACATGGGTCGAAATCTCAAAACAAAAATCAGCCGTCCCGTACATTGACCCCGTCAGCTGATCGAACCAATGTATGGAACAGCTGATATTTTTTTTGCGATTTTGACCCATGTTGCTTTGGGAAAGTTGTTAGGTATGGTGACCTGAATACCTTCTTTGATTTATTACCGCCTTGTCAGAAACATCCAGTAGAACGGAAAGACACTGCGGCACAGCTGATTTTTATTTTATGATTTTGACCCGTAGTGGCCCTTGTACTTAAGAGGCATAGCAAAGAAAGTTACTGATTGTTGCCAAAAGTGGCCGTTTTTAGCAATAATCAGTAGCTTTCTCTGGTATTTATCTTAAAAGCTATACAACAGTGCCCTTAAAATACTAGGCTGCATTATCTAGTGGAATACTGTTTCGCATTTTTTATATTTGCCTTAGTTTAGAAAATATTAATTTTTTTCGCGGGTGGCGCTGGTTCTGAGTTTAATGCGTTCAAAATCAAAATCAAAAATCTTTATTCAATATAGGATACAAGATATTACTTATTGAAAGTCAATTAGACTACATCTAATCTAATTGCTATTGATATCCTATTTGGTAAAGTATCCTATACTGTGAGAGGCGGGGTAGTTCTAGGTGTCCACGAATTGGCTCAGGCAAACAAATGTTTGCCTTGCCTTACGATAATGGTCGCCTGGAGAGGCCACCAAACGAGCCCTCCTCTGTCAAATTATTATTATATAATTATTTTGTCTATAATTTTACGTGGGTCCGGCTCTTAAACTGGTGCCTCTGCCTAACCCTTCGTGGAATAAAAGGCGTGAAATTATGTTATGTTATGTTAATTTTACAAGAAAAATTATGATAAAATTAACACTGTTGTAAGTAGTAAATTTAGTTTTAGATATAAATGTTGTATCGCACACTAAAAAAAGGCTGTTTTTATAGAAGTGACATGATTATTTTACGCTTGAGTCACATTTCTAGAGTACTTACCTAACTATAGGTATATTATGTGAGTATATAGTTAAAAAAAAGGCGATATGCGATGTTAGTCAAAATTTTGTTTTTGTAAAAAACTTAAAAATATCTTCATAACCCCTAAATATTTGTAGTTTTTAATAAAATTTATACTTAGACTAATGATTTATACTTAACTTACGGATTTTTGGGGCTACAAGATTCATGAATTTATGATAAATTAAAATTATCTCATACTTAATCATTTTTTTTTTAATGACAGACAAATTGTCTTTATCTTTGAATAATGGATGTCTCTTTAAAAGGGCAAAGCCAATGTTGAACTGAACATATCATTTGTATTTAATAATATATTTTTAAATATAAATTTATTTTACCTTACCTACTTATGTTTTCTTTCATGTACCTAACTTAACAATAATAACACTGTTTTGCTTCCGGCTACCAATCATTATTCCTTTTATGAGGGTATTTAAAAGAAAAAGTTAAATATATAAGTACCTAATACCTATACACCTACTACTTTCTTGTTTTGACGTTACGAAAATAATTTCTGATGTTTTTTCAAAGAGTGTTGTGTGCAAGTAAATTTGTGAAAAGTGAAGTGGATTTAGCTTAAAACAATTAAAAATTTCACTGCGGCCATGTGGACTTTTTAAGGTTGGAATCTGATGCCGCAGTAAAAGTAAAAAAAGTAAAAAATGATTTATTCAATACAGGATACAAGATATCGCTTATTGAAAGTCAATTAGACTAATCTAATTAATATTGATACCTTATTTCGTAAAGTATCCTATACTGATAGAGGCGAGGTAGTTCAGGGTGCCCACTAATTGGCTCAGGCAAACAATGTTTGCCTTGCCTTACGACAATGGTCGCCTGGAGACGCCCCCAAACGAGCCCTCCTCTGTCAAATGATTCTACTCCCTTTCGCAATGATTTTACAGCGTAGAGAAGAAAGGGGTAACAAACTCTACTTTACAATTTCTCTCTTTTTTTTTTTTTTTTGTTCTTATATATGTGACATTACAATTCAATTTACAATACAAAGAACATAAATTAATAAGATTTAAAGTACATACATGAAATAATGAAAATATCGTGCAGAGCTAGACTACTTCCATGCGTCTTTGTCGTTTTCATAATCATCAACATTGTAATAAGCTTTCTTAATCAAACCTTTTTTGATACGAGTTTTAAACTCATTATCATTCAGGATCAAAATCTCTTCTGGGATCTTGTTATAAAATCTTACTTCGTTTCCTATAAAGCATTTGTTTGTCCGTTTTAGTCTGTTCTGTGGAATACTTAGTTTGTTTTTGCTACGCTAAGTTTTTTATACATCGTTAGAAACTACAAATTGAATTGGCTAGTGTTAAAATAAGTTACTTTTTATTTTGAAAATTAATTCTTTGATATTAAGATTAATATTCGAACGTTCTTTAGAATATATCTACTGAGCAGTAGATATATTCTATTTAGAACTTAGGTACCAAGGAATAAAATTGAGTAAAAGCACTTTTACTCAATTTTATTCCTTGGTAAGTACCTAATTACCGACTCAACATTTTTATTTTTACCCTAGGTAATATAATATCAAACATCGCAAAAATAAATGAAATTGAATCGATATTGCAACCTCCATTATTTAGTTTAGTTTGAGTTTTTACTAATGGAAACGATCAATAGCCCAAACCAAACCAGTCAACCGGTTGCAATGTTCAGGCCATTGACTTGAACATTGAAATCGAATAGGATGATCAAACGAGCTCACCTGAGTGAAGTTCGATCATTATTGTACGAAGGCTTTGTATGAAGATGTATATTGTTAAACATGCAGCTTCTCCGAGTTGCTTGGCACCTTACGCGCTTTAAATCCTTCCCTATACTAAAAAAAAAAACTACAATATTGATTGTCTATGGTCAAGCTGTCAAACGTCATTCTTTAGAGCCTTATTGAGCTTGATGACTGACTCACAACTTGGGTTACTTACAAATTGTAAAGGGCGGGCGGGACAATATACATCTTCATACAAAGCCTTCGTACAATAATGATCGAACTTCACTCAGGTGAGCTCGTTTGATCATCCTATTGTACATCGGCTTTGTATTCGATGTATATTGTTAAACATGCAGATGTTCAGAGCCAATAATAATATCTAAAACAAAAGTTGTGAGGCTTCTATCGAAGATAACCCCTTCTAATATAGGAAAGGACAAACAGATTTGTTTGAAAACTTAATTAAGTTGTTTTATATATCCTTAGTAAAGGAACATGAAAATTTAATAGTACATATAAGAAAATTTAATAAAGTTAAATGTAATATCAAATGTAATCAAAACAGGGCGTATTAATACCGCTTCTTAACTAAAACAAAAAGATATCACATGAATAGAGTTGTATTATGTGAACCTCTACATAGTTCAAGACCTACTGGTTTAGTCAACTGTCTGTCTAATGACACACCTTTAGACTTGGTGGTTGCTAGATGGCTTGTGTTTGTCCTGCAAACACCTTAACTTTCAAATTTAAAATTAAATTATTCTACATAGGATAAAAGGTGTCTCTTATTTCAAGTCTCATATCATTATATTTATTAATATAGTATCCTATTCGCAAGAGGCGCAGGCAAAAAACAGTCCCCAAAAAGGACAGACCAGTCCGCATAGCAAAACATTGTACGTAGCTACGTCATGCTACACGAGCCAGACAGCACCCTGCCGCGGCACGCCTTCGATCAGACCCATCATCGAAGCCAACGATGGAAGCCGCCAGGAGACGCACCCAAACAAGATCATCTTATTTAAAAGATTTTACTCCCTTTTTACCCCAAAATAGCAAAATATTTTTGGTCCAGCATCCTATAATATTGTTGATGAGGTCACAGATTTGTGTCGTTTTTTGAAAGAATTAACAATGGGGTTTTTACGAATGTTTTCTCAAAATCACAGAAGTTTTACAGAACAGAAGTTTTTTCACGTTCAAAAGCTTTGATTAATTTAATTTGGTTTACAAAAAATCTAAGACTCAATGTCTTAACAATATCAGTATAACTTTATGTATATTGAAGTCTGTATTTATTTAGTTCTAGTACTTTACTTTTTAAAAGTTAATACTTGTTCTGTGTAGCAGTAGCTACTTAAAGCTTGTAACATGACTAGTAAGTTAATACTTGTTCTGCGTAGCAGTAGCTACTTAAAGCTAGTAACATGACTAGTAAGTTAATACTTGTTCTGTGTAGCAGTAACTACTTAAAGCTAGTAACATGACTAGTAAGTCAATATTTGTTCTGTGTAGCAGTAGCTACTTAAAGCTAGTAACATGTTTTTTAACTGTCATTCACATTCACATTCAATACTTTAATCATATCTCATGTTTATTTATTAATACTTTAATCATATCTTATATTTATTTATAAATAAATAAACAATGACATTAATATGGCAATGGTGGTAGGTCTTCATAATATAATCATCATCCCCTATTTTAGAGCCACCATTCAACATAAAATCAAATTTATAAAAATTTGAAGCACCTGAATTAACATTCTTAGGAGGAATGTCCATTTATATGGAACAAAAAACAAAGAATGGATCATTGTTATTTTAATTATTGTATTGAGTTTGCTCAATGCTCACCGCTGAGGACTCAATTATAATTACTACAAATGACAGTAGTGGTACTGATATTTTAAGCCGGCATTGCTGGAGCATATCTCTCTGTTTCTATATTATCTGACAATGAAGCAGGTCTCTGAAAGGTGAAGATAATAATTAAGAAAGGTTTCTTTCAGGGTGTTGCAAAAACTAAAAAATAATCCATAACAGAGAACCAAAGTTGTGATGACCATCATTATGCTGGTAACATAGTTAACACTAGATACAGTAAATCAACATTCCAGGATTTTTGTTCCAGTTTCCAAAATTCACCCATGCATAGCAAGAAGCTGGACAAGCTTCTACTAATGTTACATATGAAGTGTCAAAAGTAAGTAAATTGCGAAAATTTTTAGGTTTTGCTGGGCATAAGAATACTGAATTTAAGATGTTTGACTAATTGAATCATTGTAATAATGAAAAGAGTTATTAAAAACTTGCAGCCTAAAGAAGCGAAAAGAAAAGGTTTGTCAGAATCATAGCAAGTAGAAATTAATTTTCTCTGCCTACCCCTATGGAAACAGGCGTAGCGATAAGTATGTTTGTACCTATGTATTATGTATGTACATATCAATGTACATAATATATGAACATTTATAGAAAGTGTTTGGTCTAAACAGCTTGTAAGTACTCAAAAAACACACAACTGTTACAAATACCCCTTGCTGGCTCAAAAAACTTGGTACACATTTGTACCCAAATTCCATGTATTACATTCTAATGCTGTGAGCGTAGCAAATATGAGAGTAAATGTGATAATTAGATGTGATAATTTTTGTTAACTCTTCATGCATTTGCATTTGTCTGTACATAATATGTATTTGCATAAAATTATATTTTTTCCATATATTTATAGAATAGATTTAAAAATTTACAAAATAAAGGCTTTATTGATGTAAGAAAGCTAAAAACCACTTTCATTATTTAAAGTGAAACTGTACACATCCATAAGGATGTGTCTGGAACTCATGTAAATGTAAAAATCTTAATCTTAAATTATTTAAACCTCTAAATGTCCTGTGCAATAAACTGTACATAGTTTGTATGCGTTTGAGGGTAAGTATACATTCGACGTGTAAATATAACACTGTTATAAACTGATGAAATATTTCAAATAAAATAAACCATGATCACCGTTTTGGTACTTAGACATGATTTTTATATAACTGACTGGCTTGACTGTCACACTTTTAACAATCTGATTAAATTTTTGACTATATCCAGTACTTAATTTATTTAATGATGGTACTGTGAGCAATGTTAAAATATTTTCAATGGTTTTAATTTAACCATAATACTGTGTTCTTGAATAAATTTTCAGAGTGTATTGATGGTACTCTGGGCAATGTTAAAATATTTTAAATGGTTTTAAATTAAACATATTACTGAGTTCTTGGACAGATTTTAAGATTCTATTGAATGAAAAGGTGTAGTTATACCCTTAACATACAGAACCCAAAATAAACAAATTATAACACAGATTTTTCCTTTAGCTTAGGAAAAAAGTGGAAATAAGCTTGCCACCATGGCTTACCTCTATTTGTCAGAAGGAGCATGCCGCTTAGACAGGGCTGCGTCTGGGTCGTTAGGCTGTTGCCTGCGAAACCCTATGGTGGTTCTAGTATTGGTAGTTCCTGGCTACCAGGGGTTTCATGGGTTTTCCCCATACAGCAGTGCAAACCAATATGGTAGTAATGGGATGGCCTGATAAAGTTTTCCCATTCAGGGTTTGCAGGTGGCTTTTGCATATTGATTTTTGCATTGTGGTGACTAAATTGTCATTGTTGCAATCTTCTGTTGAAGATCATGGCCAAAATAAGGAACTTGTCCCGCAGTACATCATTGACTAGATTCAAAGAATGGTTTATCTAGATTAGACATGGTAAAATTTATTCTTGCTTTTGTTTGAATAGAATGCAAGACAGAAAAGATCCTGACTGCATCGCAGTGGGGATATAAGTTTCAGCTGGTCTATGTTTTAACTTACTTTTAGTGTTGTAAGAATTTTTCCATAGCATGGCGGGTCCCAAAACAAATTGATTTTGTTTATTTTCAATTTCTTATACTTAGTTTTCTGGGAAAAACTCGTCCAAAAGTTAAGTTTTAGCTTATTTCTTTGGGCCAAATTAAGGTTGTTGGGGAAGTAGGTGTATCTTCCTCAGTGTCACTGATTGAACCTGAATGTTATGCCTACCTGTGTGGTAGTACATTGGTAGTATTAACTTGCTACGGAGAAGATAAGTTATCTCCTTCCTTTGCTCTATTGGCATTTGTGCCACATGTTGATTGTGATCCATCTGAGTAAATCTTTGTGATTTGACACTTAAGAAATTGTAGAGCACATCCATGTATCTCGTACACAGCCTGTGTCTTGTTCAGAAGACAAAAAAATATTTTGAAGACAAAAAATATTTTGCCGCCAAAATGTCTGCGCATCGCGTGCGCGTGCTTCGCCCTTATCAAACCAATAAACGGCTGCTTTGCCAACGAGCACGTCGATATATCGCGTATATCACCCGTGTCAATGTGAAAGGGCTTGTTTGTAAAGGCATGCGCCAACAAACACGTCGGTATATCGCGTATACCACCCGTGTCAATAGAAAGGGCTTGTTTGAAAAAACATGCCAACATGACACATTGTGTGTGTCATATGAGGTCATTGGTACGTAGGTAACCAATGTAATTTTTAATTATACCAGAAGAATTCTCATCCTGCAGATCCTGCTTCGAGAAACTTCCGAAGCTGACGTCCTTGTTGCAGGTTTTTTATTTCCCTGCATTCCACAATTTTCGGATCTTGTTCCGATATATTTCGAGTTTCCTGTCCTTTGACTTATGTTTTTGTACACATTTTCGTGTAGTTTTGCTGTTATTTTCACTTATTTTAATAAATCGAAACTATTTTTTACTAAAAAACAAAGCGCCGGTAACCACGCGAACACAAAGAATGACGTTTGACAGCTTGACCATAGACAATCAATATTGTAGTTTTTTTTTTTAGTACCTATAGGGAAGGATTTAAAGCGCGTAAGGTGCCAAGCAACTCGGAGAAGCTGCATGTTTAACAATATACATCGAATACAAAGCCGATGTACAATTTGCCCCACCCGTGACATCACCCACCGTGGCAATTTTACGTATAGGAGCAAAATGTAAATAGTTCGCTAGCCGCCGTACTGCGCAGTACAAACTAGCGGTCTTTTTTATTTGGTAGAGCTGTGAGTCGCTCGCTCACGCACGCCAGTTGCTTGCAATATCTTGCACAGTGTAGACATGGACGCAAAGCGGCGCTTAAACAATATCCTACCAATGAAATGGCGGGAAAACGAAGTTATGTCACTCCTAAAGCTTTACAAACAGAATGAGTGCCTCTGGAATAACAAAACACCCGAATATAGAAACAAGTACGTACGAGATAAGGCTTATAATCAAATAATTCAGAGTCTCGGATTGGATGTAACTGTGGCGGACGTGAGGAAGAAAATTAAGGGCCTGCGTACGACGTACAATGACGAGTTGAATAAAATATCAAATTCTGTTAAAAATGGAGCGGTCGGCGATAGGGTGTATAGGCCGAGTGTGTTTTGGTTCGAGTTGGTAGACTCGTTCTTAAGAGAAGTAGCTGAGAGCAGGAAAGGTGAAGTTATTTGGGTAAGTAAGTCTATAGTTTTATACTTACGTCTTTTACTCTATGTATTTCATAATTTTTGTTTTGTTAATTAAGTTGCTTACTTAGTTAGATGTTAAGTTTTACTTACATATCTTAAGTCAATTTTAAAGTGGTTTTTGGTACTGAGGTAAGAGTACTAGCATACATTTTTATTTAACTTAGTATTTATACTTAGTTATAACTAAATCGGTGGTAAGTTCGTAGACCATAAAGGGTTTCAACATTTCTATGCGTATTGTTAAACAATTATTCCCAGTAATAGACAGGATTTCAATTCGTGGTAGTTTAGTAAGTATTATAACTTTGTATTATTTCTATATACGTATCTACACGTACTCACTCTAAAATTTAGGTAAAAGTATTTTTTTACAGAACAAAGCACCTATAGAACGAGAAGACACACCTACCGAGGAGGCGTCCTACTCTGCCCCAGTTATTTTACCAGATTACCAAGACGACGAGGACGAGGACGATGGAAATTCTGGAGATGCTCATAACGATAGTTTTTACTTCGAAACGCCAGAAGCAGAACCGCTGCCCACTAGAAAAAAAACAGCCAGTCCCAAAATGGACGTACAAAAGAGACGTAAAGAAAAAAACAATAAAGAAGACGAAATCGACCTCTTTGGACGTTTTGTAGTTTTGCAGCTGAGGAAACTGCCGGAAATGGCGGGTTTAGAAATCATGCAAGAGTTCCATAAACTTCTTATTAAAGCAAGAAAGGCTCATGAGAGTGGAAAGAGTATTGAGGGCGAATCGTCGTTTGGTGCAATTTCTTCGTCCGGAAATTCTAAAAGGAAGAAGAAGGAAAGAGTTTACAAAATAGAAAGTCACTCAGATCCTTTAGATGAAAGCGACTAATTTAATTTGTATTATGGAATTAGAGGTGGTAAAGATTTTCGCTAAATATTTCAATTGAAAACCGCCGTATGGATTACTTATTGTTTTTTTAGGCTCACTTGCACAAATCCTGAATATTTTTGTTGTTTTTTATTTTTGAGAGGCATAGCACAGCTAAAGTAGCGCCACCCGACAAAAAAATTAATATCTTGTCGTGGAATACTATTTCATATTTTTGATATTTTACTTAATTTAGAATATATTGTTTTGTTTCGCGGGTGGCGCTGCTTTAGCTCTGCTATCCCTTGTAGCCAACGAAGCCATTCGCACATGCTGACCTATACCTGGTTAAGTATTATATACTCTGTGCCTATACTTAATAATATTTAATTTTAATAGTTGTAAAAATGGCCTAAACCTTATATGTAGTATTATTATTTGTGTTAAATTAAGAAAAGGTATCTAAGATTGTACCTATATATACTGAAGTTTAGGTGTTTAAATAAAAGAACGTTTAATTAATTTTTTATATTTTATTACATATTCCATTAGAATACTTCTATATTTTATTATTGTACATTCTTACTTCCCATTCACAATGATCACGCACACATCTCGAGGTCACTTTCTATCTATACACATAGAGTATTTCTTATGGGGTCTACGCACCATATCTACAACAATACAAATTAAATGCAGTACAGGAAACTTTAATGTAAATGCTTTTAGTGTTTTTTTTTTATCCAAGCTCTATATAGTACTGACCTAGAAGCTTTCAGACTTGTCTATGGTTTACTGTGGCTGTTTTGTCTATGGCAATGCGAACCTCCTCCAACCCTCGCTTTTTAATTTGGTGTTTAATATCTTTTGAAACTACTTTGTTCTACAGTTCAATGTGTCCTGCCATTATATTATTATTTCAGTTATTCTTTACATGTTACCGTCTAAAACTTACCGAGTACGTTATAAATAATTCAAGCGTAAAGATATGTACAATATTTTATACAAATTACATACTCAACTTTTAATTAACTATTTACATATTAGAATTATATTTTTACATTATAAAAAAGATAACTATTACTGCTCTATAAATATCACCGCAAAATCAATAACTACATTCACAATAGATAGTATTATTCATATTATTATTATATCCGTTATATTTAAATTACAGAATAAAAGGTAAGACGTATTAAATTACAAAGTATTGCTTCGTTTAGTCACATTTTGCAAAAATATCACTTTTTGCGCGGGCCCAGACTGGCCCAGAACATCGTCTGCTGTACCATCATCTATAATTTTTTGTAAAAAATATCTTCAATTAATCACTCAACCCCTAGCGATAAATATAAGTTCCATTTGCTTGATTTACGGTCGAGAGAGAAGGGCCAGTGCCAAGACCACTTAGGTTACTCATATTAGAAACAACCTGGTATCTACCATTGAATCTCGTAACGAATTTAATTCCTAAACACAATAGACACCACAACTTAGATGAGACACATTAATGGACATATACTAATACAAATCTAGTTACGGTATTTTAATTACAAATTTATTAATTCTTGCTCTAGCGACTCGCTTTTGAGAAGGATGGTGAGCGTTGTGCTATTAAAAAAATATGCGTTTAAATAAAAATCAATCTAAAATGTATGAGGAAGCGAGTCGCCAGAGCGACCTAGCTTGCGTTAATATAAACCTACGCTTCAATTATTGCACAACAAATGCAGAAGGTACGTATTAACGTTTTTCTCTGATATAATATTTTTTTTTGTTTATTTTATTGTTTATTTATTTGATTTCTATTTTTAAGAGGCCATCTAGTTTTATTAATTCCTAGTCTACTATTGATTCTGTTATTAAAAAAAGTGTTAAGGGTGTCTTCTGCAAGTTAAAAATGTTGCCGAATTAGTAGCGGTACAAACTACACATTCAAATATATACTTACATATACTTACTTAAAAAATAAAAATAAAAACTTTATAAAATTATTGCTTAATCGGTAATAGTATTGCGAAGTAAAGAGGCCTAAGGCCAGTAAAAAGGAACGACTACATTTTTTTTTAATTATTTACATATCTACTGTACGATACATGGTTAGAAA
This sequence comes from Euspilapteryx auroguttella, assembly GCA_951802225.1. NCBI lineage: Eukaryota > Metazoa > Arthropoda > Insecta > Lepidoptera > Gracillariidae > Euspilapteryx > Euspilapteryx auroguttella. Next base: position 12,364,058 of record OX637647.1, read on the forward strand.
GAAATATTTGGCTAATGATATAACTAGGTATAGGGTATTGTAAAAATTATATAGCTCTTAATAATTATGATTTGATAAAAACGATTAAAATAATAACATCAAAAAAGGCGCAAAAAATGTGTGATCATTGTTGAGTATTTTGGTTTGCTTTATTATGCTGAGATTTTATTTATAATTCTATTTTATGTAATTCATTATTAATTTTATTCATTTATGACTTGTTACCCTGTCGTGTGAGTAATTTCATGAGATTCCCTTCAGTCCAATATTTGTAAAAGATATAGTATTAAATGAAAGCAAGCGATGACTTAAAAACGTAAAGGCGTCTACATAAGTACATGATTGGAAGCTACGCGCTAAGTTAGCTCTAAACTAAATTCTGCGTGCTTTTTAATTAATTATTCAGTTCATTATTCTCATTCCCGTTGAATATAAATTTAAACAGTGAAACCTACTCATAAGTATACATCGAATTAAAAACGTTAAACTCCCTCCTCCGTAGGATACAAAATACACATAACAGTTACGTCCGTTGTCATCACAGGAGTTTCAAGATTCACAATCAATCGAGAATTTAGGCAGACCATTAAAAAATTCAGTCCTACAAAGAATAGTTACGATTACGAGTACCTAAGAACTAATCGCGGCTGTCCTAAGCCACTGTTTTCGACGCCATTTTGTTTTAAAAATAACGGATTCGTGATTTGAATCTATTCAATATGGCGGCGGGGTATGGCACGTGGGAATCACGAGCGGTGGCGCGCTCGGCCGCTCTTTCTCCGTTTTCTCCTGCCGTCACGAACGAAAACTATATTAGCTGGGTCGTCGGCTAGCTGGGGGTATTTGGAGACTGAGTGGACATCCCTGGCTGCCCATCCATCAACTATCCCATGGGAGATCAGCTCTTCTTTTTCCTCCTCGGTCCAGGATCCTCTGCCCTCCCAGCCTGCGGCGACCAGCGCCTTTTCTCTTTCCCAAGCTCTAGCAGCGGCTCTCTTATGAGCATGCTTCAAGAGTTTTATCCTTTCTTGCGCTGGATCTACTCCGTAGCGGAGGACGATCACAGCTTGTGCTGATCCCTTGCCGACGGCATGCACTCGCACCTGGAATAACGACACAAATTATTAGATTTAGTCATATTAATAAAATTTAAAGAATTTATCATGGAAAAGTGTGACAATCTTTACCTCCAAGCCCTGGTCGTTAGTCTCGTCCTGTGAAACGTTGAACTTTCCAGAAAGCCGCCTGAGTTCCTCCATATCATCTCTGATCTTCAAAGAATTGTCTTTCACAAAGTAAAAGACATCCTGATCGTGAATACTGAAGTGGACATCAAGGAAGTAGGAGTTGTTGAAGACAGTCGTGATGACGTCTTCGACAACGCTATTGGCTCCGTCAGCAACGCTGATGAAGGCTTTGCCATCGACGCGGGATATCAGAACTCCTTCACCGAAGACTCCTCTTTTGTACGAAACGCGCGGTAGAAGGTTCCTCGTTATTGGTTCCATCTTCAGTAGCGGTGTTGGTACAAAGTCGATGTCTGATAGTTTGTCGTTTATCTGAAATATGCATTATGGTTCATTAGTCAAAACTCTACCTATACGAAGATAAAATATAAGGGCTAAACTTAAATAATAAAGTCTTACCTTCTCAAGAATACATTGTAGGCCAGACATAACGCCAAAGTCAGGACCCAATTGAGGAGCGGTCACTGTATTCATTGGCTTGAAGATCATGTCAGTAATGTACTTCGAACCCATCATACTGTTCAAATTGTATCCATACAACTGCAGCCAGCTTGCTAAGTTGGTCATGTATGGTACATTCTGGTTCTTGTTTATGGGGTCATTGTTCTTGAAACGGTACGTGAAGATATCTGTTGGAAGACTAAGTTTGGTAGCCAAATGCTCCCAGCTCGGAGTCATCCATTGACCGACTATGGGATCGTAAAGCCTGTTTTCTAGATAGAGCAGATTCGTGTTCAAGTCCAAGATGCCGCCGTGGAAGTCTACAGGTATGTAGAAGCCAGGGTTAGTGTCCTTGATGATCTTACCGAACGGACTGCGCTTGATTTCCTTAATAATTTCTCCATTTACGTCAAAGACTACTAAAGGAGAACCATTGTGATCTGTCGCTACGTAGTACCGCTGTTCCTCCGTCTCAATCCCAGTAAGGAAATCTCTCTGGTCGTATAAAAGTCTGACAGTTTTTTCGGATTTAGGGAAGTGCATGTGGGTAATCAGATTTGGAGTTTGCGGGTTCGCGTAGTAGAATTGGGTGACATTACTCTTATCGTCCTTCCAGGCTACCAGGCGGTTTCTGTCGTCATAGTAGTACCACATCTGGAACTTCTCTCTCTCGAAGGCGTGTACAAACTGACCACGCGAGTTGTACCGATATTTCTGCTCTCCACGTCTGATCACAAAGCCTCGGCCGTCGTAGCTGCTGAACTCGATATCTCCGTATTGAACCACGCGGTCTCCGATATCGTAGCCAAGGTAACGCTTATCACCTCGTTCAATGACCCCAATAACGTTGCCATTCTCATCGTAAACGTACTTCCAGTCGTCTTCAGTACCTACCACCTCCATTAGATGGCCGTCGTAATTGTAACTAACACGTTCACTCGAAGACTGGTCTCCGATCATTAGCTTTTTAGTTTTGATTCGGTTGCGGGCGTCATAATCGAGTTCTAAACGGAAGACGTCAAACGATTTGATGTTCATGAGGATAGTCTTGATCCTACCGTGGTCATCGTAGTCTGTAATCGTAAAGTATTGCTTGCTGGTGTCTTGCATGACTGAACGGTTGAACGTGTTTCTGTATATCCTCAGGTCGCTGACGCCTTCAAGTATACCGAGGTTCTGATTGTACTTGAGTCTCAGTTGCGGCATTTCCTTGCTGTTGATGTTGACATCAATAGTAGAAAGCCTTGCATTGCCGTCGTATTGATACTTGAAATGAGCATTGCTCAGACCACTCTTTGAATTAAACTTCATCTTCTCGTCTTTGAGAATACCAGCATGATATTTATAGTCCTGTTTCAATTCGTAATCAGGATCAGTAATTTCGACATTCTTGACAAGATGGGTATTGTCGTGGTACACATAGCGAATAGCTGAAGCTCCTGCTAAGATGGTCTCCAACTTGCCCGTACTGTCATAGACGTACAGTATCTTTCCTGATTGGTGAGGGAAGATCTTTGCCAAGATGTGCCCATCATCGTTGTACAGGATTTCGTATGGATGTCTATTCATTGGCGAGAAGTACTGGTACTTAAAGTAGCCTAGTGACGTCATGAGGGCAAAGGTATGGATATGACCTCTAGGTGTGGTTAAGTTTTGCAGAGCTCCGGAATCGTCATAATCTAGAAGGTAGTCGCTGCCTCTTGGCGTTGTTACCTTCAAGGGCAAGCTGGTAAACATATCTCTGAAGGAATACACTAAGGAAGAACCGTCACCGTATCTAATCTCGTGGAGTCTGCCGGCCCTATCGAAGCCATAGGTCTCATTCAGATCACCCCACTTCCAGCTGGTCAGCCGGCTGAATCTATCATATTCAAGTTCTACTTCAGCAAATATTCCATTCCTGGGACCCCATTTAACTGGTCTTGCTGTTCTATCGTAAGTTACATTCAAGAGTTCAACCTTGTCATCCATAAATACTGCAACAGTAGATGAATCCCTGTCGTATTCCAATGTCAAAAGATTTTCACCATTCACTCTAAGCTTGCGTCCGATTTGGGCGACTGCCTTGCTACTCTTGCCTTTGTTTGATAGTCTTCTCAAGAAGTATCTCCATTCGAATCTGTTAGCCAAGTCGCCTCCAACTTCAGTTCTTTGCTTTGCAGGAACCGGGTAACTTTCGCCTAATATCGGGTCTATTTCAGACAGAATCGTATACGGGACTGTGTCTGTTGATATCACATGACCCCATGGCATGTTGGACGAGATACTACCGTCTGTTGAAATTATTGTCTTCTTCTCTGATTCTCCAATCTTAGTATTGACTGAAGATCCCTTGATTAGAATAGAGATTGGTTTCCTATTGTTTTCGCTGACTAAAACGGTTGCTCCTTTTATGCTCAGGTCAAACGTCAAGTTTATGATACGACCGGTAGGAGTAACTGCCGAAGTCAGGCGTCCGAATTCATCGTACTTGTAAATGTAACTGCGTCCAGTGCTGTCGTACTTTGCCTTCAAAAGGCCAGTGGGAGCGTGATAGTCAAACGTAACGTTGAAGTTATCTGGCGTTCTCAGTTCTTGCAACATCTTCATTCTGGACATCTTCAGCCGGCATTTCTGACCCTTGGTGTTTTCTATTGAGTTCACTTGACTAGAGTAGTCGCGAAGCAAGAACACCTTGTTACCGGCTGCGTCTGTCACCGTGCTGAGCTTCCCGTTACTTGTGTTAACGTTATAAGTGAAGACGTAGTTTGTTTCGCCAGTAAGAATATTTTTCGTCATGATGTGCTGACCGAAGCGATTGAAAATGTAGGTTTCTTGGGTATCCGGGGAGTAAATCTCGTATTCCCTCGAGCCGCTTGCATCAGGAATACTAGCCATGACAGACCGTATTCTATAATTAGCCTGGTCAGCTATGTGAACGATGCCATCAGGGCTCACAATGACTGCGGAAATCGTATTGAACTTTGAGTTGGAAGCCAGGAAGTGATCAGCTTCGAAGCAGTCGCAACCGCGTTCCAAACAGTTGCATTTTGATTCGGCACCGGCGTAAAGAGATATTTTTCCATCAGTGGTAATGAGTCGAACTCTATTTATTCTCTGCGAATCGCTCTCGGCCACATAAAGGTCACCCGCAGCACCAAAGGCAATGCTTTGTGGCATCACTAGGGTAGCATAGGTCGCAAGCTCCATGTCGTATCCAGTCAACGGAGACGGACAATGCAGAGGTCTTCCAGCAATAACTTTGACTCTACCATCTGGAGCCATTTGGAGAATCATATGATCATCTATGATGTGAAGACTGTTGTCCAATGGATTGATGGCTAGCTCTGTAGGCCACCGTAGATGCACCTCCTCTACACTTAAAGTTCCCTCGCAAGGAATGGGTTTCCAGTGAGCTCTGTGCATATGGTTTCCGATCACTGTCGTGATAATACCGTCTCTGTCCACCATCCTGATATTGGTTCCATCGGCGAAGTAGACTACGTTATCGGTCGATACGGCAACTCCTTTAGGATATGCCAACTTGGCGTCTCTTGCCAGCGCTCCGTCTCCACAATGTGCCTCGTCTCCTGGCAGGCACCTTTCACCAGAACCAACAACTGTCTCCCAATTGTGCTCAGGGTCGCTGTAGTCTTCGGTATCTCGCACTTTGATGATCTGGTGGGATTCAGGGTCTGAGATGTAGAGGGTTCCATCAAGAGGTGACAGGGCCATATGGTAGCGGTAGGACACTCTAGTAGCACTGAAAAAGAAGGAAATAAATGATTAGTTTTGGTCTTTGTATTTTCTTGTTCAGAAAATATTTTCTATGATTTTGATAGGGCTGAAAATAAAATGAGTAAAAACTTACTTCAGCTTGACAACAGTGCGCACGGTCCCATCGGTCTTGATCTTGCGCACCAGATTGAAGTCACCGACGAAGATGGAGCCATCAGGGGCTGCGGCCAAGGCAACTGGAGCCAACAGTCTCTGCTTGATGGCAGTACCTTCACAGTCAAGACCGCACTCCAAGCCTCGCTGACGGCCGTCGCCCATGGTTGTGATGATGAGACGAGGCTTGTGTTTTAGATAGATGTTTGTTCCGTCACCCTTTTGGAGGATACCTGAGAATTTTATTTCTAAATATAATGATAAATTTTAGATGTTATATTTTGTTTGACGAATTTGGTCTAAACGGTAGTGGATTACTGGATTTTTATAGGTGACGAAGGTTGAATGATAGGGCGTGGACTTCATTACTTAAAATATTGCAGAAAGATATCAAAAAGTGCACCATCAAACTGTTATGCAACAAGTAAATTTTTTAACCAACTACAAAAAAGGAGGTTATTTTATAACTGATTTTTCTACTATCAAGGGCAAAGCAACGAAGAGAGTAACAAAAAGGTTTAAATCATCTTACCTTCATGGAAGTTGTATCTGTGATGTATGTCCAAATTCCATCCGCCCACATCAGAGATGCTCATATCGTGCCCGCTCAGCTTCGTTGTCTGGACATTCCAGATAATATCCTTACAATCCGTGTACTGGTAGCCAACTTTGACCAGAGCCGTTGTAACACCATAAACCCTTTGGCGGTATACATTCAGTCGATTCCAGGGGTATGTAAACTTGATCACGGGATCAGCTTCGAAAGTCTTTTCGAACAATATTCCTTCGATTGTGATCCTTAAATGTATAAGGGCTAAGGTTGGAGGAACCTTTTCTGGAGTGAGTTGTAGTTGGATGGTGGAGAGGTAGCCGGCTGCGCGGGAGCTGTGGTAGACCAGGTTCAGGCCGGTTCCGGGAATTTGAAGACTTTCTTGGACGACCTAAAATTGAAATAGAAAGTCTTTAATAAATCAAATCGTTGAGACAAAAATCGTACCGTGCCCGTAGCTACCTAAAGGTATTAAAGAACTGATGTTATGGTAGGTTTGCGACTTTAAATGTACAAAGATTTGTGATTTGTTCTGAACAACTGATTTTAAATTAGTTTACAGGGTGATAAATAAATAGTTTTAAATAGTTAAATTGGGTCCTTAGTTTTTTTTTTCTCCAGGGTCTTTGATCATCTAGCTACGTCACTGATAATGATATTAAGCAGTAACAATTAATATGTATTAACAACTCCGATTCCTTCCTAACTCCTGTCTAGTGCAGATTGACCCAGATATTATTCCCAGAATTTGGACGATATCAATAACGATTAAGGTCAAAATTGCTTATTTATTGACTCGCTTAGAATACTTGTCTGGAGAGAAGACAGAAAGAAATAAAATTCTTACCTGAGACTCGGCCAAAATGGCACTTTTATCAGGACACGCTCCCTGGAACCCATGTTTCCACGTGGCCAAGACGACTGGCTTCATGGCGTCATAGTCGTGGGCTAGACAAGCTTGGGGCGGGCCCATGCCACTTTTCTCGTCCGACGTGGTCATCACCACCTCGTCTATTATTACCACCTGGAAAAGATGAAGCAGTATTTAATGTTAAGGTGAATCTTTGTCAAAGGTTATGAAGACTGGTATAAAAAATATCATTGGTTTCAGTTTGGTAGGCTTAAACCCATCAAGTTCCGTAACCTAGCTAACAGATAATTAATTTTTTACAAAAAAGGAACCCGCCTTCTATAAAACTGACATATACATCAACTGAGCACTTCCTATTTTTCGTAATTGGTACTAAAACCTTCTCCTAAATGTAACAAATACTTATTGGAAAACCGCTTCAAAATCGATTCAGCCAAACGCGAGATAATTGCGGGCAAACATACATACATAAAGGTCAAGCAGATAACCTTCTTTTTTGAAGTCGGTTAAAAAGAGTGCACTCATTGATTCAGACTCGGAATTTTTTACTATATTTGAATCTCTTTGTGTCTCTGGAATATACAAACAGGTTGATACCTATTATGAGTAAGTATAACATGTCAAAATGTTTTTCATTCTCATAGCCATTGAAAACGGTGATAAGCACAATATATGACCTATAAAAAACATTTATTTGGAATGTAGGTATGGAAACATGAATTTTCTGAATATTTTATTAATATTTTACGTAGTTAGGTTAATAAATGAAATTCGCTCAGAGTTAACCAGTTCGCGAAAGCTGATAATTATGCATATAAAGATAGCCCGTCGGTCATTGAGGCGTTAAATTATTAATACTGAAACAAAATCAACATAAAATAGCTCACTGAAAAAATAAAGAGTTAAATAAAATAATGGAATCATCGATTCATCGAAATGTACAAAATGTAGGTAAGTAAGTACCTTGTAATAACAACATCGGTAATAATAATTGGAAACTAAGTATAAAGCGAGCGAATTTACTATCAAGGGAATAACGGTAAAAACGAGAATTTACATTTCGCGAATGTATCGGTGTAATAGAATTCTAAAGCTGTTAAAAACTCATTCACTCATAAAATTCAGTTTGATTTAAGAACACGATAGTAATATAACATGATTTTTAATTAAACATTCCGCACGCGGCGCCTTAATTAAATACACAGCGGTGGGCAAACACAGACGTCATGAGCCTTAATAAAAAGGAAATTTACAATTTCAAAATGCGAACGCCGTTAAAATTTAGCTGTCAGCCAGCAAGCATGCAACTCCGCGATCAAAGTGGCATTAAACTTTTAAAAACTCAATAAAGCAACGGATTTTTATCGCGTCATAAATAAAAGTTATGCGACGCATACAACGGAATATGAAAATGCGCCGGTGTAATTATTTATTAAAAAAAGTTATCGCAATCAGCCTATTGTATAGCTTTACTACAGGTTTGAATCAACATTTCGACAGATATAATAAAGTCATCGGGCTCGTGTTGTTAAAGTTAATGAGAAAACGATACGTCCGAGTTATTATCTGCTACATAATCCTTTAAGTCCTTGTTTGGAAATGCGGTGTAAGTATATACTTAAAAAGAGTGTGATCGCTCTTTTTTGTTTGAAACAAATCAAATAAAAATTATTTATTAAAAATTTGTTGTACAGTGGCGGACACGATCGGCGTAACACTTCCGGTTTTTCTGTATTGCAAAATAGCTCTTGTTCTTTGGTAATACAGTCTAGGGCTGACGAAACCATAGACAAATCTGTTACGGCCTCCTAGTCCGTGACTGTACAACATGTTGGTACATACCAAATTATCAAAAATCTGCGAAACCCGCAAGATTAAATATTATTACAGATTTATATAAGTACTAGAGGCTGCCCCGCGGTTTTTCCCGCGATGATTTCTCATAAACACAAAATTCCCGTTTTTCCCGTTCCCGTGGGAACATTCCCTATGGAACCTATATGCAAAATTTCAGCCCACTACGCCCAGTAGTTTCGGCTCTGCGTTGTCTGTCAGTCAGTCAGTCAGTAACGGAAGAGTTTTATATATATTGATATTTGTTAAAAATAAGACAAAACCTACCTCATTCCAAGGTACAAAGACGACTTGCGAGCTATGCCTGAACGGTGCTCTTCCAAACTGCAGCGTCACGGCTCCTCCCCCATTGACCAGAAGGTCAAACCAGCCATCTTCCCTGGTCAAGGTGAACCCTTCGAGAGGCGTGGTGGTTGACACCCTGACCCCGACCAGTCCTGAACCAAGTAAGGTCACCACTCGACCTCTGATGACGGCTGAACGGCTGTTGAAATTGATATTATGTTGAGGATGGAGGGTCAAAGTGATGAAATAGAGATCATTAGGTTGAGTTTTAACCAGAGACGCGTAGCGAGAAATATATTTTTTAAACAATTAAATCCCCTCATCACATAATGATTTCTCACAAAAATCACGTTGTGGTTGTTTTCGGTTGGATAGGACATTGCAGGCTTGAATCACCTGATTGTCCGAAAAGTAAGATGATTCCGTGCTTGGGAAGGCACGTGAAGCCGTAGGTCCCGGCCGCAGTAGTGGTCGTTATAACCGCGGCGACAAGCTGGCCCCTTGTCACGTTGGTAATAAAACATAAACACGGCTAAACGTGGGTCTGGCTCTTGAGCCGGCGCCTCTGCCTAACCCTTCGGGGAATAAAAAGGCGTGAGATTTTGTTTTAAAATCCCCTCATTTACTTAGCAACGAGTGAATAAAATAAATCAATTAGTATTAAAAACAGATTTCAAGCCAAGCGTCTCTGGTCTTAACGCTCCCAAAAGGCGATATTGGTCGATGGAATACTATTCTCTTGTTATGTTGTTGTAGAGTAATAAAGATGGTTGTCATATTAAATGGGACCTATGGAAGGTCTATTTAATTTCGAAAAAAAAATCCTACAAACTTTACTAATCTACATTACAAAATTTCAACTGTCTATATAACTCTACAAACTCATGAAAAACTCTCGATCAATTTTTAAAACCGCAAAATATAGTTAATTATATTTTACCTACAAAGTTTTTTTTATTGAGTCATAATTAAATACAGGTTAAATAAGTACATGTAAGTTAATAAATAAGAAAGCGTAACAAAAACTTCACAGGACACAGGTAAAACTAATCACAACAACGGCATGCAAACAACAACATTTAATAAATACTTACATAAAAATATATAGGTAATAAATAATATAGTTGAATACTATAATAATAACTCGCCAATCGATTTCTAAGATATATAGGGTAATACTGCCTGTTCCTTGCCCCACATCCTAATATTGGCATGGTCTATTTAAGGGCTAAATATAATTCTACAGCATTAAAACCCCAAAAATATTTGTTTTCTTTCTTTTTTTCTTTCAAATTCAATTTGTTTGTACCCTGAATTTATTAATGCACTTTTGTATCTTACATTGTATGCAATAAAGTGTTTTCTATTCTATTCTATTATATTCTATATGCAGCCTTAAAATGGACCATGCCAATAATATCAAGGGGGGCCAAGAATGGGATGGCTTACCCTACCTATATACAGGGTCACTACAAAACACACAACCCTACAGTTTGTATCTTACCTCGTGTTGAAGTGGTTCCAAAACATACTGCGCAGCGTAAGTGGCGGTAGAAATGACAACAATAAGTAAATGTTAATATATCGAGACAATTTAGAATATATAGGGCTCGAATTCTCTTATTTTCAAAAGCACAAAAACTCACAATATTGGAAAAAAAAATTGGTCTAATGTCACGTTTTTTTAATACTTCAACAATTCCTGTAAATCTACCATTTACTCTCGCCCAATGCAGCTCAATCAAATTAAGGCTCGTTATTGAATGGTGTGACTATTGACTTGTGCTATAATAGTCAATGTGAAAATAAGAGAACGCTAGCTTAGTTAGCTGTTAGTTTAAATATTTTTATTATAAATAATATTCATCATGCAGTTCTTATCAATTTTCAATATTTCGATCCAGATAATGTAACATGAAAAGAAATCAAAGAAAACGTGTAAAGTAAAACTAAACAGAAAACAGTGATAAACTCTTATAATAATAATATAATAAAACATGAGGAATGACTGGGGCACAACATTGCGTTTCTTATAATAAATTTAGACGAGTAAACAACAGATAAAGACAGTTTTAGTTATTGTTAGTAAGTAGGCGTTTTGTTGTTTTGAGAACTGGTTAATAATAATATAACAATTGTGTTTCATAAAAACGTTCAATATAAAATGAACCAGCTCATTTTAATCAAATTCGTTTATCAAGCGCCGTAACGAAAAGTTGTGAAAACACATGATCCTAATGCGTTCTCGCTCAAAATGAATACATCTGAGCGAGTCAGCATGATCTTTTTAATGTTTCTTCAAAACTCTTCTTCAATAGCTCGAATTAAACACCAAACATCCATGCTCACCTCTCATTAAAGGTCTCTTGCTTGGCGTAGTTCTGGAGACTACCTTCGTCAATCAAGAACTTCATGCGTTCGAAGAAGGAGGCAGTGATTGCTGGAGGTTGCTTCCTAAGGAGGATATCGGTCGGCTTGGGCGCGGAGACGCAGAGCTGACTGCCCTTGCAGGCTGGACTCTGACAGCATTCCGGGTCTTCACAGTCTACCAAACCGTCTGTTGAAGAATTGAAAAGTTGAAGAGTGGGAATGGAACTGATCATGATGAATAAAATGAAGCTTTTGCTTGTGAAGAATTAATTGTTAAGTGTAAGGAATCGTTATCATCTGCGACGAGAGACGTACATTTGTCCTAATAAAATGAGGAATGAGGGGATTTCCCATAACCACCACGCTTGGACAGCGGGTTGGTTATCGCAGTATAGCTCTTAAACGAAGGACGCCGCTGCCCGTCTTTTGGGTGTTCAGTCGCATTATTGAACACCCATGGGTAGTAGATGAATAGTGGTATTCTAAACTGCCACACACGGCTAGTGTCTATAAACCTTACTAGCTTCAAAACAATAGTCACCTTTATCATTATCCTTGCCATCATCACAGATTTGCTCCTTCAACGTAGTGCAATCTGGTCCATCCCATCCATCGAAGCACTTGCATTCCCAATGCCCGTCATTCGCCACTCTACACTGACCATGACCAGCACACCCTCTTGGGCAACCCTCAAGAGTACAGTGGCGTCCATTCCACCCAGAAACACAGAGGCAGGTTCCATTCTTGCACTGTCCGTGGTCGCTGCAGCGGGCGTCGCAAAGTTTCGAAGTGCAATATTCTCCGGCCCAACCGTTGTCGCAGACACAAGACTCGCCGACGCAACGACCGTGGGGCCCGCAGTCTAGATCGCAAACCTCTGTAATACGAAAAGAGTTTTAGAAAACCAATGTTCAAACCGTCTAAAATAATAATCAATAGTCACCAAGTAAGTAAAGTTTACCTTTGGAACAGTCTTCGCCCGACCACCGTGCATGACAAGCGCAAGTTTGCGTGTCAACGTCGAACGTTCCGTGACCCGAGCAATCCGGAAGACATTGCAATGCGTCCTTATCCATGGTCGCACAGTCCAACCCCTTCCATCCCTTCTTGCAAACGCAGGCGCCTTCGATACAAAATCCGTGGCCCGAGCAAGTTGGGTGTGGGCAATCGACATCAGCGCAGAACTTCCCCTTGTATCCTCTGACGCATGAGCATTTTCCGTTGACGCAGTGACCGTGACCGTTGCAGTCGGGGACTTCGCATTCGTCGTGACGCAGAGAGCACTCCTTGCCTTTCCAGCCCGGGTTGCATTGGCATTCGCCATTGATGTATTCGCCACGTTGACTGCAAAGGACTGGACATACACCTAGAAAATTGTTTGATTAGTACCTACTGCTTCAATGTTTACCAAAATTAAAAAGACTAAAATATTTTCACTTACTCTCACTACAATCATCTCCACCGAAACCAGGCTGGCACTGACAATGACCCATTAAACACTCTCCTTTGCCTGAGCATCCGTTAGGGCAGTTGTGCGTCATGTCTTCAGCAACACTGGCTACTAGAGTGATCTCCTGTGGATCGCCATCGTCGTTGTACAGAGACAGAAACCAGTGGCCTTGCTCCATGTAGTGTGTAACTTCTTTCTTTACTGATGGCTGGAAATTGGAAATCATTTGTTAATTTCTGGCTTACAAGATAGAGTTGGCGAATTGTGGAAGCTGCTGTATTATCACGTAGTATACTCACATGTGATGCTCTGGTAGTTCTCGCCTTAAAACCGCTAAGGACCTCGAGGAAGTGATATTGTGTATGCGTCGGCAAAGCATTCCGCCTCGCATACACTCCTATTGAAGCCCCCCGCGGGATCATGTAGTCGAACTTCACGTAGGAAGCTTCAGATTGATAGAACTGCATGTTCCAGTAACTATATGGAGGGATTTCTTTTGATATTTTATCACCTAAATTAATTTGTTTGAATGTCGTCCCGTCTGGCGGGAACGATTGTGCTGGGAATGTTCGTGCACCTGAAAACGGACGCGAAGATTTAGAGATTGCTCAGTTTTATCGTTTAAAATTTTAGTAAGTTTTGAATGACAAGTTAGCATGCGATGGTGTGATAAAGATCTAAAAACTCACTAAAAAAAACTTAGGTTGTTATTTTCTAACAAAATCAACGCATTTTAGCTACAAGTCCATCATAAATTAACTAAATCTATTTTTTTCTAGTGCAACCATGATAAATGATCAACCAAAGCATTAGGTGTAGCGTGCGAACCCAAAAACAAAAAAAAAGATTGAAAATTCAACATGCAAGTTAGTATTTTTTAGTACTATTCCGTCCGAGTGGATTAACCCTTCTCCGATGGTTTATGAGTAGTTAGTAAGATTAACATCACCGATGGTAACTGATTTGATCTCACCTTCCAAGATTAGTATGGGTGGGATTTTAACCTTAGGACAGATACACTTTGGCTTGAAATCATTAGTCGTCGACTCTACATCTATTTCTGTAGTCATATCTGTTGTTGAATCAGTAAATTCTGTAGTTGAAGACATATCTGTACGATCAGTAGCTTCGGCATTAGTGGTCGTTTCATAGTTCTCTGTTTCACCAGTGCCGTCAGTAAAACTTGTACTTTCGGTTGAGTTAACATCGCTGTAATCTACAGGAGTACTAGTTCTACTACCTTTGGCTGTTGAACTATCCATGTAGTCACCGTAAAAGTCATCTTGAGTTTTCATACTTGTACTTTCACAGTCTGGGCAATAACACTCGCAACTGCCCCCTAAATATTCTTCTTTATCTTGACCTTCACTACTTTTGACTTCTTTTACCACCGGTTTGCCTTCAAAAGCCACCGGTCGGCTGAAGTTTGTAGGTTGCGTTGGTTCAACGTCTATAGGTGTTATTCTTACCGTAGGAACTTCTCTCATATCTCCCTGGGTGGGTACAGTAACTGTCAACGAATAAAGCGGCTTATAAGAAGCATTATCATTATCGTCGGCAGAAATTGTTAAGTTTATTAACACGTGCTTTGCGGAAGACAAGTCTGGCGTTTTAGATTCAACAGCGATGTTCTCTGTTGTTCCAGTTTCTTGGATAGTTTCGTTTTTGAGTATTTCGTCATCGTTAAAGTTAGTAACACCCAGCGTTGTTTGCGTTGAAGTGACATGCTCCGTAGAAAGGAAGAGCTTGTTTGTGGTGAACATTAAAGGTGCTTCGGTAGCATTAGTCTCTTTAATTGTCGTTATTGCTGATTTTGATGATGTTAATGGAATTTCTGGTGAAAGAGTGGTCGCTGCATTAAATGATAAAGGAGATCCCTGCTCGCTGTCATAATGAAGCTTTTTGAGCGCCTGATCTTCGCCGGTATCATTCGTGTAAATATGTAATTCTTTGTTTAGAGTTTGCAGTTGTGTTAGTAATTTTAGAAATTTATATTTTTGTACACCATATGAGTAAATGCTTGGGTATGCATCGTTCTGCATATCATCTGGATCATATGCTATATTATCCTTTTCTACTTTCTCTCCTATTTTAGAAATCTTCTCAGGCAGAGGCAAAGGTAACTCAGGTGGAAAGTCTTCCACTTTAGTAGTTATTTCATGTTTTTCAATTATAGTAGTGGTTTCCACATTATCTACAGCTGTAGTTACAATGGCTTCATCCGTAGTTGAATCAGTGTTATATGTGGTTAATTCCCCATGATTTAGGTCAGTTTCATCAGTAGTGTTATTAATGTCGTCCACAAACCCAATGTTAGAATATTCAGCATTGTCTGACACGGTGCTCTGCTCCGGGGTAGTCACACCATGCACTAAACTAGAAGGGTCCACAGAAGGTGTGGTGATTAGCTCATGCATAGTAGTATCTACAGTGTCGGAAACAGAAGTAAGAACAGAAGAAGAAGAAGCGTGCCCATCTACGTCTCTACGATGGCGGGAGTGAGACCCGTCTTCTTTACCTGAGCCGGTGGAGGCCGAGGTCTGGTGCGGCCTGGTGGCCATGGATTTATTATTAGACTCCAGCGTTGTAGCTTTGGACGCCGGAAATACTTCCGTCGACTCGCCAACGAGCACTGTACACGCTTTGGAGTTTTGATATGACCAGTTGACGATGTATGAAGCTGGAACAAAAAAAAACTACTGTACCACCTGGCTTATCGAAACCCAGACATTAACGGCTCTACCACAGAAAGAGTAAGACCTGGTCTAAATCAATGGACTAGGTTTAAGGTATGAATTCGTCATAAAACTTCTGGTCTACCTTTTTGTGGTAAGGCCATAAAATATTAAAAGCGTAAATTTGGAGAACATACCTGACATATAGGAGGCAATCGCTAAAAGGACAACGAATAGCACTATGAACACTATGGCTGTACATTTCCATGAACATCTAGACGAGAGGCCTTTTCTAAAGTGGAACCGGGACCCGGCGGGGGTGAAGTGCGAGGCTCGCAGATTGTTCCGGACTGGCAAGACCGGAACGGGAACTCCGAAGGCCGGATGGTTCCGCTCGTTGCGCTCCATCCGCTCCAAGGTGCTCTTGTCCTTGCCTGGACTGCTGCACGATGAGTTTGACTTGTAGTCCATTGACGGATTCTTTTGTATGTCCCCTGGAATTGTAAACATTGTGGGATCAGTTGGCTGTACGCTTTATTTGTATGGAAAGATGTCCAACATTTTATAACAATATCTAATTGCTGTACGAAGCAGTATAGAATTCTACCACCCCATCATCCAGTGGTTGTCGTAAAAAGCGACTTAGGTATTGTGCGAAGGACGGGCAACAGCGTCAATCGTTGAAATTTTTGTCAGCCATACTGTAATCTCCAAATCGCCTGCCAAGCGAGGTGCTGCTTTATGACAAAATCCTCCTGCCAAGCGTGGAGGTTTATGACGAAACCGGTCCACCTTATTTATCTAGCTTATGTCCAGCAGTGAATGGATATCTTTTAGGCTGAGAAGTAATATTTCTGTTTGCAAACAAAATAGGTGGTGATTTTGTGACTTTTACTTATCTATAGCGGTTACGATTTTCTTGTCAAAAGACCTAAGAATTACGATTTCAATACCTGAAGGCACATAGAAGTTTCCCGAAGGAGTCCGCACGAGGCATGCGGGCTCGAAGTCGGCCAAATCGGCCGGGTTGCCGGTTATGCGGCCGTTCAGACGAGACATGGTCGGGTTCCGTGGAGGCACATCCGGGGGTGGCCGCCCACCTTCTAGTAGACAACCTGGGGGCAAAGAAAAGAAGAAATTGAGAAGGGAAGTCAAAAAACTAAGCCTGCACTGTTAGACTAAGCAGATTGGCTGGAGTAAAGAATATACTATTAATGTAGTTAAAGAAAAGTGAAGTTCCATGAGGTTTAGTGTTCAGTTTCATCTCAGTTGAGATATTTACTTTTTTAACTATAATCATACTCTACTTTAACGCCTTGTAAAAATCAACCAGGCCACGATTAGGAGCCCGGTGCACTTCTAAGCAGATTAGCACGATATTCGCTCAAACGTAAACCTGCCTCGTCTCAAACGGGTCTCGTTTACTAAAACCTAATGTTATTTTATTACCGACGAGATTTAGATTTTAACTTTACCTAGCTCCTGCTTGAATTTGAATTTAGCTTAGTACTTTTTTTTAGCAACGATATTACTACAACACACTCTGTCACAAACCCGACTATAACTAAGCAAGTCATTCCTTTAAAATACTTTCAAGTCTTAATCATTGGCGTCTACTTTTTCCTATCTTGACGATAAAGCTTCGGACAAACAGGACTAATTGTTGTTACGTCACAGTTCCCGGTAGCCACTTGTTGTGGACATTACTTTGGAGATTTCTTTTTAAACGCCCCGGTTCATTTCTTAATGTTGATTGCGACGTGGGTGGCTTCTTAATTCCGCTTTAGAACTGAGAGTTGATTCTTTTTTGTTTTTAGCTTAGAGTGTTGATTAATTTGATTCAGCAGTTGATTTTGTTTGTAATTCATCAAGAAACTAGTCGACCCGGCGAACTTTGTACCGCCTAAACTATTACTTTCTTGTGCATGTATTATACTTTTAAACCTTCCTCTTGAATCACTGTATCTATTAAAAAAGACCGCATCAAAATCAATTGCATAATTTTGAAGATTTAATCATACATAGGGACAGACGCGAAATGCGAATTCATTTTATACTATGTACTAGAGGCTGTCCCGCGGTTTTTCCCGCGCAGATTTCTCATAAACACAAAAATCCCGTTTTTCCCCGTTCCCGTGGGAATTTCGGAAAATCCTTTCTTAGTGCTTACCTACACTCCCTAAGGAACCCACGTGCAAAATTCAGCCCGCTACGCCCAGCAGTTTCGGCTCTGCGTTGTCTGTCAGTCAGTCAGTCAGTAACGGAAGAGTTTTATATATATTGATTGATATTGATGATATTGAAGTAGGTATAAGTAAATTTAAGTTAACCGTGTGGTGGCGGCAAAGCATACCACCGCATGTCCTCCCAAGGTTGTCGTAAAAGGCGACTAAGGGAACACCCGAAGGCGAGGCTTCTAGAGGATACTGCCATCGCCAACCCGCCTGCCAAGCGTGGCGATTACGGCAAACCCTTCCTAAAATGTAACGATGTATGGCGGAAGCCTATGTACAATAATGAACTCGGCTGAGATGTATAAGGATTTCTTGATTGTGCTCTATATTGTCTATATTGTATAGTCGAGTCCATTGTCAATAAGCGTTTGTGTCTCCTCCATTGTCACGACGACAGTCGCAAAGTTGTTTTTATTAGGCTAAGTGACGGCATGTTCCTCCAAGTTATCGCTAATTACCTTCCTTCAAAAGGGCGCTCATTCACAGAACTCGTTCCTCATTTTCGTAAATGTTTATTAAAGCGGAATCTGTTCTCGATCGACACAAAAGCCTCTAAGACTAAGATTTAATTAATTCCATCCACGAAAATTTTCGAGTAGAAATTCAATTAGGCGCCTTATTAGCTCACCGTAATGGGTCGTAAACAAATACAAGAAGTATTATAAAATCGGTGGCCACGCGCGGATCAAAGATCGCGTGTCGGCTGGGTTGCTATAAAGGAAAATATATTAGGCTCAGAGCTATTTCTCAAACCGCGGGGAGCGGAGCTTCGCCCATCGCTAATACAAGTTAATGGAAAATCGAAGTATTATCTGAGCCCCCCCCGCGGCCACGACCACCCCCGCGCCCTCGACTCACAACTTGATCCTCTACAAATTTTGAAGATTCTTCCGAGCGTTAATTAATTTATTGTAGCGGCCGATGTAGCCGCAAGAAAACTCAATTAATTTTAAAAGGGTTTTTGTGTTGTTTTTTTTTTTATATTCGCGATCCCTACCGCCCCCAAATTTCATTGCCGAAAAGAAAATAGAGAAGTTCTCTGTAACTTCGTCAGTCAGCCATTGTTGCTTTGGCCTATTTGAGGCGATTCATTTGTAATTAAAACTTGAACAATTTATCTACTTAATGAATAGGACATTCGATTATAGGTAATTGATTTTCTTGGAGTTCAGCATAGCCAGGAAAACTTTCATTACAACTGTACCTAGAGGTGTACAGGTCCCAACCGACCTATCGTCGATGAAAAACTAAATCACCACATCCCTCGCCTAATTTAAAAGGACAAGTACAGTCATTAATACACACGTCACTTCTAGTGCTACTACAAAATGTGGCCATTTATTTCCCGCCTCGGAGCGAGGGAATTATGTTAATCGGACGAGTCTTGTCTTTTGTTCGTAATGGCGGGTAATTACTGGGCACCTCGGGGACAGTTCGTCTGAGGGTACCCTGTGGGGCCGTGAATTCGACAGTCGTTACACAAATCGTCTCAACTTTAAAAAGGGAACGCGTTCTGAGCGATGCCGTGGGATTTGTCGCTGAAAAAAAAGAACCTACTTTAGGAAATCGGTTTTCGCGAAACGGCCTCGCTCTCTCTTTTGTTTTCGCAAGAAAATACACAGATTTTACAGCTGACCCTGCAGACGCCGACTTTACTAGCCATATTGTTTATTGACGCGAACAGTTTTATGCATAAAACGAATACAATCAGACGGAGCCCCTATCCGCATTCCGCTTCATTTGTTTTTATATATTTTTAGAGCCATGTGGTTCTTTGGAACTATTTGTTTCGCTCCACTTTTCGTTGTATAAACCGAGAGCGTTTCGTCTCATTTGCGACGAAGCTCCCCTGATCATACGTGATTCCTTACGCTAATTCCGTCTCCGTATTTTTCCTTAAACAAGATTTGCAGTGAAGATAAAGCGTGGCAAGTTCGCGCTGAAAGCGGCATTACTCTGGTTATGTCGAGTCAGGCGAAAACTGTCAAAACATATATCTCTCTGCAGGTAGTTTCATAACGTCGCGACGTTGACGGACGAGGCGGAGTAGCGGCATGAAGCTCAGCATTCGGCAATTTCAAGACAACAGCACACGTGTCCGCAATCTTTAACTCGTTACGTCCCACATTTCTGGTTCAATTTCAAATTTAACCCTCCCTCCACCCTTGATTTGATAAACTAACTCAGTAAAATATGGCCTCAAGTAGTACTGCACTCTCCAATTGCTGCTCAAAATTTATAATTGGGTCAAAACCAAAAGCCACACATCGTCGATTTCCCAATTTCGATTTAAAATTTAGCACCAAAGTTGGATAGCGCTCCCTGTTATAAGTATTTATGTATGAGAGTTACGAGGGCGATTTGTAGTCGGCGAACAATCGGGAACTTGGTCCGGCCGCCGCCGTGACTTCGTTTTAATTAGTACCCATTCATCGTGGAACAATTGAGTCCTCGAACAAATCCATTATCGTAAACTTTTCGATAGTAATGAAAGAGGTAGGTAGATCGGAAGAGTCGGATCGGAAGAATCGGGTCCGTCCGCGCTTTCAGCAACTTCGCGATGATTTAGATTCGGTGTTTGATACTGACGGCCGGATCCATACCGATAATGAGATTTCTAGGATTTCCAATCGAAACTAACATCTTTTATATCCGGAGCGCTTTCATCTTTTGCCAAGCGCATTTTCCTTCCACGGTTATCAATTTCCCCTTTTATCTGAAGAGATTTTTTTTATTATACAGCGCGCGGTTTGAATTTATCGAAAAACTCGGGGAGCATTATCGAATTTGAGGGTTCGCCAGGGCGTGACGCTATCTGCGTAATGCCATTACTGGTATTTTTAATCGACGGCTCACGGCTGGCCGCGTCCGAATCCAATATCTGTTTGAGCTTATCATTTATGTAAAGGTCGGTCATTTATTGTATTAAACGAGCAAAATTCAACTCATCTTTTCAGTGGCCCACTGAGAGTTTGATTGCAGTGGCTGTAGCAATCAACAATATGCAGCGTTGTGCATGTATATAGCGGATGCTAAGGCAATGTATCATGTCAGGACGCGGCCGTCCGCGTCATGATAAGATTAGCAGACAAAGCAAGTCCGCCCGTATCGCCACCGGCCGCTAACTGCTAGCCTTCATTCACTACCCCTACTACCCCATTCATTCCACTTCCAGTCCTGTTACATTAGCAGTAAGGACCACATTGTTTCTCACAGTCTTTATTAGTGTCTCGACGTAACGTCTGCTTCGTTAAAGGACACTCAGCTTTATTTATGTTGACATAATGGCAATGTTACCTTATTTGTTGTAAAGGCGTCCTCTAAGACTTGAAGCCTTCGAGGCTAAGAATAGAGTTGACTTTTAGGCGATGGTTGGGTGGAAAGTCATGTGTCGCGTGGCGCAATGTGGACTTTTTGCTCCTCATGATAGAAGTAGTTTTCCGCTGTCCCGGGGGCGGGCGGCGGTTTCCGGAGCACGATAAGGAGTCGCTCTGTCACGCGAGCGTCCACTAATTTATGTTGCGCCGATTCCTGATATCAGGCCAGACGACCCTTCCCAGTATATTCTAGAAGGCCTCCTTTTTATTGGCCGTTATGGTAATTGGTTGTCTAGGAACATCCCCTGGATGCCCGAAGGCACAACAGCCCCGCCGCCGCGGCCGGAACCTTACAAATGTAAATTAATGCATTTAAACAACCTCAAGAAAGGGTATAACTTGTTATCTAATATCGCGGCTACGTTATTGCCATAAGCCACGGAACCCGGCAGCGGCGGCCGACTCCGCGCTCATCAAGAAACAATCCGGCCGCGTAATTAGGAATCGAGAGGCGAACAAAAAGGCGAGCGCATCGGTTACAGGAGAAAACGTCACGACTCCGCTCGCTAATGGTCACAACAATACTGCAGCAACATCAATCTCACTATCTCACTCTACATATTTCTTTGTCTAAATCCATTAAATTAATTACGACCGTTCGCGGAGCCGGCTCCGTATTTATTAGGCTCGTTATCATTCATTGAATCTTCCGATAGAGGCAGTCGGCGGGCCGTGATCGATGTACCAGTTACACGTAAATGGGGAGGCCAAATTAGCTGTCCGCGGAAGAATGCACTTGACGAGGTGACTGATTTCCATCGATGGGATTCGGTATCCGAGTGTGACTTAGATTCATAGGTGTCATCCGGTCACTGAGGGCGGCGAAATTGGGAAATTCCTTTCGATATTTGTAAGGATAGAGAATTGGGAAGGGCGAGCGGTGGCTGCACAAGTCGGGATTCCTAATTGGTCGGACAACGGCCGCGAGGCGCTCGTCGCGAGATGTCCGATAGCGTTCCAGACTTCATTAACCTTCACTCGACCGCGGAGGCATCTATTAAGCCTAATAGAAACAAACAAAACCAACTTCAGCAGATAAATGGGCCAAGATAGTTGTTTAATTGCCTTATCTGCAGACTCTCTCTGGAGGGCGAAATAATGCAGATTCATTTGCCGTTTACGTCTTAACTTTTGTCCAAAGTTTCCTTTAGGCAGCTATTGGGACGACCCCCCTTTCCTTCCGCTAATGAACGATTCAGGAGACTCGCCGAGCGGCAAATTAATGTTTTGTATAATTTCGCAAACAACAATATAATTTGTTGCTGGCAATCAAAAGCGAGACGATCGCTATGAGAGAAATATTTGAGTAATTAGTGCGACGGAATTTCTTGTCAAGTGAGACAAATTAACAGGCTTCGGGGTGGTCTTCCCGCGAGGCGGGGAGAGGGTTCCGGGCGTCACGTGTCCACACGGAAGCGGTCATATTTTTCGTCGCCGCTTTTTCAGGAGCGGAAGTGAGCGGCGGTGGCTGATAGAGATTGATGACGCTCCCGCGCCCCGCCGCGCCCCGCCGGGTCATTGAGCTCGCGTGATTACATGCCGGATGGGTTTCGCATATATCCAAATTACGGCAGTGATGGACGTTTCTTACGTGGATAACTATCTGGTAATAATCCCGCGGGCGGGCGGATCGGCGCGGCCCGTGGATATAATCGATACGAGCTTCCGTCTGCCGGCGTCGTCGCCATGTTGCTCTACATTCGCTTGTCGATGTATAACTTTAAATGAGATGAGCGAAATTTTCGTTAATCTTATTTTACATTAATGAGACAAGTGAGATAAAAGAGCCGTCACTCAAGCGGAGATATTCGATACGTCATTATCTCGGGCTAATTAGTGCTATACGCTACCTAAAAATGTTGAGAAAAACAATCGCGGTTTATGAGTGATGTGTTTTGATATCATATTAAAAATATTGGTCGCTTTAGTTATTTTACTAATTCTAAGAGCAACTTTAAACGTTTTAGCAAATTTGAAAGTCCAAAGCGTTTTGATCTTAGGGCTACAAAATTATGCTCTTTTTGTGCTTAGCATAGCACACT
Organism: Euspilapteryx auroguttella; assembly: GCA_951802225.1. Lineage (NCBI taxonomy): Eukaryota > Metazoa > Arthropoda > Insecta > Lepidoptera > Gracillariidae > Euspilapteryx > Euspilapteryx auroguttella. Next base: position 12,387,324 of record OX637647.1, read on the forward strand.
TTTAATTTCTGGTGGTGTCTTTTTTCCTAGTACAGACCGGTGTCGAGTGGCGTTCGACACCGACTGAGTGGCCCATTCACACGTCCCAGACAAGAGCCCTGTTATATATCTGGGGGTAAAAAAATGCATTTTCTTTGCGTAATTGGCCGTGAACCCTGTGCTTGTGAAATAAAGTGGCACTTCGTACCAACGCCATATTGTCTGTGTCTAGTCTGCACGGGAGACCCACTTCATGCTTTTAAATCATACCGCGTATAAAATAAGCGCAATCAGTTGTGTAGCATCGGGTTACACCCTCAATTTGTGGGTTATTTGAATTTCGAAAATGCAAAATGGCCGCCGCGCCGTGGGATTTGACGCGACGTTGACAGGTGCAGCGCGCGAGGCGCGGTTTTGTTTTTTTAATTGGCACGCTTTCTCCGACATGGCGCCATGATTTGATTAATTAAGTGCTGTTTCTAAACTAACTAAAACCGAACATTTAGAAAAATAGACTTCTCATATCCGCAGCACAGCTGTGCAGGTGACTAGTGACTACCGTAGGGTAATTTAATAACACCACGCTCGTCTAAACTGACGGATCATTTTTCATTCACGCAAATTTCGTGAAAGGATCCTGTTTATATGAAAGATTCCTCTGAAAGTTCTTGACCTGAAATGGGTCATGCCCGGCCCACATGCAGAGGTCAAGCATACTTTCTTCCTTTCATAAATCAATACCTACAACCCCGTGTGTGCATTAGCGAGGGTTGCTTTTCTTCGAGTTTTTTTTTTCAACAAAGATGGCGCGGGCCCCTCGACCGCCGCTTCCGGTAGGGTTCGCGGATCCGCGATTAAACTCATGTCATTTTGATTTATTGATGCAATTATTACACATCAGACGCCGCGAGAGCGTCGTCTGAGGTGCCATCATTTGTGCAGTTTTATCTGAACAAAGGGTTGAATTACGCTGACACGCTTCAAGTATAAATAAAATGTAATTTGTTCGTATTTGTGTCTTCGCAAACAGCATTAGCATATTAAACGGGCATCATTCGGTTTGTGAGCTTAGTTGAATGTTTGTACTGCGTCTGATTAATTGATGGGGCTGTTCAATTTGTTAACAGGTGCTGTTGCAGCTGCGGGGATTAGCGAATCTAGAGCGTTCGACCGCGGTTCAATGTGATTTTCATCGCGACATCAGAAGCTGTTTCCTCGATCGAAGGTTCCCAGTCATCCATCTTCGCGGGTAAAGGGTCCGACTGCTACTTTGGCGAACGATGCTCCCCGATATGTGAGATGACACAATGTGATGACCCCGAATCCGTTTCTCGGCGTTGCCCCCTTAATAGTTTTTTTCTCCCACTTTCCATATTTTATCAGGACGGTAGGTTTTTATGAGGGTCCGTATAGGTGGCGTGTCGGGTGACGCGCGCGCGATCACTTATGTAGCGGAAAGGATTGATGATAGCTGTCCTTTATTTTGGGATTGACTTGACGTGCCATTTATTTTGTGATTCCATATCGGTTAATGTTCTCGAAACTTCATTAAGTTTACACGTCGTCTTGCATCCGACATTGCCAGCGTGCGTCGGCAGTGCGGCGTCTCATTTGCATGTGGCGACTCTGTGCTGGAGTAATTCAGAGCGATATCGACAATGAGCACGGTGTTGACAAACTGACGGCCATTAGCCGGTTTGTCGCCGTTTCAATCACGTTAACATTAACGACATCAACCATCAAATAAAGCGACGCGAAGTTGCGTTGCAGCTTGCAGCACTCGCAATATGAAGTTTATCGTCTAGAGTGCGAGCCTGCTAAGTCTGCGCGCGGTAAAAATATGAACCAATTAGAAATCGGACAGTCAACTATGTGAAGTACGTATACAGTGGCGCCCTCAGTCACGCGCATACTTAGCTGGCGCGGACTCTAGCAAAACATTTCGCGGAGCTCTCAACAACTCGCCGATCAGAAACAATCCCAGCTACTCCTAGACCGTCCCAAGATGATCCGACTCGTGTCAATGTCTCATTCAACCGGCGACGATTACGTGCCAGAGTATTATTCCAGTAAATTAATTTATCGGCCACAATGGCGGTGAGAGTTTCGGCTGGCAAGCCCAGATAGCACTCAAGGCGGGAACATTCGCCGATCCAGATTAGTGATCGAGCTAAACCTATTACCGTGCCCGTGTGAAGTGTGAAATCTCTCATTTCCATAGACGAGTGCCTCAACAGCTTGTCGTATTTAATTCTGAGCTTGATCGTTGTTATAATTCAATTATTGTACCGTAAGTTCGTGACCTTGTTTTGATCTATGCCTGTATTAATTTAGTGTCTTAACAAAGCCGTGATTTACGCCACAAGCCCCCGACTACTTGAACTTGAAGCTTTAAGGATAGATTATAGTTCTGTCACTTTTTTTTTCTACTATCACTCTAAGGAGTAGAACTCGTTTAACACGGCCTTAAACATTGAAGTATTCGGGTGTAATAAACCAAATAAAATTAGGTCACGGTTTTCAAAGATATTTTTGCAAAAAGACCGATTCCTCAAATTTAGCATCGTAAAGAGCATAAGGAAAACTGAGAAGTATTTTAATGGATAAAAGTATTAGCATAGCGACCGTAAAACGAGAGTGCGAGATTAATCCGCGCGAAATGTAGGAAGCAAATGAATTTGGAAGACAGCGCGGTAAGTATCTACACGGGTATTCCATCAGGGCCGGCACCTTCGCACCTCCGCATTTTTATGTTTTCATAAATTTCCGTTGAGATCAATATTTTATATTCGCGCCCGCATGTCGTAAATGGGGATTTTTTTGCAAGTTCGCGAGGGGCGTTTATTTATTCGGGCGCGCGCCCCGCGAGGCTCGGCTCGCCACTTGAAGCGCTCGATACATTTTTCACTTGAATAATGTTATCACGTCCTCATTCAGGTCTTTGTGTCTTCGCCGGGAGCGAGTGCGTTATCTCTTGCGGTCTCAAGGAATTTTCGCGAAGGAAAATGTTTGTCGAAGGTCACGCTGCGGTGATCGCGGTGATTGTTCCTGACAGTTTATTACCTAAGCCCCGGCACAGTTTACGAGGCGGCCGGGATGGTTTTACGTGATAAGTATTTTTATTTGAACAAGACTGGAGTTTAACTGGTGGCTCTCGGATTACTGTGTCGTAATATACAATCTTCGTTGCTTGAAAGAACGCGGTCTGCATTCGATCTACAAAATTTGTTATTCTAAAGGCGCTAGATAAATTTGTTTACAATCTATACATGAATAGAGACTAGCTCTATTTTAGATCGGGCAAGAAAGTCTCCTTTCTGGGAAACGTAAGGCAAAATCCTAAAGATAAAAACGGCAAGTGTGTGAACAGCTATAGCTTCATACGCTTCGGGCCGGAAGCGTAGCTTTCGGGTTTTTGTAGGAGCACATTTTTCTTTACTAGTTGAAGGCAAAATAGTGTCGGTAGCAGGATGAAAAACGATTAAACTGGACAAAGCAACATTAAATCGATACTGGCCAGCAGTAGGGTTCGTTCGGGAAATGTGTAAAACGTCGTATCGCGGTTTGGGCGGAAACAGGGCTGCTTTGTCCGTATCAAAAAATTACCGGCGTTTATAAGTTTATATTTTCAGGCGGATTATGATATTAGATTCTATAATTTAGTTCTATAGTATAGATAGATCGAAATTAATTCTGTCTTACTTTGAAAAGCAATCACGCCTAAAAGGAGATAGGTTACCGAAAATACAATGAAAACAGAAATTTTGGATTTATCGGTTTAAAGAAACTTATATGTTTGATGATGACTTTTGTTATGATATTTTTTATAAAGCACCTAACAATTATCAAACATCAAGCTAAAAACAGCAAACAAAACAATACAGTTACCCTAACTACTTAAATCTATGCAAGCAATAGATGTTTTTATGACTCAAATCGCATATTTAGCTCTATATTAGTACTTTAGTACCTACTTTTAATATTACAAATGCAAAAGTAACTCTGTCTGTATGACTTTCTGTCTGTCTGTCTCGCTTTCACAAGAAAAATACTGAACCGATTTGAATGAAATTTGAAATTTTTTGAACATGGATAGTCTATAGCTGAGAAAAGACAAAGGTTACTTTTTATCTCGAAATTCCCACGGAAAAAATGGGAATCTGATGTTTCAAGGGGAAATGCGCTGGCAAAGCCGCGGGGCGCCTAATAGGTATTATTATAAAAAGGTCGATGTGCTGTCTACAGCACGTATAGACCAACTGGTCAGAGAGCCCAGCCCAGTAGACTGGGCAACGTCGATTGCGGGATTTGTCGGCGAGGCCGGGATGAGGCGACGTGAAATATAGCCGCTCTGCTCCCTGATGATTATTTGCTAAGGGTGATTTATTGCCATGTCCTAGTAGTATGTTTGGGGCTTGTTTAAATAAAAAAATAGGAATTTTAAACCTCTTTCATTCAGAAAAATTAAAAATCGGTCAATTTATCAAATAAACCACAGCCTATTATGTGCGAAAAACCGACAATAATTTTGTTTCTGTCCGTTGAGAAGAGGTACGATTTAAGATTTTTGCAACTCAAAATATAACAAGAGATTCAACTTTATTTTAATCACAGATATTATTATGTGAAATGCATAATATTATGTATATTTCAGTAACAACTGAGGGCGACAATCGCACCAGTGCGTGTCTGACAAACGCACAGGGTGCCAAAGAAAACCCCCTAGCGGAGATAATCATTGACAATATCCAATAACGCGGCAATTTCACAGTCGCGTCGCCGCCGCCGCCGCCGCCGCCGCCCGGTCCCGCCGCGATTTAATAGAAGTTCAAAAGCTGGCCTGATTCCTCCACAATTCTATCAGCTTAGTGGGATTCCGCGCATTATGCGTATAAAGCAGCGGTTATCGCGCCCATCTCGCGAGCGAGGGAAATGCCTTCTCTCTCAACCATTAGGAACCAAATTCGCACAGCAACTTAACAATTTAATCATGAATTACGCATACACTGACGACTTCATTGTATCCCACTTACAGACGCTCGAACAAGAAGGGACGTGGACGCATCATTCGATTGTTTAACGAGCATTAATTGATTCTTTGGCAATCGAACGCACCTGTCGCTGCCTAATGCTGCGAAACGTATTTTTAATGGCGCGCTACAAAGCTTGCTACCTATTTCCCGCCTCAACAATTGCGCTAAAAAATAAAGCGCAAATAGAGGGGTACTAAAAGCTGGTGCCTGTATATTTATTGTTTCAATTAGCGGTTGCTTTGCATGGGCTGCAGTCTGCGGCAATCGTTTGTTTCAACTTGTAACTTGTGCCCGGGCTCACTTTTATTGCCGCTGCCGCTCTGCAGGAAAAGGTCAGGGCTCTTTGCGCTGTTTAAATTCATAGGCGAGAAGTTACGACAGTCAAAATTTTATTTATCCGTCATTCTGTGTAATCAACGCGCAAAAGCATATTTAAAGTGCTAGCTGTGAAAATTTTAACGGCTTGCAAAGCGCGGACGCAGCGAACCGCCAGCCCCGGGTGGAAATGGAAATGATGCGATTTGCGAGCTAGTGGCTGGCGGGCGGCGATTATTTAGCGACAATTAAGCTTATTGTCCGGCTTCAATTAAGTCCGAACTACAATGACCTCTAACGAAGCGATCCCGTACGTTTCCGGGACACTTCGGGGCTCCTTTCAGAGCAGTGTAATTTGCGGCGGACGAAAATTGCCGCCGCCGCGCAGTCTACGGACCTTGCGTCGGGCGGACGTCACTGGATATTAATTCCGACCGCGTGACCTGATTGACCGAGTATTGTATTAAAAGAAGATGGCGTTTAGATAAGCCCCCGTGGGCTAGTGGAACTTGGCCGCTAATTAATGTAAATTACTGCCTTTGTTCTAGTTTTGCACTATTTTTTATGTGAAAAGTTGGGTCGTTGGCGATGGTATGGAACAGAAAATGTTTGTAGAATTAATAAATCTGTGGCTATTGTGCAGTGTCGAGTGCGCTGCTGTAATTGCGCGGTGACAGGCGCAAGGCACGGCCCTTTGTCTCCGCTGCCAATAATAACGAGGAAAACTTTACTCATTTAGACGCCGCCGCCGCCGCCGCCGACGCCTTGCTAGTCAGGATGTTTGGCTTCCATGGAAGATGAGGAAGGACACACGACTTGGGCTCATATTCTCCTCTATTCGCATTTTCTATCGTTTTAGCGCAATTCAATAGTTATTCTATTCAACAACGAGCCTAAAGTCGATTAAGTTAAACGAAACGTTTTTGCAGTTGATTAAATTTGCTACAGAGAAGTTTTACTTTGAAATTTTGTAATTGGCTACCATTTTCATAAGTTTTGTTGCTTTTGAAAATAAGAAAATTGTAGCTCATTCCCACCATATTAATTAAATTGTTATCATTTTATGTTGCAAGTTTTTTTAGTTTCGATATTTCTCTTTTTGTAGTGTATTGTTTAAGTACTTTTTAGCTCCGATATTGTTATGTTACCGGAAAATAATACTTTTCGTATTTTAAACAACCAACCGTTGGTTTATAAACTGACGTACGTTAGTTTAAAACCTAGCGGATTTGCTATTTTGCGGTGACAGTTTTTAACAAAATCTAGACTTAAACTTCTCCAAGACTGAGATGTCACAAAGCTGTCTCCATTGACTTAATGACAGCGATATCCTCTCTCCTTCAACTATGTAAAAGCGGAAAATGATCAGTCTTTGACAAGTAGCTAACTCTGGAACATTCCAATTCATAACTCGATGCTTTGTCAACTTAGTTCAGTTCGAGTCCTTTAAAAACGGAAACTATTTACTGGGGATACGAATCCGGTGTCTTCTTCTCTTGTCTTTTACTTTATAAAATAAAACGTATATACTTACTTTTTATTAAAGTAAGTCTCTATAGATTTTGAACAACTGAATGTATAAGCCGCACATATAAAGTAACGATTTGAAAATGGCGGTCCAACGCATGATGTTCTGTTTCTGTTCTTTCTGAATAGGTACCTTTTCAAATCTTTACTTTTTGAATTAGGAACCTACTGAGCAACAAAGATAACATTTCAAATTTCGATTGCATGAAGTCTTATCGCGAATAAACAGCTCCTGTTTGTGAAAATTTAAATTGTTTCCAAAGAGCGCAATAATTGTGGTTGTTTGTTATTTTAAAACATTCCGCCGGTAAGCAGAGCTAGCGACCGCAAGCTTTAAACTTAAAACGAGCGGTCGAGATTCGACACCCATTAGTACTCGAAAACCAAACAGCAAGCCGCGTTAAAAAGAGCATCTCAATTTTTCACAATTACGGATTTTCCGCTAAAATTCAAGCGGTTTTTTTTAAAAGACGAGCTGTTTTCGCGCCACTGTGCAAACGCATCGTTTATACAAGCCTCCTGTATGAGACGTTATTACATTTTACGCCGCCCCCCTTCCACAGCCTACCTAATTCCCCCTCCTGCGATTAAGGCTTCAGCGGTTAATATTGCAGCAGTGTTATGTTTCCCGCCCCGACCTAAATGGTGGTTTTTCACACATTGCATTTTATTAACTTCAGTTCGTGCCGCTGCAGCAGCAACAATATTTTGCGGAATCAGTTATTCAGCTGTTTTAAAATCAGGTCTCTGGAAATCTCCAAAGAGATCGCTGCACAGCATTGCGGCTCGGCGGCATCGAATCGGAAAAGTGGCGGTAACGCACCGCGATATTTCGTCCGCTCTTGCTTGTGAATTACTCATGAGAGGGGTTTTTGCACGTGGATGTTATTTTCAGAGGCGTCTTTGTGAGGGCGCGCGCGGGGGTTGATCGGGACGCGCGGCCGGAGGGCTGAGCCGGCGATTATCGCGATTTACCTCGCTGCAATTTTTGACGGTTACCGCGGAGGCAAAGTGGATTACGTCCGTTTGTGCAACTAGCTTTGTTTGCCAGGTTAATATGATTAGTATTCGTTGCTATGACGACGGCGGCGATATCGTGGAGCGATGAAGGCGTTGCTAGCGTACCGATAGACTGTTTCTAGGTTGTTCTAGAGGTAATTACGAATCAACACGGCATGGAGCTTTGTTCTACTTTGTTGTTCATAAGCTTTTATAGCTTTGATTAAACGTTTGGCAAAGATGCAATGAGAAACGAACGGCCCATTCGATTTGTGCACCAGAAATAACCAGGCGCCTCTTTGCAGTCGCATCTAATCAGTCATCTGCGAAACATGGCGCCTCGTTTAATTCGAGTGAAATTAAACAGAGACAAGCGAAAACACTCTACAAAAACAGTACGACAAGATAGACTCGGGGACGGAATCAAAAGCGAGCTATTTCCGCCGCGACGCGACGCGAGCGTCGACGATACATAAATTTAATTCCGCGAGAGATCGCGGCGGGGGCCAATGGGGGCTCAATTATAACGCGCAGCGTCCCTGAACGGGGCAGAGCGGGGCTTCTGCCCCGGCTGCAATCCCCGGGGCCCCTGGAGACCAGACGTAATTGCAATGCAATGGGAAATTGATTGCAGTTAAAAGGGTTTTTGTTTTAAATCGCTCTCCAGGTTGACAGTTTCGCGAATTGTAATTTTAAATTGTTTTAAACGCGTAGGCAATTGTTTTGTTCGAATATATCAGCGACGCGCAGTAGATTTTTTTTTTGGTGTTATCACTATATAAACGGAGCCCTCGCAATTACATTTATTGCAAATATACTTTTACATATTAGATATTGATATATTTATAAAATAACCATGCGTAGAGAGCACCTTATCTTTCTAGCAACCCACTCAATATCGAGTGGTAGTTATTCTGAATAACATCAAATGGTTATAAGTATATTTTTAATTACATAATTGTTTTTAAATCTAGTGTACCTTATTTATCAATTGAATTGAAGACTTACCTGTAAACAAACAAATGACGCATTAGTATTAAATCAAATTATTTCTAAACATAAAACTTAAGGCTTAAAATACTATGAAATATTTATTAAAAAATAAAAAAGTTTCCACCCGATTTCATTAGAATTACTCGTTCATTGCTTGTTTTAAATCACTTCAGTAGTTTTGGCGTGAAAGCGAGACTTTCAAGACGAGTTACTTTAGCATTTTATAATATAGTATTAATTCATTACGGCGATGAAACTCAACAAGGCTTTCTAGGCTTTTTATCATGCCTGTTAAAAAGGCAGCAAGTAATCACGTCGCTCCCCAGCAGTGGATGGAGGCATCAATCAAGTGGCGTGACCTGGCGAAAGCAGCACTTATCAGATCTTGCTACTATTTGTGAACCTACTTACAAGTTATTTCCCAAGTTTGTTTTAGGTCGGTTTCTTATTGGATGCGGATATGTTGGTGAGTTATAAAATTATGCATTCATAGCTCCGTAGCTCAGTTGTCAGTGATGTGGACAGAGATGCGTGTGCACCTGGGTTCGATTCCCAGCGGAGCGAACATTGTTATGATGAATATCGATGTTTGTTTCCGGTCTGGGTGTAATGTTCCTAATCAGGGGCTCTGAGTGTGATGCGTTATTATTATTATTTATTGAAAATGTATAGTATGCACAAGTTAAACGCAGTCATTTATAAATAAACTAGAGGCTGCCCCGCGGTTTTTCCCGCGCAGATTTCTCATAAAGACAAAAATCCCGTTTTTTCCCGTTCCCGTGGGAATTTCGGGAAATCCCTTCTTAGTGCTCACCTACACTCCCTAAGGAACCTACGTGCAAAATTTCAGCCCGCTACGCCCAGTAGTTTCGGCTCTGCGTTGTCTGTCAGTCAGTCAGTCAGTCAGTAACGGAAGAGTTTTATATATATTGATTTTTAGCTGGCCACTGGTGACCTGTACTTTCATGAATTTTAAATGCTAATTTAGTCCTTCTCAATTGACTTCTGATGATTTTCACTTAAATACCTGCCATTGTTTGGATTTTGGCGTAGAATAGGTAGCTAATAAAAAATGCTAAAAGAGTATTTATATATTACGTTATCAATTAAAATTAAAGAACAAAGCAAATTAGGTCGTTTACACAGGTTTACATTACCTTCTTTTAATATTTACTTGCTTAATAGTTTTAATGAATCATCTACTCGCTTCTCAGAAATACTGTTCCAAACGATAAATTTAATCTTCTGCGAGTCTCAAAGAAGACTAACAACCTCCGAAACTCTTTCAAGAGTGAAAACATTAAGGAGATTTATAAGCTTTTAATAAACGCAAACTCAAGTGCGGTTTAAGGTATCCGGTAAAATCGTATCCGTATTTTATATGATATCATGGATACATTTATCCGGATACGATATTATTTCTTCGTTGAAATACTAAAACCGTAAAAGTTCTGCAAAATAATTAAACTTCGGGGATTTATCACATTAATAAAATTAAAGATCGAATGAATAGGATTATTGTTTTAACGTTGGTTCCGAAACCACGTGTTTTGTTAGCGGGCTTTAAATCAATAACATATAATAACCGTACAACGTTGCCGGGCTTTATGCCCACCCTTTTTAGATTATTTGTGAACTTGACATTGGCAAAATACTCCACTGAAGTTTAGTCAAGTCCATTAATTTAAAATGAATAACGAAATTTTAGTTAAAAAAAGTGTTCAATAAAATTAGGAATATTCGTAATCGTCCAAACTTTTTTTTTTTACATATTTCTGTCATCAATTTATAAGAATGTTAGTTTAGACCGATGGAGATGGATTTGCACAAAATCGCAACAAGTTTACATTAAGCATTCCCGTATTGTATCAGCATCGGTCAAACCTATCCAAATATTTCCCATCACTAAAATTTTGAGGGGTGCGCAAAATTTCAACCCGTTAGCGAAAATTTTCGAGAGAGCGGATCTGCCCTAATGAAAATCTTATTGGAGAATCGGCGACGCAGCGAAACGAGTGCATCCAGAATTTAGGGAGGGAAACGATGCGGGAGGTGAGGTAGCAAAATTCTACCTATCTAACGGTATCGGTTACCTCTAATAGCGACTGAAGGTATCTGGTATGCTGCCTAAGCTCTTATAGAACGCCACAAGAAAAAACATTGTGGGTAAGTTTAGTTTCTTCATCGTCACGCTTGGCAGATGGGTTGGCGATCGCAGTATTGCTCGCCGTATTTTTAAGAACTAGTTTACAGCGATGCTAGCGCCATTCGAGAAAAAATCTGTGTATAATTTTGTTCTTTTAAGTTAGGACTACTTTACTGTGCTCAAAAAATACTAAGCAAGATTATCTTTTGTCATATTGTGCCACATTTTTGATATTTGCCTTAGTTTAGAAGATATTAATTTTTTTCACGAATGGCGCTAGCATCGCTGTAAACTGGCTCTTAAAACGCAGCTGCCTTTCCTTTAATAACACATCACACTCATAGCCCTTAACTAGGCAGAACCCTGTATCTAGAGACGAAAAATACACTCAGACCGGAAACAAACATCGATATTCACCATATCAATATTCGCCCCGCCCGGGAATCGAACCCAGGTGCACACGCTTACTCAGTCCACATCACTGTCAACTGAGCCACGGAGCAGTCAAGTGCTCCCTTAGTCGTCCATGGGAGGACATGGAGTGATGGTATTGTATTGCCAACATTGATGGTATTGCCAACCACGCGGTAAGAAAAAAACATATAACGTCGAAAAGAGCAAACGAATGGTATTTAAAAACGAGTCGTATTCAGAACACGGCGCTGAGCGTAAGTGTATTAGAACGGATCAGTGCCTTTGATTCGTCACATCAAAGAGGTTCTCTGCGCTTGCAAATCGAATCCCAGTTCCTCTTTGTCTAAAGGGCTACAGCTGTCGCTTGGACCCTTATTTTGAGTGCATAACACCACTACGGTCGGTGTAGATTAAGAAGAGAAAAAGTAGAGAAGAATAATTTATTTTTAACAAAAAAAAGAACCCGCCTTCAATAAACTAACACATACATCAACTTAGCACTGCACTCTTTTTCGAAGTCGGTTAAAATACATACTAAAACCATCTCCTGAATGTAACAAAAACTTATCTGAAAACCGCATCAAAATCCGTTCAGCCAAACGCGAGATAATTGCGGACAAACATGCATACATACAAACATACATACTCAAACGGATAACCTCCTTTTTTAAGTCGGTTAAAATCGTTCCTATGAAATCGGGACTGTAACTATAGGTACCTACTTATATTAAAAATTAAAAGAAGGAATTACTAAATACCTATTTATAAAATCTTATGCAAAATATTAGTAATATAGGTAGATGCTTAGTTTGTGAGCGACAACTGAACTGAGTCTTTGTCTTCATTCCATGTTCATAATAATACTAATTTAATGCTATGGAATTCCTTATTTATATTTTAGAAACAGAAGCTAAAAAAAAATAAGCCAACTAAACTTAAAACAATATAATTAACTCTTTACATCGTACATTTACTTTACTTTATAACTAAAAAAGCCATTGAGGAAAAAACAACTCCAGAACGTCTAGAGTCACGTCAATAAAGCACAGGGCAGTTCACGCCGCTACTTGGCAGTGTGCCTTTAAAAAGTAAACCAATATAATATACGTGGCCGTTCATTGCCGAGCCTGTATGCTATGATGATAAGCGGTAGCGATAAGCGGGAGCGAGCATGGAGCCCCCGTTATGAAGCCCCATATAGAGGAACACATCTAGCGCTTATTTGTACAGTGGCGGACACGGTCGGCGTAACACTTCCGGTTTTTCTGTTTTGCAAAATAGTTCTTGTTCTTTGGTAATACAGTTTAAGGTTGACGAAACCATAGACAAATCCGTTTCAGCCTCCTAGTCCGCCACTGTACTGATTTTCTCACTTGAAATGATCAATAAACTCCTAAGGGCGTATTCAGGTACAAAGATAGGAACAAGCGCTTTTTTGCGCAGGTTCCAAGAATGTATAGAAAATACCTGCGTTGACATTCGCGCAGGAACAAGCGCTCATGTCAGCGCAGGTATTTTCGTATCGCAGGTTTGCCAGTGAAAACAAGCGCTTGTTACCAGCTTTGTACCTAAATACGCCCTGAGAGCCACCCACCTCTATCATTATACTTATTGTGTGTTTAAGTCAGTTCAAATGTGAACGAAACGAACTTTAAGGAATGATTAAAAGCCATAGCACAGCTAAAGTAGCGCCACCCGAGAATAAAAAAATCTTCTAAATTAAGGCAAATATCAAAAATGCGAAACAGTATTCCCTTTGATAATGAAGCCTAGTATGCCTCATAACACTTATGAGTTCCGTTGTGTATGGTGTAAAACGCTAACGCTCCCGCTTGATTCTGCTTCAGTGGCATTCGAGAGAGAGTTATGTAAGCAAGCGATGTTGCTAGTAGCTCCTTGCTTTTGGCAAACGTTGCTGCTATAGCGCCTCCGGTGCAGTCATGTTCATTATATTATTGTTTAAGAAATTAAAGAGACTATCACATTTTTGTACGAGGGGAACACAGTCTAAATACACAGCCTTCAGCACATGCTGAGCTAGTGCCATTTTTGCAACTGCAGCGGCACCATAGCACTGCATCGCAAAATTATCTGTTCATTATTGAAATTTGTTGTTTTATTTATTGAAAACTTATTGTTTTTTTTTTTTTCATTCTAGACTTAGATTGTATTGTGTCGTTAACGCTGCAAAATAAATGTGATTTCTTTCTTTCTTCTTTCAAATATTACTATAGATGCCTGTTTGGCTTGTGTATGAGAGTCCAATGTTTAAAAGAAATGAAGAATCAGAGATTATATAAAAAGAGATTTAGTTTTGTGCTTAACAAGTAATAAGACGAGACATTTTTTCGGAGAAGCGAGTATTTCACAAAGCACGCACCCGCGTGTTTTAGAAGGCACACTCACCTTAAGTCTAATAGGAATTCATTAAATCCAGTCGAATGTATTCAAGAATAAGCAGATAATCACTTAGCGATCAAAAATCAAGGGGTTTGTTTTACGTCTTAGCCGTGCCTTGAATTGGGATTCCTCAAGGAACCAGAGCTCGGCCGCGTTCAACAGCAACTTGGCAGGGTTCGACCAATTGAAGCCACAGAATATTTAGATCTTTAGATGTTCCAATTCAATACGAGTTAAACTCGAACGCTCGTGTTCTAATAAGTTTTTTTTTGATGTTTGGAACATATGTTTCCTGTTCAAATCAAATAATTCTTTATTCAATATAGGATACAAGATATCAATTATTGAAAGTCAATTAGACTACAATTAATCTAATCGCTATTGATACCTTATTTGGTAAAGTATCCTATACTGTGAGAGGCGAGGTAGTTAGTACTGTATCTGCATAATATGGGGTTCTGCTTTTGCATCGCTTGGTGGTTTGATAGACTACCACCACTTAATCTCCTACAATGGATTGTCTCGAAAGGCAACTAAAAAGAAACCTGAAGAACGGGCAGCAGCGTCTTTCATTGAAATTGTTTAAAAGCAAACTGCGGTCGCAAACCCGCCTGCCAAAGCGTGGCTATTATGGCAAAAACCCCCTAAAATGTTTGCCCTTGTAACGATCTATGAAAAGCAAGATTATCTACGTAGTTTTGTAAAGAATCCAATTTTTTTGGTATTCTGCGGTACAGAAGGCAAAGGAGGAAACCACTGTACTATTGTCCTCAGAAACGGAGCAAATATATCTTCAATATACATAGTATAAAACAAAGTCGCTTCCCGCGTCTGTCCCTATGTATGCTTATATATTTTAAACTATAGAACGGATTTTGATGCGGCCTTTTCAAATAGATAGAGTGATTCAAGAGGAAGGTTTATAAGTATATTGATAAATGAGCAACATATATATATATAACCTATTACTAGGTTAGGTGGAACGAAGTTCGCCGGGTCGACTAGTATTTTATAAAATCAATAGACAAAAAACTTCGTTTACAAACAGTAGATGAAAAACAAACATGGAGGTATATTTATCTAGCTTCTAGCAGTAGAAATATGGTCTAAGATCTCGTAGGCTGGCCACGTACCAAAACTGGGAAGCTGGCCAGGTCAATAGGAACAATTGCAATGGTCGATTGGAGCGATCGGACGATCAGTTTGGATAGTGTCTGCGGAATGCTTTATTTGAAACATTTAGGTACATTGCTTACAAAAGGTATTTTATTATTTAAACTAGTCGACCCGGCGAACTTTGCACCGCCTAACCTATTACTATATTGTGCAGGTATTATACTTATTTAAACCTTCCTCTTAAATCACTGTATCTAGTAAAAAAACGCATCAAAATTCGTTGCATAGATTTAAGCGTATATAGCGACAGAGAGACGCGAGAAATGACTTTGTTTTATACTATGTATTGACTAGTCGAACCGGCGAATTTCGTACCGCCTTACCTATTACTAATATTGTGCATGTATTATACTTATAAATCTTCCTATTAAATCACTGTATCCAACAAAATCCATTGCATTATTTTAAAGATTTAAGCATACATAGGGATAGACGCGAGAAGCGACTTTGTTTTATACTATGTATTGATTGATATAGAATCTATATCAATCTATATTATAGATTACAGAGAGATGGGAAACGCTATTCATTAGTAGTATTAATAAAGTTTTGGTCACTAAAGGCTTACTATACTATATGCATGTCCTATTACAGTAGTAGTCAGAATCACATCCTAATACGCCTGCGTATTGCTTTAATCAATATATATAAAACTCTTCCGTTACTGACTGATTGACTGACTGACTGACAGACAACGTAGAGCCGAAACTACTGGGCGTAGCGGGCTGAAATTTTGCATGTTGATTACTTAAGGAGTGTAGGTGAGCACTAAGAAAGGAATTCCCGAAATTCCCATTAAGTTTAAGAGAAATTTGCGCGAGTAAAACCGCGGGGCAGCCTCTAGCCATTTATAATTATTTTTATTTATGTAAATTTGACGTGTCTTAAAGAAACATATTTTTTTAAACATTTTTTCTAAAAAATTTCGCGCTCGAAGGATTGCACAACTAACCTAGATTAAACTATACGTGAAAATCAAAAAAATGCAGTTGTGACGTAGAAATAAATTCACGTCACGTCCGCATCAAGCTGCAAGCTTCATGAAAAATTTAGTACTAACACAGTTACCACTACGCTGTCTCGTACCTTATACAAATTACCACCGTAACATCTGAACATTAGGGTAAATTCTAGCTTGGCAACATGTTTTCTGTGGGACATGTTTCATGATACAGATTTGCAGTCCCATGGGAAACGATGGAGCGAGCGTGGCGAGTGGGGAAAGGTAGTTCTGAAATTTGTGGTGTTAATTCAGGAGATTCTTTGAGATTTTAGGATTTGTTGTGATCCTTACTTTTAATCCAAACTGATTACGATCAATACTTTTAATAAATACATAGTATAAATACAAAGTCGCTTCCAGCGTCTGACCCGATGTATGCTTATATCTTTAAAACTATGCAACGGATTTTGATGCGGTTTTTTTAAATAGATAGAGTGATTCAAGAGAAAGGTTTATAAGTATAATAAATGAGCAACATAGTAAAAGGTTAGGCGGTATGAAGTACGCCGGGTCGACTTGTTAATATTATAAATGTGAAAGTAACTCTGCCTGTATGTGTGTTACGCAATCACGCCTTAACTACTGAACCGATATGGCTGAAAATTGCTAGCTAAAACCACGAGACGGACTAATGATGCATTATTTTCATCTAAAAAACCCTACGAGAAAGGAAAATTGGGTTTAAAAGGTTAGGGTGCGGTTAAAAGGGAAAGTGCGCTGGCGAAGCCACACTAGTTTACCATTTCATGGTTGGCCTATGTACTCTTGAGCTTAGGCGAAAATTAGCGTTATTTAAATATTATATAGGCCTATTGAGGCACCAGATAAACAACCCTGATGCTTTGTCCGGTGTCGCACTGTTTGTACCGAAACTGCGCGCGCGCGTGCTGCGCCGCCGGCCGCCGCCGCTGGCCGCGGTGCAGCAGTACCGCACGCTGCACGGCCAGAACGCGTCCACGCCGATGAAAATGTCGATGTATTTTTTGATTCGCTGCCAGAGTTAGAAAGGCAATTTATTTTACTAGTAAGTAACTATTTATAAAATACGTATTAGCAATAAGTGCGTTTTGGTAATAACTGTAAGCCTCATTGTAAAATTTAATAAATAAATAAATACAATATTCCAACGTATGTAAGAGTCGTTTGATGGTAAGCGATCGCCCTGGGATGCGCCCGCCCCAGGAAGCGATGGAGCGACGAATTGGGAGCACACGATAGGGACTGGTGGGAATCTGCCCAGGACAGGGAAGTGTGGAAGGAGGGGAAAGAAACCTTTGCCCAGCAGTGGGATAACATAGGCTAGTAATAAAAATAATAATGTAAAAGTCAACATTACTGCCAACTGAATAATAAAGACACCTTATTTGTATTAACAAAGGCTAAAGAAACCCAATATTTACAGGTTTACGTCAGAATATAATTTGATATTCCGCCAAAACACGCGAAATCACGTTACGTTCATTATAAAACAAAACAAAAAAAAAAACAACGGCCCAAATTTTCTTTGATGATTAAAAAATACCGCGTATTAAAATTTAACGTTAATACGGTTTTAACAATATCTTTTTTCTAAGTAAAGGTATATGTTATAGTAACATTGCTATATCACTAAAAAAATAAACGAGTTTACCAGGCATTTTAAAACTGGAAATTAGGAAGAGATAAATGTTCTATTATTTATAATGTCATTTTATAAAGTAAAGGTGACGTCAGGCTGCATTATAAAAAAATAAAAAAAAACTAGTTTCCGAGAAAAATATGCAAAATCAAATCATAACTTTCTTGTTGATGGACCACTTTTTAATTTTGACTTTGATCTATTTAATAAAAATTCTTCCGAATATTAACAAATTAATATAATTATCAAATACCCTATTCACGTGCGTCTGTGTGTACGAATGTGGGTGATAAGGCTTTGAGGGCTTATCTTGTATCCTTTACAGAGTCGCTCTGTACATTGTTATTATTACAGGATTAGATTTGGTTGCAAATGTTACCTAAAAGATTTATTATCCTTAGCGGAGTTTACTAAAGATAACATTATATGTATAATTTAAGAAATTAATAGATCATTTATTCAATTTATAATTAATTGTTAAAAACATCCTGTAGAAAATTTAAGTCTAGGTTAATTAAATTAATTAAAATTAAATAAATAAATTATTTCTTTGTTGTGCAGAAAAAACACAAAAACGAAACTTAATAATACATCAGGAAGTTGACAAAAGGCAATCCTTAACACTATAATCGAATTATACCGTTTTTTTAATTATACAGGTCTGATACAGGTCTACCCCACGAATTGCAGCAAAGACCATAATTGTGATGGGAGTTTTCCGTCATCTGTATCTGTATAACAAATAGGTATAGTATGTTAACGCAGTGCAAGTAAGTGGCAAAAAAAGACGTTCCTTTCTACGAAAGTAAGACGTGAATTAATGTTGTGTTAAACAAGTGAATCTTTGCATTTCAGAAACAGTCGAGTGCTCGCGACGGGTCGCCTGCGCCGCTGCCACAGGACGGCCGAGGGCTGCGATACACTCCGTTACTCGTAAAGGTAGTTATACACTGCTTCCATATCTATATGGGTGGGTTGCCTCGAAGCAATCGTTTGTAGCGATTAGGCCGCCCAATGCAAGCACATTCTTTTCATCTGCACCCTGAATATAATAATGTACTTTTGTATCCAATAGACTATCCAATACAATATAATACAATAAAGTGTATTAAATTATATTCTATATTTGCGTTTGACATAACTGTTAGTCATTTCATTTGTTGAAGACAGGTCAGCGTAGAGTTCGCTACTAGTCGTAACTATTGAACCGATTTAAAACATTATTTTAGATTTGGAGAACTGTACTTTATCTTTGATTTACATATAGGCTACCTTTAAAGTAATCTCGAAATATTGTTTAGCAAATAGGAAATATTTTGTTATGAAAAAAAAAGACGAGAATTACTTTAATAAAAAAAATAATGACAATAACCCATGACTATTTACGTTCATTTTCATCGCTAAAGTGGTCATACTGAAACTGTCAGTTCATAGATTCGAATAAAAAGTTGGGTTGCAGACAGTTATTTCGTATGCACTCAGCCTAACCTCTAACGTGCTTAAAACGACATATTAATATTGTCTCAGCGATGCACAGTTCGCCGAGTCAGCCGTCAAGTGACATTTGCCGACTGTGCTAAAAGGGTTATTTATAATTGCTTCGTATTCGGCTAGCTGTTATTAATTTTTACTTTTTTCAAAATTTTGTTAGAGTATTTTCGTAACACTTTCGGTTTTCGTTTCAAGATTTTAATTTAAGGACCACGTATAGCTATAGCGCTATATTTAGTGAAATTTATACACTACACAAAAAAAAAAAAACAATAAATTCGTTTTGCATTAATTCCTTTCATTTAAAAAAAATTGTTTCAGAAAAGAAAAAAAGAGTTGTCAATGCGCTACGAGCAAGAGACGACGTAGCTATGTAGCTACGGTCGCGAGCGTGCTACGCCGTAGCGAGACAAGGCGTAGTAAAGTAATTGTGCGAAATATTTTTTAAAGAACCGCAAATAAAGATTTACCTATGAAACTTTAGTGTCATTTAATAAAAACATATTGACTTAGGGCTTAGAAATTATTATAAACGACAATTTTGTGGTTTTACTAAAGGCGTTTTAAAAATTGTTTGTGTTGATTATTTGTATGTTGTATGTCACCGGATCCAAGTTTTCTCTTACAATAATTTATATAGGTCGACAAAAATTGAACTTATAATAAGGAGGTATAAATGTAATGCCGAGTATTATTGGTGGTGCGATATATTATATATATCATGATATATTATCAGCAATCTAAATATTTATTACCACATTCAACATCAAAAAAACATGACCCATAAAATATTAACCAATCAAAACGCAGAACTCAACGGTAACAAATAATATAACATTTGCAGCGGCGATTTTCCACACAGAACGAAACGCAACGCAAACAAAAACAACACGACTGAAAAAAAATGCGCCGAACAAAACACCAGCAGATGCCGCCTGTGAAATACGAGTATTAACTAAATTTAAAAAGAGAACGGAATACCGTTTGTTTTTCAAAATTAGCAATTCATATTCAATTCTATTCTACACTAGCTGTCCCGGCAAACTTTGTATCGCGCCTTATGATTTTAAATGGAAATATGAATATGTTGTTTTAACTAAGAACTTTTCCTTCATTTTTCTATAAGTATTTTCATACCTTTTAAACCTTCCCTGGACTATTAAGAACATTTCAAAACCAATATCAGCTAAATCTCTATTTCTCTCTATTAATCTCTAGTTCTCGGGTTTTAGCTTGCTCGACAAACGAACCACGATTAATTTTTATATAAAAAATAACACAAATTGATAGTAGGTACTAGGGTAAATAAAAAATTATACATAAATAACATTTGTTGTATTTCACAACGGCGATAAATCACATTAGGACGATATAGCCGATACGACTGACGAGAAGCGAGGCAGGCCCCAAGGCAACAGCCTGTCCTAGCTAGGAAGCGATGACAATATTTAAATTCTAAAAAGACTCGATTGTATGTGCCGCCACTGGGTATCGAACCTCGGACTTCTCTGGTCGGAGATCCAAGAGTTAAACACCTAGGCTTACCACCACGGCTACAGCTTTAAAAATAAAACTAAGTATAACTATAATTTGTTCATCAACACTGCTATTCACATATTTCGAAGCAGGAATGTTACTATTCCGGAACTCCTGCGTAATGGCGCGAGAGAATTTATTGTTGCGATCGTTTGGCGCCGCATCGACAAAGGTTCGATTCGATTGCAGGTCTAGCAGAACTCTTTGAGTTGAGACTTGCATGACTGATAGTATGTAGGATACTATTGTGTTGCAGAAGACGGTCTTCCATTCCTTAACGCTAAAAAATGGCAGTCTTACAACTTCACCATCGCAGCCAATCGCAATTTTTTTTTTCGTGTTTTTTATCTCCGATCCACTTAAAAGACATTTTCACCGAAATACAAAGACATAAAAGCACTGGGTCCATCTTAAAAATGTTCGCCCCGTTGGGAAAAAACCCCGTACCCCCGAAGTCACTATCAACAGGGTAGAAATATGCTAAAGTAAATAAAAGTATTTGTTAAGTAAGTGTTAACACAAGTTTACTTAAAACTATTAAAATCTCTTCAAGTTAAGTAAAAAAACTATTAATTCAATTTTTTTTTAATTATTTGTAGGTAAATTGTATAATATTATATTTAAATTTTTAATATATTTTTTTATCCTCTATTCGACTGAATGTGATAAAAACAGGAGGAGGCATATTGTCCAGCATAAACAGAGCAAATCATTTTAGTATCGTGAATAATTCCTTTTTTAGAAAAAGAGACCCGCCTTCAACAAACTGTCACAGACAGAATCTAAGCTTTTTCAAAGTAGGTTAAAATAGTACTAAAACCTTCTTCTGAATGTAACAAATACATTACTGAAAACCGCAACGAAATCGGTTTAGCCAAACGCGAGATAATCGCGGACAAACATACATACATACTTACATACAAACATACATACATACATACAGGTCAAATAACCGCCTTTTTTGAAGCAGGCTCAAATTTCCGATTCCAGTTTTGAACCAATTTCTTACTTTTCTATATTTGAAATTTTTGAATAAAACGCAACCAGTAAAATCTAGGCGGGAAAACAGTCGTCGATCGGCAGCGTCCGTTTTCAAAACAGTACAACAACGTGGTGCGTGCACTGGTGATTGCCTCAATTTGTGAGGCGCAGGCGTCGGCTAATGATGTCGCACCCTGAGAGTTGGCGGGAAAACAGTAAGCTGTTCCTCTGACTCTTTAAATGGATATGTTTTTAAATAAAGGAAGATAATAAGACAGAAATTCTGACTATCAGATTATGATTTACTGTCAAACTCTACTGATGCGTTACGTTGGTTACGTCAACGACATAGCCCAAACAATTCTAAAACTTAAATTCCAATGGAAAGGCGCATATATCGGAGTAGGCAGACCCCCTCAAGGTGGTCAGACGACCTGGTAAAGTATGGGGGAGTGAACTAGATGACGGTCGCACAAAGCCTGTCACTATAAAGATCTGCGGGAAAGTCTTATCTCCAGCAGTGGATGTCTTTTGATAACGCCTAGAAGCTTTTAAATTATAAAACCAGCCTAATCCTTCGAGTCTAAAGATAAATTCTTATAGATATCAGAATAAAAATCAAGCTTATAAGATACTACACAGATTTATACTAGAGAAAATAGTGCAAAACGATAGCAACCCCTAGACTACGTCTCGTCAGCTATCCGAACGTCCCCCCAACTCGACTACCGCAAATTAACGAAGCACTTTCTTACGACTCGACTAGCAAATAATTGCTATAGAGTTGTGCATTCCGACACAGGCTTTTAAATTGGTGCTTTTATAGCGATTTCACTAGAAATCTTTGCAAGGTTTGAAATATCTAATAGATGTGACAACAAAAAATATGTTTTGATACAATGAATGAAGCGCTTTTGAGTCACTGCTGGTATTGACTAAAATCAGCGCTGTTGGTTCAACATAACCTTCAGCATTTGAAGAAAGAAGCTCAGTTAGTGCCACTTTGCGGCAACTGCGACACACTAAACCACCTTGGCAAAAAGTTCAAATTGTTAATGTTTTGTAGATTATTATGTTATTAATATGTTATTATTAGGCCGCCCATTGCAATCAATGTTTTAATTTAAGAATATTGTAATATTTTAAGTTCATTGATTGTAATAAAGAGTCTATCTATCTATCTATCTATGTTTGAAAGTATTTGTGGTAGTTTTTATTGGTTTTGTAAATTTTATTCTTATTTTATGTTTTCTTTTATCTGATTGGTGTAAAATTGTGTGTGTGTGTGTGTGTCATAGTTGCAGCAAATAAATGTTTCTTTCTAATTACTACAGTGGAAGGAATTAAAGGACGCATCGCGAGTTGGAAGGCACATTAAACCGTGGGTCCTGCATCTCTTGCTCCTCGTCAGTCGTGTCGGTCAGCCGTCCTAATGACACTAATGAGCTAGAGACTAAAGAGTGAGTTTTTGGTCAGCGCAGCTATAATCCAGTTCATACGACACTAGACCATATCGTCCGAATGATGTCGATGGGTCACCGTTTTGTCTAATACGACAAAAGGTTTTTATTATTAAACAAGCTGTGTCTGCGACTCGTCCACGTAGGATAATGTTTTTTTTCCATATTTTCTACTGTTTAAACATTCTCTGCTATTCCAACTATTTCAAAAATAAAATTAGCTACATTGCCCAGGGGTCACAAGTTTTAGCGAGACAAATGGACAGCAATAGATAGATAGATAAATAAGCCTATAAGTTTATGTATATCCTATTTCTATGTATATATTTTTGTTTGATTAAAATCGTATTAAGAAAAGCAACGTCATTATCAAAACTGAAACCGTCAGCCTCCCGCCAAATTACAAACGGGACGCGTTGATGGCACCATCGTCGCGTGACGCCATTTTAATTACACTGTGACGTCACAGATGCAATTTGCTGACGGACTGAGTTGTCGGCTGCTAGACGTTTATTTGCGATAATGAGGGGGTTTACCCTTAATCATGTTTTAAGAGTCTGCTTTGTACAATAACTAGTCAAGTCGCCTTCGTACCGCCTAAACTATTACTATATTGTGCATATATTATACTTATAAACTTTCCTGTTAAATCACTCTCCCAGCGAACTTCGTACCACCAAACCTTTTACTATATTGTGCGTTTCACTTATAAACCTTCCTGTTAAATCGACCTTTTTCTATTAAAAAAAACCTCATCAAAATCCGTTGCATAGTTATAAAGATTTAAGCATACATAGGGACAAACGCGGGAAGCGACTTTGTTTTGTACTATGTATTGATATTGATTGATGATGATGAAATAAGTTTTCTAACAAATCATAAAACAATACCTGGTTGTATTAAGGATTTTAATAAAAAGTTTCAGACGACCTTTCGGGAGTGTACTGCATGAGAGTCAGACTACTTAGACCAGTCTTGATGGCGGTCTTTGGGAGAGGCCTATGTCCAACAGTGGACGCCTTTCGTGTAATTTTTATGTTTTGCGCATTTTTTCAGCATTACAACCAACTAAAATCCACTACTTCGCAAATGTCTCTCTCAAAGAGCTTGCCGTTATCGCGACGCTTGGCAGGTGGGTTGGCGACCAAAATGTGGCTATTCAAGTATTTCAACGAAGGAAGCTGCTGTCCATACTTCGTGTGTTCCCTAAGCGTGTTTCCTCAAGAGGCGATATCGGTCGTGCGATATGGGTTCGACAGCCAATAAGGCAGGCTTCGTGGATGTACGAGCGATTTCTATTGGCTGTCGAGCCCCTATCGCACGACCGATATCGCCTCTTGAGGAAACACGCTTAGTTGCCTTATAGGACTCCCATGATGGGAGGATAAGAGTTTTTTTTTATTTTTTACACACACATCACATTCAGAGCCCCTAACTAGGTAAAACCTGTATCTAGGGTACCCGAAACACACACAGAGATGAGCATTACACCCAGACCGGAAACAAACATCGATATTCATCATATCAACATTCGCCTCGCCCGAGAATCGAACCCAGGTGCACACGCTTACTCAGACCACACCAACTGAGCCACGGAGCAAAGTTGGTGTTATTCTATGCCCCCACAATTTGTTTATTATTATAAAAAAATAAAAAAATAATCTCTCGCGAATTCTCGAAATCAAGAAATACTTAATTCGCAGAAAGTTCCGGCGACACGACTCGCCATCTGCCGTAGTCAACTTCGAGATAATAAAATATTATTCGCGATGAGATTATTTGGAACAAATAACTCTAAGGTGTGTTTCAAACATATAATTCCTTAACCTATTTCATTCAAATGCAAACTCTTATACATTTTAAATACAAACAATCTTAAACATCTAAATGATTACGCTGCACTTTTTTATTTTAATCATTGAAGTTCTAAACATTTTCCAAAAACATAGAGAGAACAATTTAACTAACTTATCAAAACACACGCAGAAAACAAAAACGCATCGAAAAATTTCAAACCGTACAAACTACAAATTTAAAATAATTTTGACACTTATTTTCCACTAAAACAAAAATAGGCTACACTGATGGCCTATTCATCCTAGGTACTTAAAAAAACATAATTTACAGTATCTAGCGCTTAGCTAACAGTCAAGTTAAGGGAAAGCTATGGGGGTACAAGTCTCGTCTTAAAAAAAAAAAAGTAAACTTACATCAATGTATGAACAGTGCCTAATCGCAAAGACTCGCGCCCCGCGGGCCACGTAACTTAATCAGTAGAAAACTTGGAGCGCCTTCGGACACCCCCCCTTCCAAGTTCCTCTTCCCGCCCCCCCAAACTCCTATTGACCAGAGATATTGTTGGATCTGCATAATGTAATTAATTACCCCGCAGAGTAATTGGCAAAAGAAAATTTATTTGCGTTCAATATCTTTCTTGACTGCGACGGTGAATTTTATTGTTTGCTGAGTTGGTGTTTTTTAGTTTTTCATAATGGCACAAAATTTTATATAAGTAAAGTTTTTTTCATATTATAATTTGTACAGTTATATCGAATGTAAAAAAGGCAAACCAAAAAATAATATTTTAAAAAATACAATCAATTATATTAAAAATACATATTCTAAATAAATATCTCATCAAAATATATACGAGACAGAACATATAGTTAGAGGACATGATATATTTTTATATTAATAATGTATAATAATAAATTATTCATGTCAGACTGTGTTCATACAATAGCAAGTAACAAAAAAAAAACTTATATCTAGAGTTAGTAAGTAAGAATAAAAACTATTTACAATTTATTTACAATTGGGCCCTATATGTACCTGCATAGGACTGTATATATAAATCTCTAATCTAAGTAACTTGTGCTTGTAAATGCAAGGTAGCACAATAGAATTTCAAAAAATAATTTCGATTTCAGAGGGAAATCAAAGAGCAATAATCCACCGGACGCAATATTCACAGATTGGTCTAATTTAGAATTGCAACTAAAAGTGCACGGAACAATCTAGCACAAAGACAGTCGTCAATAATGGGGCAGGGAGAAACAAAAAGCAACCAGTAGTTTACTTGAAAAGAGGAAATAAGAACTCTTTTTGTTGTCCTAGAGTTCGATAATGGCTGGTTTTTTTATGACAAAAAAAAAACTACGAAAAAAGCTGAAAATTCGATATTCAAATAGCTGTTTAGGTTTAATTTGTGTCCGTTTTCAAATCTTATCTATTCATGTTTTGCAAATCACACACACAATTATTTTTACAAAAACTATAGCTCTAAGAATAAATTAAAGCAACTTTTGGTGACCAAATTTTTTTAAATGTATTTTACCCATTTGTAAGAAACAAGCAATTTGTTGAAATTAGTGAAATAGAAAGTATTAAAAAAATGCTAAGTGATATCGCAAAGCAGAAGCTCGTTAGCCAAGACGTCTTCCATCGAAGCAAAACGCTGCAAGAAAATTAATTCAGAAATTTGCGAGACTAGTCCAGATAAACAAGGCTAAATACAAAATGAGATCTTATAGTTTAAACTAATTTAAGCAACAAAGAACCCAAGATAATAAAAAAAAGAAAATTAAAACAATTAACCGTAGCGGACTGAATTAACGAAACTGCTCGTAAATGCTGCTTTCGTTTTTCAGCTGTAAAAACTTTATGCCAAAAACAGACAAATATATTAAAAAGAGAAAGGAAAAAGGACAAAAAACTGCAAATATACGTGCTCAAGTGAGAGAGTTTTATCACCTCGTCAACCCAAAATACTGGCAGTCAAATTAGTAAAATAAGCTTCATCAAGATCGAAAAAAAAAAACGGAAAACGAATCTTATATCCCTTAAGTATTGGGTTGCACAAATAAACTGTAACTTAAATCCGAACTAACGATTCACTAACGAGAAGGGAGTTTGAAAAGTACTCGTAAAAGTTAGAAAAATTTGTTGATCAGACTACGGTTCTTATTACTTTTTATTGTAAAGTAAATAATCCAGCATACAAACGTACCTACAACCATAATAATATGAAATTTGCAACAAAAATGCCTAACTTATGATCTAATTATAAGAAACTATGGACTTACTAACACATGAAAAACGTAGGCGCTTTCGTAGCAACCACGTAGCGCGTAGTCGATACGCAGTCGACGTAGAATAGAGTAGAAATACTTTATTGCATACAAAGTAAGACACAAATGATACAATTAAAATTAAGAGTTCAGACAATTTGAATTTGCATGCAATGGGCGAACTTATCGCTAAAAGCAATTTCTTCCAGGCAACCCACTTGGAACCACCTCCCACTTATGCAGATAAAAAATGTACTGTAAATGTATTTATGACGTAGAATATATACTATATTACTGTAAAATAATAATAATAATAACACACTAATCACACTCAGAGCCCCTAACTAGGAAGAACCTGTATCTAGGGCGCCCGAAACACACACAGAGACGAACATCACACCCAGACCGGAAACAAACATCGATATTCATAATATCAATATTCGAATCGAACCCGGGTGTTCACGCTTACTCAGTCCACATCACTGCCAACTGAGCTACGGAGCAGATAAATTAATTAAGTTAAAAAGAGTCTATCTATCTATTTAAACGTAATTTAGACTTTAATTGCGCAGATTCAAGCACTAAACTGCTTCGACGAGTGGCCACAAATCTCTAACCCCACAAATTGACTCTGGGAAAAATAATTAACTCATTTTACTTATAGTATCCGTTATCCGTAGTCGTCTTACACTGGTCCGGTTATAAACCGACTCCGATCCGGGCACCCGGGGGAGTCCGGTCGGGAATTATAAGGCGGCGTACGTAAAACGGCCCCTTGGACGCTCGTAATAACATCTAGCTAGACAGAAAAATGGCTGAGGTTCTTGGTTTAGGGTTATCTACTACGGGATGTAAGTGCTTTTGTTATTAAGACTTTTTTTTTTGGTTTTTAATCATCATAATCTCACGCCTTTTATTCCCCGAAGGGTAAGGCAGAGGTACCAGCTCAAGAGCCGGACCCACGTTTAGCCGAGTTTATGCTTTATTACCAACGTGACAAGGGGCCAGCTTGTCGCCGCGGTTATAACGACCACTACTGCGGCCGGGACCAACGGCTTTACGTGCCTTCCGAAGCACGGAATCATCTTACTTTTCGGACAATCAGGTGATTCAAGCCTGCAATGTCCTATCCAACCGAAAACAACCACAACGTGATTTGTGGTGTCGTGATTTTTTTGGTTTTTAATGTATTTTCATTATTATTTTTTTGGCCAAAAACATTTTTATGTTATCGTGACTAAATTGCCAAAAAAGACACTATATTTAATTATGTAAGAAAAGAGGAAGAAAGAAAGAAAAACCATTTATTCACCAATAACCAACAACCGACATATCCAACAATAAAATTACAATTTATAATAAGGCATACTTACTATCATTTTGCAAAGAAAAGGTATTTAGTTGAAAATTAAATCGTAAAACAAACCATGCAAAATTTAAAATTAAACAAAAGGGACATTGTGAAAAACTTATGCAAACAACATAAAATAAAATCTAAGTCTAAGATAATATCTGTAGGTAAGTACTTACAATCACATTTTTACATTTGTGCTATAAAAAAACTGGACACAGTCCTGTACTCCGCACGATGAATTTCTTAAAACCTATCGATCGTATAGGCCTAGCTTTAAAAATACAACGACCTAGAATACTGTATTAGTTTCTTTATTTCCTATATTCTAGTTATAGAAAGGTTCAAAAGAACCACTTCAATCGTAAATCGTTTATTTAAAGCACTTTTTAGTTTGGTTGTTTAGATTGTTTGCTGGCTCTTTAAAATTTTCTTTCCTCTTCTATACTTATATTATTAATAGAAAACATTTGTTTGTTTGTTTAAATCGAATTGTCTCCGAAAGTACTGGCACGTTTTTATAAATTCTTTCAACATTAGAATCCTATATTATTATCGTTTGCCTGAGCCAATTGGTGGGCACCCTGAACTACCTCGCCTCTCATAGTATAGGAAACTTTACCAAATAAGGTATCAATAGCGATTAGATTAGATGTAGTCTAATTGACTTTCAATGAGTGATATCTTGTATCCTATATTGATTAAAGATTTTTATTATTTTGATTTTTATTTTTGAGAACATAGGCTATAGAATATTCAAAATAGCGTCAATAAAAATATTATGTAATTATATTGTAAGGATATAAAAAGTTCGCTGTGTCAGCTAGTTTATTAGAGAAGGGAAGCAAGGGAGTCTTAAATTTTAACTTTGTTTGCAAGGACAGCCATCAAAAGTTCCGCTCCTCGTAACAGATTACAATTACCTTACGACGGGCCTAAAGAAAAACGATTCTGATGTAAATTTACATAGAAATAGTCCTATAAGTAATCAATTTTTTTTTGTATTTTGCTTTACAATGGCTGCTTTTTTTTAAGTAATCTTTTTTGTATTGCTTTACGATCGCTGCATTTTTTGATAAGGTTATAATTATTTTAATCATGTCAAAATTCCAAGTTAAAAAATAATCAATTTGATTTTATTCATTGCAATCTGTAAGCTGCGTACTATAGTTAAATGAGTGTGTGTTTTCAAAAGCGACTGCTCCGTAGCTTAGTTGTCTGTGATGTGGACGGAGACGCGAGTCCACCGGATTCGATACCCGGCGGGGCGAACATTGTTATGTTTGTTGTCTGGCTGTAATGTTCGTCTTTGTATATGTTTCGGGCACCCTAGATACAGGTTCTTCCTAGTTCGGGGCTCTGAGAGCGATGTGATGTGTGTGTGTGTGAAATTTATTTCAAAATACATAATTCAATTACAACAACAATTAAATTATTAATTTCAAAAAAGAAACTGGAATATTTATTGAAAGGGTAGGAAAAAGGAAACAGCAAACAATACAAATTAGATTCACTTTTCATCTTCAATTTCTATTTATACACTCAAATCTATCACGAATACAGAATAAAGTAAAAAAAAAAGATAATTGTACAAAGGATATCGCTTCCTTAAGAGCCCATAGTAGAGGTACAGACAGCTACTCGATAATAACGAGTCTATTTTTCATTCACGCCGTCCCGGAATCACAAAGGCTTTAGCTGTAACGAAAACTCACGAAGCATTGTTCTTTCGTCACAAAAAATATATATTGAGAGAGTTTTTTATTCAAAGATTTTTTTTCTACCTACGTATACGGGGCTAAAAAAAAAGGATATGAAAATTATATGATAGATTTTTATTCTACCTAATATTTATTACTAGTCGACCCGGTGAACTTCGTACCGCTTAACCTATTACTATTTTGTGCATGTATTATACTTATAAACCTTCCTCTTGAATCACCCTATTTATTAAAAAAAAACCGCATCAAAATCCGTTACGTATTTTTTTAAGATTTAAACATACATAGGGACTGACGCGGGAAGCGACTTCATTTTATACTATGTATATTGATTTTTTTTTTCGAATAAGTTACGTTTAGCTACACGAATAAAATACAAGAAAACCGCGGTTAGTTATTTAATGCCATTCTGGATGAAGATTTATTAGTATTTATTTATCACTAAAATTAAAAAAAAGTTAAATTTTACTATTGGAATGATTGATGAAAAAGCATATAAATTATTAGTACATATTCACCACAATATCATAAAAAAACTGATACTAGAACGACCGCCTAACATCCTCCTGGGGTCAAGATACGAAGTGTGTATCTAGGAACTTAAAAAAAAAAGATAGTATTACATTATGGTAAACGAATGTTTAGAAACAAAAAATTTATTTAAATAAAGTTGCTAGGCGAAGCAAGTTTATCTGAGTTGTACATAATGCAAAATAACAAAAATATTTATTTAATTCTCTACTCCCATCAATATTTATTAACACAATTTAGAAAGAGTGAGATCAATAAAAAGTTATGGCACGTGAAATTATTCAAAAACGAAAAAAAGGGGTTCTTCAAAGCGCGGAACCTTAAAAAAATAATGCAAATTCACTTCGGGGTTTCGTAGTTATAATGCGCGATCGTTATCCACACAACGGAGTTCTTAGATACGATACTCTTTTCTTAACGATATTGTAGAGCGTTAAAATGAAAAGTGCTTCAGGTAGTAATTTATTTTAAGTGTCGGCCTCTTTTGAAAAGACTCTTTTACGAGTTTACTTACGATTCTCTCGTATACTTTTTTTTCGCGTTCCTTTTCTTGTTTAAAAAGTTTTGTTTTATTGTTGTCGTGTTTCTAAGAGCCTTTCCCTTCTAATTAACTGCTTTGCCTAGACTCTTTTTTGTACAAAAAACATTATATATTTTACCGCTATAGTGCCCTGTTACACAAATACTAACGCCAATCGCCATGCAAAAGGTCTACACAGCAGAGCCCTCAAAATAGTAAGCAAGATTATCTTGTGTCGTACAGGATCACATTTTTTATATTTTTAATTGTTTTTTAAACAAAAATACACTAATAGAATGTATGTCAACCAGTTGTTTGCTATTATAGCTCTTAAGTCAAACGCATATAACGGTACCGTTTCAAAGAGACCTAAATTACAAAAACAACTAACGGCCATAGTCACTAGTGCTGAGCTACTTGCAACATCCAATTTATTTTGTCAATTAAACCTCTCAAAGTTCACAAAGAGCTTTAAGCACTTGACGCAAACTTCCGCGCTGTGTGTTGGAAATTACATAAAATCTAAAAAGCTGAGCTAACACTTTTAATTTTTCATAGAAACTAGTTTATTTTCTAAGAAAATACCTAAATTTACTTTCGAATTGTTTTTTTAAATGGAGAGTAAAATAATAATGTAGTGTGAAACAATTAACGTACACCGGACGCCGATCATGAATGATTCTTGTGGTCTAACTTATAAATATATAGGATTAGTGAAAGAGGAATCCGCCTAAAAGATGGTGGGATTAAACTGGTAAAACTACATTTTAAGGGGCGAAACGGTGCGAAACTAGCGCCACTTCGATAAATAATTGATATCCTATAAACCACGGCCGAAATATGCCAAAAATATGCGCCTTTGACTCCCTAGATAATCTTGCTTGGAATCGGCTCTGTTGTGTAGCTTTTAGGTTCAAACATCAAAAAAAAAAACCGTTATAAAACTAAAGTGGCTGCTTTAGGCAACAAACGATTTTTTTTCTTTGAATTTGAACCTGAAATCTACACAACAGGACCTTAAGGGCTAGTTTCGCACCGTTGAAACACGTGGATACTGAGAGCGACGTCTTTTTCCATTAGTGGGACTTAATTTAGACGAATAAATTGATGAACGCCACGCCTTGCATCAGATCACATCGATCTAAATCCGCGACTTCTTTGCCTATCAGTGTGAGATAATTTAGATTCAAAATAATAGGTTAATATGTTCACATCGATATACATACATCCGCGTTTTATCGCGATTAAACTTCCAAAGGCACACCGCACGCCCGAACGAGAACTTTGGCTGAAAATCGTTGCTAAACTCCCTCCTAACTAGTAAACAATCGCTGCTTACGTAATTCACCCGTTATGCCGCGTAATGAGCCAACTCTGAGGGAAATTCAAAACTCAAAATTCAAAATTCGAAATTCAGGAGCTAGTTTTGGATTATTTCGCGAGTTGGGAGCGACTTGGGCTAAGCGCGACGCAGTTTGACGGTATTCGTTCTGTTTGTTGTCTGTTTGACAATATCGGGGAATTAGTGGGGAATTAGTGCCGAGCGGAGCGGGGAAGGTGCCGAATGCCGGCTTAGTGGAACGGTATCCAAGTTTGGACACAACTCGAACAACAAATCTAGTATAGCTGGTAGCTGCTTACAACGCTTCATTTAAATTTTATTTATGGCAAATAGACGTATCTATTTCGTCTAAAATAATTTCTTTTCTTCAAAAAGAGACCCGCCTTCAACAAACTGACACATACATAATCTGAGAACTTCCTCTTTTTCAAAGTCGGTTAAAATAGGTACAACAACCTTCTCCTGAATGTAACAAATACATTTCTGAAAACCGCATCAAAATCGGTTCAGCCAAACGCGAGATAATCGCGGACAAACATACATACATACATACTGGTCAAACTGATAACCTCCTTTTTTGAAGTCGGTTAATTATGATGACGTTAATATTTCCTTTATAAAATGCAGGTACTCACGTTCGTGGTCTGAGCGATCGTATGTAGATCTGAGCATGCCTGTGGACAAATGAAAGTAACATTAGTTTTAGCATATACATATGTATATAATACAGTTAGGGAGTATAAAAGTAGGAACAAGGAGTCAAGCAAATCAATTGCGATTTTGCAACCACGATGCTTTCGTTCACTATTGACGCATTGAAAACATTTTTGTATCATAAGGAAGTAGCAATTGATAACGTTCATCGCTATATCAGTTATTTACGAGAATATGTTCCTATAGGAAAAAAGGAAGACTGTTTTTCGACCGACGACGAAGGTTAAAATAAATTATTTAATGAGGATGGTAGACAAATTTCTTTAATAATTCCCAGTGTGTTTAAATTAAAATATATTTCTTAAATTTACTTACTTTTGCCCAATCTCCGCTGGGAATATTTCTTACACGTTTACCTAGTATTGCATATCGGGGCAATGTTTCGTGCTTTAACAGAATCACGATCAAAGGGTGCTGCCCAATTAGTTTGTTTAACAGCCGGCCGCTTCAAGGGAACGCTGTTGCAATGACGCTAGTGATGGGCAAACTGAATAATCATCATAGGAAACATGGTAGTGACAATTGAAATATCATTATCATCATTAAAACCGATACATTGCTGAACACAGGTGTCCTTCACAGGTTTCCACAAGGACTAACGTTGGTTGGCGATCGATGCTTATAAGTGACCGTGTATTAAATATATATTCGCATTATGCATTTTCGTTTTTTTAAGATTTTTATTTATCATACATGGTTACTTTTTTTTATCGTGGAGGAAAATTTAACACCCAGTAGGCATATTTATATAGGACTGATTCCCGAAAACAAAATTTAAAAATAATGAACCGTGCTCACTTGAGGTACTTCGAAAGTTTTTGTAAAAAAAAAAGGTTGTGTAGCATCAGAGCAATATCCTACGGTGTCTTAGCTGGTGCCAGCTTTTTTGTAGCTTTTATAAAAAAAATATACCCAATTTTAAAGTAAACACCTATCTTTTGCTTCCTGTCATTAGTTATCTCTAAAAATAGCGGGACTCTTCCCATCACTAGTTATGGGCAAGTCGACATGTGTTAATTGCCGTACAGTGGCCGTCGGCTGACATTTTGTTGAGGCATTTAGCTCCCGCTGGCGTCGTCGGGGGCCATTTTGAAAATTTTATTATTTGTAAATAGAACAAACAATTAAAATTAATAAAAAAAAAGAAAATACAAGTAATATGGCGCGAAAACCGCGTGTTTTTTTTTGTCTTACCGGGCGTAATACAAAAAGATCTTTAATATAGTATTACACTTCGATTACATTAAAAATTTGAATATTTTAGACCTATATAATATCAACAATTAATGCTAAGTTAAATAAATTACAAAATTAACTGGTAGGTAATATGTAGTTTAAATTAACACAAGCTAATGGAATCAACATTAATAATTTGATAAACAACTTCGCAATTATATGCTACATGTGCTTTTTGAACCTTAAATAGTTTTTTTTTAAGAAACAAGAATATTTTACAATACATAGTATAAAACAAAGTCGCTTCCCGCGTCTGTCCCTATGTATGCTTATATCTTTAAAAGTATCCAACGGATTTTGATGCAGTTTTTTGTAATCGATAGAGTGATCTAAGAGGAAGGTTTAAAAGTATAATACATGAGCAACATAGCAACAGGTTAGGCGGTACGAAGTTCGCCGGGTCGACTAGTATTTTATAGAAAAAAACTAAAAAAGCGTCTTATCATTCTTTCTATCTTTACTAATGCAATCACTTAAAAAGCCGCTTTGAATATTCCACTGAAAGTTGAGGTAAAGGACACTATCGTAACAAAATCTATCGACTTAACACAAAAACGCTTTGTAAGTTAAACCAACATGTGCTTCGAAAATTCAATTGAAATTTTATCAAAGAAACACCAGAGTGCTACTGATCGGTATCAGTAAAATTTTTCACTTCTTAAACTATTTGTGTAATGCCACGATTTCAGTCTTTATAGCATTGTACTCGGCAATCTTTACTTCACTATTATTAGTAGAGAAGGAGACAAGGTTCACCCGTTTAACTTCATACAACAAACAAAAATATCCTATATCGTTCGTTCATCAGGGATAATGATGGATTGTAATGTTCATAGAATTTCTTAAATCGATCAAGTTGTTTCGCAGCTCATTGGATTCATTCAAACAACCAAATATGACCAGTAATTTCGAAGTCTATTAGAATGAAACAAACAAACAATAAATCTTTCCTCTTCATAATATAAGTACAAAGTAGATGTAATTTCAGAAAGTAAGTTTGGTTTGCAAAACATAAAATTAAACTACTGAAACCATTCGGTAAGTAGGTAATCCATTTTATGTAAAATATAGGAACACGTATCGGACAGGTGTTTTTGAAGTAAGGGCGCGGTAGCTCGAGCCTGGCACGGCGCGATCAACTAATAGCCGTCCATTATTTTGGAATCTGGAATTAAAACGAAAACGCAAGGAATTTTAACACTGAAACACACAGCTCCCTTTCTTTTAACACCAGCTGCACTGCTCACATCAAGATAAGGGTTCTAGATTTAAAAGTAAAACTGGAACTTCATCAGAGTCATTTACGCATGTGTGACTCGACAGAAACCACCCTTGTCATTCAGCCCCAATATTTTAAAGGCGCTAATGATTGGCAGGAAATTGATAGCGTTTCCCATTTATCTCGATCCCCACGTGACTAGCCGAAGCGTCTTGACAAGTTAATGCCAAAAACAAGCGAATGAAAAGGACGCGGAGACTATACGACGCTTCAGTAGCAATTTTCAATTGATTCATTCCGATTGAGTGCGAAAGGTATATGTCCGCGCGGCTCGACTGCCGACAATCGAATGTGCATATAAATGCAGGAAGGGTGCGTGCGGGGGTGAAGCAAAGGGGATGAGGCACGTTTGAATAAATTCCGAGGGTAGATCACAACAAGTAGGCCTGCACACTGCATTTCCATGTCAAACGAACTACGTAGCGTCTGCGGCACCGGGACTTGTGAATTTTTAACAATGCATAGTTATTCACACTCTTGTTTGCCGATAGGCCCGCTGCACGTAATTGATTGTTAGTTTGCGTTCCCTTTTATAAAAGCTTTAGTCTGTGTCTGGCTATAGTCTGAGCCTTAATTTTTTAACGAACCATGAATCTGCATTTGAAATTGCGCCCGTCGGAACCTAGGTAGCGGGCAATTTTCAAGAGAGTTTTTCCTCGTGCGAAATTTATGGTAAACGTGTCTAATTTATTCGGCTAACCGTAAATTATCTGCTTAGAAGTACAAGATACAGGGGAAAGCAGCTCAGGCGCTACCAGCCCAGCCCGGGAGCTTATCTTTGAATTAATTTCGTCCGAATTTTCGCCATAATTACACGTTCAAAGGTAACGCAGCGCCATTGAATCGCGGGTTCGGGTTTCTGGTTCTTTCCAGTTTCCCATTACGCAAATTCAAGCTTTATTTCTAGGTGGCCAAGGTCGTTTGGGAAACCGCTCAGATAAGACACGGGATAAGCGGATTTGGAGGCGATCAGTGATTGCATTGAGCCGCCAGCGCCCTCGCGCGCGCAATCATATTTTAATATTGTGAATGAGGGCCCTTTTCGCTAGATTAAATTTGAATTGTGTCCTTGGAATCCGGTAGGTCTCCGTCTCCGGTGATGTAATATGAGATTATCGGTGGAATTTATTAGCGAACGCGAGTTGGTGAGAGTTGAAGAGCGCTCGGGAGCGCGCCTACGGAAATTGCGAACGTAATTAATTCAACGTTTAATAATAATAGTTGAACAACTACATTCTGAAACTTTAATTACCTGCCTGGTTCGGTCGCGACGGCTTCATTCTCGGTTACCTACTTGTTGAGTATATAAACTGAAGTTTTACATGTTTTATATTATACTCTTTTTGTCGTGTGGTGAATACTCATCCCTAACTGCTCCAGTGGGTGTCGTTATGTGACTTAGAAATTAGCCGAAGGACGGGCAGTAGCGTCTTTCGTTGAAATACTTGAAGTCCCAAACCCACACTGTGATTACCGACCCGACTGGCATGCGTGGCGATTTTGGGAAACCCTATCCACATTGTTCCTCCTTATAGCAATTTGTGGGGAGACCGACGATATCCAGCAGCAGTTTACGTCTATCGGTTGTAATGATGAAATAAATAAAAGTTTATTGTACAGTCACGGACTAGGAGGCCGTA
Organism: Euspilapteryx auroguttella; assembly: GCA_951802225.1. NCBI lineage: Eukaryota > Metazoa > Arthropoda > Insecta > Lepidoptera > Gracillariidae > Euspilapteryx > Euspilapteryx auroguttella. The sequence continues at coordinate 12,424,799 of OX637647.1, forward strand.
ACAGATTTGTCTATGGTTTCGTCAGCCCTAGACTGTATTGCCAACGAACAAGAGCTATTTTGCAAAACAGAAAAACCGGAAGTGTTACGCCGATCGTGTCCGCCACTGTACTAAAATTGTAACAAATAATTGTAGGATTTCGCTTTTCGAATAAATTTACCTGTATTATGAGGAATCCCCTCTTCTTTTACAATGAGAGTACATAAGTGCATGCAAATTAACCTAAGATGCTTAGTGCGCTACATAAATTTACAAATAATTGGTGAAAATAATCTAAAACATTTAATGAAACTCTTTTACAAAGAAAATCTTTTACGCATTTTGTTACTAGGCAAATAAATCAAATAACAAAGCATTTACCGTTACGTTATAACTAAATTAAACATACCGCAAGCGAAGGCGAAGCCGTCGAGTCGTGTAATATCAGTAAAACAAATATGGCGCTCAGAAATCGTTGTGGTACCTAAATCTTTAGGCCTAAATAAACACGGGAGCGAAATGGCACAGGGAACGGGAGTGGATTCTGATATTTGTTGACCTCGAGCTGAATTTGTTTACGAGATATCAATATTCATCGGCTTTCGGAACTTACCTGCTCAACTCTTGTGTACACGTGCGTGAACTTAAGGCCAGGTACAGACTGGGGGTGGAATCCTTACCCTACTCAATTTTAGAATTATAAGGTTATAAGGTTACTAGCAGAGCTGTGCCTCGCAGTGTTACCCGCTAGCTCCATAGCGGGCTCATGCAGCGGGCGGCATGTCAGCTAGCTCCATACCTTATTTCATTTAAATCGCTCTAGCCGTTTAGACGTGAAGAAGTAACAGACATACACACTCACAAACTTTCTCCTTTATAATATTAGTGTGATAAGTGTTCACCCCGCTTCTTAAACAGTGCACTTTCCATTTGCCTTCAAAGAGAAAAAATTAAATTTTTCAAAACAAGATTTTTTGTTATATAAAGTATCCTTTATGCGAAAGGGGGGGGGCTTTACCCAGCAGTGGGATACAAAAGAGGATAGCTAAAAAAAAGATTCCTTAATCAGTCTCGTGGCAAGCGACCAACCTACCAATTTTCAGCCATATCTTTTCAGTAGCTTAGGATTTGGGCAATCTTTGACTAATATAATTAATAGGCGGCTTTAGAAATATAGTTGTTTATGTCTGTGTCTTTCTAAAAACCTTTTTTATAACCTGCTTGTGAACTAGCCCTACACGATCGATGCGCAGATGTTTGTGCCAACTTCGATGCAACTTTCGGGGCCTGTTTCGTGTTCTTGAGAATAGTTCCGTCCCGCTTACTCTTTAGCTTTCCATATCTTGCCGTTCTATTCTAGCACGTTACGTCTCAAGTTTTGAACGTAAACATTAATTAGAAAGTAGATCTACCTACATGTATAGGTAGGATATGAGGCCTGGAAATGTCGCATATGCCTTATATGTGTTACGGCCTTAAAATTTGCCTTAAATTTCACTAAGTATATAGATTTTTTCATGTCGTAGTCTACCTATATTAAATGTTAAGAATTTCATTCATTTCAGAGGTCCTTTGATTTATTTTTAGATTCCGTATAGAAAGTGTAAAAAGGCTAAACCAAAAATATACTTACTAAACCAATAATGCATGTCCGTCCGTGCGCTATAATTTACACATCTATTTTTTTTTATACTACTAAAGAAAAATATTAATGTTTTCACCAAAAACTGTTGAAAAGTGGTGGTTACAAAGATTGAGAATTAAAAAAATATGGGCAATATGAGTTAATATTTTTGTGTGATATACCTATATATTATTGATTCGTAGAAATCCCTTAATCCGAGCGTTACCATGTTACCAACTTAATATTTTGTTTGATAAAGTGCGCAAAAGTTGAGATAACTCGTTTAACTTAACAAAATAATCGTAGCTTTTTGAGCGTAGCCAAAGTTGTTTTTTTCTTACTTGGCAAAAGCAGCCTCCTTTAGGTACGTGCACCTAATAAGATCTCATTAAAAATATCCAATTTTTCCGCCGCCGACTCTCCTATGAAAAATCCTGGGGTGCCCCTTCACCATTTTTACTGATAAAAAGTGAAGTTTGTTTTTTGTGACGAGATGAGCGATAAGCGATTCTTTCGAAACGTAAGAGTAACGTAACAAGACATGGAAATTTACCCGTTCAATTAAATAGGATTCGGCTAAACGTAGGTCCGGCTCTTGAGCTGGGGCCTCTGCCTAACCCTTCGGGGAATAAAAGGCGTGAGATTATATGTTATGTTATGTTTTTATGTAAACTGATTAAAACGCCCATTAATACTAGAAATTTTTATGTTCAATTAAAGATTTGCCTCTTTCGTAAATTCTTTTTGGTTTTTTATTCTGTATCCAATTTGCAGCATAGCCTACGGTGAAATTGTGTTATTGTATAATAATAAATTTGATTTTGTACAAACGATAACACACAAGATAGAGAGCAATGGTTTTTTATACGAATATTCACATACGCCTTTACTGCTTACGCGCATTTAAAATCGCTCCCCGCTCCGCTTATGACCGTGGTGCCGGCTCGAAGACGCTGTGATTAAGGCGCCGAGCCTCTCAAGTCTACACTCGAGTGTCTCGTTAAATGCGAATATTGAAATTAACTACCGCTTTTTAAAATCTACAGTTTCTACTGCATTTCTAGATATAACGCTTTTATGAAACTTTAAAGTAATGATTTCATGACTTTTTTAGGGGTCTAATATTCAAATAATGAACCCTTCTAGTTTTTTTAAGCGTGAACAAAATTATATATTTTTTTATGATAAATACTATTGCACAACCTGACAATTTATGTTTGCAATCAATGCATTAGTTAACCTCTGAGAGCCTTAAAAAACTCGTACATAGGTAATAAAAAGCTTTCGACAATTATATTACTACCTATTAAATAAAATTATGTCTAAATCTAAAACTTGGTACCTAAAGTATACTCGTAGAACTACTAACAGCCTACAGCCTTAAAAGAAGTATGATAAGAAAAAAAAAAGAAAACATATAAAGCCATTTCACATAATGTATTCACCGGATGTAAACTACATCTGCGGAGTGATCCGTCACTGTCAGCGCGGTGTGGACTCAGCCTAACATTAGGACGGGCAACGGGGCCGCGGTAAACGAAAATGTCCATCTTTTGAATAAATGTGTTTTTTTTTATCCTGTCACTCCTTTTAATAGTTTAGAGACGGATAGAAGTTTAGATGGCTTCTGATTCAGTTTTAAATTACTGATGAGATAACCTAACATTGATTGATTGCCTACCGGATTGGTTTTCTAAAAAGGTTTGAAGGCTAGAAAAGTTACCTTTCCTATGCGAAGGACTTTCTTTGGCAAAATTTTCAATGGTGGTAATTTACTCTAAATACATACATACATATATAACGTCACCCCTGTCTCCCCTCGCGGTAAGCAGAGACAATATTTCTACTCTCTACGATCCTGACATACTTCTTTCGCTTCTTCTACCTAGAGCCTTTCCTTATACACGCACGTCGGTTTCGTCAACTCTTCACGCGTTAGTTCGCGCTCGGTACATGATGTACGCTTCAGTTACTTGATGCAGTTATTAATAATAATAATAATAACACATCACACTCAGAGCCCCTAACTAGGAAGAACTGTATCTAGGGTACCCGAAACACACACAGAGACAAACATTACACCCAGACGGGAACAAACATCGATATTCATCATATCAATATTTGCCCCACCCGGGAATCGAACCTAGGTGCACGTGCTTACTCAGTCCACATCACTGCCAACTGACCCACGGAGCAGTCAATGGATGGTCAAAATTGTTTCGAGAATGTTGTTATTTAATATATTAATTATCGCAAACTAAAATTAATCAGTATATTAATAAACTATTCCCAGAACCTCTCAAAGAATTCCCGTAAACATTGAAGTTTGAGCTTTAATTAATATGCTAATACCACGCCGCCGGTTATGAAATATTCCAATTTCGCCCGTCACCTGTCCCTTACCTTGTCCACTAGTGAGAGCGAGAGAGTAAATAAACGCAAGTAAATTCCAACTTCCGTGTTTTTTCACAATTTAAAGTTTGCGATTCAAGTTTGGAATCGGAAATGAATTTGAAATTTCACTTAAAGTTTGATTTTAAAAGATTGCACCAACAATATAACAAATAAGTTTTTTTACACTATAACTATGCAAAACCTCCTCTTATAATAATAGTTAAATTAGCATACAGTACTAAACTAAAACAACGATATTGCATTTAATTACCACCTTTCAAGTCTTTGCTCCTATTCTTGACAACCCTGAGGGCAAGAGTGCTGCTTATTTGGCAAGGCAGCTATTAAGGCCTACCCGGTTAGGCAACAAGGCCCATACCTTAGCGGCATGCGCCTTATAAGGCCCTACGAGACGCGGTATGTTGTGTTATGCGTTACGTTCGATATCGGTTTCCAAAGTAAAGGCTTGTTGAAAGGGCCGTGCTATTTGCATTTCATGTTTATAATGGACTAGTACATTCATTGGTTCCTAAAACAGGAAGCATCAATACACATATAAACTTCTATGAATCAAAGTAGCTTGCATATCTTTAAAACTATTCAAAGGGTTTTGATGCGTTTTTTTTAAGATAAAGTGATTAAAGAGGAAGGTTTATAAGTATAATACATGCTCAACATAATAATAGAACGGGCTGTTATAAAAAAATCATATTAAAACTTAAACGGTCATCAGAGTTGCGTTGCGCCGTCCGATGGTAATCTGAGAAAGTAATATCCCTCGTCGCTTATAAGCCTCGGGTGAACCGCTTATTTATAGCCTGTGCGCTAGACTTTGTACATTTATATTATTTTTTCTCCAGCTAAGCTCTGTAAATAAGGAAATTTTTCTGAGTCATAAAAATATGAAGTTTTCATTTCAGTTTTAAACTTCGGACTCAAGATTTTGCTTCTATAAATTGACCAAATCGAACTTTCAAATCTTGAACTTGACTTGAACTTGAAATAAAAGCGGCAGAAAATGAGGCTCGAGCTCATTTCGCACACTCGCCCAAAAAGTTTTTATCAATGTTTTGATAAGGCAAGGTGTGAAATTATAATTTTTTTTTGCAAAAAGTGCAAGTAGTTAACAAAAGACGACAAAGCAATGAAAGTATTGTTACTGCTTAAATACTCTGATAAAAAATCGTGAATTTCCCAATACTCAAACATATTCATCTACAGACTGTTTTTTTTTTCACACACAAGATATTTCGTTACCTTCGCCTACTTCATTCGACACGCCAACACAGCGTTCTAGCTGCTGAAATGGTAAAAAGCGAGCTCACTCGTCGTCGAGTTCCATAAATCATAGCGCGGTGACAGCCTACTTGTTGATGTTATACCGATAGCGAGTTATAGCTCACTATGTGGACAGTACGGTTTCTGTCGCGTATTTGGTCCTGGTCGTGCTATTTGTATGATTGTGAGAATTTGGATTGTTTGAATGCTCCGTAGCTCAGTTGGCAGTGATGTGGACTAAGATGCGGATGCACCTGGGTTCAATTCCCGGCAGGGCGAACATTGCTATGATGAATATGATGTTTGTTTCCGGTCTGGGTGTGATGTTCGTCTATGTTTTGGGACCCTACCCTAGATACAGGTTCTTCCTAGTAAGGGGCTCTGAGTATGATGCATTATTATTTTTATTATTATAATTATTGAACGCTACCTTTTACAAAAAAAAACACGCACAAAACACTAAAAGTTAAAAACTAACTGATTTTATTAACACTATTTATGTGTCTGGGGCTCTAAAAAGACCAAATACAATGAGAACAAAAAAATCCGTTTCATAATTGTGCGGAAAGACAATTAAAAGGAACGAAAAGACAAACAGTCCATACCATAATGCTAGTATACTTAGTTTGTTGGTTACAAATAAATCGAGTTTTTGCGTAATGCGGAGCGTGCGAAAAGAGTTGAAAAAGTGATTAAGCCGTGGCAAGTGGCTACGTGTCCATTACTCTTTTTTTATAATACTTTATAGTAAAATACCTAGTACTTTTATAGAGCATGGTTTATGACGAAGCATGTGTGAACGCTCTTTCCAATAATAAATGTTACAATCATATATTATTATCACTACAATACCGACGATATATGAGCGTTTTTATGATTGTCAAAAAAGCTTTGGCCGAGCGCACTAATTTCTATGGCATCAAATCAAGTTTTCAAAAGAAAATAATTTTTCACTACTATGGCTCACGGTTGGTCCTAAGTCTCAAGCCCGTGCCATAGATCTTTTAGACACATTTACTACGACCACATTTACGAAGACACTGATGATAACAATCTCAGTTTTTTTCCCAATTTTCGCCTCATGTACAGTGGCGGCATAACACTTCCGGTTTTTCTGTATCGCAAAATAGCTCTTTTTCTGTTAGTAATACAGTCTAGGGCGCACGAGACGATAGACAAATTTGTCATGCCCTCCTTGACCGCCACTGTACGCGGGGTGTCCTATTGGAATGTTTTCTATTTCATTCACAATCACTTTCTGAAATTCTGTTGTATTCGAAAGCGAGTGTCAAACTTTATAATTTTTGTGTAGTTAAATTGTTGATTCGGAAGACATAGTCAGTAATAACTCCAGATCCACCAAAGGCTCTCCATGTATGTAAAATTTTAATTAGCCTCATTTTCTTCGACGATCGGGAGTTCGCAGTTAACTGTTGTTTCAAATTTGGTCAGTTTTTTTTTTTTATCGATGCGATAATCAACAGATTGCGTTGACTGAAGATGAATCAATAAGTTGCATAAGTGAAATTCTCGCATGAAATTTATTGCGTCATGTTGGTGTTTTAACATTGTAGTTGTTTTTGGCTCCTTCCTTATAAAGCGTCAGAAATTATCGCCATTTTGTTTATGGCTATGCATTTACATGAGTTGTTGCAAAGTGAAATTTACTTTAAGACAATGACTATATTTCTGTTTAAATCTGTTACACATACATACTGTTATATATAAACCTATATTGCATAACTGTAACAAGGTCTTAGTTATATTTTAATTGACCACATCCTTAGTTCATGTTAACTGTGTCTGGAGGTCCAGAATCGATTTCCGGTGGGAGCGAACATTGTTATCATTGATCGATGTTTGTTTCCAGGCTCTGGGTCTGTTTTGTATGTCTTTTCTATGCGTTTTAGACCCCCGATATACAGGTTCTACCTAGTAAACAGCTCCGACTAGTAGAAGTGTAAAAGTGTAATGCGTTATTTTTAAAAAAAATATAAAAAAAAATAATGGTAGTTATTTTAAATAACTTACTGGGCCCTTAGTCTCATCGCGCAAAAGTTGCATTGAATAAAAGTAGAGTAGAAATAGTACGTTAATCGCAAGAAAATACATATTTTGTAGTCTCGTTATCAATTTTGCTATAACAATAGCAGTAGTATCGCAACAATTTGGAATTGATCAAAAAGGGTAGTCTGCTCCATAATAAGATAATGTTATGATTACGTTCGACTGACATTACATATGTCAATAATGATTGATATAAAGTGACAGTTGCACTACGCCTGTACCAATTTCGTCTAATAAAACAGGATTCACTATTTAGGTAAAAAAATCCCAGATTATTCTAATAAAGCTTGCTATTCATATTCTATTGCTATACTATAATGATCGATCAAAGTTACGAGACTCGAAATTTTTGACACACAATCGTAATAGAGTAATAGTAGAATAATAATAGAATAGAAGTTTAATCGTAAGTTTAAGAGACTAGAGTCCCTGGTCTCTTATTTTCATATTCGCTGTCATCAGAGCCAAGCTAATGAGTGCACAGTGGACATATCCATTTGCATATTCGCTCTGGCAAGTTATTTACTCTTTTTATCTTTTGTATCTTGCTTAAGGTCCCCTTTGTTGAATTGCACTGTCATTGTATGGAATGCTATGTACCTAGTTTTATTTTGATTGTTTGCTGCTTATTGATTTTGAGTTCTTTTTTTTGTTATTTTTTTTTAAACTTTAGCGTTGCAATCGATCTTTAAGTTAATATCATCTACAAAACGCGCTATTATTTAAACAAGCTATACATAATATTTTTTCCAAATAACATTTGATAAGCTAGAATCACCTCAACGCAAACACTAGAAACTTAACAAGGCTCGAAAAACTTTTTTTTTGTAACAATCCTAACTCAACTTTATTGTCGTAAAATAGGTTCGACATTGTCACGAAATTTATAACAGATCGTTGAATATTACTTTCCAATACTATAGCAGTAACAGCGTTTTCGTATAGAACTGCAAACTTTTAAATTTGGTTTATTTTACTATTTAGAAATCCAACTTTCTTTTACATAAGACATGACTTAATTTACACTACTATTTTATGAAAACTTTAATAAAATTATTGTTTAAATTTAAAGTCTCTGAAACTACTGGACTGATTTGAAAAAGAAAAGAATCACCATTAGAATACTTAATTATCAACGATAAATTATTTAATTTAATAAAATTATTATTACTTAATTAAAAAAGGCAATAGAATATTCTCAAATTTTTAAGAATATCTCATGGCTATAATTAATAATATTGAATAAACATTAAAGTATTGTAAGTCGATTTGAAGTTTGTCGTGTTAGATTCGTAGTTTTACCTTTATTATGTTTTGAATCCACAAAAAGCAAGCATCTTCCGGCTTCCACACTATCACCATGGTCGATGACAAAATTCCATCTACTTCAAACGGCATATTAAGACATACTGTCATAAACTGTGTCGTGATCGGACGGTAGCCGGTCGCCGGCACGCGCTCCCGGCGCACGACACAAACGTGACGACACGACAATGGGACAACGATCGCAGCGATTTTTTGTCGCTAATTTATAAAGACGGGTCGCAACTCGCAAGTCGATCGCGATCACGATATTGTGATGCAGGGTTAAGAATTCGAGGTGCACCAAGAATATAGATGCATTGTCTTGTCTGCCCCCAATAACAGAGCTATTGAGGCTATTTTTTTTATTGTTTTTCGCTATTTGTAATGTTCATACGGGCGTCTACCGCGAAACTAGCGCATATCACAAAAAAATCATAACCTTCAAAACAATGACTGCTCCGTGGCTCAGTTGGCTCAGTGATGTAAGCGAGCGCGTTACTGAGTAAGCGTGTGCACCCGGGTTCGATTCCTGGGCGGGACAAATATTGATATGATGAATATCGATGTTTGTTTCCGGTCTGGGTGTAATGTTCGTCTCTGTATATGTTTCGGGCACCCTAGATACAGGTTCTTCCTAGTTAGGCTCTGAGTGTGATGTGTTATTATTATTATTATTAATGTAAGCCATGATGCACTATAGATAATCTTAAAGATCTAAGAAATATACTTTTTATTGCCTAAAGTGCCCAGTTTTTATGATTATTTTTATTATCTAACATGGACAAAACTCACAGAACTACGATCGCTTAATTTTTATCCTAAATATATTAGAAAATATGTAGTACCATAGTACATTTTAATCAAATAAAAATAATAAATACGACAGCAAAGGAAACAAAAGGCGGAGAGTCCCCTTTTAATAAAGTGTCGTATAATAACAATGAAGCGAATAATAATTTATAACCTCCGCGCGTGTGGTTTTAAATTTCTATTTTTCCCCATTATTTTTCTAGTTGTAAATTTTCCGGTCGGTTCAACGCCGGAAGTCTATCCCGGGTACTCGGTACGCCTTGCGGCCATTTTGCATCACTCTTTTTTTCTTTATTTAAAAGTTTTATTTATTTTTCTTTTTTTGAAAGTATACTTAGTCTATGAGGATGAGTCAGTCTATGCCATAGATAAACATGAACGGTACGCATCTGTACTGTGTTTTCTAATATTCAAATTATGTTTATTTATGTAGTGTATACATTTTTAGTCGCAGCAAAATAAACTGTTATGTAGAGTGGCGAATATGGCAACCTCCCCCCTAAAATGTTTGTGCTTCTATAGCTCTCTGAGTTAGAGGCCTATGTCCAACAGTAGACTTCTCTGGACTGACACTTGACGGGGTCACACAAGACGAACGAGGCGATCTGTTGGGGAGGCTTAGGTCCAGCAGTGGACGTCTTTCAGCTCAGATATTGATGATGAAAGTGACTGACAGCACACAAAAGTCTATCCATCTAAAACCAAGCACCGATATTCATCATTCCACTGTTCGTCTTGGCCTGAATAAAACTCGTGATCGCAGAAACAATCGAATATCACATCCACATATCGCTTCGAATGACATCATGGCAGTAGGTCAACGACCTAGATTGAGTGATTGATGCACTTCATAAAAGTCTTCGATATTTTCTCAACCATGGCTGCATGGCATACTGGCTGCGTTGCACAAAGCCATCGTAAGGTAATATTAAATTCCGGACCGCCTCCGTAGTTTCACGTTAAAATGGCGGACAATCGCTAGATACGAGAAGGAAGATCAGTGTTTGCTATCGAAATGGAAATTTTAGTTTATCTTTTCAACACAGTTTTTTTTAGCTAATAACGTATCACACTTAGAGTCCTTTACTAGACAGAACCTGTATCTGAGGTGGCCAAACAAATACACCCATAGCGGCAAACAAACATCGATATTCATCATAACTATGTTCGCCCCGCCGGGAATCAAACTAAGTGCCCACACGTCACAGTCTACATCAATGCCAAATGAGCCACAGAAACAGTCAAAGCTATTAATGTTAAAGAAAAAGTACTTTTTCAGTTTAATCGTCTGAATAAGGTGTAAAAGTTAAGTGGCAATGGACAGGGAATATAATGTTCGACTAGTCAACCCGGCGAACTTCTTACCACCTAACCTAGTACTATTTTGTGCATGTATTATACTTATAAACCTTCCTCTTGAATCACTCTATCTATTAAAATCAACCGCATCAAAATCCGTTGGGTAGTTTTAAAAATTTAAGCATACATAGGGACAGACGCGGGAAGTGACTTTGTTTTATACTAATTGTATTGATTGATGATATTGATGATGTTGATGCGAAGAATAGATAGTTACTGGAGCCGAAAAGTTCCCAATTGTGGACCACGGACGGTAAGACGCAGATTACCTCCAAAAGGTGGTGAGGTGACCTGGTCAAGGTTGCGGAAGTACACTAAAGGATCGCTAAAGACAGGTCGTTGTGGCGTTTTAGGGGGGAGGCCTATGTCCAGCAGATGACGTCTTTCCGCTGATATGAAATATACTTATAAGGTGGCGATCTTCAAACCAGCCGTCTAACGAATCTCCAAGACCAATCTACCAAGGGTATAAAGCCCTAAACAGGCTTTCCCGCGCAATTAGAGGCCGGCCATTGTTCAATTTGACTTATTAAGCTGCTGCTGTGAATGCATGCGTAATGGGAATTATCGGTAGCCCGCCCAGTGGACAAAGGCTTCGGTAATCTAGTACTGGAAGTGCCTTGTGCCTGCCTACTTGAATTGTGTGGGTATGCTCACTTTGAAGGGAGATATTTTCTAACAGAGTTTCGACGGAAATTTTGCCAAAGTTTGCAGTTACTGTAGAGCAAGATTTTTAAGATTTCATTTTTTTATTTGATGATTTATTTAACCTAAGGTATGGTTAACCGTCGTGCGCACATACCCTGTGCGTAGGAATTTGGTACGGCAAATGTCCTACGCACACACCCTGTGCGTAGACTTTTAGGTTGGCAATACTTTTTTTTGTACGACTGATTTCGCTGTTGGTACCCCTGACAAAAATATCCAACCAATCTGTGTATTGTAATAGACAAGTGAGAATATTTTGACCAGACTAAAGTGCAAATTACAAAGTGAAAAAAAAAAAAAGTTGAAACCTATCCGCGCGCTCTGTCACAGGCGGCCATTACAGTTATTAGCGTGTGAACTTTGACCTGTTATTTTCTAAGAAAAATGTCTCAATCTTATAAACGGTAAGTGTTTATCACATGTATTATACCTCAAATTACAGATAATTGAGTAGGCCACACGTACAGCATGTAGTTTTTAGCATTAGAGTAAAATTTATTAGTAAAAAGACGATGAGACTTTTTATGATGCAACAATTCATGCCCGTCATTGCTGCTTTGTTTTTGTTATCGTAACAGAAATTCAATCAGAATCTAATTAGAAATAGATAAGTTTGTGCTAAATTCAGTAAGAAACCGATACATTCAGTCAGTTTAGCTTGAAACACAACAATTTTCGTAAAAAAACCGTTTATGTTTTGTTTTGGTACAAAATTACGAAAATGTACAGTTGGCAAAAAAGTAAACGTAAAATGAATATATATTTTGCTATACTAACATGAAAAAATCAATGTATGGCATGAATAATACATAATTAGACTAGCTTCGTGAATTTGTATAAACCATAATATTATTTTTTATTTCTTTTGTATGGACAAAATTTTTTGTTTCGTAACGGATGTTTTTTTATATATTTATGTAGGGGACCTATACACATACTTTTTTAGTGCCTATACCTTTTTCTCTATAGTGTATAATTTTTGAGAAAACTGTAATTGTATTTTTTTGTTTTGTATGAGAAATTTTTTTGCTCATAACCTATAAACATACATTTTTAAGTAGCAGTTATACTGGTTGTTTTCTTTTGAAGCACTGGTTTATCAGTCGAATATATATATATTTTTTTCTTTAGACCACCAGTACCAGCAATGCGAGCGGAGTGGGTGCAGCGGACCCTGGGAGGTTCAATGTACGTGGGGGACCCCGGGGTTTCGGTGCGCACAGCTCAGAAGCCTCAGCAGTCCATCCAGTAAGTTGAAAGATTTTTATTATTTTGAATTATGTACATTATAGAAACATTTTCTTATGAAAAAGTATGACATTCATCATCATGACAGCCGATTGACTTCTATTGTTGACAATTGTATGCCTTTATTTTCAAATTTTATATGTATTAATTTCTAATATCTTTATTTATAGCGTCGCACCTTTGGAGCAAACGGAGGAGATGGACGTGGACCAGGAAGAGGGTGACGAGCATCTGGAGCATGTTCAGATATCAGTCGCTAGAAAGTGTCAAAGCTGTTCCTTATGATGAAGTACTGTTAGACTATACTACACTACAGCTGTCTACCTAGTATCTTCAGTGTTCTGTTATAAATACATGTTGATTTTTGACTTTTTTGCGTATATATATTTTTTTTTAATAATATAAACATTGTTTACGAAATGTTTGTTTTATTTGCGACGCTTGTGTATGACGTAGGAAGATCTGATAATTAGGTTTTTTGCAAAAAAAACTAGGGATTTTGCGAAAACCCTGATAATTTGATATAACCATCACTCCTTTTCCAATCATACTGACAAAAAGCAGTTATTTTGCAAAAAACCTAGTATAATTGAAAAATTTGATACCTTTCTTAACTCTGATTGGCTAGATTATATTGCTCACCGTGCAACTCTTATTGTGATTGGTTCTCTGTAGCGTCAAAAGTATTTTAACAAACCAATCAGAATACGAGTTAACTAGCCAGAAATAATCTAGCCACCAAATTTTTCAATTATACTAGGCTCTTTGCAAAAAAAAAACTGCTTTTTGTCAGGATGATTGAAAAAAAAGCAATGCTTATATCAAATTATCCAGGTTTTCTCAAAATCCCCTTTTTTTTTGCAAAAAACCCAACCATCAAATCCTACTACAACATGTACACATATTTGTTACCCTGGTAAAATCGGTATTAGTTGGATTTGGTAAAAATGGTATTAGGTGGTTTCGGCATTTGTGTTCCGGTCCGGGTAGGCTGGTATCTCCCGGGATGAGGTAATTGTAAGGGTAAGTATTTTCTACAAGATATGAAGTATAACATAATAAATACACGGTCGTGCGCTTTTGTTTACCGCAAGGCTACGAAAGCATTGATAAAATAAGCCTGTAGTTAGCCACTACCACTAAAGGCATTGTCAAACAGACGGCGCTAGAGCGCCAGCCCTACGCGGCGCCAGAGCGTCGCGCTCTTTGTATCACTACGCAACGTAAAGGAGCGTGAGTGATATAAAAGAGCGCGACTATAGCGCCGTCTAATTGACAAAGCCTTTATAAAACGTACCTACCTAACCCTCTTTCAGTCGGGTAAAAAGTAAACCACTTGCTTAGTAACATACATGTTTTATCCTTTCTTGCTATTTCATTTTACACATGACAAGCATAGATAATATTAATGAACTGAACAAATGCTTAACTTTTTTAAATAAGGCCATAGCCGATCTATATTATGTGTATATTTATTTATTTATATTTCCGTTTTGCATCGCGGCATAATTAAAAAAGAAAATACTTAAACTTCTAATCTTTCTTATTTTTATATATACTTATACAAAAAGGCTGAGAAGAAAACAAAAACGCTTATACATACATAATTAAGTGTAAGCGTTTTTGTTTTCTTCGTGGCGTTTATAAACATATAAAAACCGTTTCTATTTTACTCGCAGCCCTGTCATATTGAATACGTACCTATTTAAAAAATATGCAAGTAATAAAAGGTTGGTTACGCAAATAATATAAAGTAGAAAAAGATACATGAATCCATCTATATATATAATCTATTTATTTGAATATAATGAATAAACGTAATAACATCAAATTCTCTTTACTAAAGGAGTTCCTATTTATTTGATAATCAAATTTAATATGAACCCATTACATTATACAAATAAAAAATTAATTATAATTATAAGAAATAAAAAAGGTACCATAATCCGAGCATAATCCTTACTTTGAAAAAATATTGTTTATAAAAGTAATTTATAATATATTGTATAATGATAATACAAATTCTTTTGCTAACTGTACCTGTACCGGCCGGCACGACAGTTGTGCGACTAGCGAAGTCGATGGCCGCCATTTTTTTGGTGATCGCGTAAATAAATATTTATTGTGAAGTAAATAGGGTTTCTGTGATAATAACTAAACTAATTATAGAAACCTTACCTTGCAAGCCTACGATATATTGTTGTGTAGTGTGGTATGTGGCTATAAATTTCGTGAAATCAGTGTGTGAAAATGTGACTGGCGGGAAACAAACAAAAGAAACACGTTATTTTTGTAAAAGGAAAAATTATATTGAAGTAAACAAGTAAGTGACACGAAAATAGTTATAAGTATCGGCAAGGGAATGTATTTACCCTCATTTTAGTATATAACACATAACATATTATTATATTTACTAAGTACCAGGAACATATTTCTATGGAAAATCGGGAAAATTTGCATAGTATGACGATCATTTCGGCAGCATCCATAATCAGGTCCTCATCATTTGACGGGTTAACACGTTTGTTATTTTTGGATTATATTATCTGTCCTTACGGATTGCATACAACTAATAGAAAAAAAACAATTATCAATATATATAAAACTCTTCCGTTACTGACTGACTGACTGACTGACTGACTGACTGACTGACAGACAACGTAGAGCCGAAACTACTGGGCGTACAAAGCTGAAATTTGGCATGTAGGTTCCTTAGGGAGTGTAGGTGAGCACTAAGAAAGGATTTCCCGAAATTCCCACGGGAACGGGAAAAATTTTTTATGTGAGAAATCTGCGCGGGAAATTCCGCGGGGCAGCCTCTAGTATTTAATATGCTTAAGGTGCCTAATATTGCAAAACTAGCGCCACTCCGGATAAATAATTAAAATGTTCTAAACGATGGCCGAAATCAAAAATATGCGCCTTTGACTCCTTAGGTAGTTTTCTTAGAATTGTTAAGGCCCTGTTGTGTAGTAAGTTTGTAAGTGTAGCTTTCAGGTTCAAAATCAAATAAAAAAACCGTTTGTTGCCCATCGAGAGTAAAGTAAAGAGTCAAATGCGCATATTTTTCTTTTCAGACTTAGTTTAGAAGATATCAATTATTTATCGAAGTGGCGCTAGTTTCGCACCTTAAGTATTTTTGTAGAAAGTGAAAGTAATTAATCAATAATCATCTTCCTTAAGTCGTAGTCTATTCCTTACATCATAAGAAATGTAAATTCCCTCTAACAATACGCAAGTCGTTTTCAAAGTGGTAGTTAACATTTTCAATCCGCCACTGGTTAAATTACAAGAAATCCGTTTTTGGTAAATTACAGGCTTCAACTGATACTTGAGTGCATTTAACCATAGACAACATTTAATAGACTAAGCGTACGGCTTGACATTTATTGGTACGGTATAGAGCGTTTTACATATTGGAAAACATGGTTGCATGGGTTTTATTTTGAGCATGAAAATTAGGATTTTTAATGGGATTTTGGAATAATAAGTAGGAGCCAGTGCTTGGTAAAGTTTACAGTTCACGTCAGGTCCGCTCATTAACATTTGATAACTTTTTTTGTGCTTTCGTATTTTCCTTTTCAAGTAGGTATTGCAAATCAAAATCAGAAGAAGATAAAAAGCGCTTAATTAAAAAATATGCGCGACGAATTAAGAACCTCAGCCTTTTTGTTTTTTCGTCGGTTAAAAAAAGTAACTGTTGAAATTTTTCAACAAAGGACGCTGCTGCCCCACCCCCACGGGAGGAGATTCGATGGTTGTATTGTATGCGCCGCCACCACACGGCATCCGGCTAACAGTCAGTTAACTCGTATAGTCTATATTGATAGATGACCTAATATGCTTTTAACAAACATATCGGCGAATCTTGAGGCGAAATGTCACGTGCGCGGACCGACATTAGCTATTCCATAAACAATGCCCTGACAGAAATAGATGGCCTTAATTCACATTATTCTATTACGCTATAGTGGCGCTTAAGTACGCTGGAAAACTTAGTCTTTTCATGTGACTTTGATTAAGAAATAATAGTAAATTATTACCGCCTTGTCAGAAACACCCAGTATGTTGATATGGAAATATCTAAGTCCACTGATACATGGAAATAACCAGGCTTCAGAAATTAAAATGTGGTAGAATACTTTTCGCTCATTTATGTAGAGTTATTCTTTATTCGGCCTTATAACGGTGGCATTATGCTATTATATTTAAATATCAATATATATAAAACTCTTCCGTTACTGACTGACTGACTGACTGACTGACTGACTGACTAACTGACTGACTGACAGACAACGCAGAGCCGAAACTACTAGGCGTAGCGGGCTGAAATTTTGCATGTAGGTTCCTTAGGGAGTGTAGGTGAGCACTAAGAAGGGATTTCCCGAAATTCCCACGGGAACGGGAATAAACGGGATTTTTGTGTTTATCAGAAATCTGCGCGGGAAATACCGCGGGGCAGCCTCTAGTTTAAAATATAAAACGGAAAATTTTACTCGTTCTACCCACATTATTGTTTTGAATTCGCTACTTCATTTCATTGAGATTGGAATAGAAAGTATTTTCTATCTCTATCTTTCTTGAACGAAATTGAGCCGTAACGTCATAAAGCAGTAGCTCTACAAAACATTACGTGAATAGGCCCCGCAGGTGAACGAAATCGTCTTCGGTGAACTATCGACTTGAGTTTAGGTCCCTCTTGTACGCTCAATAATTCAGAGATAGATCGATAATGTAACAATGCGGCGGAGCGCAGCTTTTGATTATTCTATTGTTATATTGCAGAATATTGAATTGGCCAGTCGTGGCGGCATAGAATACCACCCTGTCTCCTCTCGTGGGTGTCGTAAAAGTCGACTAAAAGGTCGTTGAAAAACTTGAAGAGGCATACTGCGATCGCCAACCCGCCCTAGGTAAAAACGATACTAAAGTTACGGTTGATAAAATAAAAAACCAACTTGTTAACAGCTTTTTTTTTCTGTCTGCAGAAGTTTATCATACGGGTAGTCAGTGATCAAATACCTGAAACAAAAAAAAAATTCGTTAGTTTCTAAACAAATACAGCAAACTTTTTTAAATTTTCCAATGATAGTACTGGCTGGATAGAAATCGAAAACATTTTTGTATTTTTAAAAATTTACATTGGTAATGTAATGAATCAAAAACCGGCCAGCAACAAAATTTAATTTTTGGCGCCAAGCGGGAAAAATTACACTTTTGTTTCTTAATAAATTCTATGGCTGTTTTTGTCTAGTTTGGATGAATCAGTACAAAAATGCCCTTCGGGGAAAGCCGTGTAGTTATTGTGAGAAATAAAGGAAGGCTCTCCGAATTCTGATCGATTCGAACAAAACTTCCGTGTTGATCTGTAGCGCACACTAACGCCACCTAGCGCTACAACTTTAGAACTGAAGCAAATCCTACATCGCGCCATCAAAGTTTCTGACGCAAGTAGCATAAATAGAATTAACAAAGTAGATGCATTGGGAGGAATGGGCCAGTCTCTCTTTGCATCCTACAGATCATTACAATGTGGTACCCAACTCCTCTAATTTTAATGTGTTTAGGAAACACTTAAATATACTACTAAAGACTTGGCTGCATGGACTATGGTCCTGCTGGCCAGAATGTGCGAATAAAAAAAAGAAACTACAGTAACAAAATTAAAAGAGCCTATATTTTAAAGAGCCGCGTAACGTATAATTATAAAATACAACTGAACATTGATTGTTAAGTGGACACACGTTCAATTAAATTGCTAATTGTTCTTTTACAATACTTTTAATTTGAAACCGGCAAGTACTAAGGATAGTACTAGCCCAAATAAATAATTAGTTCATGGGTTGTGTAAATGATAGCTGTAATAATCTATTTATCTTTGATGTTTACTGCTGTTCGTTTGTCTCGCTAAAACTCGAGGATGGCTGATTGAGCTAATTTTGGTTTTGAAGTGAGAAAATATGTCAAGATAAGATCTGTAATGGGTTACTTGTTTGTATACGGGATCCGAAAAAAAGTTTATTCAAGTGCCATTTAGTAAGCCAGTAGCTTGAAGCTTTCAGCTACTGGCTAGTGAACTGTCTCAGTGTAAATCAGCATGTAAAGTGGTCATTACTTGATTGCACAGTTAGTGTGTTAATTAAGTCCTTAGTTGCGGTGTTGTAAAATTGTTAGTTTGTCGCAAAACGGTATTGTATTATGAATCCAATGTAAAATAGTAGATTAGAAAACGGCGTAAAGTGATTTATCGTGATGAGGGTTGTAACATCACCCAAAGCGGAATAGATTTACACCCCCGCGTTGTATAGTCTATTTTTCCCTCGTGAAAATTTACTATCATAAAATATGCATATAAATGCACATGGTTATTGCCGTGCTTCATATATCTAGCTTGTTCAAGAGTGAACCGTTGTTCAATAGGCAATCAGAGAAATTTGTATGTGCACTTTAAATTGTTAAAAACTTTACGTGAGGTTTAGTCTAGGTAGTCAGTCTGTCTTTCCCATATATATGCTTAAATCTTTAATACTAAGAAACGGATTTTGATGAGGTTTTTTTAAATAGATAGAGTGACTCAAGAGGAAAGTTTATATGTGTATTATACATACACAACATAGTTATAGGTAAGGCGGTACGAAGTTGGCCGGGTTGACTAGTATTTTATAAAAAAAACAAACAATAATACTTTAAATTCGTATAAATTCCAATTACAATAAGTAATTATTTTCCAATAAAAACAAACAGCAGTGCAGAGGCGACAATAAACTGTGATAACTAGTTATTTGCCGCAACGATATCGTCCACCGTAATTAGTAGGCATTTATTGTTACTTTCTTCATACGGAAATAGTAAAAGTCGATAATAATTAAGTATTAAATCGTTTTTTTTTTCAAGTTTCTTTGAAGGTTTGATTGAACTGCTTTATGTTAAGCAGGTGGTGTATAGGACTAAATCAATATATATAAAACTCTTCCGTTACTGACTGACTGACTGACTGACTGACTGACTGACTGACTGACTGACAGACAACGCAGAGCCGAAACTACTGGGCGTAGCGGGCTGAAAATTGGCACGTGGGTTCCTTGGGGAGTGTAGGTGAGCACTAAGAAGGGATTTCCCGAATTTCCCACGGGAACGGGAAAAAACGGGAATTTTGTGTTTATGAGAAATCTGCGCGGGAAAAACCGCGGGGCAGCCTCTAGTAATAAAATAAAAATCAAATAATTCAATCTAACACTATGAATAATTTTTTATAGAAGTTTATATATGTACTGATTATTAGTCAACACAAGTTATTATTATTTTTTATATAATTTTATCAGTCCAATTGATTAAATGACCATAAATTCTAAAATAACAGTAACAGGCAAATTTTTGTTTACTCATAAAAATAGAAGTCAATTTTTTGTACTTTAATTTACAGAAATGATGATCAAAGCTTTAAAAGATTTAAAGGCCATCTCATTCTTATTTGATTTAAGGATTTGGCATTTTTTACATAGTGCTTAAATCGTTGTGTAACTACATTTTATTTTTTATATAATTTTTGTACGCTATTTTGACGATCAAATTATACTTTGACATTTTATAATACAACTTTGTATGTAATATGAATATAATGGTGTGAAATAAATGAATCTAATCTAATCTAATCAGAAAATACCGTAATACTGATGGTGCTCCTCCCAGCGCTCGCTTGATTAATGTGTGTTTAAAAACCCATAGGCCATAGGGAAACCTAATAAAAAAACCTGGAAAATTCTAATACGTATAATTTTCAATGAGCAAAAAGAGGGAAAACAAATAAAAAAACAGTTAACAAACTAAAAATATATCCGCATTTTCGGAATACAGCACGCCCAATCGACTGAGGCCCCCGAGGAACATAAATTAAGGTCATTGGGGAGCGGTCTCGGCCCTTCCTACCCCCCTTGTTTACCTGCGATTCACGTATTTAATTTTAAAAGTATAAATTTCTGAACGCATTCCCTGGTTTGCGATTCAACTTACGAGTTGGTATCCGTTGTGTAAAGAAGGTTATAAGTAGCTATTCTGGGTACCTAGCATGACGGATTTTTTTTCGAATTTGTCGTATCTGTCACTTTTGTCGATCATCTCCGTACATTTTCCCGCATTGAAATGTCAAAAGCGATTAAAAGTGACAGTTAGATTCGACAAATAGTCCATCATGCTGCGGGGGCTGGTTTTCTACTTCTATGGTTTGTTGTATGGTAAATAAACGTCCAGTCTAAGTTGACATACGTCAAATAACTAACATGCTCTTTAACTTTTTATGAATGACAGGGTTAATCGTTAATTTAAATGATAATTTCATTTGTTCAAATTCGAATTTCACGATACCGACGTGCGTGTATGGATTAGTTACGTTGCTGTTGACATAGCGGACACGTTTGAAAGATCGCAGCAAGTGGAAATCAAGTGTCTATGCCTATCCCAGTGGGAAGCAAGTGTAACGTTATATATAAAAAAACATTTTCTCAACTACGGTTATGTACGCTAGAACTTTGTGCCAGTTACACATTTTTTTATATAAAAAATTTTTAAGAGCGTAGAACAAAAATTACGAAGTTAATACTATACCGAAAACGCTCAGTAACACATGAACCCGCCTGTATTGTTAAGTTGATTGGCCAATACTCGGTGAATTTTTAACGAGCACTTGTTTTAATTTACAATAACGTCCAGTTAATCGGAACGGCTACTCTTAAAATATTCAAGGAACTTGGACAATGCAGATTGCAATAAAAAAAAAAACAACGAATTCATGTTATACTTAACTTAATAACGCATCTTACTCGGAGACCCTAACTAACTAGCTCGTATATATTTGAGTTTAGGGTACCCGAAACAAAGTCTGCTTTCTTTAACCTGGTAAAGAAGTTAGATATCAAGAGTTTAAGACCTCACAGGGAATCGAATCCCAACCTTTGGCGTTACAGGCAGCCTATTGCACCACAGAGAAACTAAAAAATCATAATATATCATACATCGTAAGTCACATACTGCTAGTAGCAGGACTGTTCATTAGAAAGAAAGATTTTTACTTCTAAAATATTATTTTCTTAACAAATTTATCTTAAGCCGTATAAATTTATGCCAGAAGACCAAACCAAACACTCAAATCACTCAAGTAAGTAAGGAGGCATCAAACGCTCCCGCAGTCCTAACACGATTTGCTTGCATCTACGACGCTATGTGAACCGCTAATGCGAAATTAGATTCAATAAGATCACTCGCTAAGAGAGAGTCTTGGTGTTCATTTGCAGCTAGTAAGTTAAAGGTTCACCGACATCATCACAACCGGCAGACGACCACGCTTGGACAGTAGGTCTCCCCTAAAAATCGGTTTAAAGGTAATAGTTTTTCTATTCTAGATGATTTTTTCTCTGCCATTATAAATATCCGCGTGCCATGTGTTGGAGGCATAGAAATACCACCAACCTACTCATCTTATCTCTCTCAGACTGCAGCGTGCTTCGATGAAAAACTTGAAAATCCATACTGCGAACCCATCAAAATCTTTCATCAATACTACCATTTTACATAAACATAATCTCACGCCTTTTATTCCCCTAAGGGTTAGGCACAGGTACCAGCTTAAGAGCCGGACCCACGTTGCCCCCCCCCCCCCTACCATTTTCTTAACCTGAAAAATTTAATACGGACACTCATCAGGAGTTTGGCATCGTTATGTGATAGGGCCCTAAACTCTCGATAATATTCTATAAAATGAGCAGACAAGGGTAATATAATCCAGAACTTACAAGCTAAGTCTTCTAACTAACCGAATTAACTCCTCAAACTTTCCCTCTGAAACTAAACTATAACCAGATCCGTCAGCTCGGTAGACCTGAGAGATCACTCATTCATGGCTCCATGCTCCATTCACTGCGAAGCGAGAGACGCGACATGACATAGATAGGCCACGCTCACAAAAATTCTACGCTACGCTTTATTCCACGCTACTAACGAACGCGCACGAAAATTCACGACCTTCCAAGTACAGAGGCGGTCTACGACGGGGCGTAACACTTCCGGGTTTTCTGTATTGCTAAATAGCTCTTGTTTTTTGGTAATACAGTCTAAGGCGCACGAGACCATAGACAAATCTGTTACGCCGTCCTAGACCGCCTCTGTACTATGACAGCGCTCAGACTGCACGCAAGTTAGTCGTGCCGTAGTTTCAACGGCCAAAAACGATCCAAAGTTGTTTGTAAAATTATGCGTATTCGTGCGTTCAAACAAAAGATCTAGAAAAAATTTACAAACAGACGGATCATCAGTGTGCGCACTCAACTCGTTCAACAGTATTCACAAGTTTACGTACGTCTTGATTCGTGACCAAACTGAGCGTGTCCTTAAACTCATACCTGAGATATTTATTTTATTAATAAATATGTTAATACTCTAGGTAAGTGGCGCGGCGGCTGCATTATTCATCTTTGAGGTAGCTCAGTTGACACAGCGATGGATAGCGGCCATGCAAATTCAATCCAGCTAGGATGCGGGCGAATTATCATAATTGTAAGTGAGGTTTTTGTCCCTGTACCTGCGGCTTGGAGGAAGTTTAATCCAAAGTTTGCCGACACTTTTAGTTTTGTGTAACGTCGTCATCACACCGCCATTTGCAATTCAGATAGTGGGAAGAGGCGGGAACCGGTGTCCGGCGAACTTTTCCCGCGAATTTTGTATGGAAAAAATACATAGCATTCTCAGTCCTGGAACTGTTTTATGGTTGGGAATGGAACGCGCAACGTTGTTTATTGACCAGAATAAAATTTAATTTTTATTTTAGTTATTGTTTAATTAATTTGAAAATAACTGCTTTATTTAAATATTTAAATCAAATAAATGTTTAGTAAAAATAGTTTTAGTTTATAGTTTTACAAATAATAACGTTACTATTTGGGTTTACTGCTTACAATGGTAAATGCATGTGGTATGAAATTAGCTTACAAATTTACGTAGGATACCTAATTCTATATTTATTGACTTATATAATTTTAAACATAATGCCATTGAGTTTCTCATCTCTACTCATCTCACTCCAATTTCCACTCCCCTAACGTCTATTACACATTCTGGAGTTTTATTTTAAGAAATTAAAATACTATTTCTATTTTATTAGAGACCATATCATCATCATCATTTTAGCCGTAGGACGTCCACTGCTGGACATAGGCCTCCCTCAAGGCTCTCCATCTGTACCGATCGCAGATGGCCTGCATCCAGCGTGGACCCGCAGCCTTGCGCAGATCATCCGTCCATCTGGTCGGTGGACGTCCTACGCTGCGCTTGCCGATCCGTGGTCTCCACTCGAGAACCTTTCGGCCCCAGCGGCCATCTGTTCTGCGGGCTATATGACCTGCCCATTGCCACTTCAACGAGCTTATCTGCTTGGCTATGTCGGCTAGAGACCATAGAAGCTGCATAAAGTCTCATTTGGGTAAAAGCAAATCATACACGCCAAAGGCTCAAGTGGAAACGTTTCATTATCTCTTACATTAAAATGATACCGTTATATACAGGGGCTCTTTTTATGAGCCCATTACTGTTTAACTACAGGGTGAAGGGGGCACCCTGTAATCGTTAATATTGACATGGGCGATTGAAGCCATACTTACGTCAAATAGGATTGACACTTACTTTTTATTCGTTGCTGTAAAAATGATTGTAAAACAGGCTTTGCGCACTGTAAATCGGGTAATAGCGGTTGTAACACGTCAATTGTTTTATTGCGAGTTTGTTGCTTTAATAGGGTAGTTGAAGGACGCTTTTGCGGTTATCAAATTTGCGAATTTTAAATGTTAATCCAATATATTTTTTTGCGACATTCATTCACATTGTTAATAATTGACTTTTTGATTTCAGACATTTTCATAAAAAATAATAATAATAACGCATCACACTCAGAGCCCCTAACTAGGAAGAACCTGTATCTATAGTGCGCGAAACATATACAGAGACAAACATTATATTAAAGATATTCAAAAAATGTTCGCCCCGCCGGGAATCGAACCCAGGTGCACACGTATCTCAGTCCACATCACTGCCCTACGGAGTGTAGTCGATTCAATGATTAGCTACAATACATATTTAGTGTTGAAGACCCTAAGCTAATAAGATCAGATAAGTGATATCTTTACTTGATAGTAAAAAACGGAATAAACGTGAAGAATCCAACCGAACTTGCGCGCCGGCTTCGGCCCTAGTTTTAAGAATCTTGCGAATTTTCCAATCAGCTGAGTGAATATAATATAACCAGCTTTAGGTTTGAGGAAAATAAAACGATAAAGCATCTATGACACTGCTTATTTTCAACACTACTAGATCTATGACAAAATAGCTAATTAAAGTGTGTTATTATGTGAGCTAGATATTATGTTACGTGAAGGTAAAATTTCAAAGTTTTTTTTAAAGTAAAATACAGTGTTTTTAGATACAATTTATGCTGTCAAACAGTTTGGACTACAAGTAAATTCTTTGAAGGAAAACGCTCGTATCAGCTACAGTGGCGACGAGGATGGATTTATTATGAAAGTTTTTTTTAAACGATAATTCGCCGTGTTCTGGTAATTTTCAAATTAGAAATTTACCAATGTGACATTAATTCAAAGAATTTAATTTACGTTTAAATATTACAAACTCGTATTTTATTCAAGTTTTAGTTGATGGACGTCACAATAGAGTCGAAATTTCAATACGTACCGTGTCGCCATTCATACCTGAAATACGTGCATATTTGCTATTCGAATTCAAAATAGTGAGTTCTGAGTTCCATTTTCAATATTCGGCAACCGCATTTCAGTATTTGAACGGACCCTAACTGCCAATCAGAGCGGAGGGCGCGCTTCCTTCCGTTTCGGCGGGAAAGCGGGCGCCATTTTTTTCTCACTCGCGCCTTGACGTGGACAAACTTGGTGCATCCATCACGCGAAGCCGGCGGGGTTACGAATGGATAGATTTGTCGATTGATATCAGGATTTTCTTTTTTTTTTGCTTTCCTATATCTATGCTTGCTAAAGGGCATGACGCTTTAAATGGAAGACGTTTTTTTCTGAAGACCAGCAGCAAATGGATTGTTTTTGAATTGAGGAAATTGGCGATTTCAATTCTTCCCAATCGCTGTCATATGTTATTTTTAGGTGATTTTTTCTCTTTCTTGGACATCCTTTCGTAAGGTTTCTGAGCTCTACCGAAACCGGGATGCGGAAGGGTGTTTTTAGCAAATGAAAGGCAAGTCGTCTGGCGCCTCTCCGGACAATTCGTACGCGTTCGTAGTTGAAATTTGCATAATAGGCAGGCTGTTTTGAGTGGGCGGGGAATACTGCAAAGTGCTGAGATGTGATTGTGTTGTGACGTATTTGTAAAACAGTTTTTATTTTAACAAACAAGGAAGGGTAAAAGATGCATTAAATAAGAACAACTTATGGATACATTTTTTATTAGTATACATTTTTTTAATTAACCGCAAGTTATTTTGAATGCTAGAATATCTCACTAATGTTATAAATGCCAATGATTGTGAGTGCGTATGTTTGTAACTTCTTCGCGTCTAAACGGCTGGAGAGATTTTAATAAAATTTGGTACACAGTTAGCTGACAACCCGGATTACATAGGATACTTATAAACCGCGGGTAACACCGCGGGGCACAGCTGCTAGTAAACCAATATTTAAAATATTGGTTTATGCTTGCTACATGTTATAAAATCTGTAGACAGTTATAACAATGACCTGACCTCCCGTCTTGACCTGTAGGTCCTGTAAGGTCAGACAGGTTTAAGCAATAAATTGTTTGATTGAGGTAGGGTCCCGAAATATTCAGATGTTATCAGATGACACTATTTGAGTGAGGACGCGATTTAGGTACCTACCCTACACATAATATGTGAAAATTCGTTGGTCTACTGTATTATTTTCTGTCTCCTAAAGTACTTATAGGTACCTAATTTGCCAGTACTTATAGTGATGACAATTTTTCGGTAAAAAGGAAAGTGACAGAATTTTTGAGTTTGTCAAGACGAGTCGACGAGCCATCTTGTTATTTTTTTATCGTTTCAATTAGTTTTATACGGAAATAACAAAAATCTAAGGACTTTTGTTAGTTCAATCAATGATTTATTACTTAATCTTAAATATACTTACTTCTGAATTGATTATCACGTTAGGCATAAAAATATTTTACAAAAATGGTTTCTATAGAGAGGTATACTAAAATAAATAAAAATAATCAATGAGAAAGACACTCTTTTTAATCTGAATCGGAAAAAAAGACAAGCATGAATGGAATACATAAATACGCAAGTAAATTATCGAACCGAAGTAAGTATAAAGTTATCCAGTTCTGGAAAAGTTCATGAATAAAATTGGAAGAGGGAATCTACTAAAAGTATTTACTTTATAGGAAGGTAAACAGGAGCGATACGAGTGGAGGATAGCGCAGCATTCACAGTTTCAAACTTAAATGTACTAGAATAGAGCCCAATCAGGAAACTTACAGACATAACAATTTTTTTAAACATTTTTTACAAAAAATGGAACCCGCCTTCAATAATACATACATCAACTGAGCACTTCCTCTTTTACGAAGTCGTTTAAAATAGGTAAAAAAACCTTCTCCTGAATGTAACAAATACTTATCTGAACACCGCATCAAAATCGGTTCAGCCAAACGCGAGATAATCGCGGATAAACATACATACCCAAACAGATAACCTTTTTTTGAATTTGTTTAAAAATGGAGGGCAATTCGCAATTTCCCAACTCAATAGCAACTTATTCTATGTTATTATTAAAAGGGAAAACGAAAATTAATTAAACGCTAAACGCCAATTCAAATAACGTAATCTCTGAAGGCTTAACTGCTTAAGATGTTTGTTTGGACTTTGAATGTTTTCATAAAGTTGAAAACTCGACGAAAATTGGAGTTGTTAACTATTTTTAGAGAGAGAGAGAGAGAGTTATATCTAATTAACGTTAAAGGAAATAGGTTTTCGATTTATATGTCGAAAATGAAAGTTTCGGTACCTTACATAACAGCTCTACCACAAAAAGAGTTAAACCGGGTCTAAATCACTAGACTAGGTTTAAATCACTAGTTCATCATACAAATTGGCTATTTTAGACCAGTCTAACTTTTTTGTGGTAAGGGGGTATAAGGCTTATCGCATACTAGAGGCTGTCCCGCGGTTTCACCCGCGCAGATCTCTCATAAACAGAAAAATCTAGTTTTTTCCCGTTCCCGTGGGAATTTCGGAAAATCCTTCCTTAGTGCTCACCTACACTCCCTAAGGAACCCACGTGCAAAATTT
Organism: Euspilapteryx auroguttella; assembly: GCA_951802225.1. NCBI lineage: Eukaryota > Metazoa > Arthropoda > Insecta > Lepidoptera > Gracillariidae > Euspilapteryx > Euspilapteryx auroguttella. Next base: position 12,452,905 of record OX637647.1, read on the forward strand.
CAGCCCGCTACGCCCAGTAGTTTCGGCTCTGCGTTGTCTGTCAGTCAGTCAGTCAGTAACGGAAGAGTTTTATATATATTGATTAGGCGAGGTGAACAAAGATATAAAAATCCGAGGTGGACACCGGCGGGGTCTTAGTGGGTGCGAACCCCACATGACCCAGCGGATCCCCCCGGGGCTGCAGGGTACTCGTTAGGAGTTTCCCCGCCTTAAAAAAAAGGTGCGCTAAGATATGGAAATAGAGAGGATAAATAAAGTTACTATTTTATATCTCTTCATTTTAAAATATGGGACCTTCAATAAACTACCACACACATAAACTGAGAACTTCCTCTTTTCCGAATTCGGTTAAAATAGGTACCAAAACCACCTGAATGTAACAAATACTATTCTGAAAGCAGCATTAAAATAGTTTAAGCCAAACCCGAGATAATCAAGATACAAACATAAATACATACATACACGTCAAACTGATAACCTCCTTTTTTGAAGGCGGGTAATAAAATGCCTCTCCCAATACAGTTTTTCACTGCGGGGGAGTATGACAATGACCCTCTTACAACAAAAGATTACCTTGATTACATAGAAAACTTTAAGAAGATGTAAAGAGGAGGCCTCTGTCTATTGACACACTAAACCAATTTAAAGAAAAAGAAAATAAAGAAAGCAAATGAGACGGCTTAGAAACAAAAGGCTATTCTAATTCTAAATAAAATACATAGAATCATCATCTCAGCCTAAAGTAGCGACAAAACTACCAGTAATAGTAACAAACTGTAACATTAACTGTAGGTATGTACAGGTTAACCAATACTTAGAAGTAGCTCTTAGAAAACCCTCAGCTCTGTACAAATCCGGCAATTAAAACTTTAACTTCATCTTGAGACTTAACGGCTTTCAAAGGCTTTCATTGTGGAACCCTATTTTTCAGTTACTGAGTTTATGTCGATAAACGCTTGGCCCGTTTATACCAAAAGATTTCATAAAAATATAGAGAGGCGTCGTGGTCGACCTAGGAAGCGGTGGAGCGATGAGCTGGGAGCCCACACCAAGACCTGGTGGGAATGCGCCTACAATCGGGAAAAGTGGAGAAAGGGGAAGGAGGTCTTTGCCCAACAGTGGGACACTACAGGCTGCAAATAATAATAATAAATATAATAAGTGTGCGTCCTGTGGCTTCGTCACCGCCGCTTTATCTTCAAACCGCAAAATTCGTGAAAATAACGTCTTACCTTAATAAAATTAAGAAGTGTATCTTGAATTCGTATTCTGGAACTGGTGTCAACAATGAATGTTCTTACCTGAAACAATTGAACAAGCACATTTTAAACTAATTGTTAAACGTTAAAAGAAAGTAAACGATACTTGTCTGGTTTCTTAGCAGCCACAAACAACGGCCAAAAGGCTTTTAAATTTATTCATCAGAATAAAACAAAAAAGAGTTTTTCATTTTGACGAATTAAAATTCAAGTTCATTCCAGTTAACGAAAACATTTCTCACTTAATTGAATTGTTGAAAGGACAACTCAACTAAATAAAACAATGAAGCTCGTTCAGTTTAAAAAGTTTATTTAAATTGCGCTGCTTTTTACTTATAAAGATAGGTATTGAACAAGAATATTTTGGACCTGGTCCTGCCGTCCAACTCGAGTTTTTTTTTTTCAGCCCATGGGAACACCGTACCGTAGGAATTTCTTCTTAATTAAAACATACGAGCGGATTTGATATTTACTCCGTCCTACTCCTAAAACGTAGATGTAGAAGTAGTACATGAACTATACGTAGAAATTACCCTAACACTTCATCAGATATTGAACACAATATATTTATTTACACACAAAATTTCTCTTCTTGTTACTAAGCTTACACGGTGCGAAAGTAGCACCACTCTCGATAAATTATTAATAATCTTCTAAAACAAGGCCGAAATAAAAAATATGCGTTCTTGACTCCCTAGCTAGCTACACATCAGGACTTTAAAAATTCTAAACAAGATTATCTAGGGAGTTAAAGATGCATATTTTTGATTTCGGCCATGGTTTAGAAGATATTTATTATTTATCAAAGTGGCGCTAGTTTCGCACCATTTCGCCCCTCAAGTACGATCCTCTCTATCATATCTTTTATATTATTAAATTCAATAACCACAAGAACGAATAGTGTTTTTTATCATCACTTCAGCGGATATGTGTCATTACAAGAAATGCGTGGTCGCGAATATGATGGATAGAGGTACCCTTTTTTTTAAGGAAATAGGCATTCGAGAAAATGGTACTCAGTCATTACACATGAGTTAGTGACCTAAAGTTGGGTTTTCACGCGGACCGTCTTTCCCGCGTGATCGTTAAGGAACCATAACCTCGGGTCAGTATAGAAAATTTTTGCAAGACCATGACAAACATCATGTTGTCTCTGTCAGACCAAGCTTGCTTAAAGATGTCACGTCTTTTCAACCTTTCTGTATTGGCGTAAGTAAAAACAATTTCTACAATTATAGAGGAATATGATCTCAGCGTTAAATTGGCAGTGGACTGTGTGAGTGACTTTGGAGGCCTGAGGGGTTCGATTCCCAATACGATTATAGATATGGAAGGATACAAGGTTGAGAAAACTTTTTTTTTTAATATTCAACTCGAACCTCCTTGTTCCAGGGAATAGAACTCACATCTAAAACAAGCCTATTTTTCCACTAGGTAGTTCGTGCGTACCACACTAATAGGGTCGCGGGCCCTGTGGGATGACGTATCGCTAGAAATATCGCTAGAAATAGCCGCTCGATAAAGAGTTATTACTACTAACGGGCGACCGCTCATATTTTATGCTAGACTCAAATAGGTGATAAAAAAGTATTTTTGCTCACGGTTTTTTCTATTGTTTTTCTTAAGGGACCCTACACAGACTCCTTAATGTATGACAACTAGGTATACATATTCCCTTATATTCATAAAAAGTTGAAGAGCATTTTAGTTATTTGACGCATGTCAATTTAGACTGGATGTCACGTATCGATATATATAAAACTCTTCTGTTACTGACTGACTGACTTACAGACAACGCAGAGCTGAAACTACTGGGCCTGAAATTTTGCATGTAGGTTCCCAAGGGAGTGTAGGCGAGCACTAAGAAAAGATTTCCTAAAATTCCCATTGGAACGGGAAAAAACTTGATTTTTGTGTTTATGAGAAATCTGCGCGAGTGAAACCGCTGTATCTTTATGAATAATGCGGATTATCTTTAACAAATATTGCTAGGATACAGTAAGGTTTTAATAGGACTAAAAAGAGAAAGCTGTATCATAATAATAGGAACATTTGAACTAAGAATTACCGATAACGATGCCAATTAAGAGCTCGTTTTCGCTTCGATAATTCCCTTGATAGGTATAATGAATTATAATAAGAGTGAAATTCAATGATACGTGAGGACCAATTCTCAAAGAATATAATGCAGCGTATTAATTAACTGAGGTAAGTATGGAATTCGTAAAATAAATCTAAGGAATATTATATTAGGTTGTCATTATCTTTCGGCGAGCGACCGGCAGATGATGTGCCAAGGGAAGCCCTTAACTGGAAACCGGAAGGCGGAAAAATGCGAATTGGCAGACCCAAGAACACGTGGCAGCGCGCTATGAAGGAGGATCTGGAGCACACGCAGAGAACCTGGGAGGAAGTCTGCGATATTGCTCAAGACCGTCGAGCGTGGCGACGATTTGTTTCGGCCCTTTGCTCCCCAGCGGAGATTGGGCAAAAGTAAGTAAGTAAGTAAGTCATTATCTGTACGAATTCGAAAGTAATTTCAAGTTATCAATTAAACCTATCTATCCGACTGAATTCAGAGCATTTGCAATATTGCTTTTCGACCTTTAGAGTGTCAAAGTCAATACAAAAAAAAACACAAAGAGGACGCAAAGCAATATTGCAAAAGAGGCCGTAATAGGGCCTCTGGAGGCACAGGAAAAGTACACTTGGATACAGGGAGGTCTTTGCCCAGCAGTGGGTAGGACATAATTTAGACTATAAACAAAAGGTAAATATAGTTTACTGATAAAAAAAAATTGGTTATCCTTTCTTCGCAGTGCATTTTGATGCATATTTTTCTTCTATCTCGCTTTAAGCACACAAACATCTTGAGTGTGCAATTGTTTTTCTTGCTGGATGTAGGAAAACACCCAAGCACCTCTTAAGCATCCTTTACAAGGATGGCGGCCATGTTTTTTTTTCTTTCTTGCCCCGTTTGCTCCGTGCCCGACCATGTTTTCATTCGATCAAGTCGACGCGATCATATATTTAAGCGAATTTTTAGTGTAAACAAACTTCTATACTTGTGATATTCGATAGTTCTTTAAATAATATTAAGAAGGTCACTTTAAATTTTCCTTTCAATCTAAATAGGTATAAAGGAAGAGGATAGATTGGGTTTACGATTGTAACTTTGGCTTATTTACAACTAGTCGACCCGGCGAACTTCGTACTGCCTTACATATTACTATGTTGTGCATGTATATACATATAAACCTTCCTCTCGAATCACTCTATCTTTAAAAAAACCGCATCAAAATCCGTTGCATAGTTCTAAAGAAATAAGCATACATAGGGACAGACGCGGTAAGTGACTTTGTTTTATACTATGTATTGATCATCTGCTTAAAGCTTTAAAGTCACCATGTAAAACCTTTATTACTTGATAGTGTTTTGGTAAAACATATTTATATTTTAATCTTCAAAACATTATGCAACACTGTTCATTGAAATTACTCTTTGTAGGATCCCATTCTTCAACGAACTTAAACAAGAATTTTATTAAGAAGTCACCCAGATAGATTACTCTGTTTTCTGCAAATTGTCACTCGTATTTCCGGTCCGACCGCGTTCAGTTCGCGAATTGAATTTAAACTTGGAACGGCCGAATTGTTTGCTTCGTTTAATATAAGTTTCAAATTAATTTCGTTTACCTGATAGTTGCCGCATCCATAAATAGTTTGCTGAGTTGTTAAGGCGGGTTCAGATTGCACGACAAATATTAAATTTGTCACCAAATTACGTAGATAACATAGGGAAAGCATACAGAATGCTGTGGGGGACGTTCTGTGTTCCGCAGAGGATGAGTTTTATGCAGAACAGATACTTGTTTTTTTTAGAATTAAGTTTATATATTATTATGTTTGTATTCAGGTTTTTTTTTTTAACGAGATCGTACATAAGACCTTCAGTATTACTGATATTAAATAACAGCTTTATTAAACTAGAATAAAACAAAAACAAGTATGAAAACACCTAAAGTAAGGTAACCGGTCGGTGGCCGCCTCGTCCCAACCAGCCAATTTGAAGTTGAGGATTATATTGTAACGAGGTTTGGCAGGGTTCAACCGTCACGTGTGACTAGCACACTGTTCCCTTTAAATATATTACAGCTACCGAATCTTGTTCGCTTTTGAAATTGGAACGATAAACGAAACACTAACTGTCATTTTTATTTTGATACTCGGCGGTCGACCGCGGTTGCATCAGGGTTATTTATTATCATAAAAAAATACCAAAATGAAATTGTAAGCACATCTATTATTAATAAATATTTAAAATGCGGCGATTTGGACCATTTTTTTAAACTATAAACCCAATCATCTTATTACCGTATCACCTTCAAATAAAGTTTTAAACAATATCTGAATTGAATTTGTCATTTAATAAAAAATATGTAGATATATATTTATACATATGTCTAGAAAGTAGTTTAGAAAAAATTACAATATTCGATTTTCCAATCTTTTTAATTAAGATAACAACAATACGCAAATTATTTGCAATTTTGATAGATATTTCCGCGTGAAATCAAACATTTGTGTGTGTTACTGCTAAGTTTAATTAGTTAACATGATGAAACAACACTAGATTAATTAAAGCAGCACCAATATTATGCTCATTATGCGGCCCAACGACTGGTAGTAGCATTATAATAATGTTATAAAATGGTAATAAATTAATTTATTAAATGGTCATTAATATACGGCCATATTTCGTGAGCTCAACGACCTAGAGCGGGGAGCGCGCATTTGGTTAATTCTTGTATTGTTGTCATTAATTTATGAGATAAAATAGTTTTGTATATGACTTTGAAATTAATGATGAATTTACTTAAGTAAAAATCTTATTAAAATTTTATTGTAGGTTCACTGGTATTTAGATAAATAATATAATAATATGTATAACTTTGCGTCTCCATGGTTTTTAAGTCAGTGTTTCAAACTGCGGCTAACTCGATGTTTGTATTATAATGAATTAACATATGAAATTCTTACTAGAAAGAGTAAAATAAGTTAAAAATATCCGAAAATTTATTAATTTTTATAACCAAACAAAAATTAAGCCCATTTTTTTACAAATCACCGGGGGAACAGTGAATTCATTAAAATAATCTTGTTAATAACAATTTTACTAACTATAAAACACTAGAAAAATATTTCTCCAAACCGATCCAGAGTGCGGGCGACGCGGCGCGCTCAAAAAAGTCGTCGAGTGTTTGCAAAAATGTCGATTGACTTTTACCCCTTTACCCCCTACGTCCCTCTTCACCCTTCGACCCCCGCTGCGAGTTGTTTTCTTTGTGGATAGTGTACGGTTCCTTTTAACATGTTTATCCTTTTTGCCTACTCTCCCCTTTGAGATGGTGTTTTGACAATGTTATTCAGAATCCGCGGACGGTGTGTGTGCCGCTTTAGATGTTATTTCTTTAGTTTACGAGGCACTTTTTGATAATGTAAAAAACTTTTTATCAAAAAATAAAACCGCCGAAAAAAAAAACTGAAAAGCATAAAATAATAATCGAATTACTAAGTTCTTAAAGTAATGTAGGGTATATACCAAGTAATTTTGAGTCGGCGCGCCACACAAGCAAATTCCATAATTACGTAAAGATTGATGCGCGGCAGCGCACGAATTTTGGTTATTTCTTTAAATTTAAGGTACCTAATTTAATGATCTTTGTACGAGGAATCTGTGGCGCCGACTCAAAATTACTTGGTATATACCCTACATTACTTTAAGAACTTAGTAATTCGATTATTATTTTATGCTTTTCAGTTTTTTTTTCGGCGGTTTTATTTTTTGATAAAAAGTTTTATTTTATGCTTTTCAGTTCTTTCAGGGTTTTAATCTTTTCTTCTCCCACAAGGTGGTCAGTGGTCACACCGCATAAGGTGATCAGACGACATGGTTGACAGGGACGACAAGACCGGTCGGTATGGCGATTTGTGGGGGAGGCCTATGTCCAGCAGTGGACGTCTTTCGGCTGATTTTATTTCATTTCAAAAGATATTCTAAGTGGGTATCAAAATGTATAGTGTTACACGTAAAATGCAACTTGTGAGTTGATAAATCCACCCGCCGACCAAAAAGTCACCCCTATTTTCCCACCCTTAGGGTGGGAATTTTATTTCTAAATTTTTATGGGACCAACTTCAAGGTATGCCCTGTCGATTAAAAAAAGAATTATCAAAATTGAACTACTCTGTAAAAAGTTATGCGTGATCATACATTAAAAAAAAAAAAAAAATATACGTGTCGAATTGAGTACCTCCTCCTTTTTTTTTCGTCGGTCAAAAACGTGATATTACTTTGAACATCATCGTCATTATTACGACCGACAGACGTCCACTGCTGGACATAGGTCTCCCCCACAGATTGCCACAAGGACAAAAATTGTGCAATTGTGAAGCTTATCATGCGGGTTGGCAATCGCAGTGTAGCACTTCAAGTTTTTTTAACGAATGACGCTGCTTCTATGCCGCCACCGCAACAACCACCACAAGGCAAACACTGTTAATGCACAGTTTTAGCGTAATATTATTGAGTAAGTTGACTGCTCCGTAGCTCAGTTGGCAGTGATGTGGACTGAGTAAGCTTGTGCACCTGGGTTCGTTTCCCGGGCGGGGCTAATATTGATATGATGAATATTGATATTTGTTTCCGGTCTGGGTGTAATGTTCGTCTCTGTGTGTGTTTCGGGCACCCTAGATAGAGGTTCTTCCTACTTAGGGGCTCTGAGTGTGATGTGTTATTGTTATTATTATTGTTATTAGTAAGTACTATCTATAAAATTTGTCGTTACCATTCGTAACAGTTTTCTATCGATTTCCACGAACCAACAAACTTTCCTTCCCCTCATCAGTACATACATATTCTTTTATCAAAATAAAAATCAATCCACCAAACCAACGTACTTCCAGAATTCCAGCACAAAACAGTGTTAACCCGAACACTCGGTAGTTAGTAGAATGGACAATGCCCCCAGCGGTACCGACGTGTCCGGCGCCCGGCGCTGGGTGATTCTGCTAACGTAATTGCAGCTTGTTAGCTCGTACGCGTAGCGCATACGTGTCGGCTGGTTGTGACTGCCAAAACATCGGCCCTACCTTTTGCTAACTAGTTTGTTATAATTAACAATACTCAAGGGGAATGGAAGTTGAGTAAATGGCGTTAGATGGGCTGAGGAGACCAGATGACCATCCGTCCAAGATAGCCCTTAAATAGTGCCCTCAAGTACAGTTGGTTTTCTGTTTTTTTTTTTCTGTATTGCAAAATAGCTCTTGTTGCCACACGGTAGAACAGGAGGCTCTTACACTCAGAGCACCATGGGGCAAGATGGAGGAGGTCACAGGAGGAAGTAGCGACCTTTATTGAGAGCCCTATCTCCCTGCTAAGGGGTAAGAGGACATCGACATCATCAAGGGGAATGGTGGCAATGGGCAAGGCATACAGCTCGAAGGACTGTTCACCGAAATCCCTAGTTGGGCAGACCCATTACAAAGTAGTCAGACGACCTGGTGAAGGTTGCCGGATTACACTGGAGCATAGTATGGCGTTGTTAGAAAGCTTATGTTTAGGAGTGCCATTAGGTTGAGATGTTGATGATGTAAAGAATATTCTAGAAAAAAACCAGAATAATAACATAATAATAATAACACATTACACTCAGAGCCCCTAACTAGGTTGAACCTGTATCAGGGGTGCCTGAAACACACACAGAGACGAACATCACACCCAGACCGGTAACAAACATCGATATTCATCATATCAATATTCGCTCCGCCCGGGAATCGAACCCGGGTGCACACTTTACTCAGTCCACATCACAGCCAAGTGAGCCACGGCGCAGACAAGAATACAATAACACTACTATACTAATTTTACTGGCTGTTATAATTTTACTGGCATTTTATACGGAACAACGACTTGCTTTGTCATCGCTTATTATCTTGAGTCAATTTCTTATTATGATAAATTATTAATTAGAATTCGACATCCTGCATCAAATATTCCTACACAAAATGACAGAAATACCTACCTAATTCACAGTTCAAAGTTAATAAATTAAATAACGAAATGTACAATTATTCAAAAGTTGATTTAGAATTCTAACCCTGCATTTTAAATAGTGAATTGTACAGAATTTAAAATTTACATTAATATTTAAAATACCGTAAAATATTATATTTTTGGGGCAATTAAATTGTTAAATACGCTCTACCCCTATTTCCTTCATCATTAATTTTATGATAATGATCGAGAATTATGATAATTAGATATAACCCATTACTATTTAACGGTATTGAGCATTTTAATTATAAAAACTGATATACGCCATGTTCACTGGGTCGTTATTTTTTTGACTAACTATTGTTCGTGTTTCTTTTTAGCATAATGACCCAATAGTAATTAGAAAAAAATATTAAATAATGTCTAACTAACTCAGCGCTTCAGTTAGCAGTGAAGACTTGCCTTCAAAGTTACGGCTTCGAAGGTTAAGAGGAAGGTACACATTGATACAGACAGTTTATATTTAGAGTCCAAAATTGCTAGAATAACTGCACGCATACACGATTATTATGCCAATGTACGCGTTGAAAAAAAAAGTTGATTGTGGCTATAAAAGGCTGTGATAAAAAGCCTATGTACAGCGCTAAACGTTGTTTCGACTCGAAATAATCTATTTTATTTTTTATGTATTAACAAAACCAAGGTAGGGCTCCCGGATCTCAACAAAAGACGCCTCCGGGCCGCATCGCAACTGCAATACTATGTAACAGCCTCTAATGCTGTTATCACATTATCTTTGACACCCCGCGGCTGAAAACGTTTATCTTGAAAAAAAAAGGATTTTCACGAAATGATTATATTCCATGAAAGTATGTGAAACTAGCAATGGGGAAATAATTGGTTAAATTTGAATAGGTTGAATGAAAAACGAATACAATATTTTTTTTACATGAATACGTTTAATAATCACTAGATCACTTTTAGTTATTTTTTTTACATCAAAAAAGTTATATTTGTTCAATGTAACTTGAAAGCGTAGCTAAGCATTTGAACGCTACGCTACGAGCTACGTTCATGCTACAAAAGTGCTACGTCTCTGCTACGACTTACTACAACTATGAAGATTTTATTTGTTTGTTTTTTAAAACACTTGCTTGAACTTGTTAATACTACGACTAGACTACATATTTATTTAAAACGCTTAGAGCGATAAAGTCGCCTTTAGTCAATAGTCTTTCGTGTTTTTGGGCACTATCTTACGGTACTTTATTCTCTATAATTATGAGAGGTCTTAATGCTTAACGCTTCAATTAATACTTTCATTGTCCTTGAAGAGTTCTCATTGGCTAAGAAAAATCACAAAAGAGGCTCTTTAAATATTTTATTATTGATCAAATTTTATTCTTTTGCCTTTTATTCGCACAAAGAAGCCATATATCACACGACGATATCGCATCGCCAAGATAAAAGCTCATTTCGCAGCTTTATTGAAAATAAATCAAACCTACAGTTTTTTATGTAAAACGAGTTTTCTTTCAGCCCTACTAAATGAGATTTTTGTGTTTTACCTCTTATGTTGAGAAAAGTATCATTAAATATTTCTGATATTATTTTTATTAAATATACCTTAAAAATATCTTTATGAACTGAAAAAGTAGGCGTAAGACAGGTTGAGCTAAGAGCTATAGTTCGAGTCCTGTATCCCTGATTAGGGATACGATAAAAAGAAGTATAATAAATTTTAAAATAAATAAGTATAGTGATCGGGCCACCATTTGCATTGATATTGTAACTAAAATAAAAACTATTTTGATTTCAATAAAGAATTCTCTTATCTTATCTGAGAAAGTATGAAATCTCAAGAGTACGTAATTATTATGGCGATAGAACATTATAAAAACTTTACCCGAGTATTTACGCAGTAGGGAAACTAGTAAACCAAAACTGAAAAAGCTGTTAATTTTTTTTAATTTGATATATTCATACAAAATCGTCTTTGCCTAGACTCGTGAACTAAATTAACCGATTTATAAAACGGTTATAATAGCTTATTTACTTGTAACAACGTATTTGATTCTTTAATAGTTTTAAGTTTTAACGTAGTCGTTGCGTTATAGCTAAGGTTTTATAACTAGTTGTCACGAAATCGTTAACATAACAAATTAAATGGGTTAGTTAAAGTTTACAAGATTAAATTAAAAATATAATGTATTTGTCCGTGTCTAGGGTTATTATAAAATCGATAGAATCAAAAGTGCAATGTCCGATCGACGCAAAGGTCAAAATTAAAAGGGCTTTCAGAATTTTCTAGAAATTTTATCAATCACTTAAAAAAGCAAATAATGAAGCACTTACCTTAAAGGCTAAAGAAAACTTACAGTGATGATAGTATGATATTTTTTTGATTTTATTTAAAAAAGTCTAGAATTAAATTAGGGTTTTAATGTTGCCATTTTATATTTTAAATTAAAACAATTATTAAGTGTTAGTCAAATCAAAAGTGCAATGTCCGATCGACGCAAAGGTCAAAATTAAAAGGGCTTTCAGAATTTTCTAGAAATTTTATCAATCACTTAAAAAAGCAAATAATGAAGCACTTACCTTAAAGGCTAAAGAAAACTTACAGTGATGATAGTATGATATTTTTTTGATTTTATTTAAAAAAGTCTAGAATTAAATTAGGGTTTTAATGTTGCCATTTTATATTTTAAATTAAAACAATTATTAAGTGTTAGTCAAACTGCTTTTAAAAAAATGCTGATAAAAAATTTGGGGTACCTAAAAATAGAAGGTTACCAAATCATAATAAAGATTCATGATCATTTCATCAAAAAAAAAAACGCAGCAAAAAAAAAACCCATGATAAGGTCGATTCCCCGTTATCGACTCCCTATTCGAATTTTCCTAATGAAATTTCCCGATTACAAATCTTCTGTCACACTTACACTTGCGAGATTAAATGTTTGCTTCTTTCTCGCACTCACAGTGAGTTCCCGAGTTTTATGCGAATATTATTCATAACACTGTAATTTATCCGTCGGAGAGCAAAACGCTTGGTAATGGGAACGGGGGGTTATATCTTCCTTTATTATTATTAGCACTGGATTTTGACTACGAATCGGTGTGTTTGTATGACTTTGTAGGTATGTGTTTCGGGCACCCTATGTAGATACTAACTATTAAGTTTTGTGTATTAGAAGAAAGCTAATTTAATCATGTTTTATGGTAATTTTTATATTTTATACTGTCACTGACAATTACTAAGTTATAGAAAATACTGAACTATATAGTCACTTAACATTTATTGAAACTATTCTAAGTAAGAGCTTTATTTTCCTAAGATTCAACAACAGCGGTTTAACACAACTATAAAGTACAGATAAAACGAACGATAAAAGAAGAGAAAAATTCAAAGCTTTTGTAAATAAATAATCAGCTGGGACTACTTCACGGCGACTTCCCGCCAAAACGTAGAGCCAAATCTTTAAGCAACCAGTAGACTATGAAAGTATAATGACGCCTAGCACTTTTGCAAAAATATTTCGCATCTCTCTTTCAAAGCGAGAACACGGTTTGAAGACTACGCTGAAAAGAGAAGATGTGAAAGGGTTTCTTTTCTCTAGTTTTCCTTTTTTTCCGCAATGTTTTTTTTTTCGAAAAACATTTGAATTCGAATATGCTAAGCAGTTTAGGTTAGTTAGATTTTGTTTGCACTTTTTTCTTCGACTTCTAAGTGGCCAGTACCAAATTATTTAAAAACAGAAAAGTTTCTCGTTTGGTAAAAAGCATTTGCATACTTGCATTGCAAGTTATACTTTGTTTTAAAAAGGGATTTTTCACCAAAAGAAATATTTACATTTAGCAGGACAGAAATAACCTTTATTTGCTGCAGTAGACCACGAAAAAGTATATAAAAACAAGCTTTACAATAAAAGATAATAATACTTACTAATTATTTTAAATGTACTACAGCTGCATAAATGAATTCAATTTTAATTTCGCAACTTTGTTAAGTTCTGTATCATTAAATATATATCTACTTATCCAACGAAGATAAATTAGTACACACGGTATATGTACAGTACAATACATGTAGTACCACCCAGTAGAACAGGCCTCTTTGATTAATTCGAACAAACCTACTGCGCATAGCACAGTCACATTCAAAGACAGTATAAAATACTTGATTCCTAAAGCTTTCACAATAAGGTCGAACACCGTTCGTCTTGCTTGCCTAATTTTCAGAGTGGAGTGGGGTGAATCGGTACATTATTTGCGCGTGTCTCCTTAACCCTCTGATTAGTGGTTTTGGTTTAGTGCGAGTTTTGTCTTTTGTTTTGTTTGCGCGTGTTTAGATAAAGCTGCCAGTATTAAATGGTAAAATTAAAATGTTGATTTTATAATGTTTTGATTGTAATAAAATTGTCGCGTTTTAAAATGCAAGTTTTCAGTGTATCTTTGTTTAAAGGAATACATGATTAAAATGAAAGCTTTCTTTTTGTAAACCAGTTACATTCTTAATTTACCACATTCCAAGAATAACCTTAATGAAGGTAGGTACTCTTAAATTATTTGGATAAAAATTCACCACTAGCTTCATCGAAACAAAAAAAAGCATAATTTATACCAAAAAAAAAATCATAAAAAAACCAATGCTATTTTACAAAAACGAGTCAAAAAATGCACGCAAAATTAAAATATCATTAACACGGACACAACTTGACTGCGATCAAAGTAAAAAAAAACTCGTGTAAAGAAACAAAAACCTCATTCCAAATCAAGTTAAGTTAGCCACTTTAATCTAGACAATACTTCTGCCGTGTGAGGGAGATTTAACGTCTTAACTCCGTAACTCCAGTTTAACCCACTCTCCCCTCTAGTCTGTGAAATGATGGGGAGGGTGGGGCAGGTGACGCACAATTAATTGTTGCCCTCTTTTTGAGAGACGATTAAAAAAGGTGTTGCGTATCTTTAGAACAAAGAATTTTTTTTTCGTGAACTTGTATTTTATTTTAACGTCAATTTTGTTTTTATTTTAAGCAATATTACTTTTAAAAACTATACTTATCTGAATTTTGTAAATGTTTTTGTTTTTTATTTATAGTACATTTTCGGAAAGATTTTTTTAATCCATGTAAGTAAATATTATGTAAGATGTTTAAGTATTGAACTTTTAAGTTAGGTAGATACTTCTTTGAGAGAAAATATGTAATACAATCTATTTTACTATCTGAAAAATAATCTGATTAAAATAATAAATTTTATTAGTTTCATTTAAGTAAAAAAAATATATTGATTCGGACTAATCAAACTAAATGTAATATACATTTTTTACACTTAGTTTGAATTGGTCACTTGCAAATAAGTTCGAACTCGAACTTCGCCACCACTACTAACTCGTTTCGGTATTAAACGAGTCGCCACGCAAAGCAAAAACTAAAAACATCAAAGTCATAGTCATAACTACCTATCGTACTACGAAAACTTCGCGAAAAGACCCCCACTATTAAGGGGATTAAAACTACGTCGACCCTATTATCGCGGAGGCCTTCAAGCAGCAGTATATTACGGCAGTTACCCCCAGCCAGGGGTAGCGACCTGAAAGTTCAGCACTTCATTATTGTGGTATCGGTATAGTGGCCTCGTTTCTTGAGTAGGTCTAAAAGTGTCGTCAACTTTGATAAGAATTGTGATCTTTTATTATATTGTTTTTTCTTTTTTTAAGATAATGTTCTAAACACAATGGCACTATTTATCTGTCAAAGGCACTCTGTCGAATTTCTCGGATGTCTGCACAAGATTCTTATGGTTGTCTAAAAATACTAGTTAAATATTATCAGAAACTACACGGAGTTACGAAAATTTAGAGTAAATACAAAATATGCAAGCAAACTTCAAGCTTTTAATGAAAATTACAATACTTTTAACTCCTATCTTGAATATAAAGATCTGGTAGAATGTCATAAGTGTTTTTGAATAACGGTATAGCTCAATTATTTGATTAATGTTTCTTTTCTTTCAAAAATCGTCGCTGTCGCATGTGGCAAAGCCAAGTCCCCAACGTGGGCGCCACTAAACAGTCCCTCAGTATGTAAAACTGAAATGTTTGATGTTTTCTCTCGTATGGTAATTTCTGCTAAAGGGACAAGAGTGGTCGTTTTATAATCTGCGGCGCCGGAGTGTTTGTCGGTGCTGGGGAGTTATTAATCTGCGGGGTGAATGAATGCAGATCTTGTTAGTTTGAATGGGTAGAAATTAAAATTTTTGCCCTTGTAGAGTAACTAGTCGACCCGGAGAACTTCGTACTCGTACCGCCTAAGGGTTCTAAATACAAAGTGTACACCTTTGTAATAATGCCCAGCCAGTCCGTGTGGTGCCCAGGTTTTTTAGAAATAAAAACAAAAAATTATTAAAAAAATATATACAAGAAAATCTGTACGTACAGTGGCTGTCTTAGACGGCGTAACACATTCGGTTTTCTGTATTGCAAAATAGCTCTTGTTTTTTGGCAATACAGACTAGGGCTGACGAAACCATAAGACTAATCTGTTACAGCCTCCTGAACCGCCACTGTAGCTCCCATTTTTTTTGGTGTGATGGTGAATTAATGAATTATATCTTTATTGTATAAAAATGCAAAAACAAACCAAATTAATCTTTGAGAACCTAGCTGCAATCGCCAACCCGTGAAACCAATTGTGACGATTATGGCAATAAAACCTACTCAAAATGTTTCAGCTTAAGGTCATCTGTGAGAGAGACCTATATCCAATAGTAGATGTCTTTTGTTGAATCATCAATTCAGACGTCCACTGCTGGACATAGGCCACCCCCACAGAACGCCACAACGAACGACCGGTTTTGAGCGACCCTCATCCAGTGTATTTCCGCAGCCTTCACCAGGTCGTCTGACCACCTTATGGGGGGGTCTGCTTGCTCTGGGTCTCCGGTTTTGTTAAATGAATAAAATAAAATAGATACATGGATTTATTTCGTAAAATATTTATTTATTAGCTAAACCAGAGTAAATAAAACAAAAAAGCAAAGAGTCCCAAAAAATTAAGGTACCAAAATACTTTTCAAAGGCAAACGAACGAACGCTCATTGGTCAAATTAGAATTCGCCGTACCGTAAAAAAATAAACACAAAGTCGTCCGTTTTAATTGCAAATTGAATTAAACCGGCTTGGAATCAGGCTTCGTTTCGGAGGCCGCTAATGATGGCGGGGTAAGAGGCAAGAAGTAGGGGGGAGGTCAGAAAAGAGAAAGAAATATCTTCTCTCTTTATCTCTTACTCTATTAATGAGTGAAATCGTAAGTGATTTTGTATTTGCGCTGTAAAAGAAGAAATAAGGGTGCTCTGTATACTGTTATCTTTACCAATATTATAAAGAGGAAAGATTTGTTTGTTTGTAACGAATAGGCTCCCGAAATACTGAACCAATTTGAAAAATTCTTTCACTGGTAGGAAGCCACACTAACCCCGAGTGTCATAGGCTATATTAGAATTTCAAAAAAATTAATGATTCTTATCTAAACTCAAATAATGTAACCCAAGGTGCAATATTTTTTTCGTTGTTTACATACTTTGACAGGTGGTTTGTTGTTGTTGTTTGTTTTTTATTCGTTTATTCTGGGCAGTCAAAAGAACATAGTCTATAGAGCAAAGTCTTTTGTTGTTTGTTATATTCTATGGCGTAACGAAGTAAGCCGGGACAGCTCGTCAATAATAAAGGAAGTGAGTACACGTATCTAAGCCGATATATGGCACAGCTGGACATAGGACTCCCCACAGATTGCCATAATGACCGGTCTTGTGCGACGTGCACTGTCGCGTCTTATACCAGGTTGTGTTTTAGGGGTCTGCCAATAATTTTGATATTTTCAGGTAAAACTCTATATTATGCAACTAACAACATAAACTTTTCCTTCTCCTAAACGTGCGTAGAGATTGCGCGTTCATTGAAATTTCAATTGTTTCCTCTCTTTTATATAGGACAAAGTTAAAAACCATCAAAGCCAAAGTCGCAGATTTACCAGCGCCTCGTATTAAAGCCGCTAATTAAATACTGCGGACAAGTTTCACGCACAGAGTTTAGCGCACAGAGAGATATCTTTGTTCTGTCCACTGTTATTCTATTTCTCATTTCGTTTGTAACAGCTAACAGCGCAGCGACTTTGCGGCTTCGTAATATCCTGCTGGAACGAAAGCCTGCACCCTACAGTGCTCGTGATAAAGACCACATTCCCACAAACCACTGTCAAAGAGCGCGAAATTAAAGTGCGAAATGAAACCCTGTTTTTCGAGTGTTTACTCAATGGGCATATTGAAACTCTTCAGGCCTCAAAGAAGGCAAGGAATTACCGATGGGCTGCGTCAGTAGGTACCTACGTGGATTCTTAGCGGAGCCTCTGAAATTCTACAAAGCGAAATACATAGAGTACTGGCTGGCTATAAAGCTGGGGAGGTTGATCGCGTCGGCACTCGGCATTCGAAAATCGAATTCGGGAAAATTGCGAGGGAGCGAGCGCGCCCGGCCAGCCAGCTCCCGCCACGCCAAATGCGTCAGATTTTTGTGGGCGATTGGTCGCGTGACCGGTCCTCATTAGCGCAATGAATCAAATTGAATCCGGTCAGGTCATCCGCGATCAACGAAAAAGCTCCGTCTAATAAATAAATCTACACTAGTTAGCCGCCTAATAGCCCTTTCTGTTGAGGCGTGGCCAGGAGATTGTTTTATTTTGCCCGAATCGGTATTAATGATGTTGCCTCGGCAATATTTCGTGGCTGCACCCTGTTTTTTTTTTTCGTCACGCGCCGCAGGGCTATGATTTTAAAACATTTGTTTTAATTGCGTGTCGGACATTTAATTTGTTTGTTACAGTTGTGATTTATACTTTTTATGATTAGATTTTACATTCTGTGGCCGATTGGTGCACCTAAATAATTCTGAATGCAAATTTAAACACACAATTTATATTCCGTCTTTTAATTGAACTGCAAAACCTTTTTTTTTTACAAAATTTACTTAAATTTCGTTTAAGTAGCTCTACCGTAGATAACGAAAACGGTGCCCTTTTTAACCATAATAAATATGTAGTTAGAAGATTTCGAATTACAAAAATTAAACTGTTTAGAGACCAAACCTAACCCACCTAAAGGTAATCTGCCACTAACTCGGAAGCGCCTAATTATGCCGCCTCCACACTCCACACGCCCGTGCAGAGGCTTCGCAGGGATATTAATAGTGTTATTGTAGCAATAAATAGTGCGCGGTTTGCGGGTGTGCGGTGTGGATAAATCAAGAGGGCGCACGCCGCTACATCTCTTGAGTTGCCGGGCCCAAATGGAACGCAGCGGTTTCAGGCACACGCTGATAGCGGCCAATTTGTTTTTATAAGTTGGTCATACACATACACGTTGTATGGGAATGAAAGAAAGAACGCTGTTATTAATTTCAAACGATTTAATGAAACTGCAAGAATCGAAAGACTGGTTATGGGACTGGGAACAATATTTTAAGAAATGTTTAGGTGAAGGCAAAGTGTGAAAGTTATGTCGGTTTCGCACCGACTCGAACCCGGTTCACTGCATTAAAAGTCAATTAAAAAAAAATTACATAAAAGTATGATAGGCAAGCAAAAATTATTATTTTTTTTAGGGAAAAACAAATATCATAATTAGCGAATAGTTATTAAAAACCGACACCATAACTAACAACCGACTTCCAATAACTGGAGTTAAGTTGGGAGATAATAATGTAACATTTGAAGAATTATTTGCAATTGTTTATAGCAAACTGCATAACTTTTACTCACACTAACCCGCAATTTCTTCTACAGCCACTCAACCGCCTTGAAATAAAGCTGCCTTTACCTGAAACAGATGAAAAACGCTATCAGTTTGTGACAAAGGGCAAGTCCCGCTTTTGAGGTGAAGCATCCAAAACTTGGACCGCGTCGTCCGCAAAGGGAATGGTCGCACAATATATCGACTAAGTTGTCTCACTTATTGTTGCCTTTACTGTACTGTTTACTGTAAATTATAAGCGTTTACATACTAAGTTGTAAACTAGAGGCAGACTTGGTTAAATTTATACCTCTTCATAAAGAAATTCTGAAACGCATTACAAATTTTTAATGAATTCTTCCGTTTAGTTAAAAGCCTTGTGGTGCCAGCATAGTTGAAAAATTTAACTTTTTAAATCTTTTATAAAAATGTTTTTTTAAATTTTTTTATTAAGTAAATAGTTACTTTCCTAGTTCTCACAAAAAAAAAAAAAAAAAGAAACAGAAATTCATAAAAAAAAAAGTTTATTAGGAAATGTTTTAAAGCAAGAAAAAGGATTAGGATTACCTGGCCATTAAAATTTAAAACTACAGTGGCCAGAAAATTATTTTCAATTTGTCCCTAAAAGCAAAAGCTATTTAAAGTCTTACTCGAATCAAAGGTCGTCTATTTTAAAGTTCTCACTTAAATAGTTGTTTAGTTTAAGGATTAGATACATCGACCGACCGACACGACTGAACAACACAGACTTTTTGTCCCATGGTCAATTATTATTAAGAGCCAGTTTACAGTGATGCTAGCGCCATTCGTGAAAAAAAATTATATCTTCTAAACTAAGGCAAATATCAAAAATGTGCTACAGTATGACACTAGATGATGTAGCCTAGTATTTTTAGGGCAATGTTGTATAGCTTTAAGGTTAAAAACCAAAGAAAGCTACCAGAGTGTTGCTATTAGTGGCCACTTTTAGCAACAACCTGTGTATAATTTTGTTCTTTTAAGTTAGGACTACTTTACTGTGCTCAAAAAATACTAAGCAAGATTATCTAGTGTCATACTGTGCCACATTTTTAAAATTTGCCTTAGTTTAGAAGATATACATTTTTTTCGAAAATGGCGCTAGCATCGCGGTAAACTGGCTATTAACATAAAATAACAAATTACAATCAATAAACCACTTTCCCCAAAAACTATTAACATTTATACAACAAAAAAAAAGAGCAATAAAAAGGTGCCATTCGGCGAATTCGTACCAAGTCCACGTCACCTGCGCTCGTAAGGGCGTACGGGTACACCCAGCAAACGCAAACGGCCAAGGGCCAAATTTATAGCCGGTTAATTTAAGGGTGGGTGCTTTATGTCCGTAGGAAGGTCGCAAAAGAATAGCCACGGTCAGGATTTGCATGTTCGCCTTTAAGTGCCCCTTAGGGTCAGTGGATTGATGGCTTTATGTTTGTTTGCTCGTTGCCGAGGTATTCCGACTTCGAGAGTGAGTTATTAGGTTCACTTAGGAAGCCGCTGTGATTTACTAAACTGTTCAAGTTTTTAGTTTAGTTTTAAAGGAGCCTCCTGTACCGTTCATACTAAGTCCGTGCCAGAAAGGAAAATTTTTAACGTTGCTAAAAAAAAAGATTAAGGCTTGCCGTGGTAAGGTTAAAGGATTTTTTTAAATTATTAACAAGATTATAAAATTGAGGTCTATCAGAGATAAGTTTAATGAACAGTCATTATTTGTAAGTATTAAAAAGTTTTCGAAATTAGATTGCGTAGGTAACTTCAAAAAAAAAAAAAGCGGATGCAAGGAGTATAAAAAAGGTTGACCACCGTACACGGTCATTACCGAATTATGTCTCTAAACTAAACGACTAGCAAGTCATCACACGCAATTAATTCCTCGACCGGCCCTCAGGGCTTCCCGCCATTTTTGCCCGAAAACAAGATGGCTGCCACCTGTCAAACCCTAAATTATCTGACAGGGGGCAGTGGGCACTCGTTAATTATAACTTGTACAAAAGTGCTGACTTCAATTAGAAGGTAGGCCGGTGGGTTTAAGGGCTTGCTATTTTCAAGTCCGGACGGAAAATTTGGAGAGAGCAGAATTTTAAATAGAAACGTAAGCATAATAATAAACTGCCTTTCAGGAAGATGAAGAAAACGCTAGCCTTGGAGAAAAAGAGAAAAAGAATTGTGTTTTAATTGCAATAAAAAATATAATATTAATCTAGCTTTTAAACAAAAAAGGATAATATTACCATTAACAAGCAAAATTTTTATTCAGAAAACAGAAACGAAGAAAAAGCAAATTATTCGAAGCGCAGCAAAGTTCTTGGACACAGTTATCATAGCTAACACGTTTGCATAAAAAATGGAGGACTCCACCAATCGTCCCGATGCATTATTCATGCAAAACCTCTCCCTGAAAAATACTTTAAGGTAGATAATGCCCGTCCCCCTGACGTTGATTGCCGCAACTTTGACTCGAACGGGAACTCATTTCAACGTTGATAAATTGCTTTTCCTTATTAGGTGCTTTCTCGATAAGACCAGCCAATATATGCGGCGAGTGTACAAATTGACGCGACTCGCGAATTGGAAAGATTAATCTTGAAAGAAGTTTGCGGCGGAGTTGCTCCAGCCAGGCTTCGCGCGGCGTCATTTATTTTATGAAACAAAGTACCTACTCCAGGCCCGGGTTGCTCGGCGACTTGTGTCGAATCGGAAATTATGAGATTTGTAGCTCCCGCTCGCTTACTTCTGAAGTAGCACACGCGACACGTGACATCAAATCCGAATTGAGGGTGAATGGTGCGAAACGAATAGCGGAAACAACAGAACGAGACGCACGTAAAGAAGAACCGGGAATGTCACCTTCATTCTGTAAAAGTAAAAGCCCGTGGAATTCCACACACGCACCGATAAAACCAATAAGAAAGTTTAAGAAAAAGAATTGTTTACCGTAAGCAATTTGATCCGTTGTCCTTTTTAATGGAAAAATTCTTTTACCTTTTCTGAGGGTATCAGAAAACTTTAGCGGTGGCAAACAACATGAAGAATCAAGGAACTTCAAAAGAAAATAAGACAAATGAAACGCCTACTGTGGCAGGCGCGACGACCAAGCTTAGATGCTATCTTTTTTTTCCTTTCAGCAAAATTTAGAAAAAGAAACACACTCTGTGAATTCACATTCGGATCGCGTGAAAAAAAATCTCAGAATCGAAATTGGGAAAGCTAATAGAATTGCGTCCGCACAAAGAGTATTCCTGCGCTGCAGTGCAAATAGTTTGCTCATTCGATCGTGTGGAGTGACCTTAATATGTAGCACTGTGTGGGATGACCTTTGCAGGTCTGAACTCCGTATTAGCGTAATTCTTTTTGCTTTTTCAATTTCCGAATGCATGAACATTCTCCTATATTCCTCTTGAACTAAAAGTTGTGCAAACACAGCTACATCAAAACTAGTTCAGTTCAGTGCTGTATCATTGAACTAAGTAAAGATCTGCGATTCCCGTTGCAACCTACGAGCCTCGTTCCGCTCGCAACTTGAAACGGGATACTTTTGAGAGATTTTTCTTGTCTACTTCGCGCAGTACAATTTCCTTTTTAGAAATAAAATGAGCAGGCAACTTTGCCAACTGTTTTAATCCGAGCAATGTGTTTTGTCGCGCCGTAGGTCCATTGTAGCTGTAGTCTTCTTTGGAAACTTTTTCCTTTTTCTCTCCAGTCATAGCTTTCTTTTGAACTTTTTATTGTTTTACTTTATTTCAGCGAGTATTAGGATCGGGACGCGGGGTGCGTCCACGGTTCATTTAGGGAAAGAATTAAGTTTGTTGTCCTCTTATATTTTATTCAGCGAGCAAAGTTTTTATTGGTCTTTTTTTGCTTTTCTTTTTTTTATAATGTCGGACGAGATTCGTTTTGTTTACAGATAGGAGAAGAATCCTTACAAAATAAACCTTATCTTCTGTTCAGTATACATTAATTACGTAAAATGACTTTTGTTTTAAATTTCATCTAGATGATCTAGAGCAGGGGTTCCCAGACTTTTTTTTTTCTCCTAGACCACTTAAAAAATTAATCGGGTTCCGGTGGACCCCGTTGCAGCAAAATTTCTCAAAACTCAAAATATTTATTTGTGCAAAATAGGTTATTTATAACAGTGTTTAGATGTTATGTCATAAAATATTGTTTCGCTATGTGCTGACATATGGCGTACAAAACAATAATCATGCTGTTCCTGACGATAATAATTATTATGATTAAATAAAAATTCTTCGATATTCCTAAAACTTTGATCGACGGATAACTTTTTCTCAAGCCAACCAAGACCCCGTCGAGTCTGCCGTAGACCAATGGGGTCCACCTGGACCACTTTGGGAACTACAGATCTAGAGCAAGGGAGCTATCTGTCTTTGAACTCGACAACGAATACCTTCCTTATATTATACCAAGCAGGGGCCGCATAAATATAAAATAAATTTTACGAGGTGAGCTTTTTCTCACCTCGGACCCGTATGCTAGTTGCAGCGAACATAAAGGCTCCCTCAACCACTGAAATTTCCATCAATTTCCATTGGATCTTGCATCTCGCTTTTACTTTGTTGAGTAAAAAAGGAGGAGAGATGATTGGCTGTTCGAGAGCGAGGGCCAGCTCCCGAGGGATGATGTCGAGGACTGCCGAAGACACGACCTTCGTTAACTCTGATAAGAAGTTATGTTTACGTTTCTCAAGAACAACTTTCAACCTTGCTACTCTGTCAATAGACGCTACTTTATTTGATAATGTGGTTTTGTTAACAGTACCTACAGAACAGAACGCAAGGGCTCTGCTAACAAGACGCATCGGCCGTTGCAACTTTTTAATTTCTTTTGGGAATCTTAATCGATCTTCTTTTTAAGTAGTTTGCTAAATGATGGGGAACCCGGAGTTTAGTCGTGTTTTAAGGTTTTGTCGTCAAACAAGGAACCCACCATTCATATTAGTTACCTACGCACTCTTTCTGATCTGTGGTTTCGCTAAGTCTGTCTGTCCGTCTGTCTGTCGGCTTTATATTTCTCAGATAAATTTTATAGTGAGTATTAATATTAATAATTTTGTTTCTTTAAAAAAAGAAATAATGGCTGCTGTAGAGTATAACTTTCGTACATATCCGCAGTCGTAGCCGAAAGAAGGCTACTTTGAACTATAAATCAAAAGGATAATAAAATGATACTATAGTATACAATGCTTAGTAAACATTCGCAGATTGAATGGAGTCAACGGGACGGGGCACTCGGGGCAAACACGGCACGATGATAAAATTACCTAATGCCTCCTCGACGTCGCTTTGTTTACACGGACTGTCAACAGAAGGTAGCTTTGTTGGCTATCGATCGGGATTCTCTGTCAATATAAATTACGTTTCGCTTTTGCGAGAAGTATTAGAAAAGTAAATTTTCCCCTTTGTATGAAATGTTTTGTTGAAAATTAATTAAAAAAAAAATTAAGACAATTATGTCCTACAGTTCGCCACTAGGATGAACATTGTATGAGGGTAATGCAGTAATTTCCATGATTGACAGACGATTTTGGGACCGTAGTATGTCTTTTCAATGACGTATACTACTGCCCGTAAACTATATATACTTTAAAGTTAATGACACGACACGACTGAAGAGAAGTTGGACTCATGGCTTATCGTGACTTCCACATCGCAGAGTTTAGTAGTATACCAGCACAGTATAATAAATAGTACTACATAACATACAGTATGGGCACTCCCTGCCTCCCTCGACAAGTGCGGCTCCCCCGCTCTCGGTTACCTTTCAGTTACAGCTTTATATGTACGCTCAGTACAAATAAAGCAGCGTCGCACGTCCTATCTCACTCACACAAGCATGAAACGCGTGCACGTACACGAGTTTCGGTTGCGCACAAAGTTTTTTTTTTGAAGTGTTTGATGTGTGATACTAGTAAAGTACATCTCATACTACATTTTTATTTTAAGCACAATGCATATGAACCTATAGTAATAATATACAACAATGTCCGCTAGTTTTCACTGTATCCCGAGCTATCTACTCTAGAATCACCCCAACAGACCTGTTTACGTTAAATTTATGACTTCAGGCAAAAGGTTGTTAAGGGTGTGAATAGTGAGGGTTCGACCGAGAGCTGGTTTAAAGTGGGCATTACGGGGATTTTAAAATGATTTTTTTTGGGGTTTGTTTGGGTATCAAAACGTACTTTTTATGACTGTTAATCCGCTATGCTTTTAGTGGAAAAACTTTTATATAATTACATTTATCATTTCTTTAGCTTTTGAAGCATAATAAGATATAACTGAGTATAATGCGTTATAATTATTACATTCTTACAAAATAATATTAATACCCTACAAACATTTTAATGCAGCTATTCGGCAAAGAACCTATAACAGCGAATTCATTTTCATAGATTTCCAATGGGAATAAGATATTTTCCCTCAGTAAAAAGTAGCCTATGTGTTAATCCAGGGTGTCAGCTAACTCCATACCAAATTTCATTGAAATCGCTTCAGCCGTTTAGACGTGACGAGGTAACAAACATACACACTCACAAACTTTCGCCTATAATATATTAGAGTGATTGTTAAACACATAATACTATTAGAACAAAGTGCGTATCAAAATAACCTTTTACTAAAACAATCAATAACAATAAAGTTATGTCTTTATTACACGTAATAAAATTTTACTTTTAACGACCAGTTGTTTAAGCTGTAAACTCAGTCTAGACTTTATTGCCAGTAAATTAAGTTCATAATTGGATAATCACAATGTAGTTTGGACAGTGCCCTTAAATTTACTAAGAGCTAGGGTTGGATAGGGCAAATTTGAATGTTTTCCAGTATTTCCCTAGTGTTATGTAAACGGTAACAGATTTTCAAATAAATTACACATTGGAATGAGCGTTTTTTACTATGATTAACTAAAATAATGAATTGTTTGAATTCAATAATATATATTTTTTGTGATGAAAATTGTATTGTAATTTATGAGGAAAAAATATCTCAGCGTGGATATAAGAATAAACGATTGTTAAATCAAATGTAATATTTGCAGAATCAGTCAATATTATAGACTATGTAGTGATTCCTAGAATCAGTAATTGTTAGACTAAACACGTGATACCTGTACGAAATTCTCGAAATCGAAATTATCACTTTTGTTTTTTGATCCGACTAGATTCGAGAATATCATAATTCATTTTGTCTGTTCTACTATCACAAAATACTATAGTTTTTTATACTTAATACCAAATACCTGCTAACCTTACTACTACATACAAACACATAACACCCTAAACCAAATCCGTAGACCCTTACCGAACATGGATTAATTTAATTTTACTTGCGAGCATGCTATGAAATGCCACTTTGTTTCGGATAATGAGGTACTTTTGATTTTTTATGTTCGAATAATAAAGATAAGGTTTAGTGATGTTAAAGGGTGACTAGCTTAAATTGGTTTAGCATTGCTTTAGGCTAACATAACGAAAGGATTACAATTTAAACTGCCCATATACTTTTTACGGCCGCATTTGCAGTTTTTTTTCCATCCCCTTTGTGTTTTTGGCCCTATTATGGCCGCTTTTGCAATGTTGCTTTTCGTCCTCTAGAGTGTCAAAGTCAACCCAAAAAAAAACGCAAAGAGGACGCAAGGCAATATTCCAAAACCGGCCCTAATAGGGCCTCTGGTCTCTTTAATTATATTGAAAACGCTTCATTAGAGCACTTGCGTGTCATTTCTTATCTATCTTCTATTTCTTATTTGTTCTTTTTTTTTTTTCTTTATTTCTTTCTTAGAATAATTTTGATAGGAAATTTGAACCGTTCGTTCCATTTTTGAATTTAGGATTATAACTAGTATAAAATTGTTACTCTCTCTATAGTTATTGTTTCTACGTGGTTCAATTGGCAGCGATGTCAACTGTATAAATTCATATTATTCCTAAGCAGGATATCAAACATATTTCCGCTCAAACAAAAAAAGACAATATCCAAAAGAGAAAGGGGTTTGAAAAAGATATTACCCCCATAAAGTCCCCTACGCCGATATATCTTATATCCTTTTATCATATCGTATCATCGAAAGGCATTTTTAAAACGAAATAAGGCGCCGAATAGGCTAGTCACTAAAACGGTGCGTTCTTCATACTCTTCGGTAGTTCAAAGTTTAGATAAACCTGAGTTTTTTTAACCGAAACCAGTCGGTTGTATTTGGGATCGCGTTAATCCGGCTGATCGGGTAGGAGGCGATAGTGTCGACGTCCGGTTCGCAACTGAGACCCTACCGGAAGTGTATGAGTTGCAGTACAATATGTTTCTGTTGCTAGATCTAGCGATTTTTTTTAGTATTAGGAAGAGGGTGACAAATGCAAAGCAGTCTTAGTTAGTGTAAAAGATTTAATATCAAATAAATACATAAATTAACAATACATATATTATATCAATTGAATTTTTGATAGGATATCTTTTTTATATTTGTGCAAAATGAAATTAAATATTAAGACTACACAAAAATATTGTTAATTGATTGCTATAAAGTCTATTTTGGTTGAAGGACTTGCAGGTGAAGTGATAGTGTGAAAAAAAACTTTATCCTAGAATTTTTTCAGTAGCACTATAGGTGTGAAAATGTACTCCGTATCTTAGCGCTAATATTTTTTCCCAAATCTAGCTATCTAGGTAATAGTGTCGTACTACTACCATCCCTACCGGAAGCGCTTTGTCCGACCCGCTAGATTTCCAGCTGCATTCACTCCCAAACGGATCTTATAGGGACCTCCGAGCCACTGTTTGAATAAATTGAAAATGAACTCTTAAATATTTAAGACGGCGCCAACCGCGATACCAGCGCCAATGTTCCAGATTGTCGTACTATTTTCTCTATTTTTAACCGACTTCAAAAAAATAGATTATCAGTTTGATCTGTATGTTTGTATGTATGTTTGTCCGCGATTATCTCAAGTTTGGCTGAACAGATTTTTCAAATTCAAGTTTTTTATTCTATTAATCCAAGTACCTGCCTAAAAGTTATTTCAGCAGCTACCCAACTGTAAAATCTTACATAGATTTACTTGAAATTAAAAAAAATTAACAAGAATAAAACCAAATATTTATTGTAAGAATAGTAACATTGTACAGTCACGGACTAGGAGGCCGTAACAGATTTGTCTATGGTTCCGCCAGCCAGTTGTATTACCAAAGAACAAGAGCTATTTTGCAATACAGAAAAACCGGAAGTGTTACGCCGATCGTGTCCGCCACTGTACAAAAGAGCTCATCAAAATTTTCAAACAGCTAAATCAGTCGCAAAATTAATACTTACTAAAATTTCTTCTAGAAAAATACATTCGAATTTGGAACCAGTAATCCTTTATCAAATAGACCGTCAAACCGTCTCCGATTTGTCAACAGCTCATCCGAAATCCATGAATAAAGATGGCGTCGAAGAGATATTTTAATTACGAACGCGGCACATTCATAATTCATTATTAGGAAGCTTTGATAAAACTGTTTTATGGAAAGAGCTGGCTGGTGGTGCAACGGTTTTTTACTTTTATTTTACGCACTGGCAGTTTAATTTCAGAAAAAAGTGGTAATTCTTTTTATGTTTGAACAAGGACATGGCTACAGTGCTGGAAATTGTAATATTTGCCAAAAAAAAAAAGTTACAATTTACATTTATCTATTAAAAAAAAAAGTGTGTTTACAAAGCATTTAGGTATATTAAGTTACTGAATTCTAATATAATGAATGATAGAAAATTATTAAGTTTCTGTGCTTTTTGAGAAAAAGTTATTGTTTTAGTACAAAATTTGAGGAAAATCTATTTAGAATCCAAAAAAAAAAAAACTCGTATGAGGAAAAGTTTTAAATTTAAAAAGCCCCGACTAAATATTGCGTCTTCGCTAAAAATGAATAAAATCTGAGAGATGATATATGTTTGGCATAGTTTTTTGAAAACCTTATTGGGCCTAATACTAATAAAAAAAAAAAGATAAACCATTTGACACCCCTAGTAGGAGCTCATTTTAAAAACAACTTCTCAAAACTCATCTCCCTGGCATGGAAACCTGTAATCGTTCGATACGGAGCGACTTCTGTCTCACTCGAATCTATATGTAAATGAGCAAGACAATAACAATAAAGTACGAAACGGTCGGACAAATAAAGCGGCGACTTTTGAACAAAGTGAAAAATGGCTGAAAGAATCTTTGAGCTTGCAGGTGTCTTGATGGAAATTCTGTTTGTAACATAAACATAACATAAATGTTAATTTAGTAAGAATTAACGATTCAAAGGAAAGGAAAAAAGCGTATAATTTAAAAATAGTTCTACTTTAGATATAAAATTGAATAAAATTTAAGATGTAAGTACTTATGTTCAAATTTTATTCGGAATAAAATAAAACCAATTATATATATTTACTAAAAAATAATACACAAATAAATAGTAGTAAATTTAAAAACCAAACCAATGATCTAACAAAACATGAAGTAAGTAATTTAAATAAAAATGTTTTGAAATGTTTCATCCGTTCCTTCGATCCGCAAAACTAAACGCGAATTTGTTACTTTTCGTTTTAATTAACGCCAGGCAACGTCTATTGAATGTGCTCGCGCACACGATGACGATTTATATGGTGGCCGATATCAACGCTATAATGCGATTTTTCACAAAATTGTAAGGGTGGTAGATAAGAATAAGTCTACAGTATACCCTGCCTGTCGTATGAGGCCACTAAAAGGGATCGTCGGGGTCGTGAGTGTGAAGGGCGGGGGCCCGACATACTCGTCAAACGGCCCCGAGATGAGCGTCGGCACATCTTGTGGCACTGTGCTGTGCCGCTGCAGCTCCAGAGGCGAGCCGGGAAGGGAACAATATGTCCTCCCCGAGAACGAAGCTAGATAGCAGCTAGGCGTGAGAAGGACAACGTATGCTGATATTAGTTATTCCCGGGTGGTTCTTTACATAGAAACAAAATAAAACGAGATCACTGGCACAGCCACTGCAGTAATTCGCGTCCATCCATTAGCTATCGTGTGCAAGAAATTCCGATTCGACGGACGAAATCCTAATTAAGACGGGAGACGAATCGCCTTAAATAGAAACAGAGGATTCGTTTGCTTTTACGTTGACGTTTTGGATTGTTTTGATCATCATATCAAAGGATTTTAAGGGCAATCAATATTTAACTTTCAAATTAATATTTATCAATATTTGTGTCTTGTTTCAAAAAATTGTTTAGTTCACAATTTTGCTTATTTTTTTAACCATACATAACATACATAATATCACGCCTTTTATTCCCCGGAGGGTTAGGCAGAGGCACCGGCTTGAGAGCCGGACCCACGTTTAGCCAAGTTTTTATGCTTTATTACCAACGTGACAAGGGGCCAGCTTGTCGCCGCGGTTATAACGACCACTACTGCGGCCGGGACCAACGGCTTAACGTGCCTTCCGAAGCACGGAATAATCTTACTTTTCAGACAATCAGGTGATTCAAGCCTGCAATGTCCTATCCAACCGAAAACAACCACAACGTGATTTTTGTGAGAAATCAATATGTGGTGTTTTCTGCGGGGATCGAACCCACAACCTTCCGTGCCGTGGCGCAACGCGCTACGCTACTGAGCTACGGAGGCGGCTATTTTTTTAACCCTTAATTAGAATAGAACTTTATTGTAGTCAATCAATTTAAACATATTAAATAAAAAAAAAAAAATTAACTACTTAATTAAAATTGCAATCGGCGAAATTTTCGCTTAAAGAGATTTCTTTCAGGCATCCCGTTTTTACAATTAAATAAAGTGTAAAACAGATTCTGAAATAAGTAGGCATTATATAAAATTTAATCGTTTACCATAAATGCCAATAGAAATATACGTATCTTAAATTAATGTATTAGAATCTTTGTAAAGTAAAATCTGCCAAATTGATATTGGGCGACTGAAGGCCCGCGTAATAATAGCTCGAGGCACGTCAATCCGAAACAAGTCAATAGAACACATAAAAGAAGGTATAAATATAGGACCTAAGGACGAGACAAAA
Source organism: Euspilapteryx auroguttella (assembly GCA_951802225.1). Classification (NCBI taxonomy): domain Eukaryota; kingdom Metazoa; phylum Arthropoda; class Insecta; order Lepidoptera; family Gracillariidae; genus Euspilapteryx; species Euspilapteryx auroguttella. The sequence goes on from OX637647.1 coordinate 12,484,082, forward strand.
TGAGCGAACTTGCTCCCCAAAGAAAGAAATTGGATTTACTATTGAATTGAGGACGAGACGCAGGGCTTGGCTCTTCAGATTAAAAAAAAAATATATATCTTGGACTTTTTGTTGGAATATTCGGGGTGATTCGGGAATGATGATGCTTTTATAATGAAGTAAGAAAATAACTATTGAGCTCTATAATATAAAGTACGGGCGTTGCAGCGTCCTATAATGAATAAAACTTGAACAGGCTTTAATACCAAGTTAAACTAAACTGGGTAACTCTTAAATGTTTCAGTTATGTTATTAAAAATACAGCATTTAGAAACAAATGACAAAAGAGAGTAAGAAATCCCAGAAAATATTCCTCAAACGATCGTCTTTTGTTTATTACAACAATATAGTTCGATATTACAATATTGTTTTCGATTTTCAAAATGCGCTTATGTGATCCATGTGGCATAAGACATAAAATGACGGTCCTAAAACGATTGTCTCTTGTTTATAAAAACATTGCCTTCGATTTTTGCTGGAAATCCAGAGGCAATACGGGACACGGGATGGGTCTTTATCAAAAGGTAGGTTGGGGTGAGGAAGGGGTGTTCAAACACACGTGGAGTCAAGTCAGGTCGGCAAACACGATCCGTCAAAGTTCGGGACATATCCGCGCCGCTGATTGGAGCCTGTGTGCACAGTGGTGTTTGCTTATGAGAAAAAAAAAAGGACTAAATGACGATGGTCAATTTTTTAAAGGTATTTTTCGGAATATGTTTTTAATTAATCTTAGACGAGCGAGACATCTACAGTAGAATGACCAACATTTTGGGGGTGGGGTTGCCTGGCAGTTGAGGTTGACAGGTTCGCGATGGCAGTGTGGCTATTTAAAATTTTCAACAAAAGATGCTGCTGCTTGTCTTTGGGTGTCCTCTTGGGAAGATGTTGTGGCGGAATTTCATGCTGCCGCAATTTTTTTATTATTTTTCAACTCGTTGAATGTTTACCTACCCTCAAACGCATAAAAACTATGTACAGTTTATGTGCGCAGGACAGGACGCAATGGGGTTTAATATAAAAAATCAAACTCACACTACAAATCCTATTTCAGTATGGATATACCTGAAACAAGACAAAGATTTTATAAGTATTTTTTTCTAGCAATGCCTTTCAAAATAATACAAATGAACATGCACAGTATAGTCCAGAAATTCACACAAATTAATTTCCCTTGTAATGTAGTTACACATTTGGTAAGTAAAAGCGAGCAAACAATGGAACACGTCAAGTCGAATTTCAGACAAACGCTCAAGTTCCGTTCCCGACGTGCAAATATTCAGAGTTGACGCGCAAACGGCACCCGTTTTATGCAATTATCTAATTACTGTGCGAGAAACGGAACGCAACAAACATGGCCGCCCAAATATGGCGGCCAAACACGCCGTACGCCGTTCGTCGCAGATTACGGAGTTTGCCTAATTTGTTAAAGTTGAACGAAGATTTACATGTCGCTGCTGTGTTGTTGTAATTAAACAAGATTATCTTTACTAATAGGCGAGAATGTGTGCAAAACAGGTGCATTTGTTGATTGCACTTGAAAGTAAGGTATTATCAAAAATCGATTGGTTATTCTTGAATTATAAGAGTCAACGTCCATGGTTAAGTTAAAAGTAATGTGGTCTGTGACTTGAGGTCCAGGTTCCCGGCGGAAGCCAACATGGTTATGGTTAAGTCGGATATCGAAGTATGTTTTCTTGGGTCTACGTATATGTTTGCCTTACATTTGTCTCCAGGGTGTCCAAAACATAGTTTACAAAAAAAGCTTTCTTTTTAATTACTCATCTCAGCATTGTCTGGGTCATATTTTGGATGTTTTTTTTTTTCATTTTGCGAGCTGAAATATTGACTTAGTACGCGCTTAAGAGGCAGACGGTCAAATTACAAACAAAATAATTTTCTCTATAATAGAGTTACACTAATAACAAGACCGGCTTTGGGAGCGTTCCGTTCTATTCATTATTTCATCAAAATTAATTACGGAGTGTTTTCGTAGCTTGTTTTTGTTTGCCTGGAACGAAACGTTATCCATCAACATTCATCACTGGGGCTCACTCTTTAGTTTTTCAGCACCTTGGTTCTTTGCTATAAGGAAAGCATTTATAGATTGTCCACATTCCATTATTCCACATTGAAAAGCTTAGTTAACTTCATCGTTGAAATATTGAGTTATTTAACAGATTTATTTAAAAAAAAAACATTTGTCAGGCTGTTGCAATTTACGCCCAAATTATAACACCTTCCTCTTAACTTCCTTTAGAAATAGATGAAAATAAAGTGTAGGGGGTTACTTTGACAACAGTTTACTAATTAATTACTTGTTATTTACAAGAACGTCAGGGTATATTACTTTACGCGTCCAAATATAATATTACCGCAGTTATCTTGTATACTCTTTTAACATACGAAAAAAACAACTCTTTAAAGGTATGTACGAAAATAGTTAAAACTCTTAAAATACCTACGGCTGTTTAGTTTTCAATTCAGATATTTCAGCGCCTATAACTAGACCTACCGTTTTTCCTGTCACATAAACCTTTACCATATTTCATACATTACTTTCAGCTTCAAGAAATTGTGTTTGCATAGAGGGTGGATAAGAATATTTTCCAAACACATGTACGTACGAATAAGACGTTTATAATAACAACTTCAAACACCCTTCCTGTGAAGGCAGCGAGGGATTTTCACCGCTAATTGTATGTAGATTTGGTACGAGAGTAGCTTGGCGCGAATTATCAATATACAGGGGAATTTTAATTTCAGTGGAAAAATTGCTTTTTATGTTATGAATTTATTTAACACGCGAATCACCTGGTCGGTTTTAAACAGGCATTAATCTTCTAATACGAGTACCGCTGCTGTATCGTATTAAAATTGCTAATGTTATCTTTTAATATCTTTTCAGCAGGTTTATACGATTTTTATGGTAATACCAGAGCTGCTAAATGCTGAATAGAAAATTCATCTGTGTTTTCTTTTCCAATTATCACGTTTTTTATGAAGGTTTCCTTTTTTGGTTTGGATTCTTTATGAAAATGTTTTCATAGCAAATTTTATTGTATTCACAAATTCTACCTTTTGGTTGTTATTTTTAAGTAAGTAACATAATTAGTCTTTAGAAAGGGGTTGAAAGGCTAACCCTACGATGGCTCAAGGAGCGATAATTTTTAACCCCCAACCGCGCCGTAACACATTGTCTTAGTCTAAAACAATGATTCCAGGGGCTTGGCTACGAGATAAAGCCTCTTTATTAGTATTAAGATCGTTATAAATTATCAAAATTCAAGGATTTTTGGGACATTTATACAGTTACTTTAAATATTAAATTGTTTGTGATTTATTATTTCTTGTAGAAAATAAAAAATAGTAGTATGTGCATTTAATTATTACGCAGTATATTTATAATAAAAATAACAATAAAATATTAATTTCAAAAAGCCATACCTAAGCCATAAATTTACTCAATAGTTAAATAAATAAGTCACATAAAAAAACAGACTACTAGTGTACAAACACATCATCCATGTGAATTCCTATTTGTTTAATATGGTTTATGAAATCATTCTAAAGCTACTTTTTTAATTTAATTTGCAAAATCGCTTTCCACTTCCAGCTAAAATCTCGATCCCGTGGCACCAAAGTAGAATTCGTGGTAATCTGCGATCAGCTCCCATCGTTCGTTGGTGGCGACCTTTAGAACAATACCGCGGCGGAGGCGCAGGGTTAGGTCTGGGAAGCGCCTTACCGAGAATTTAGTAAAAGTCTGGTTACCTAATCGGAGCTTGGTTGCAAATTAAGGGTTAACATAATTTTCAAATCGCTCTCTATAAGGACGCTCGGTATGGCGGTATGACATGATTTTTGGCCTTTAGTCCTTATAGACACAAAATCAGTAAGTAGGTCTGTCTTCCAAAAACTTCGTATTTCAATGTGGGAGATAGTTTATTTTCTTATGCGAATTTATAAAACCTTATTAAAAATGAATACATACTTTCGCCAGAATAATGTTTCAACATGCCAGCTTTCTACTTTATGCAGATGACAAGAAGATATATATGCCGATCAATAATTTGGAAAACTGTAAACTGTTACAGGAAGATCTTCAACGCCTAACTAAATACTATGAAAAGAATCGAATTAGCGTCAACATATCTAAATATATAACAATAAGTTTTACACGTAGCTCAAAACCGATTATATTTAATTACTACTTTCAAGATGTTAAAATACAAAGGGCAAATATAGTTAAGGATCTTGGAGTATTACTAGATTCAAAGTTAACGTTTGCAGCCCATGTAGAGAATATTGTCAACAAAGCATTTAAAAATTTAGGTTTTATTAAGCGAACATGTCAACACTTCACAGATATCTCGTGTATTAAGATGCTTTACTATGCATATGTGCGCAGTATTTTAGAGTATTGCAGCCCAATTTGGAATCCACAATATGTAATTTACCAGCAGGCCATCGAGAGCATTCAGTCGAAGTTTATTAAATTATTAAATTATAAAACTCGTTATTACAGCAAAAACTATGAAGACTGTTGTAAGAAGTATCACCTAATGACCTTAGCAGATAGACGAACTGTGCTTGATATGTCGCTCCTTCACGATATATTTTCAGGAGCCGTTAATTGTCCAAGGCTAGTGAATCAGATGTTGCGACTCTCAGTACCCAGTAAACGCACTAGGCATGCTAGGCTTTTATCTGTTCCCTTCGTCCGAACAAAATATTTAAATAACAGTGTCTACCACAGACTTCCCAATAGCTATAATGCTCATTTTGCAGAATTCGATATTTTTTCCATTCTAAACATGCATTTAAAAATAAAATAAAAACAAAAATACTTACATAACACCATTTGGGTCAACCTTTAATTTAAGTTGGTATTCTTACTGCTAACAATCACACACACACACACACACACACACACACACAAACACACCATGGCTTGCGCTTAATTTTTGTTTTTGAGGATATACCAATCTTAGGTATATCTTTTCTTCTGCTAGTTATAAGAATTTCCATGCAACTACAAAGTGAAACCCTGTTATTGGCTTATTTGTAAGTTTTAAAATTACTTTAACTAATTTATTTTGTAAAGCTGTTGGGTTTTTGTTAATAAAGAAAATAAATAAATAAATAAAAAACGCGATTTTTTTTTTAATTTCGATCGGATTGGTTCGTCATTAGTAATGCAAGGTCTAAGCGATGATTTTTTATAAGGTACTTACAATCTGTATATTATACGGTAAACGAAATAGGTACGTTATAATCAGATCTAAAGATTTGTATAAGTACATTCTTAAAGACATTATATTTATTCTCTAAAAAGAAAAAAAAATTGTTGAAAAAGAAGCGTATATTATACACTCTGAGTGTGATGTGTTATTACTCTATTTATAACTCTTTAAACATAATACTATCTATCTACAGTATAAACGGTTGTAAATTCCCAGGGAAATACCGTTTGACAGCTCGGATCACTCACGCCATCTCGTGGTCACGACTTCGATGCAGAATTTAGAGAAGCACCTTAACAAATAGTTTACGAGTCTTGATACTTTTAAGTGATTTATTTCATTTTTATATACATTTCTTTCATCTTCTTAACTTCTAGCTTTTTATCACGGTTTTGCTCGAAATCCCACGTTTTGTAAATGGTTTTTAAATTATGGACGAAACCTAATTCTTTACGAAAACATTTATATTCTTCCATTTCATCCACATAAACGACTATTATATTCTTAGGTACAGTCACGGACTCGTTTAGCGTAACACTTCCGGTTTTTCTGTATTACAAAATAGCTCTTGTTCTTTGGTATTACAGTCTAGTTCGCGCTTTAGGACACAGTCCTTGGCTGTATATTCTTATTTAAAAAAATATGTATTTTATTCGACCTATATCTCACTGTACGTACATTGGCGGACACGGTCGGCGTAACACTTGCAGTTTTTCTTTATCGCAAAATAGCTCTTGTTCTTTGGTAATACAGTCTAGGGCTGACGAAACCATAGACAAATCTGTTACGGCCTCCTAGTCCGCCACTGTACTTACATATTCCAGAATAGCTGTGCAGTGAATATATAAAAAAATATGTTTTACTTTTATACAGAGAACAATCAACAGTCCCAAAAGGATATCTTTCGAATCGAGGAAAAGCGCAATAATTCAACATAACTTTTGTAACGTAAAGCGTAAAGGCATCACCACCAGGAGTGGGAGCGAAGTTATAAAAATAAGGCTTTCAATTTCAGCAAGGCACCTCTTTAAATAGGTATATTTTTAAGCACTGTGCCATTACAACGCTGTCTGCCTACGTAGCATAACATACCATTTGTCGAATCTTTCTGTCACTTTTAATCACTTTTGACATTTAAATGCGGGAAAATGTATGGAGATGATCGACAAAAGTGACAAATATCTATCTGACAAATTCGACAAATTGTCCGTCATGCTACCACCGCTGGTCAATTATTGTAAGAGTAAGATAACCTACGTAAAGTATTATTTCAATATTAAAAAGGTGTAGAAAATAATTGAAAACACCATGTAAAATGCGATTTATATATTTTTTACACATCCCGTAGTCTTAAATTTAGACAAAGGCCAAAATATGAAAAACTAGACCTTCAGCAGGTTTAATACAACTATACTACTAAGACATAAATTTAAAACAGACAAAAATCATGTCAATATAGTATACACACTACATACATTCTTGCAAGATCTTAATTTTCTAAACCATTGTAAACGCCATGTAAACTCAGCTCAAAGGCAAGACAAAGTATTATCTCGGGTACAATAGAGCTTCATATTTCCAATAATAACAGGGATGGCAACCCGGTAAAAACTAATCAAACTACAGTGGCAAGATAACGTTAGACGGTCCTTTGGGGGCAGGGGGCATCTCTATTTAGCCGGTTTATGGCCTCGTAGTCCGGGAAATGGCAGGAAGGAAAACGGTGTCTAGACAAGAGGTTATTGTTAAGAAGTTCGAAGTTCGAATGAAATAAAAAAAAAATAATAAACTCGCCATCATCAACTGGAACGTTGGATTCTAAATTCAAAGCTTTCTTACAATACATGTATTATTAGTAAACTATCATCACTTTTACTATTTGCTGTCACTATATTATTTCTTTTTTTTTGTTGAACAATACTTTAACTCCAACATAGGTACTCTGGTTTGTGCTAGTGTGGGAGAATAAGTATAAATAACGTACGTTTTATGGAAAACTCGATAAAGGAAGGCGCTTCCGAAAGATTTTGATCGTCAATTTTTAAAAAACGTTCTTATTTAATTATATTTGAATATTGTTCGTAACATACCCCTAGGTCACTGTACTACTTCTCCCTAAATATACCTTTGATTGTATGTATATTATATTAATTGTTACTTAGTTTTTCCTTGTTCCTTCACACGCTGAGTACACAGTCGTAACAAAAGAGTCCGGACAATACCGATCCTTTTATTATACCAAAAATAACCTATACAAACAAAACTCAGGCGCACATCGTGAAGTACAGCCTCGAAAAACATTCATTAATTAAAGTGTTGCTAGAGAAGTGAGAAATTCCGTGAGTTCCGGGAAATTTTTAAAGTACAGAGGGGAAATTCACACAAAAAGATGATTTGGTAAATCTCCTAGAAAACAAAAAAAAAAAAAATTTCTTATCGAAAATGTATTGGCTTTTTGATAGCGCCTTATCGTGGTTTATTAAATAGGTTCAAAAAGTGATGAATGTGATTGAAAACCTTAGTATAGGCGGTTATCACATTGCCACGCACCACGCTGCATGTTGCGTTTCGACGCACCTACGCGCGCGCGCGTGGATGCATTTTCTGTGTGTTGGACTGCGCGTGTTTCTATACAAATGGAGGTACTTACAATCAACGTTAGAATACGCATTCACGCGCCACGCTGCGTGTTGCGTGGCAATGTGATAACCGCCATAAATAATTTTAACTTTATTTAATATTCTTAGATCTTTATCTCAAGAAGTAAGAAAAACTCATTTTGCATAGGAAAATTTTCTATTTCCTGATCTAAGACGTATTCAGTAAAAAGATTCAAAGAAAGACAGCCGGAGGAATAAGAACAGGTAAACTTTTTTTTATGATCGGGGGCCGTAAGCAAAGGCACATTGGCATCACTGGCCAAAGCCAGCACTCCAGACAAAACTGGCATTTCTATACATTAGCCGTGCATGGTAGGTAAACAGTTCGCCATTGCAAATCCCCTTGAATTTCCACAATAGCCTCCCCTAACCGATCTAAGTAAAGAGACTACGACCGATAAACTTTTAAACGTAAAAATCGCTATAGACAAGACAGGCAAATAAAAAAAGTTAAAAGATTTATTAATGAATAAACACTTAATTTACTCAAATAAAACATTACGCTCAGAGGTCAATCTGTGGTCTGTGATGATGATACTGATGACTTAAGTTGATTAACAAAACTCTTTATTATATTTAAAGGAGATGCAGTAAAGCAATTCAATTCATTAGCAAAATACCAAGTACATCAAAATTATCAAAGGGCTGATGATATCATTATCAGTCCATCAAGTAGACCGGTCCATGTTAAACGAGTTTTCCCCTCTCACTCTCCATTCCATAATTTGCATGTCGGGGCAAATAAATTTAAAATATTGCACTTTTCCGCGGGAACGGCCTTCAATTTTCCCTTTCCGATGTTCAATCAATCTTCGCGGAGGTTTATTGTTGGATGTTAAGATATTTTTTTCTTTAAGAAAAGAAAAGGAAAAGATATCCAAAGAAAGGTTAAGTTAGGTAAAGTGTTTGATGAATTTGCATCTTAGAGTAAGTTTGCTTGTTTGTTGAAAAAGAAAACGTTTACCAAAAGCAGAGATAGAAAGAAAACCAGAAAGGGAAAGATAGATGAATATTTATGTAACTAGACAATAAATCTACATGATGTCTTTTTCTTAATAAGTTAATGCACTTAAAGCTTAGATAATCTACTAAATTCCAAAAGAATCTTGAAAAAACTGCAATAATGATGATGATGCCCTCTTATCGCTCATCAGAGACATAGGGCACTCAGTAAAGCTCGCTACTTGTTCCTGTCTTGAGCAACCTCCTCCATCTGGCCCCATGGTGCTCAAGGTGTAGGGGCCTCTTGTTCCACCGTGCGGTGCCAGGTCTGCTTCAGACGACGGACTCTGCAAAGTCCTTGTGGGCACCATTTAAGGGCTATCTTTGACGGATGGTTGTCTGGCCGCCTATCCAACTCAACTTCCTTAAAAAACTGAAATAACCCTCAAAAATTCCGACTTTACCGTTTCTTTTTAAATCGCGATCTAACCTAACCAGGCTCAATAGTATACTTCTACAAATTCAAACAGCCTTCATTATTCATACTATCACAAACTCTATAATGTTCTGAGATACCAAAGTTATCGATAGGCAGCTACGAACAGCTAGTGATTTTATCTATAGCAAGTTACGCTACTGTTCAATACATTTCCCTAGCCCAGGGCGACATACTAGGTACAGTTAAACTGTTATTGCTCCATAACTTTGGGCCTTATCTTAGTTTTTATTGCTCAGAAAATAGGGTTGAGATGAGAACCGTTTTTCTCAGAGGTTATTTTATTGAAATTTTTAGACTATGTAGATAGAACTTGTGTTTTTTTATGGAAATAGAATTGTCGTTTTTGGTATTGTACAATCATAGCATAGCCTTAGACAAACGTAACTAAAAAAAGTGCATGTATCTAGGTTGTAATTGGGCAAGTAGATGTTAAGTTTAGAGTCTAAACTTTAGACCATAAATAATTATTATGTTTAGACCATAGTTAAGTTGGTAAAACATACTTTAAAGAAGCATTTAGCTGTAAAAATATTAATGAAAAACTCACTGAAAGCGAATTTCCTTAAGTTCAAAGGAGTAATCTATTAAATAACAAGGGTTTAGGAACTTTGTACACATTTTATCAGTCTGTGTTTGTTTGCTATCATTTCGCAATATAAATCAAAATGTTTTTCTATGTGGAAATCCTGTGGTGGTACGTCTAATAGTCAACAGAACACGTCATTTGACTGAGATCATCAGGTTCAGAAAAAACGCTATGAAAAACATGAGATATTGTTTGGTATTATTTTAATTTTGTTCAAAACGAGCATAAAGAAGCCACAACGCAACGTTATAAAACGTACCAAGTCCATAACAGATGCAGAAATTCAAATAGCTCCATACCTATCTGAGGAGATCGTTCGATTTGAATGATAAACGGGATTTTTTGATGTTTTTATTGCGGTCCAAGATAAGGATTGGGGAGAGGGAGACCATTTACGTGTTTGCTTTCCTGATAGTATTTGCTTATTAGCATATTTTTGATCTTTGTAAAAACTGCTATGTTTCTCTTTTGGGTTCTTTCAAGTTTTACCCCTCTAGTTTAGGTTATTATTTTAATTATCATTTCCCCTCCAATATTTTTGTGTGCAGTATGGCTTAGCAAAGTTTATTTATAGAAAAAATCCATCAAACTCTTATCTTTTATCTCAAATATATTTACAGAATTCCTGTCACGAAACGATTTTCATAACGTTGTGAGTTTTGGGACGGATAAAGATAAAAAGATTTAATGAAATTTTAAGGTACATATTATGAGCTTTAAAACTAGTTAAAACACACCTATGATACAGCGTCTTATTCAAAAAATAACTATCAATACTTTTTATACAGCTGCAGTGCTGCCACCAAGCACTTTTAATAAGCATATTTCTATCTGAATGGAATCAAAAATCTTCAAAGAATCCTACGAACTTTAACCAGACTTCTCTCAGATCAGAACCCGGTTTTGATAATTCCGTAGAAATTGGCCCTGAGTCGGCAATCTGGTGAAATTACCGCGGGTTAGCGTCTTCATGGATACAATTTGCTAGACTAGCTGATCGGCGAAGACTAGGAATCAGGATGGATATCGATTGCAATCTTGCTCAGTTTACGATTTTTACTTGACGTCGACTGTTTTTAATATTGTTAGTAATAATTCTTTTTTGTTTAAACATAATGAATTCGGCTAGTTCATCTTCTTCTTTTGCGTTTCACAATTTTGCTTTGAACGTTTTTTTTATTTTAGTGAAATTCTTCTTAATTCTTTGGTATCAACATTTCGATTACACTCAATGGTATACCATAATCTGGTCAGTCCACATTATTTAAATCTTTATCATAATTGATACAAGAAAAAATATTAATAGGAATTGTACTTATTGCTTTGTGATCTTTAGAGACGAGTAAGTATTTTTTGTATTTCATAATAATCACAAAAATCAGCCTTAAAGCTTCTCCAAAAATTAAGTAAACTACTTTGTAAAGAGTATTAAATTATACTAAAAGATGGATCAACCGTGGAACAGCGAAAACATTCAATCCGCCTATGGTATAGAAAGGCACCGCAAAGCGTCTATTATGCTAAGCTAAGCTGCTCCTGTGATGCCGGTCGTGATAGTATCAGCCGACGGCTACTGGACTGACGGACGAACCGCCCTATTGAAAAACAAGAAAACTGTAGAGACGACTAATATTATTTGTAAATTGTTTTTAACTAACGCATTATTTAGCATTGTTCAATGTAGTATGTTGTGTTAATTTTGGTTTCATTGAAATATCCTCTTCACTCATGCTAGATATTTCGAATAACAGAGATGAAGTGACGAATTAGTCAGGATCCAAGGTTTGATGAACAAGTGATACACATTTGCTTACAAAGACTTGACAGTCCTTTCTGAATCAAAATAACATGGCTTGTTGGTGTAAAATTACAAGTTCGAGTAGGTGGCTAGGTTTTAAACATTGAAATATTTATAAGCTTTATTGTGTTATATGCTATATGTCATTGCCTGTTATATCGTATTTAACAAGTTCAGATAGTGCTTTAGCCAGTCTATTCCTACATAGTTACATATTTTTATGTTATTTATTAGTGAACCTTTTTTAATCTAGTTTTTCTCCAATGACGAGTCTGAGAGTCCGATTATGATGCTGCTTTTCCACCACAGATGTGCGAGCTCGAGCTACTGCTTGACTGCTCCGTAGCTCAGTTGGCAGTGATGTGGACTGAGTAAGCGTGAGCACCCGGGTTCGATTCCTGGGTGGGGCGAATATTGATATGATGAATATCGATGTTTGTTTCCGGTCTGGGTGTGATGTTCGTCTCTGTGTGTGTTTCGGGCGCCCTAGATACAGGTTCTTCCTAGTTAGGGGCTCTTAGTGTGATGTGTTATTATTATTATTACTACTTAGAGAAATCTCTGATTAGAACTTCTCTCGTAAAATTTGTATCCTAATAAATTATTTGATCGACAACTCGCATTTATTTGATCGATTTGTATTTAGAGAAACATACATTTGGCGTTGTCCACTCACTGATGTACTTATATGTTGTTTTTTTTGTTTTTCCTATATTGAAGTGATCATATATTAATTAAATAATTCCCTAAATAACCTTTATCATTCCGCGAAACGGAAAGCGCTGAGTAACCAGACTACCTACAAGGTGGTCAAACGATCTGGTGAAAACTGCGAAAGTACACTGGATGTCTGATGGTGTGACTGTGACGATTAATGAGCGAAGCCTATGTCCAGAAGGTCCTATGTCTTTCTATTGAAATTATGTTGATGATTAGGGAATATAAGTTATTTTTTCCACCAGTTACTAAGCTCATCTTGGTTGATTGGTCAAACAGTTCTATAGCTTAAGGGCCAGTTTACCGCGATGCTAGCGCCATTCTCGAAAAAAATATATATATTCTAAACTAAGCCAAATATAAAATATGTGGCATAGTATGACACTAGATAATATAGCCTTGTATTTTATGAGCACAGTAAATTAGTCCGAACTTAAAAGAACAAAATTATACACAGATCGTTGTTAAAAGTTTAACTTAAAAGCTATACAACAGTGCCCTAAAAATACTAGGCTACATTATCTAGTGTCATACTGTGCCACATTTTTGATATTTGCCTTAGTTTAGAATATAATTTTTTTTCGTTAATAGGTGGTAAACTGGCTCTTAAACAGCTTAGCATGATATGGTGAAATGCCATAGTCGTCAGAGAGACGAGCGAGCGGCCAATCAATACACAGGCAGCAATTATGTTAATGCAGCGCTGCGGGGCCTAGGGTGGCCATGGTTACGTTTACGTTACGTTACGGAAGGCTATTGAGAAACAGAAAAGAAAAATGGAAAGTTTGTTGAACCTTGGATTTATTTAGAATAGAATAGAAAACACTTTATTGCATACAATGTAAGATACAAAAGTACATTAATAAATTCAGTCCAAACAAATTGAATTTGCATGCAATGGGCGGCCTCATCGCTAAAAGCGATTTCTTCCAGGCAACCCACTTACACAACCCACATTTAAATCAAACTCAAAACATTTTATGTTCAATAGGATGCAAGGTAAGTATTTCTTATTAATAGTCTAGTAAACTAAAATATCTAAAATAGATTAGAAAAATTGTATCTTATAGGTACTGCATGAAGCGAGGTGTTTCAGATCGCGCCCTGTCGCATGCTTCTTTTGGCAATTGATTTAAACAGAACAGGTATAACGTCTAAATTTTTAATAGATTAAATAATAAATCAATTTAAAGTTTAATGTGTCTGTTTGCCTGTTTTTATGAACTAGATAGAAAGAGCCATTGAGTCTCAAAATATCTGCAATGAAATTCTAAGTTCTTTTATTTCAACAAACCAGCCAATCCTCTTAAATCAATATCTTTCTATTTTTTTGCCACCTAATTCAAAAGTCGAATTCCATCACCATTACACTAGCTAGATAACCGTTTTTTTTTAACCGACTTCAATAAAGGTTCAGGATCAGTTTGATCTGTATGTATGTTTGTCTGCGATTTTCTCGAGTTTGGCTGAACCGATTTTGATGCGGTTTTTACAAAAGTATTTATTACATTCAGGAGAAGGTTTTAGTACCTATTTTAACGGACTTGAGAAAAGAGGAAGTTCTCAATTTATGTATGTGAAAAATTATTAAAGGCGGGTCTCTTTTTGTAAAAAATAAATTATTATTGCTTTAACAAAACGTATCGACCCCCTACTCTTTAGCAGACCGCGTATTGAAAATGTAAACATACTCTGGGCGGTTCACGGAGCACGTCCCACATCTGCACCGCTGATAGAAACCAACTACGTGGCGAGGCTTTTATGAAACACCAACTGATATGATGTCTAGATATTGGCTGAATACTCGATGCTTGTACGTTTTGCTTGGGCAAAGGAGTCTTTCTCGTTTCTGCCTCTTATTTTAAAACTTTTGTGATAAGTTGTTTTTATGATCTACTGACTTTTCTGTGTACCGTGCACACTGAGCATGATGTACAGTCACGGACTAGGAGGCCGTCTATGGTTTCGTCAGCCCTAGACTGTATTACCAAAGAACAAGAGCTATTTTGCAATACAGGAAAACCGGAAGCGTTACGCCGATCGTGTCCGCCACTGTACTTTGTTATAAAAGTAATAGGTACAGTACAAACATCCTTAAAGGGAAAATACAATAAAAAATCTATGAAATGAATAGGTAACTAAATTCTATTGACATCATTTGAACACTCTGTACGTTGCGGTCCTTAAAAAGCAGCAATAGTTTTTGAAGGCTTTCATGTCATTTAATTTTTTATTATTTATTTAGCTAACCAATTAATTACCCCCTGGTAAAAGCATTAGCTTAGTTAAGAAAAACAAGGAACAAAGACAAGAAGGCGGCTTTAAAAAAAAAAAAACATCAATATGTAATTTAAAAAAAAAACGATTAAAAGTCATCTCCTGCGGGAGTGGACGGCAAGTAAACTAATTACTGCATAAATTTGAAAAAAGAACCTATCTGCGCTGTGACTGTGACGTCCAGCCACGTGACAGCTCCTTTAATTAAAACGTCTCCCGCCATCGAGAGAGAATGTTTTTTTTTAGGATTACGTAGGCAAAAGAGCTTCGCTAAGCAATGCTAATCCATGCTTTAATACTAACATTATAAATATGAAACTAACTTTATAGTCTCTAGAAATCTGACTGTAAAAAAATTGTAACGCAAAAAAAAATAAGAAATCATATTATTTATTTATTAGATTATGTGCACGCACGCTGAATTCAGTATTTTTCGAAAAGTTTAAATGTATTAAAACATCATTTACAATAAATAAACACAATGTTTAAATATAATTTGCCAGAAGGCATCCTTATTTTATATAGAGCTCTAATTAGTAAACGAAACATGATCTCAGCTTTGCTTTAAATTAAGTTATTATAATATCGCGGTTTGTCGAGATTATCCCGTAAGTCGAGGTGAGATAACTTGGATAATATTAGGTTAGATATTTATTTTTCTATTAAAAGAAAGATAAAACATAAAAGCACGTAAAAGCAATAAGGTACGTAAATAAATATAAGTTTGATCGTTATAAAAAAGTATTTCCCTAAGACATACAGACAGACCCATTATATGAAAAAGTTTTTTTATTTTATTTTTATAAATAAATAAGTGAGAGTTAGTTAGTTTATTTTGAAGCTTGAGCGAGGAAGCCTGACGATTTTATATTTTTTAGATAAGGTATACTGTACATAGAATTTATTATTTTTTACAAAGACTGCACAGCACAAGAAAAATCAAGTAACATACCAAGCTAAAGAATTAAAAAGAAAAAATAAGACCAAAAACAAAAATGGAACATATTCATCACTGATCTGAGTACAAATGTATATTTACCAAAAAAACAAAATTTAACTGGCCAGCAACTTTTAATTCAAAAACGGTTCCATTTTTAGAAAACCCAGCCCCGTGTATGACAACCGATATGGAACGTTAATTAAATTTTTAAATCCGTCCCTTTGCTTAGTCCGTTTTTCCGCTTCTATGAAAGAAAAAAAAAATACTTTTTAGTTTAGTGATGGTCATTTATTTATTTACTACTTTAACTAATAAGACATTATTTTACAAAATTATTTTAAATACTTACCGACTACTTCATTTCCTAACAAGTACATAAATTTCATTGAGAAGCGCAATCCAAATCTAAATAATGAAAATTTTTCAAATCGAGCCAGTCGTTTCAAAGCAAATCCAAACAAACAAATCTTTCCTGTTTATGTATCGCTCAGTACCTAAATACCAGAAATTATTGCCTGAATGAAAAGAATTACTTAAAAAGTGCTACAATATAACATAAATTTGGTAGGTACTTATGTGAGTTATTAATTGCTTTTGCAATGAAAATTTCGAAGCATGTTTTCCAAATTCAAAACGTGCAAAAGTTACCGATTCAAATATCGAACAACCCTACTTCAAACTTTTCTTTTTTTCTTCTATGCCAACGGTAATGGGCTCCGTACATATTGGCTCAAGCCAATTAGTACGAAACTGCGGCCGATTGATTGGCCTCGAAGAATATTGTACCTAGTTAGTGGAAACTTCTATTTAATAATCAGAATTCTTTAAAAAATATATATAAAACTACAAAGCATTACACTTAGATCCAGAGCTACCAACGAAGTAAAGGTTCAGAGGGTCACGTAGGTAAATTGTTTGTAAAAATTGATTGAAATTAAATTTTTATGATATTGAGCTGGGAGCTTACAGTAAGACCTGGTGGGAATGTGCCCAGGATCGGGAGAAGGTCGCGGAGCTGAACACAAAGTTCGAGAGATCTCCCGTGACCTCCTTGCAAACAGCCGAGATGGACACCGGCGGGGTTTTAGTGGGTGCGAACCCCACATAACCTTGCGACTCCCCCCGGGGTCGCAGGGTACTCGTTAGGAGTTTCCCCGCCTAAAAAAAAAAAAGGATTGGGAGAAGTGAAGAAAGGGGAAAGAGGCCTTTGCCCAGCAGTGGGACGAAACAGGCTGCTAAAAAAATAGTTATTGAAAGCATTCGGAAATTATTGCTGCTTCATAAGGAACACAACCACAGCAGTACATGCCCTAATAAAAAAACCAGCAAATGTTTTCCAATGCTGCCATGATGGACGGGCTGACGATAAAAGTATGATGAGCTGAATCACTCCTTAATAATTTAACGACAAGTCAAAAACAGGTAGTATCAATGTTCATTAAACGAGCAGTCACGATAAATTATTGAACGTGTAGTTAATTAGCACCAATTCAGGTTAATTTATGAAGTGCCAATATAATTACTGTACAAAGTAAATATATGTATAATTTGAAGCCTAAAGCTCTGATTAATGCATCAAGCGATAATGTACTGGTAAAGTGCAAGAATTTCTTGTGAAATAGTATGTACTAGAGGTTGCCCCGCGGTTTCACTCGCGCAGATTTCTCATAAACACTAAAATCCAGTTTTTCCCGTTCCCATGGGAATTTCGGGAAATCCTTTCTTAGTGCTCACCTACAATCCCTAAGGAACATACATGCAAAATTTCAGCCCGCTACGCCCAGTAGTTTCCGCTCTGCGTTGTCTGTCAGTAAGTCAGTCAGTAACGGAAGAGTTTTATAAATATTGACTAGAGGCTGCCCCGCGGTTTCACCCGCGCAGATTTCTCATAAACACCTAAATACCATTTTTTCCCGTTCCCATGGGAATTTCGGGAAATCCTTTCTTAGTGCTCACCTACACTCCCCAACTAACATACTTTCAAATTTTCAGCCCGCTTCGCCCGGTAGTTTTGGCTCTGCGTTGTCTGTCAGTCAGTCAGTCAGTCAGTAACGGAAGAGTTTTATATACTGGGTGTTTCTGACAAGGCGGTAATAAATCAAAGGAGGGATGCTGCTCATCATAACTAACAACTTTACTAAAGCAACATGGGTCAAAATCTCAAAAAAAATAACAGCTGTTCCATACATTGGTTCGATCAGCTGACGGGGTCAATGTACGGGACAGATGATTTTTGTTTTGAGATTTCGACCCATGTTGCTTTGGGAAAGTTGTTAGGTATGGTGAGCAGAATCCCTCTTTTGATTTGTTACCGCCTTGTCAGATACACCCTGTATATTGATTAGGATGCTGTTATTCCTCTGTTACCTTCATTATTTAATTTTTATTGATGTTTCTAAAAATTGTAGTCGAGTTAAGTTTTTTGAATTATTACACTGGCAACACTGCACACTGAAATTTTGACCGAAAGGATTAAAGTGATGGATGCTTATTGTTGGCGGCAAACATATTATGTAGCTTATAATCACAGTAAAGGACTTTTGTAAAAACAGAAAGAAGAAGGGACGATGTGGTGGAAAAACTGTTACAAAATCTAATTGATGATGATTAAGCCTTTAACTCCTCGGGGAGCATAGGACCTCAACAGTCTTCCTCCAGACTTTTCTGTCCTGCGCTCTTTCTTTGGCGTCGGTCCAGGTCATCCGTGCCGCCCTGAGTTCTGTCATGATAGAACGCTTCCAGGTTTCAGCGGGGCGACCCTGTCTTCTTCGGCCGCCAGTAGGGTACAAAATCTAATTAAATGTTCAAAAATTATTACTTACCTACTTGTTTTTTTTACTCATAAACATTTCATACCTGGAACAAAATAAACAAATTTAATATTAACACCAGAGCTATCAAAGAAAATCTATCTGTCATGCAAATGAGAGTGTATTACAATAACTCAAAACAGACAAATTGTATTAAAATTAATTAAATTCAAAACAATACTTTACATCATGGAACATAATTTTTTATCGGTTAAGGTTACGAACGCACAGGCGGTTTTATTTCCGCGCGGTGTCAAAGTTTGTTATTTAATTTTCAACCTTATTCATAGGCACCGAACGCACAAGCGTGTGTTTACGGTTTTTTATCTTATATTTATGTTACATAAAATCCGCGCGGCAAAAAACCGCCTGTGCGTTCGTACCTTAAGTAGGCAAGTTAACTTTTACTAGATTTCCCTTCACAAAATAAGTTGGCAAGCCAAGCAAAATTCTCCTAGCTTTTTCCTAACACAAAATAACCAAACTTTATTCATTATTCGTCCACCTGTACACTGTGACGTCACCGAACAGGGATGCCACCGGCGGGGATCATGTTTACACTGGCTAACAGGGTTGCCTCTCGTGTTTTATTCAGCACCCATGACCTAGTTGTAGCGACCCTGTTTGTACTATAATATGACTTGTCGAGTAGGTACTAGATTGGCTTTGTTTGCGACACTTTGGCTTAGGTTTTTTGGGATGTTAGTACAGAATACCTAATAGTAGAATGAGTACAGAATGTAAGCTTGTTTAATCTGTAATCTATGTTTTAGTTCAATAAAATTGATCCTTTTTTTTAGGCGGGGAAACTCCTAACGAGTACCCTGCGACCCCGTGGGGAGTCGCATGTGGGGTTCGCACTCACTAAAACCCCGCCGGTGTCCATCTCGGCTGTTGGCAAGGGGGTCACGGGTGATCTTTCGATCGTTGGGTTGTTCCTGTTTCGACCCACGGACTTTCTACCCACGATTATTTTTTCCGTTTTCAACCCATTTGTATGCCTGTTTCAACCCACAATCAATCCAACATAAAATAATCATTATTTTTGTCCGTTTTCTACCCATTCATAGTACTGTTTCAACCCGCTGTGCAATTCCTAATTTTGGAGAGTTTGCAAAACATGATCATACTAATGTTAACTGCGATAGCACTTCACAAAACACTTACCTACTCGTACTAACAAAAATTTTGTTATGTTCAACTCCGCGACCCATATAAAAATTGATCCTTGCACTAGTTCGAAAAATGTTTAGAAAATACCTGGGCTGACATTCGCGCTGGAACAAGCGTCTATGTCCGCGCAGGTATTTTCTATACATTTTTAGAACCAGCGCAAAGAAGCGGTGTTGCCAGCTTTGTTCGTGAAAACGCCCTTACAATCGATTATCTGAAAGATCCAAACACCTGTGACCATTTATTACATTTATTTTGAAGGTCTGCTGACCTGCAGCGAATGTGGTTCATGCGCTGCAAAACCATTGCTGCTTTTATGGGACCTCAACAGAACATGCCTTAAAAAAAGCAGCAACGATTTTCGAGCACTATCTCAGTCATTGAATTTATATTGTTAAATAGGTTAGTATGAGACTAACTCTCCTGAGAGCACATCAAAGAAGTTTTTAATAATTGGCAGATTTCAGTTGCTGTAGCCTTATACAACCGTATTTTTACTTCTTCAGAAAAGCAGCAACAGCAACGATGAGAAAAAGAAAAACCACAATCTCTAACAACTACGATCTCAATAGAAAAACGGGAAAAAGACCATACCAAGATCTTAATAATAATATTCTAGCCTCAGCAACTTTACTATTGAGCTGTTTTCTTTAGTAACTCGAGCAGCAAAGAAAACCTTACCTCTAAAGGCAATTCGCAACCATTTTGAATAAAACATTTTTCAAGACGGCTTTGAAAATTACACCGACCAACGATTATGGGTGCAAACAAAAACAAATATTTATTCCTGCAATATGCGGTTTTATTACTATAAAGGTTGGGTTGAGTTTCCCGTATGCTAAATTGCGGTGAGGCAAGCATCTGGTTATTAGGCTTGGTGCACATTTAGTGCTTTTGATAGTTGGCCTTCCTATGCCTACATATTTACCGTTTTATTCATACAGATACAGTACATTTTAAGTAGCGTTACTGGATGTCTACTTCTCTGGTTTGTTGTATGGTAAATACGTGACATCCAGTCTAAATTGACATACGTCAAATAACTAAAATGCTCTTTAACTTTTTATGAATAACAGGGTTAATGTTTAGTTTGTTAATAAAAAAGAAATTCTTAATGTGCGAACAAATCTCTAACATAATATAATAAACTTAATAAGAAGAAATTTTTAATAACGAAATATTAACAGAAAATAAAAATGGTCTCAAAATCACTAAGTACACATAACTGCAAACTTATCCACGAAAATAAAGGTGGCGATGTTTTTTAGCTGTTCTTAGGATGTCATGAATACCCTGATATAAGCTACCTATTAAACTAGCATAATACTAACACAACTGCGAAAACTACCTCTCCGTAAAAATATAATATTACAATGTGCTCTAGCCTTAACTCAGTAGAAATATAAAAGTTTTTACGCAATAAATAATGCATCGGCAAATGGCTACGAACTTGCGTTCGGATTTGCGAGGTTTCATGAAAATATTAACATAACGGACTGTCCGAATTAATTGTATCTATACTAGGCTGTATTCACGTAGAAATCTGGTTGCCAGCGATGGTAGGCGCTGGTTCAGAAAGATCTTTAGATGTAGAAGATAAGACATAATTTTTTTTTTTTCTGTAACGGGTGGAAATGCCTACCACACTAAAACCCCCCGGCGGCCGTCTTGGCGTTTTTGGGAAGGACCCCGGGAACCACACATTATTAGCGTTCGAAGTTCTTCACACGATCAGCTGCTATCAGCTTCGTGCTCGGGGAGAGCATTTTGTTCCCTCCCCGGGTCGCCTTTGGAGTTGTGGCGGCACAGTCCCACAAGCAGTGCCGCCGCCCATCTTGGGGCCGTTTGATGAGTGTGTCAGGCCCTTTACACCCACGAACCCAAAGAAAGACTCCTTTTAGTCGCCTCTTGCGACAGGCAGGACATACCGTAGACCTATTTTTACTCCCAGAACTAAAGGGCTTACATTAATTTACCTGCCGGTAAACTACAATTATATAGTTCTTTTGGTGAAATATCGTTAAAGTGGCAGTGATGTTGAAGGATGGCCAAGTGCTATTACGGCGTTACGGATTAATGGAGACCTACCACCGTCACTGAACACCACCGAAAACATAATAAAAGGTAGTGAATAATATACACTTTCCAATTTTCTTTCGGGAAACAGCAAAACGTCTTAGCGCGGATAATCCCGCGTCGGCACGCATTGTTGTGTTTGTAGAAAGGGCGCTTAGCGTGTAATCAGCTACGTAGTTAGGGTGCCATTGTTGACTTTCCGTGGAACCCGATACATGACTTGGTTATGATGTGTTTAGACATCATAAAAGAAAACTTTGATTCTCTGTCTTTTTTATAAGCAAAAAAAAAAAACAGATTAATGGACTAAAAAACAGATTCAAGGAAAAAAAACATATTATTCAGGGGGTAAAAAACTAGTGGGTAAGTGAATACAAGTGGTCATGAGATCCCATGAGTGTCGTAGAAGGCGACCTAAGGAAACAGCTGAAGAACCGGTGCCAGTGTCCTTTGTTGAAAAACTTGAAAAGCAATACTGCAATTGCCAACCCAACTGCCAATCCCAACGACTATGGGAAATGTTGATACTAGGCTCCAATAAAATCAACAAAATAAAGAGAACCCAAAAACCTTGAGTCAAAAATATCGTTCGGAAATATTGACTGGCTCTTACACCCGAATATTTTTATAAGTCGAACAAATATTATCTTTTTCCGCCAAATTAGTTCTGCTCTACGATAATCCAACGAAAACAACGTTGCCCTCGCTAGCGTTGTTTTTCTGAGAACTTGACTTGCGGTGTTAGGAGGTTAAGATGGTACTCCTAAATTTACAGGTATTCTTTTTAGGTACCTACATCATCGTCATGGTCACAACCAAAAGACGTCCAGTGTTGGACATAGCTTCCCATAAAAAATTGCACAGGGACATACATTTTTGTGCTTTGCAGATATCTCCACGATTTGCAGCGGAGTTGACAGCGCAGTATGAAAGTTTTTCTTTCAACGAAAGACACTGTTGCTAGTCCTTTGGGTTCCAAGTAGCCTTTTTCGACAAAGACGAGGTGTGGTATTATATGTCACTATCATTTTCCTCGACTATCGAATCAAGATTCGCAATTCCAAACGTAGCAAGGTAACAAAAAAACTAAAAATAAACTGGTAACAAAAAAATTGTCGCCTAACGCCCCGCAGCGGGGTGGATGCGTGAGAATGGCAGGCGTAATGATACATTTTCGGGATGCACCGAATATGGGGGTGACAGGGGTGGCAACAGGGGGCCCGGGGTGACACAACACTGAGTCCGCATTGCAGGAAGAAAAGTGGCGAAGTGGTTTGTGTTTTGTGTATGAACGTTTGCGATAAAGTCTTTTTTGGACTTTTCTTAGCTTACCTGATGTTTTAGTTCATGACAAAGTTTTTTTAAGAATTTACTGGTTTAACTGACGCTTGTTATAGAAGAATATTATTTTTTATAACTTATTTACCAATCAAAAGCTACGGATTATTTTAACAGCATTACAAAAAAACTGATGGTCACTGCTATGTGTATTTTAAACGTTATTTAAATAATGTATTAATTGTATTTACTTTAGTATCTTATAATATCCGATTGGTATATTTTCTATGATTTAATCAAAAACATTGTAAATTTTTTCAAGACGGATGGCTTTTACACTGTGACTTCGGAGGTCCAGGTTCGATCACCAGCGGGGATGATCATTGTTATGTATGATGAATATTGAATATCGAATATGAAATAATACATTTGGATAAGTTTATATTTGATGTGAAAAAAATATCACGCATCTGAATACAGTAGATTTTTTTACAAATCTCTCGCCTTTGCAAAAGTTTACGAACGGCCAAAAAGGGGGACACTTCTGTGAGGGAGGCAATATGGGGGGGGTATTCTTTTGTGCAGCACCCGAGGTGAGCCGTCTTGTTTTGAAGTGCGAATGCGAGATGATGTAGTATAGTTTTGCTAGTTTTAGAGTTACGAAGATTTTTAATACGCCACCCTCTGCGCCCCGCCATTTACCTGGACGACTTTATGTTGACCGCATTTTGCTTACGGTTAAAGTTTTAAAAGATGATATCTTGCTGTTAAGATGCGAAAAAAGCATCACACTCGAGCCGAGAGCCGCAAACTAGGTAGAACTTGGTTCTAGGGTGTCCAAACATAGACTTACAGACACAAAATTATCTTTTATAATAATATAAGTACTAACAAAAAATCTTAAATAAAATAAAAAAGGCGGCCTCACGATCTATCGCTCGATTCCATCCAGGTAGGACCTACCTAATGTTTATACAAGAATAAATAAGAAAAGATTAAAGGTAACAATTTCAGTGATTTTAATATAAGTACTAACGGGGATCGGGGTTTCAGCAATTCAATCAATTCTAAATCAGCAATTTAAAGCAACTGTCGCTATATTTTAAGTCCTCTGCCTGTCATAGAGCATTAAGAAACATTTCTATTCAGCGTCTAGCCGTATAAAACTCATGAAAGCTGAGATTTCATAATATAATTCATGCAACCGCTCAGCCATAAATAAAGCCTTATAATAAATATTGCGAACGGCTCACGTTATGAATAAAGAACGGCTTTTCTTAGAAAAAAAAGTTATTAAAACTTGCCAAATCGATGTTCTTGCGCGAAAATTTATACCTATGTTTCATGAAGAAGAAAACAGCTATGAACATGATAAAACGTTTTGCTTTTGTACCAAAAGTTTTTTTTTTTTTTTACTTTATCCACAAAATTACAAAAAAAAAAACCAATAGAGTTTCTATTCAAAAAATTCCCCGCAAACAAAATAACGCCATTCTAAATTCAAATTCAAAAATGGCGCGGCCCTCTAACTTTCTGAGGCAACAATACATCGCGTCGTGAGAGCGTTTAGGGGCCCGTCGAACCTACAGAACCTTATCTCGACCGCCGCAGCCTCGAGCCCGAATTTTGTTAACAACTTCTTTTGAAAATCTCTAAAGAGAGAGATATTAATGATGTATTATAGGTATTGTGATGTTTATAAAGGTTTATGTATGTGAGTAAGAATTTGCAGTAATCATTATAACTACTCAAAATTTTGATTTAAGAGCCAGTTTACAGCGATGCTAGCGCCATTCCCGAAAAAAAAAAATATCTTCGAAAATAAGGAAAATATCAAAAATCGGGCACAGTATGACACTAGATAATGTAGCCTAGTATTTTTAGGGCACGATTGTTTAGCTTTTAGGTTAAAGACCAAAGAAAGCTACATAGTGTTGCTAAACTGTGGCTACTTTTAGTAACAATATATATTTATAATTTTGTTATTTTAGGACTACTTAACTGGGCTCAAAAAATACTAATCAAGATTATCTAGTGTCATACTGTGCCACATTTTTGATATTTGCCTTAGTTTAAAAGATATTAATTTTTTTCGCGAATGGCGCTAGCATCGCGGTAAACTGGCTCTTAAGAGGAATTGGCAAGTGTTGCAATAAAGAAGAAAAATGGTGACCCCGACAACTTTACTGTGTCAAGTGAAACGCAAATTAAATTTATTATATGATCATCAAGAACAATAGTACAAGAATTTTTAAATCGGTCCAGGTATAGTGTCGCAGCCTATTAGATCTAAACAAACAATCAAATTTCTATATAATATTAGTGTAGGAATACAAAATAACAAACAGAAAAGCCTATAATGTTGTGTTAAATTAAAACTCGAACTTAGCTACAAAAACCATTTACAATAATTTCACTTACTAAAACCGCCGAAAAAAAAAGTTCGCGACATCTCCGTAAAAGTTTATAGCACTTTTTCCAATCTCGAACTAAATTAGTCTCGAAAAAAAAGTCTATCTTAAACGATATATAACCTAAAAGTTTGCCCCAACCTCCACTTCCATGCATGAGGGGAAAAAATACGAACATGCTATCTCTATTACAATATTAGCAATACCATTCTGCTGAGTGAAAACGACCCGTATTTTCTAAAAGTCAGAGTTGAATTAAGTGACAAAAATAGCTTGGGGTAGAGAAATTTCTTACGGGCTCCAAAATTGCCACTCCACTTTTATATCTTCTGTCCTTGTTGCAAGTATTTGTATGTATGGTTTTACTGACTAGATCTAATTTAAAAATTGTGCTACCCAATTTTAAATAATATAAAATACAAATTCTAAACAATTTTTTTTTTCATCTACTATTTTTTATCCTAATTTATTTTATGTTTCTGTTTTCTGTTTTCTTTTTTCTGATTGGTTTAAAATTGTGTGTGTGTCATAGTTGTAGCAAATAAGATGTTTCTGTCTTTCTAACTGAGGGGTTCGTATTTTGTGTAAGTACGCAAAAATTCGAAAAAAAAACGGTCCTACAACAAAAAGGAGTTAAACCTGGTCTAAATCACTAGGCTAGGTTTAAATCAATAATTAGTCATACAAACTGGCGAGTTGGACCTGTTCAACATTTTGTGGTAAGGGGGTAATAATTGTATGTAACATAATATTATATTGGTCAAAGGTCCGAGTTTGATTCTTGTGGGGAAAACAGCGGGGAAAACTGTTTAAGACGGAGGGTTTGATTCCGTAGGGGAAAACAGCATGGAAAACTGTTTAAAATGGTAAAAATGGTAACTATAAATTATAGAAAAAATGTAAATTAACAAACTTCGTGCTTATACCTAATGGTAGTGTAATTTAATTTTTTTTTTTACTGTTAACTTTTCATTATGTTATGTATTTGTATGACACATTGGAAGAGTCAGAGTCTCCTAATACAGGTTTTATACTTAAAATGAGACTCTATGTTGTATTGTAATGACAAAGAAGCTAATAAATTATTTATTTATTTATTTAAAATGGAGGGATATCCATGCTTTTTTCTTGGAACTGGGTGTATTTATATGTGGTTCGTATTCTTGATTAAACCTATATGGTTATAATATTCTTGATTGGGTCAAGTGACCTAAAATCATTTAAATTTACTAATAGCTGAATTAGTGTGAAAATAAGTATTTCTCAAAAGGAAAAAGGAAAAATTCAGCGATACCGTTAAAACAAACTTTTAATAGTTAAAATTACAATTGTTTACTAAATAATAAATATATAATCTGAGGACTCATTTAATTTCAGGAACAGATACCGTTTGTTGTCACCAGCAAACAAAAGCAGTCTATTGCTTTACACGTACACTTTACACACAATCTTAAAAATACATTTAAAAAGATTTAGCAGATGACATAACTACTTAAATTGATTTTTAATAAAAAATGCAAATCATGAAAAAATTGTCTGTATTCTTGACAGGCAGCATCTTTATGTATGCTTTTTCTAATCGTTTTTTAAATGCCAGTTTAAAAAACCAACTCTAAACTCAATTGAGTCTATTTACTTATCAAAAAGGTAGCTCAAAACAAAAAGTGATATAAAATATAATAAACCTACTTTCCTTGTTGTTTAATCGGTTCAAAAATGTTCGAGCACAAAAAGAGGGAATCTTTAACTTCACAACTGCAGTTAGAAAGTAAATACAATTTATAATGTAAATCTCAATTTGAGAAAATTATTAAAATAAATAACAATTTACGTCTAAAGATACGGTAAAGGTACCCAATATCGGTGCCTCGACGAACAATAGCTTTCAAAGCTGCGTCGAGGCGAGAATGGAAAGCTAACGATCTAAATAGGAGCTTTCGTCGACTCATAGCGGAGCTTTATACACTAAACAATTGTCTCTTTCGGACGCTTCGTCTTTTTTTTGCAATTTTTCTTTTAGCTTCAGTTGTAATAGTTTTCTATCGTCACAATGTCTTGGCGGGAAATTCGTTGAAAATGTCTTTTGTTTTTTTTTTTTTGCTGTCGGATTATACTGACTGAGTTATTTCTCGGATAATGGATGTCAAAGATAATTCTCTTGTGGATGGGATTATTTTATATATTTTTTAAATAAATTTTGTACTACTAAAATAAAAAATGATAAGTCTTTCTGGGCACCCTAGGTAACTATTTAATATAATCTGTGAGTGCCCTAGGAACTATCTAATTTCTTTCTGAAGCTCTTGAGTGTTATTTCGGAATTAATTTATTATTATTATTATTTAGTAAATTACTCTTAGCCATTTGAAAAAGCAGCACCCGGATTGGTCCATTAAATAGCCAATAATGTTTGGTCTATTAGATCAGAGTAGAGTCGGACGTTCCATTATAAGCAGTAATATTTCATCAGTTGACCATTACAGCAAAAATAGGATTTTGCTTCTGTTGTCCGCTTTCCCGCCTTAACAGACTGAGACGTTTTAGGGTTGGCGCTCACTGAAATCTTTTACGTCACAATTTACGGATAAGCGTTGCATCTTAGCATCTTTAAATGCAAAAGAAATGGAGTCCAACCACAAAAAATAACAATAAACCGATTTAATCATCACAATGAGGTTTAAAAAAACAAATTGTTCCTCGAACGGATTTGTGATTTAAACCCAGCTGACTTTAACGATGTATAGTTAGACCAGGCATAATTTTTTTATGGTTAGACTGTAGTGGTAGTCTATAAGCTTTTGATTTACGAATGCAAATTATATTTATTTTGTTTTTTCAATTATTATCATCAACTACAAGATTTCAATGTAAAAATGCGTCTTTCAACACCCAGCGCACGGCTACCCTAACCCTCCACCTCGCGGCAACCCGGGGATTTTCATTTAAGTTTGAAAATTGCCCGCGCGGCCTCCGAACGCGCAAATTGTGCCCGGGATCGATAATGGGATTGCAGGTGCGATCTTCTTTGAGAAGGCGCCACCCTGTAAATCTTGCGAGATAGAAAAATAATGTTTCGGAAATTGTCTGCGAGATTTATCATCGTGCAAGGCGTAGAGTGTTCGAGCAAAATTGTTTCTCGATTCACGCGTCACAAGGGTGTGTGTGGACGTGTAATGGAGATGATAGTTTGGACGTCTTTTGTTTTGTAAATACCGTCTTCGCTTCGATTTTTAAAATAGTTAACACTGGCTGATCGATTGAGTACTGCCAAACTTCTGATATTGAACCTTCAGTAGGTATTCAATTTTGGAATCCCGCGTTTGTTTCTAAACATTTCGTAATTACAACCAGCCAGTTGACATCAAAGCCAAGCTGCCAAGGGTCATCCATAATCGAAGGTTGGTAATGACAAAGCCGTTGATGACAGCTCGACGAATCGTTATCACAACTTGATTAGAAAATCGACTAAGACAAATAATGATTAGGATGTTTAGTTTAATACGTAATATTTATTTCTACACATTTACTCTGGTCTACACTAATATTATGGAGTGGAAAAATTTGATTGTTTGTTTGAGTTCTTGTATGAATAGAAAGGACTTGATTGTTTGTTGGAATCGAATACGCTCCGAAACTTACGTACCGTTTTGAAAAAATATTTTTCCGTTTTCCGAACTTTGTACCGCCTCACAATTCTTATACGTTTACACAATAATAATAATTATAGCCTTTGAAGCTAAATCAATTTCGAGAATATTCCTTAGCTTGTTCTATATGGATAACGGGACAACGTAAGATTTCAATGGTGAAATAATTTTTCATATCAGTCCTAATAGTTCGGTGCAGTTTCTTAAGGTAATAACGTTCTAATAAGACCTGTTTTGAACCCTGTGCCAAAGGATTTACAGACAAGTTTGAATTGTTAGCATGTCGGTAGTTATGTTGCGCCTTGCCTAATATGCGCTGGTCCTAAATGTGAATTTTCAACAAACAGTGCATAAGCTTACAAACATTAAACTCCAAAATAAACCCACTAAAAGGCGGGCACGGATATTCGCATAATCACGCAGCGCGATTATTCCTTGTGAATCTTCAACAAATTCGTATACCAAGTTTATATTCTACTTTCTTAGGAAAAACCTTGAACAAGATATTAACTGACGAAAAAAAAGGATTTACATAAAAAGAAAGTTTTTCCGTTTTTCCCAAATTATGATTCAATTAGTATTAGAGGACATTCAAAGGGAAAGCTTTGGATTGATACGCCTTTGTGCTCCGAACCAAAATAAGTATCTTAGCTTTGTCGTGCCTTCGGCTGTTCAGTGCTCGAGGAAAAGACGAGAGGACTTGACCCGGGCTCTGTCGTTTGTTTTATAGGAGGCTATGTATTTCAGAGACCTTTGTTGGGAAACCCATGCAAACTTAGCTAGTGATTTTTGGAAAATAATTGAATATCAATATCAATATATATAAAACTCTTCCGTTACTGACGGACTGACTGACAGACAACGCAGAGCCGAAACTACTGGGCGTAGCGGGCTGAAATTTTGCATGTAGGTTCATTAGTGAGTGTAGGTGAGCACTAAAAGATTTCCCGAAATTCCCATAGAAACGGGAAAAACTGGATTTTTGTGTTTATGATAAATCTGCGCGGGTGATACCTCGGGGCAGCCTCAGCAGATTCTATAACAAGATCCCAGAAGAAATTTTGATCCTGAATGATAATGAGTTTAAAACTCGTATCAAAAAAGTTCTGATTAAGAAAGCTTATTACAATATTGATGATTATGTAAACGACAAAGACGCATGGAAGTAGTCTAGCTCTGCACTTAAGATGTTTTTCATTATTTCATGTAATTTCATTTTTATTTATCTGTATAATGTGCATAGTATTGTCACTTAATTGTATTGTAAATATTGTAATATCACAAAACAAAAAGAAAAAAAAAAGAGAGATAAATTGTAAAGTAGAGTTTGTTACCCCTTTCTTCTCTACGCTGTAAAATCATTGCGAAAGGGAGTAGAATCATTTGACAGAGGAGGGCTCGTTTGGGGGCCTCTCCAGGCGACTATTGTCGTAAGGCAAGGCAAACATTTGTTTACCTGAGCCAATTGGTGGGCACCCTGAACTACCTCGCCTCTCACAGTATAGGATACTTCACCAAATAAGGTATCAATAGCGATTAGATTATATGTAGTCTAATTGACTTTCAATAAGTGATATCTTGTATCCTATATTGAATAAAGAATTTGACTTTGACTTTGATTACAATGTGCGACTTTCGCAATAGGTTTACTTAGCTGGAAGAAATTCAAAAAAAAATCAAAATTATTTATTTACTCAAGCAATTACAATTAACATTTTCGACACTCTTCCTTTAAGTTAGAAACCTGTGTTGGAAGAAATCACTATAAGTGATAACATCGCCAATTGCAATCAATTTAAATTTAAGAAATAACAACGCATCACACTCAGAGCCCCTTATTAGGAAGAACCTGTATCTAGGGCGTCCGAAACATTACAGAGGCGAATATAACACCCAGACCGGAAACAAACATCGATATTCATCATAACAATGTTCGCCCCGCCGGGAATGGAACACAGGTGCACACGCGTAATTAGTCCACATCAATGCCAACTGAGCTACGGAGCAGTCTAATACAGTGGATGTATAACTTTATTTTATTCAAGCTGACCGACAATCATCATATCGCCGTAGAATAAGCTTACGAGATTTTATACTACTGAAATCGTAGTAAATCGATGCTTTTAGTAAATAACTAGAGGCTGCCCCGCGGTTTTTCCCGCGCAAATATCTCATAAACACAAAAATCCCGTTTTTTCCCGTTCCCGTGAGAAATTTTGGAAATCCCTTCTTAGTGCTCACTTACACTCCTCAAAGAACCCACGTGCCAATTTTTAGCTTTCTACGCCCAGTAGTTTCGGCTCTGCGTTGTCTGTCAGTCAGTCAGTCAGTCAGTAACGGAAGAGTTTTATATATATTGATTGAGTTAATACAACAGTAACAGGTATTCTTTTCTACACATTATTGCTTTCTTAGACCTCTAATAAGAATTGTTTTTCCTCTCTATGGTCAAAGGAACATTTGCCAGTTCATTACGCGTTACAGATTCCTTTGAGTTCCTAGTTCGCTGTGCCGTGAAACCTTATAGCTTTGGAGTGTGTGTAGTTTGTTAGAAACGTGTAGCCGAGCGAGTTTTCCTTTTATTTTTACTAGTCGACCCGGCAAACTTCGTACCGCCTAACCTATTACTATATCGTGCATGTATTATACTTGTAAACCTTCCTCTTGAATCACTTTATCTATTAAAAAACCTCATCAAAATCCGTTTCGTAGTTTTAAAGATTTAAGCATACATAGGGACAGACGCGGGAAGCGACTTTATTTTATACTACGTATTGATATTGTATACAGGCTGACATGGCGAACTTCGTACCTTGAAAGTAACAAGGAAGGATTCTATATGTCGTAGTAAGATTTGATAATAAGGTTTTTTGCAAAAAAAACTAGGGATTTTGCGAAAACCCGGATAATTTGATATAAGCATTACTTTTTTTTAATCATCCTGACATAAAGCAGTTTTTTTGCAAAAAACCTAGTATAATTGAAAAATCTGAAACCTACCTTAACTCTGATTGGCTAGATTATTGCTTGCTGGTAAACTCTTATTCTGATTGGTTATCAGTAGCGTCAAAGGATATTTTAACGAACCAATCAGAATAGTTTTTTTTGCCAAAAACCTAATTATGAAATCTTACTACGACATATACACCTGGGGATAGTGTAGCTTCGCAACAGTGAAATATTTTTTTTAAGTCCGTTCAGTAATTTCGTAGCCTGTTCAATGCAAACAACCAAACATGAAATAAAAAATATAAAGTAAACAAAAACTGAAAAATTACAAACACGTGTCGTGATGTGACAAACACACATACAAAACGAATCATATTCCAAGTTGTGTGTCGCCATAGCGCTGCTAATGTTGGATATTTGTACCGTTCACCCCCAACCCTGCGGTGGATTAACGTTTCGTTTCTTCATTTTATTTTATACTTTATAACTGAGCGTTTTACTTTCATAGCTATCGTAGCCGTCACGGAAGTACCGGGGTAACTTTTACCTATTAAATATAACCTTTTGCCACACTATTTAAGTAGGCGTTTTATATTTTGTAACTATGTTTAAAACTAAAGAAAAACTGTCTTAAGAAAAAATAGGTGATGCATGTTTTGACCAATAATAAAGAGAAAAAATTTGTTTGTTTGTTTGTATCGAAGCTCCGAGACCACTAAACGGATTTCAAAAATTATTTCATTATTAGGAAGCTACACTTTCCCCGGGTGACATAGGCTATGGAATATTCAAAATCAGAATTCAGGGCGCGCAGTTTTCCGTGTCAGCAAGTGTATTATAAAAAATATATTAAAGTCTCTTACAGTGAAACAGGAACCGAAACCAGTCGGTAAGAAAACCTTAAAACTGAGTTTAAGTAGGATATTATTTCTTTTCCTTCTTTCCGTCACAACCAGTGATTATTCGCCCCGCGAGTTTGAGACATTGCGCGACATTGCCACAAGCAGAAGCGAATCGCGATAAGCGGAGCGAGATGCAAAACGACTGTGACCCCGGATTAAGTGGAGCGAGATGCAAAACGACTGTGACCCCGGATACCTTAAACTTTAAGGCCAGACTCAACTGTCCTGTCACTTTTTTCCTAATTAGCATAGCTTGGAAGTTTTGAGTATTACGGAGTCGTAAAATTGGACAATGGGCGGCCTTAGCGCTCAAAGAGATTGAGCTTACAGGAAACGTAACGGAATTAACAGTCAAGAATTAAGTTATTATTATTGGGATAGTTATACTTATATATAAATTTGTAGACAATTTTATTAAACCGGATTCGTAAAGACAAAAATCTACGTTTCATAGGCGCTTGTCGCTCCGCTTATGTTTATGGCATCTAAAGATTAAGGGAGCATTTACGAAGAAAATTCTTCGGGGATTTCCCTGACAGATGAACACTGAAACCTTAATTCCATAATTTTGGTAAAATAATGGTCGGAAACAAGGTGTAGCTTTGCCTAATGAGAAGACATTTATATGATTAATTAGACATTATTATGAAACCTAGATATTTTTTTACGCTTCTTTATTGTTTTACACGTCGTCGTATGTAAGTTTTATGTACGAGAAAATAGACATTACTGAAAGCTTACAGAACTTAGCAAAACCACAGAATATCTAATAGCAAAACATGAGAAAAAACTAAATAAAAACTATTGCTTCAGATCGTTGCACCAGATTTGGAACCTTTAATCAATGCAGTAGTACCGGATACAGTTATTTCTTTTTCGAGTCAAAATGTCAGTGCAAACGCAAAACGAACCCCATCTAAAAAGAGATTCAAAATAAGAACACGCAAAACGGCATAATTCCTTAACCCGTTCCATGCGCAAATATAACACGAAAGTTCTTTCACTTTGCAAATTAAAAATGGCCAGTGCTGTCCAAAGGCACAGAGCGGTCCGCACCTAAACCGGGAAAGAGTAGCGAAAAAAGCAACATAAAACACGTAGGAATTAGAGGGTTAGTCCTGGCGCGGTTTTATTCAGCCAGATTTTGAAATATGCCAGATTTTTAAAAACAGAATTATTTTGAGAAGCATTATAACTATAATTTTCAACCACAAGAGGTTTGCTGGCTGTTCATCGGTCTTCCCCCACACATTGCCAATTCGGCAAAGGGAGAAAAAATGTGTGGGAGGTTTTGCCGTATTCGCTATGCATGGCAGGCGAGTTGGCGATCGCAGTATGGATGGCTCTTCAAGTATTTCAATGAATGATGCTTTCGAGTGTAGCCTTAGTCGCCTACAACTTAACAATACAATTGGCTAAACCTGTCTAGCTAAGGCAACTAAAGAGACAAATCTTTGAACTGTGGTGAGCAGAGCAAGCACATGACCGTTTATTAATACGATCTCTATGGGGGTGTACGTTTAGTCAGCAGTGGATGTCATTCGGCTAACATGGTAATGCAGATTCTAATGAGATACTGAATTTAATAGAAATAACGTTCGTGTTTAATTATAAAATACCTAAATCAATTGTATTGTAACTCTGTTAATTCTTTTGATTGCAATAAAGAGTATAAGTATTTCTATTCTATTCTATTAATTATATTTTTAGTGCTATAATTTCTATATCGGCACTGAAGAAGTTAATGTACCGTTTAAAACTGTGGTCCACGATGTAGCTACTTCTACCAGGGCATGCAAAATGAAGCATGTGTAGGCTTGGGTAACTCCGGACAAGAAGACTTAAATGAGCTGGATCCTTTTCCGGATCATAAAATCTGAATCACTCCACAGTTTTCTTATCGAGCCGGATCCCAAATAAGTCCGGAGCGAGAGCTCGGCTCGGACGAACTCGCACGTCACGTCGTCTCAGACTTCTGAGGAAGACTGGGATGGGATGGGAATAAGAATAAGATTAGGATCGTTCGGATACTGCGCTCGCGCTCGCTCGGCCCGGTGGCGGCGGACGGCGCGGCGGCGGCGGCCGCGGGGCCCGGTCGACGATTCGGTCACACCCACTGTCAATGTTCGCGCGAGATTTGATGACTCGCGCGAAGTGCTTGGAGCGTATGGGAATCGGAATAAGAAAGGGGACCCGGCTCGATAAGATGAGTAGAATCCCAGAGCGGATCCGGACAAGATAAGTCCAATCCCTCTCTGGAGCTGGGAGTACCCAAGTCAAATCAATAAGCATGTGATTGCGAGGTATCCCATTACGCGGGAAATACGGCGTTGGCGGCGTTTTTGCTTTCATCGGCTCTTTTTTACTCCTCCAAAGGCATCAATGAAAAAATTAAAAAGTGTTTAATGGTAAGTGGGAAATATGCCAGCACTTACTGGAAATTTGCATTTAAACTAATGGTTGCAAACAGCGCACTGAAATATGGGTCAGTAGTAATACTACTTTGGTTCGGTTTCTATAGATAGAGGTAGCAAAAAAAACTTGATTTTATTTTAGGATTATGTTACTATTATTGCCTAAATTTTGGTCGGGTAATATTAGGTCTCTTATATCTCGCCTGTTTTATCTATTGACAAATAAATGCTAAATTTAAAGGACTTGTTTTATTTTAAAAAGTTTATATGTACTTACCTAGGTAAGTACATATAACTTTTTAAGTAAATAATAAAGCGATACCACTACAAAAGTTCTAAAGAAAGCTTTTGTAGTGTAATTAAGCTATAACTTGAGTTATGATCGGTCATATTAAATGCTTATTTAAATGCTCCTACTTTAGCGAATCGCTTTTTAACCCGTCATTTCTCGCAGAGCAGCGGCCATGTTTTTTTCCCGGGATCTAATCTAACCCTGCAGTCGTAGTGACGTTTGGAAACCGACTATCCGATCCGTTCCGCTAATGGATTTTTATTGGATCGGTTCTTATTAAAAATTCACTCGCACCTCGGACTACGATGGTTGGGTTTTAATTGTTTTAATTTCCCTGCACTTAGATTTTATATAAGTGCCACTCAGGGCGTTGAATCGGGCCATTTGGTTTGGTGATAATTAAATGAAATGCTAGGCGCTGGCCGTTGGGCGTTTATTTTCAATTCGTGTCCATTTGTGTGACGTGTATCTTTTACTAGTCGACCCGGCGAACTTCGTAACGCCTAACCTATTATTATTTTAAGCATGTATTATACTTATAAACCATCCTCTTGAATCACTCTATCTATTGAAAAAAACCGCATCAAAATCCGTTATGTAGTTTTAAAGATTTAAGCATACATAGGGACAGACGCGGAAAGCGACTTTATTTTATACTATGTATTGATATTGATTAGATCTATTTTTGTAGTTGAATTTTAGAGTTACACTACTTTAAATAAGCCTTAATTTGACTAAATGGTTCCCCTTAAATAATCAGTAAATTTTATCAACAAATTTTTTATTGTTTATAGGTAAACATACAAAGAAATGCTTGATAGATGGTAATAAGTGGTAAAATAATACATCTTAGTTGCAGTAGGTACCTGGTAGCGGCAGAAATATGCTAACTCGAAGCCTATTTCAGTTGTGATTACTTGTGTGATACATTGTGTGTAAATTTGTTTAATAAAAATCAAATAATTATTTTACATATCAATTCTACCACCGCTATCGTAGACTCATTAACTGAACCCAATTCTAGGCACGCCCAAATTGTTCTCAACAAGAATTTTCCAAAACAATTTGGTTTAGATACCTACTTTTAGATAAACGGTTGGGGACATGTTTTTCATTTACATTTTCGGCAACTTTAAAATTGGAGTCGCCGCAATGTTTAGTTTTTGGGTTCGAAATTGAAACTATGGCTGTTTATTTGTCGTTAAGGATACTCCGGCGGTGCGTGGTCTTTTAGGAACGACGACCCTTTGTTTTGCGGTTTTAAACTTTTTGGGTATTTTAGGGTTAATGTGTGAGTATAACTTATATCATTAATACAGTATACCACTTCACACTATACAAACTATTGTCTCTATTTTTGTTTAATTGCAACTTGAAGAGATATAGAAACGAAAATTTGTCTAAAACAGGCGTCAACTCACAAACTTCAGCCGATACGAAACTGAGACTTTACGGAACTGTGTAAAACAATTTGATACGCAATAAAGCGACGTTTTTACGACACTATAATATATTTCGGTCACTGGCGGCAGCTAATTGTAGCTAGACGTGGAGACACATCCCAAGTGGGATCCGACTGGTAACAACCATCCTTATCACACTTTAAGAGGTGTGAAAAGGACAGAGGATCTTTATTGATAGAGTTAGATCCACCGGATGTGCACTAATGAATGTGGTAGCAGTTCGTTAATAAAAATTATGTTACACGTCGCGTTTTTAATGATTTGAGCGCGTTTTAAATGGGTGCTGTCGACGCCCTTTAGCT
The DNA here is from genome assembly GCA_951802225.1 of Euspilapteryx auroguttella. Classification (NCBI taxonomy): domain Eukaryota; kingdom Metazoa; phylum Arthropoda; class Insecta; order Lepidoptera; family Gracillariidae; genus Euspilapteryx; species Euspilapteryx auroguttella. Next base: position 12,521,500 of record OX637647.1, read on the forward strand.
CTGTTAATGATTGGGACGTGTTGCATTTGTTTTTCGGAGGTCAACGAACTAGCTGAACTACAGTACAGCTTCTTTAGATGAGCTTGTTCGGAGATGTGTTTATTAGATTATGGGTCGTTTCCCTATGGATTTACCGCGCGAGAATTCGGTGTTTCGATAGCGCTACTTAGATTTCAGCCACATTGAATCAAGTCCGCTATCGTCCGTTAGTTTTCCTTAGACAAAAGGATGACATTCTATTATACATTAAAAACATAGTATCCTATACTACTTGGTGATTAATGGGCGCCCCCCATGCGTCTTCAATTAAGCGAATGTGAAACCAAAAGTCTACAGATGCAAAGACCAGACCGAAGAGCAGAATACTTTTTTTTACGGAGACAGATTTTCATGCCACTTGAGCCAAACTGCACCCTGCCTTAGGTGGATAGCACTACACACAGTATGGACACTCTGCCTCCCTTAGCAAGTCTGCCCCCCCCGCGTTCGGTTACCCGTAGGTACATTACAGTTCAGTACAAACAGCACGTTTTATCTGACTCACACAAGCATGATACGCGTGCTCGTACACGAGTGCTTCGCTGAGCTCGAAGCAACGCGCTTTTTCCTATGAAGTGTCCGAGGTGCGACCCTGCCGCCGATCAGAACCATCCGTCAACGATGTCTGGGGAGACGATCTCCACAGCATTCCTAAGCGAAGTACAAATCTCACCTTTATGCACAAGAAGCGTAGAGTCCCTCGCCACCGGCAGCTCGCTGTCAGTGAGGGTAGCGTCGGACGCGTTGTCCGACGCCGAAGTGGGCGTGGTCGGCGCGGTGTCGCGGCCGCTGCGCGCGCGCCGGCTTGAGCCTGCGCTGGAGCCGCTGCCGCTACCCGACCCGTATGGGTGGAGACGGCCCAGGCCTGGTGAAGATGAGAAACAAGGTTTAAAAATATGAATTACAAGCTGAGACGGCGAACTCCGTACAGCCTTGCGTTTAGAATTGTTGAGTATATTCTATAGCCTATTTCATCAGGGGATAGTGTAGCTTCCCAACAGAATTTTTGAAATCGGTTCAGTACTCTCAGAGCCGGAGCCCATTCAATATAAACAAACAATCGAATCAAATCTTTCCTCCTTATAATTCTATTTTGGTATGGATATTATTGGTATCCATCAGTAGTCGTCTAAGTATGCAACAGAGAGATGTGAAACGCTACGCTGTACGCAAGCACGCCATCTCTCATTGTGACGGGAAATAGGCTTTCAGGGGCGAAACGGTGCGAAACTAGCGCCACTTCGATAAATAATTGATATCTTCTAAACCACGACCGAAATCAAAAATATGCGTCTTTGACTCCCTAGATAATCTTGCTTAGAACTTTTAAGGCCCTGTTGTGTAGCTCTTAGGATAATGATCTTAGAAATATTCTTTTACGAAACTAAAGTGGCCGCTACAAACGGTTTTTTTCATTGATTTAGAACCTAAAAGCGACACAACAGAGCCTTAAAAATTCTAAGCAAGATTATCTTGCGAGTAAAAGGCGTATATTTTATTTCGTTTATGGTTTAGAAGATATTAATTATTTATTCGGAGTGGTGCTAGTTTCGCACCGTTTCGCCCCTTAATAATCTTTGTCGCACTTATGGAAATGGGTACAAGTCCTTAACCAAGTAGCATTAGCTACTAATACTAGCTTCATGACCCAAGTCGAGCGAAGGGTGGTAAATAAATTCTAAGCAAAATTAAAGCTCTGCATGTAAGAACCTTTTTGACCATAACTTTAGCTTCAAAACTTACGAATACAATGTCACAGTCACATCCATTACTTACTAAAAATAGTAATACTAAATTAAATAGTCCATATCGGGTTACCAAGCCACATAACCACATGACGGCTCATAACTTATGCAGGTTACCTATCTTTATAGTCCAACCTAGCTGGTGTTACAAAGTTGGGAATCAGGTCAAATACTAGCATAGAGTTACTTTATTAGATCAATTTTATTCTTTCTTGGCATTTACTTTAGTGAGACTCATAAAAGTATTTAAGTTTTTATCTCACATGGACCACTAATAGCTAAAATTTAAAGCAGATTTAAATAAAATTCGTATTAATCATCTCAGCCTAAAGACATCCACTGCTGGACCAAGGCCTCCCACACACATCACAACACCGACTGGTCTTGAGCCTGCGCAGCATGACGGACCATATGCCGAATCTTCTGTCACTTTCAATCGCTTTTGACATTTCTATGCGGGAAAATAATAATGTGTGGAAATGATCGACAAAAGTGACAGATAGATACGACAAATTAGACAAATTGTCCGTTATGCTACCACCGCAGGTCGTCTGACTACCTAGCGACCCTCATCCAGTGTAATCCTGCAGTCTTTACCAAGTGGTCTGATCATCTTGTGGGGGGTCTGCCTACTGTGTGTCTTCCGGTGCGCGGTCGCTACTTTATTTGGTATGACTAAAAAAAGGCAATGGGCTATCTTATTAATCAAAGGGAGTTTTGGGGCACCCCACTAGGATTGAGGTGGTAGGTAGCTAACAAAATGGTATAAACATTTTTACTTAACTGATGGTTATTTTTCAAAAACTCTTTTGGGTAGGTAAAGGTAGGTATTACAATTGAAGTTAAGGGTACCGAACATAAGTAGCGTACCTTTAATCAAAGTGAGTACAAATTCTTTGATGTTAAAGCTCCTAAGTAACATTCGTCTCGAAATAAACGGGGAAATCTATAATAAAATGGCTAAGAGCGAAATGGATCCGCACTCAGACGGTTCCGTAGGTATATTATACTTTTTACTAAGTCACAGAGTACCTATATTATACTTTTTGCTAAGTGACAAAAAGCAACTAACTTGGTGCCAAGGCTGACAAGGTCTGGTACTATTATTACGAACGACGACGATAAAATAAGATAATAGATTTGGCATTTTCATATTTAGAAAACCTTATTGTAATTTCGAAATTGACAGAAAAATAGCAGCAGTTGTTTATTAAAAATTATTAGTTTAAAGCATTTAGAGATAAAAGGTCTAGCCGCATGATCATGATCAAATTTAAAAAAATATATTTTATAAAGTTACAAATTTAAATTTATGCTTGATTTGGGCACTTTTAGAAATGGGTGCCTAACCTAGAAAAGCGACTTATCGTCCTTTACAAGGAAAGTAAATGCTTTTGTGATTTCACTTCGTTTGTATACGAGATTTATTTAATATATTTCAATACGTTTTCTTGCATAAAATACTTTATTTGATACAATTAGAACAAGCTATATGTGATATTTTACATTCTGAATAAGTACATTTAATTAAAATGAAATTAAAAAACATACCAGCCTAATAAAATTACTGAATTGCAAATTAATCCCTACGTAATAATATAAATGTGAAAGAAACTCAGTGTGTTACGCTATCAAGAGTAAACTACCGAACCTTGGATAGAAATTGGTGGTTAAACCACAAGACGGAAATAATGATACTTTTTATATTAAAAATCAGGGGATTATGAGATTTAAAGAGAAATGCACTAGCGAAGCCGCGGGGCGCAAATTAAAGTATTTAAATAAAATAACAAGAACCACAAAATAATTACAACAACGGAAATTCAAACTCGGAATAAACTAAAACATCAAGCCAAGAAATATTTGAATCTGGATACAATGTAAGTACACAAACTGAGTAATGAAATCATCGCAGGCTGCCTCATTACGGATCCCTAATTGAGTATGCAGATTGTATACGAAAAGGTATATGAAAATTGTGTCAGACTAAAAATAAAGCCGATTTACACTAGCTTGGCTGACGCGTCAGGCAACTTATTAAAACCAAAATAAGTTGCATCGAGAGGGTACAAAAATGGCCGAATTTTTTATAAATAATATCTGTTTTGTCTATATATTTGTATGTTGCCTGACTCTCAGAAATCTTTACTGTAACAAATGACGAAAAACTAAGGCCATGCCTGCCTGCCTACGCAATTTAAAAAATAATCTAGTCTCCTTAATTTATGTGCCTTACGTTTTTTTTAATAAACTTTCTATTAATTTATTTTACTATACTTAGTAAGTTCTGTAAATGTGATTATAATTTAATGCAATTCTTGCTTGCACTAAGTTTAGACAGCAGTTGACATAGTTTAATTAAATCCTTAATTTTGAAATGTAATATCTTTAAAAAAAAAAAACTTAAAACAAAAAACGTCACGTCACGTCAGCACAGTGTAATCAGGCCCTACGTCTCATTACCCTCTGCGTCTAGATTTTCGTTTTATTTTTTCCCAACATTAAAAATGTTCAAAGGACCTTGTTAGGCCGCTCCTTGGAGGGCAGTAGGGATTAAATTATTTTAATACTTGCTTAATTGGGGACGAAATTGAATATTACAAAAGGAAACAAAAATATGTGTAAGTTTTTTATGTAACTTTAACTACAATGAAAATGTGTTTTTACCGGGGCGCAATTTGGTAGGTAAGTACGTGTCAGACGAATGATATAAACACAATAAATAATTATTACATTTAATAATAACGCCTAACACTCCAGATCCCCTAACTAGGTAGAACCTGTATCTAGAGTGCCCAAACATATACAGAGACAAACATTACACCCAGACCGGAAACAAACATCGATATAACAATGTTCGCCCCGCCGGGAATCGAACCCAGGTGCACACGCGTCTCAGTCCACATCACTGCCAACTGAGCTAAGGAGCAGTCAGGTGGACATATTATTGTTAAAAACAATTGATTAAAACTTCTCATTCTTGCCCCAGCTGACTACCTGGCTGAGCTGTTGGAGCATCCTGGCCTCATCCTCAGTTAGCTGATATGCTCGGATGGCTCCAATATAGTAAGGAAATGTACCATGACTCCAAACATGTGAGCTAAGCACAACAGAAGTATAAGAAGGACCTATTATGTAAATTTCTGAAGTAGAAAAAGTTAACAAGTACAAAATGTAAGATTCCCGAAAGAAAAACATCACATCAAAATCGTAAAAGCAAATCGGCGGGTCGACCTGATTTTGACTGGCTCGCGCAACGTTGCCAAATTGGTCTCCCTTGTTGCCAGATTTGGCAAATACAAATACTTCTCTATATTTAGTGGCGTGGCGAAGTTATGAAGCCTTTTCTGGGAGACTGGAGTTTGGCCAATAACCAGCAGTGGTTGTGTTACGTAATAGTACAAGACGGAAATATCTGATGTTACTGAATATTTCAGTGGACTCGGCGCGGTTAGTTTGTGTGCAGCGATGCAAATGTTTGTTGCAAATTTGTAACTTTTGATGTAAAGCATATTTATAAACGATTTGCTTTTAGAGCTTGTAAAATAATTTCTTTTTTGCAAAAAAAGACCCGCCTTCAACAAACTGACACATACATAATCTGAGAACTTCCTCTTTTTCGTAGTCGGTTAAAATTGGTACTAAAACCTTCTACTGAATGTAACAAATACATTTCTGAAAACCGCATCAAAATCTGTTCAGCCAAACACGAGATAATCGCGGACAATCATACATACATACATACATAAATACAGATCAAACTGATTACCTCCTTTTTTGAAGTCGGTTAATAATGGGTTTCCTGTTTTGTAAGAAATCGTTTTTAGCGAAAGGGCCGCTCATTGCCCTTTTTTAAATTCGAAATTTAACTGTTTTGAATTATTTTTTTTGTGATTTATTTATTTTTGGCTAAAAAGCGTTTTTATCTTATTTATATACAGTGGCGGACACAGACGGCGTAACACTTTTGTCTGTAGTCTTGTGCGCCCTAGACTGTAATACCAAAAAACAAGACCTAAGTATATTGCAATAAAGAAAAACCAGAAGTGTTACGCCGTCTGTGTCCGCCACTGTACCTTATTAAAAAAAAAACAAGTACATTAGTCACTTTTATCAAATTAATATTTAATTACCTCTAAGTATACGTAATCCCACAAAACCACAAGCCAGCTACCTGCACTACGACACAGTTTCAAAAACAATTGCCAGTTCCGAATTTTTTTTTACTCCAAAAAATTCACTTCACAGATTTGTCAGTATCAGTACCCTTTTAGCTTTTAGCTCTCAGTAGCGGAAAACTGTCCTTTCCGACAAGCACTAATAATAATAATAATAATAATAATAATTTATTTATTTCATAAAATATTGTACATAGATTTTGTAGAAAATAAAACCATTTTAAATAACAATAAGAAAGAGACGTGAGCAGTTGACGCTAAACTAGGTAGAAACCTGTATTTCAGCTATCAACAAGTTAAATTGTTTATACATGTTTGTTATAAAATTGTGTAATACTTCTGCCACTAGAAGGTAGTATAATACTACCTTCTAGTGGCACAATAATTGTACATACAATTCGATATTAATTTTCATGAGATAATAAGCTTTTACTTAAATAAAAACATAAAAGCAAAATAACATTACAAAATAATAAATTTTGATTGTTATTTAAGTTGTATAAATAACAAAAACAAATTAGTAAAATAAAATAAAAACTTAAAAAATAAAAACCTAAAAAATAAAAACCAAGATTGAATTTAGTTATAAATAATAAGCATGCCCTTATATCTAAAACTATTTTGTTTAGTGTAGTGTGTAGTGAGTGTACCTAGACCTCTTTTGTGTAGTGTGTAGTGTAAGTGTTTTTGTATGTAAAGAGGTTGCTTTATTTATTATTATTATTATTATTTTTGTTATCGAGAATTTTAAAATTAAAAATGAATACATTAGCTAGCCTGGATAAGTTTTTCAGATTCAGAATAAGAAAGATTACTAAGATAGTCAAATTTTTTTTCTTAAAATAGTATTTTGGCAGATGGTAAATTACTACTTGTTTATCAAGTTTATTGTAAATGTAGGGACCAAGATAGTGAAAGAATCTTTGAGTAAAGGCAAGTCGACAGCAAGGAATTCTAGAACTGAGATACTGGTTTCGACGATTCAATAGCGACTCTGCATCAAAACCAGTGATTGCATGTTGCCTTACTAGTATGGCCTGTAAAAACAATTTACGAACAGAGAGGACATCACAGTCTTTGTATAACTGATCTGTAGAATACAGGTATGGTTTAAATATACTTACCTTAAGCACAGCTCTTTGGGATACCTCAAGTTTGATCATCGTGGATTTGGGAGCTCCTCCCCAAACTGATATACAGTATGTAATTATTGATTGGCATAAAGCCTGATAAATTTGTTTAAGAGTTGGAGGTTCAACAACATGCCTAAGATTTTTAAAAACATATATTAATTTTCTAACTCTGCCACACAGAAGACCGATATGCTTGTTAAAATTTAGGTTTTCGTCAATTGTAATTCCGAGATATTTAATTTCACTTACCCGCTCCAGGGGTTTGCAATTACAGTTTTGTGTGTTCGAGTAGCAGCATTGATGGACTATTAATTTTAGAGATTCACTATAGTTTGCGGATGAACGAATAGAGAATGGTATAAATTTAGATTTTATAATATTTAGGGTGAGATAGTTTTTATTTAACCAGGTACTTACCGTATTCATGCCCTCTTGCGCATTCTCAAAAAGATTTTCCCAGTTGTTTGCTTCAAAGAATAGGACAGTATCGTCAGCGTAAGATAAGATGTTATGAGGTTTATTTGCTGGTGCACTTTTTAGGAGGTCGTTTATATAAATTAAGAAAAGCGTAGGCCCTAGGATACTCCCTTGCGGTACCCCGAAAGTTACTGAAAGCAGAGAGCTCATTAAACTAGAACCAAACTTCTAGTTTCAGTCCTAGATCGAATGACATCATTGTCATAGGGTTGTCCCTGTTGCATCCTTTGAAAAACATGTCATCTAAATAAATTTTGTCATCAATATATATAAAACTCTTCCGTTACTGACTGACTGACAGACAACGCAGAGCCGATACTACTGGGCGTAGCGGGCTGAAATTTTGCACGTGGGTTCCTTAGGGAGTGTAGGTGAGCACTAAGAAAGGATTACCCGAAATTCCCACGGGAACTTTATGGGTTTATGAGAAATCTGCGCGGGAAAAACCGCGGGGCAGCCTCTAGTCATGTTATAAATAAGTTTAAAAATTTGTCCCAACTTTAGGTATCAAATATTTGTATGAAAAATCCTAATACTTATGACTGTTTATCGTATTTTATTGATGTGAAAATCTTCATGCAAATATAATTCAGGATGCTTTAACTACACGATTAACTCTCTTTAAGACATAATAGAAACGCATCGTACTAAAATTTAAATCATAATTTTCATAGATTCCATAATTATTGACAACCCTATTTATTATAAAACTCGCGTTGGCGTAAAGGAAAAAACATTCATCATTATAATAATGTAATAATATACTTACTGTTTCATACATAAAGCGGTTTAAAAACAAAATGGCGTCCTTCCTGTGATAAGGGGTCCGATAATAACCAACAACAGGACATCCTAAAGATAATTTGCAGACCGCTCTCTGACGATCGGGGCATTTTGTAATTATTTTGTTCTTTTTTAACTAAAATACCTACAAGTGTATCCCCGGTGGAAAACCCTTTTTGCGGCTTTAGGGTTTTCGAGCAAATTTATGTAATCCATTTTATTACCTTCATTAATGAGCAACTTTTAGAAAGATTTCGTGATGAAAACTTATTTTATTGTTAACAAATATTAAACAAGGCGACGAAGTAACAAGATGGTTAATAGAACTAAAGTGTAAACCCCAATGCAAATCTACCTAAATAATAATAAAATCAGCCATAAGAGGTATTTTAGGGGTTGTGACTAGTGGACTAGGCTATCCTCAAAGATCTCCATAGCGGTCTGTCTTGCTCAAACCTCAGTAAACTCCCGCTTCTTTTACCAGGTTGACATACCAAATTTTGTGAACATCTGCCTATTCTGTGTCGTTCAGTGCGGGGTCGCTACTAAGTTAACAAATCTAGAATATGATTCAGTAAAAGGTAAAGCAAAGTTAATTGCGCAAGCTTTTTCGCCACTCTAATCAAATTCAGTGTGTTCGCAAACAAGCAGAACGGCGGGACAACTGGCATCGGCAATAATTTGCATCGGACATCCGACTACGGGACGATTTATTGTCCCTAGCTCCGAACAAGTGAACATAGTGAACTCATAAATATACAGAAGCCCGAGTTGCTTACGCAACGGAATCACGTCTCCGTACGGTAACGAAAAAGGACTCCCGAAAAACATTCGACAAAACGAAAATCCGCTTTCCGCACGTATTGTTCGCCGTTCGTTACCGATTGCGAATAAAGAAACTACTGAACATTTGAATCGCAAAGCCTTGAGTGCAAACGAACCGTCAAAACCTGCAACCCCTAGAGACAACACCAGCTACACGGAAACAAGAAACAAAAAAATAGTTTTGTTTTACTATGTAAATCAATGGCTACCATAACTAACTCGCGATAAAAAATTCTAAACACGGCCGTCAGCGTTAAGGAAAACGCTGGAAATTTGTCACATGAGCGATGGTTCACCTACGTGTTTCGCTGTCCCAATCCAGAATATAATCCTGTCGAGAATGGATAAAACACGCCTTTATTACTTAAGTGAGTAGAGTGGGAATCCCCCGGAGACTGCACTGGGGATTTCATATTTCATACCTTTCGGCGAGTTATGGCAGCGTTTCAGATCTTATTTCAAATACAAAAAGACTTGAGAGCGCTCCACGCATCGCGCTTTATGAATCGTATGACTCCATGCCACCAAAAGTAAAGAAGGTTGACAAATAGGTCGAGCGTGCCGATGTACAGTTTTATTAAAATTAAAACGTCCAAGCTGGAGTACTTAAGGTCGAGATTCGCACGGTATGCCCAGCAACACGGGGGATGATCCGGGAATTTTTATTATCATCTCTCTAGTTTATTGCTTTCTCCACGGGCATTACAAATAATCTGCGACGCTTGGGATGTTTTCAACCTCAAAAAATGGGTCCGTTCCGCGCTTATTGAAAGTAAAAACCGCGTAATATGAAATTTCAAAATTTTTGCAAAAAAATTATTCAAGACCAAGCTGTTGTCAATCGCTGAAGGTTCCGATTTGTTGGAATAAATAACAGGGGAATGAGTGTTGGCATTGGCAATGTCTGTCACGTCTGCCGCGCTCCCGTGCGCAATCCTTAGACACACAACACAGGGAGGACACAATGGTGTAAGTATGTAAATAAATAAATACATTTTGTGCCTGACGGAATGAGGTTTGTTTAAGCCTCCTTGAATGATTTCTACTGTTCTGATAGTGTCATGTCTTAAAATCTGCAAGCAATATTTTAGTTTATGTACTTATACAGTATACATGTACAACAAAATATTCGATGTATGAAAAAAAGAACTTAACAATAAAACATTTCTAGACGGGCGAATAGTAACATAATTGTATTGCAGTAGTTGCTGATTTATTAACATCATTACTATTCCGAACGAAACGCGAAACTTCAACACAACTGCGCTCCACGGCGAAACGGCATAACTGGAGAAATGAAAATAAATTTCACGTTTTGTTCATGTAAATTCAATAGATAGCAAAAGTAACAATTGTGATTCAAACAAGGCGCAGACAATTGTCGGCGGGTTATTGAATCGAATCCAGCCAATTTGCGAAACTACACAAATCTTGCCGGCTCCGCTATTCTGACAGCGGCGCGCGTGTGTGCTGAATTGTCAATTGGCTTACGTCACGCATTGTGCCCGTGGAAAAAATGCAATAAATTGTGGCTACAACAAATAAGAATTTTGTTAAGTGTAAGCTTACACCACACACGGTCCGGTAAATGAACTTCCAGTAGCCATTATTTATGTAAAGCTATTGATTTGAGTTTTCAATTTATTGATTTACACATACAGCTTTATTATAAGTACTTAATTCAAATCAAAGATGTCAATTTTAATTATCTCCCCTTCGTTTGTCAATTGAACAACTCAATCAGTGCTTCGAAGAGATAACGGAACAAAAAAGAGTTCTAAATCAAACACAACCGCATTTCTAATCCCCTAGGCCCCATACAACAAAACGAAATAGAAATCCCTAACAATCATCGCAAGCCAAAAATCTGGGGAGTTTGTAAAATGTTTGTTTTCTGATTTTTGTCTAACGAGACAATGGGGAAATGATGAGCAGCAAGCGGCTCTCGCCTCTGGGACCTCACCCCATTCTGATCCTGTACAATTTTCTACAAAAAGGAACTAAGCTACTTGCGTAATAGAGTGTACAGTCCTCTTTTTAGAAATTTGTGAGTTACGACGTTTTTGTAGTCGTCGGACGCACATGGCGTCATTGGGTTCGTCTGACGGAATGTCACCCGAGGGGCAGGATTGGCCTCCCGCTTGCGTCTGACACTGTCGCTGGCTTCGGCCATACTTGACGTTTTGAGTTGGGATTTGAGACCTCTGTTTTAGAGATCAGTCCGATTTCTGAGAGAAATTATTGGTTTGGTTTAAAGTCCCATCGAAGTAGATACAATGATAATTATAATTTTGTCGATAAATAGCCTTTGTTTCTTTGCCCTTGCTTTCTTCTATTAGGTACTTGTATCTTTTCAGAATTATTGCCACCATCGCTTTCATACTTCGGAAGGCACGTGAAGCCGTGGGTCATGCATATTTAGCTCATCATAGTAGCACAGTAATAATAAATAGTACTACATACAGTATTGGCATTCCCTGTATCCGTCAGCAAGTGCGGATCCCCCGCGATCGGTTACCTCTCAGTTACCGCTCAGTACAAATAAAGCAGCGTCTCACGTCTTATCTTATCTCACTCACACAAGCATGATACGCGTGTACGTACACGAGTTTCGGCTGAGAGCGAAGCAACGCGCTTTTTCTATGAAGTGTCCAAGGTGTGTCAGTAGTGTCGTTCAGTCGTCGCATTGCCACTAAGGAGCAGAGAATAGAGGCGACACATTAACATGACTATATAGCCTTAATATGTCAATGTATCGTCGTTGTCTAAAACTATAGGAGGTATTTGAGCTTACGTTGGAGTTCTAGCATTGTGTATAGGTAATTAATTTATCACGTGATGACATAAATGTAAATTCCACTTATACTAGTATCTTCACAAAGGACATAGGTAATGAGAGCGACCGCAGTTCGTTACGCGTCTCCTCGCAAGTAAACAACGTCGATACAGGCATTAATGAACTAGTAAATTAATACAACTGTCGAATTAGCGGGCTTGCGGCTCGTGGCTCTGATCCGCTTATCTTTAGGGTTGCCAGTTTTACGATCGGTGCCAATTATTTTTATATTAAGATTAATACAGATAAATTGTTCTATGGTAAAATAATAAATTAAATCAAATATAAAAGTGGAGATACCATGATGACATCTCATGATTAACTGGGAATCACCTTGGCGCACCAAATTAATTTTATTATGTAGGTAAATAGGTATTATCGCTTGTATAATTTTTAACGTTATGACACGTAAATAATATTTTGATCCGTTCACTAACGGATATGGTGGACAAAAATCGTGTTGCTGCTACATAATACTATTTTGATAAAAGATTTTCAGTGTAATCTCTGATGGGCTAACCCTTAGGTTATTCCAAATTAGCTCTTCACTATTTGTTTACTCACTTCCATAATTATCAAAGTGCGATATTCGGGGAGCACAGATGCGTCAAGTGGCAACCCTAATTTTCTAACTATGTACTGATTGGATGACGAATATTTAGGTCGGCATTTGTCATCACAAAATTAACGAATCAGAGGACTCTATAAGTTTGTATAAATAACGCGAAGTTGAATATTTAGTTAATATTGATGTGGCAACTTGGAATCTGTAATATTATGTTGAGATGGAGAGAGAATTAATAAAGTCGCTTATTCCCGCGTCTGTCCCTATGTATGCTTAAATCTTTAAAACTATACAAGAGATTTTGATGCGTTTTTTTTTAATAGATATAGTGATTCCAGAGGAAGGTTTATAAGTATATTACTTGTAAAAAATAGTAATAGGTTGGCGGTACAAAGTTTGCTGGGTCGACTAGTTTATTGATAAGAACCAAATATACTGAAGAAAGGAACGGTATCCCTAAAACTGATAAGTCCTGAATGAACCTTGTTTGGTCATTTGATATAAATGATTGTATGTATCTAATATGATGCCTCGATTGGTGACTAGAAGTTAATATATGCATTTAGTGAATAAAGGTGCAAACAGCTCCATCTAGAAGACAAAAGCTGGGAAGACGCTAATTTAGAAAAATCTAAGTCCCATCCAAAGTTAATCCCGAAGTCAAGTAAAGAATATATTTTTTAAGAATCCCGAAGTCAAGTAAAGAATATATTTTTTAAGAATCAAAACCAACTAATACAATTTATAAGTACTTACTATAGAATCGAAAAGGAATTTCACAAAAAAACTAGATACATACAATGACCAAATAAATCCAACACCAAATTGATTGGACAAAGTTGCAAAGAAAATGAATATTGACTTGGCACCAATCGAAGCACTTCTTTGAAGCTATTTCTGTTTCAGACTTAATCACTTTTAATAGGCTTTCATTGGAGTTATTGGCACCAAATAGTTTGATCCATTTCCTATAGAAGCCTAGCCAATAGCCAGTAGCCAGAATAAACGGAGGTAAATAATTGAAGTTAGTGTTGCGGCATCGGCAGACCGGGTCAATTAATCATCAGTCGAACATCATTACGTATTTACGATCGATTTAAATACCGAACGTCGGCTTTGGGGGTTTTATAGTGAACAATAGGCTTTAATAGGTTAATTTGTTTCGTTATTTTTTTCATCAGAAACAAAGACAACTCTTTCTATTTGTGCTACTTTTTGCGATTCTAATGGTGAATTTTGTTCTACATTAAATTTGTTACACTGACAATAAATTTTTGAGTTAGTATTTTTGTACATGTAACACTTCCTATGTAAAACCAACACACCTTCCATTGCAAGGCACGTGTCTTTCCTCTTGGGAGAAGCTTAACGCACTTCATCTTTGAGGCCCCGTGCGGATTCGCGAACTATCCCTAAGATAAGTGTGATAACTTTTGTCTCTTTTCAAATTGCCGGTTACTACGATTGAACATTTTGTACTTTCCTTTCTTACGTCACTGTTATACAAATTTAAACGCATACTACGATTCTGACCTCTTCGTACCAACGCACACAAAACACTTGTTAAAAGTAATACAGTCCTAAAAGTTACAAAAAGTTTTAGTACATAAGGCAAAGGAATACAAATACATAATTATATTTTTATTTGGATTATTGTCAACATGAAAGGTCATATCGCTCATGTGCTGCAAGAACGTGTTATTTCATAACTATATCGTTTTGCAGTAATTATACAGAAAAATCCGCCGCATCGTGCTCTACTTGCTGCAAAAACGCGATATTTCTAGCTCCAAAAATGACTGAGCAATGAGGGAAAAGGTCAGCGATCTCCGGTTTAGTGCCATCTCTTTTCGACCATATGTTTATTGCAAGAACGGTTTACGTCAGTATCACCACTCGTTTATAAAGAAAAATGCTGACCGATTGCGACAAGAGCGTAACTAGACATAGTGTCACGGTTTTGATGAAAAGGCAAACTCACTATAATTTTATTTCTGTACTAATTATATCTGCTAAAACGGAACATTTGTATCTAAATCATTTTTGTTGTAAAAATTTTAATCGCAGGCTATGGTTCAAATCGAGATGTACCGTTGTTGCTGAAAAAAACTAAAATTTTCGTTGGTTAAGTTCAGATGTTCCGTTACAGTTGATAATGAAGGTACAAAATGTTTAGTCTTGATGTTGGTTGTCTCAAGTTATCACATTTTTGATGAAAAATAACTAATTTTTACAACGGATAGCTTACAATGTTGCAATATAGATGACAAAAAATTGTCTAAATGCAACTTATTTTTTAGGTCTTGGAAGATTTTAAACCTCGTCCGAAGGTATGAACGTAGGGAAATATCTCTGCGCTTCTCAATGTGTCGCATCTGCCACTAAATCTTCGATCACGTATGTCTGGTAGTAGTTGTGATTAATCAATGAACGACGCTATTTGGTGTTATGAGAAAAGTTGACTTTGTGAAAAAGTTTATGACTATCCCTATGCATGTTTAGGAATAACCGAAGTATGCATGTTTAGGATACAGAAGTCCTAAACCATCCCTAGTTATTATTATCATGACCTCAGCCGAAAGACGCCCACTGCACATAGATCAGACGTCGTGGTCCACAGATCGCAATGCCGACCGATCCTTGCATCCCAACCGCAACCTTGTGAGGGGTCTGCCTACTTTGTGTTGTCTGGTGCGTGATCGCCACTCGAGAACTTTTCAGCCTTTTGTGACCTTCTTTGACATTGTTAAGACGATGTGGTCATGTGTCGCGTGAATCGGATTATTATGGGAAAGCAACTACGTTGACCACATACTCACTCTCTCTAGGTAGAGATACCTCCATAGTGTCAATGTCGATGGAATGACCGAGCCTATTGACATTCAGAATCGCTAACCCAACTAAGTATATGTATACCTATCTATGTTTTCTAAAAGTTAATTTACTGGAGTACTTTGAGTAAAAAAATAATGGTATTTAAATACACAAATTGTTCTTTAAAAAAATTAAGTCCTCTATTGTATGCCTATATAGAAGTATGAAGATTATATTTGGGGCTATAATTTACAATTTAATAGCAATTAAGTTTTTTTTTTAATGTTGTTGCAATTATAGTGGGATAAGTCACATTTAAACGTGCTCATTCAAAGAATATTAAGATAATAGAATATCTTATTTGATATCATATTATATTATTTAGTTAAGAAGTTTACTTCTTAATGCATGCAATATAATATATTGCAAAATATATTTCAAGTTGTAAAAATAAAAATATAATGATTTTTACTGCAGTAACGTGTCTTAATTAAAATGATCCATACATTTATTTTATGGAGTTATATATTTATATCACAGATTATCAATAAAAACGTAACAATACTACCAAACTCGTAAAATTATTGGTGTTTATAACTTTTTTTTGTCAGCAAAAACGGAACATATCTGTTTGTCTCGCAATATTTCTAAAATTTTACAAGAATAACGCAACAAGGAGGCCCATTTTTTAAATAGAAAATCATAAAAATTAAAATACTTGAGTAAATAGTCTGAATGCAAGCTATAACGATAAACGGATAGTTTGTGAAGATTTGTTGTAAAGAACCGCATAGTCCAAACATAATAATAAAAAAGTTACACGAATTTAAAACTTTCAAAAGCGTTTTCCCAAAAATTTGGTTTTTTGACTTATCACGTTCTTGTCGCAAATGAGCGATATTATTATTAATAATCCTTGAAATGTAACAAACTATGCTTATACTGTAGTTTAGTGTCCAAATCCAACATGTTTTTATCAATAATTGAGTAGTAGTAGCTTTACTGCATGCTCCAGTTAGGTAAGTGATTGCTTGCTCCTGAATCTTGTATGACGTCGGTTAACCTTGCATTATTGAAAACATTGCAGAACAGTAAGTATGTATGTAATACAATTAAAGCTATAGTTTAATAAAAGCAGTATAGTTTTTTGGTGGGTGGTGATGAATTCAATACAACTGATGTTAATAAGAAAATTAAGAAAAAAAAACCTTCTTTGCATTCTCTCGGCTTAGTATTAAAAGGTTTAAACACAAAACGAACTTCGATAAAAAGCTAAATAATGATGTCTTACAAGACATTAAATTCTCAATCTTGTCGTAAAGGGACTATTAACTGACCATCAAATCGGACCCATTCGGACCCGGGTGGGTCCAAGCTTGATGTCCCATAAAAATTGATAAGAGCCTCTCAGACCACCGGAGAGTGTGAATAATAAATAACACAGGACCTAGTATTACTCCCTGGGCTATGGAAAAATGTTTTGATTAGTAAAATTCCTGTAATAAAATTTAATTATTTACATTTTTGGTAGAAACTAAAATAAACAGGTACGGGACGAGATGCGTACTAATATATCTAAAATATGATCATACACCATCGGAATTAGAATACGCAGATAACCTTTGACAGTCATATGCTTTGTATGAGTCAAATCTATCTTCTCATCACTTCAAGGTACCTACATATTTCGTGCAAAGCATTTAAACAGTTGAATTTATGAAGTTAAAACATTTTAATGGGATTCTACTGACTAAAATCGTTTTATTAGAAATCAGATTCAAATCAAATTTTCTAACTATTGTATTCTCCTAACTAGAACATACAAATACTATGTAGGCTGAAAATGTATAAGCTAATCTGCATATTACCTACGCACTCATTGGCTTTAGTATTCATAGCAGCATCCGGTATTGTCTTTGAAATATCAAAAACAACTACAACTCTCAAGTGTTATTTAATATTATTTCTGCTTTAAACTATTATCTGGGCACTATCGATTTCTTGGGCACCAAGCACTGACCCTCGCCAGAAAAAGCTGACCTCGGACCTCACACGGGGTCTTACTAACTGAAGAACAGATTATCTGAAGTGGAAACATCCTGAGGGTTCAAGCTTAACTGGCCGGCAGGCAGCGTGGGTGTGCAAGTGGCACTTCGGGCCATCTCTTATTTTAACACACGAAATTTATTCTGCCGTCTTTATTGACACGGCTCTGGAACGTTTCCATATTGAATCGAATCGACATTTATATTTCGCCCTTCCACCAGCCGTAAACCGAATCGGATTGGAATAGAGTAGCCTAAAAATTTGAGCCGCGAATGCATTCAGTGAAATATATCCAATCAAAAAATTATGTTTCCAAAAAAAGAATGGCGCAACACTAATTGATTTTAAAAATACAAAAAAGGGACGGTGCTATGCTAGAGCGCACTTAATAAAAAAAAAACTATTGTCTCATTTGAAACAAAACAATAAACCGTGATATATTCCATCGGAGCGCGGAGAGGGGACATTTGGCCGCAGTAAACTTATCTTTATGTCTTTATTTCTCCAGTTTAAAAATAGTCCTCCACATGGTGGATGCTTTGACTGCAAGCACCACAATGGCGGGTGTTACTGGCTTGTTTTATATTTACGGCGCACTTACTTCGCTCATTAATTAACCAATCATAGACTTCCGTTGTTTTTGGATGTTTTATTTTACTTCCTTTGATGCAACATCATCTTCAATTACAACTGCTAAAGGTGCTTTTTACTAACCATACGGTGATATAAGAGAATGCTTCCTAAACTTAAGAAAACAAGGGGTAAATTTATAAAAGCGGAGGCAACACTTCGCGCGGACAAAGTTATAACACACGCTAAATAAAGGCACTTGAAATTTTATAGCGTACAATGTAACGCACGACGTAGCGTGTTGCCGCTTATCAGAATGCCGGAGCGCGCTCCGCCTGCGTTAACTGTCGCCCGGGGAGCTATGACGCCCCGTATTACCTAACTTCTTATTCCAGCCGTGAGCTTCGAAATTCGAAATTATGACGCCCGGCGCCATCTTTACTATCTCGATGACGGATTTAGATTGCGAGCGTGAAATGTTGCTATAGGATCTTGGCACTTTATTGCATTACACCGTTAGCACGTGTCCGTTTTGTTGTTAAGTTTGCTTATTTTTATAGTTCATTTTTACGATTATAGGCCGAATGTGACGATCCATTGGCTGGGTAAGTACTCTGTGCTTTGTAAGGGCTGCGTCCGCGTAAATGGAAATTGATCGTTGTTGCCCATAGCGCGTCGTAAAGTTCAACTGCAGTGAGCGTTTCATAGCGCATTGCATCATATTTCATCCGCAGTAAACATCTGTTGCAAATACACTTACAATAAAATAAAAGCGAGGCGTTACTAGGCTTCGTATTTTGCTTTATTTGGAACAATTTCGTCGAACACAAAACAAAGTGAACAAAGAAGGCTTCGAGCAATTTCTTAAGACTTCTTTAATTAAAGAACTCGGACAGTGCTGCAGTTCCCTCATTAATTTGTATTAAAAGAGACTCTGTATAAATTATTTAATCACCTCCCCGCCAACGGTGCTCGAGAAGGCGTTAAACAAATGAAAACAGTTCAATGAAGTGAAGCGAACGAAAGCCCCTTTTATACCACTAATAAGCTAAGTTTTGGACATGCAATTTTTATTATTTAATAAAAAATAGCAGTCATTGAAAATTTTGGTTCGCAGTAGCAGAGGTATAATAAACAATAACAGGCCGTAAATGAGACGAAAAGTTTTGAGTGACAAACCTTAGTCGTAACTTCACCAGAACTTCAGAACGATATAGATTCGCATACAAAATACCTACATGATAGTAGAGTAGAGAGATCACCAGTGAGCCGCTATGGCCACTTACCCAAAGCAAGAAATTAACTTATTGGTGGCTTCTCTTTCTATTTCAGGGGACAAATTATGATTTGAAATCGCGTCCCCAAACTTCGTTTGTCTTATGCATACGAGGTCACAGGCATGATTTCAGATCATGCAGCCAGCGGAAAAGAGCAAATTTTCTAATCTTTAGAGCTAACTATCTATGTACTAATATTATAAAGAGGAATTATTTGATTGCTTGTTGGTTTGCATTGAATTGGCTCCGAGACTAGACATAGACATAGACAAAAATTTATTCACACGAACAATACAGGTATATAGGAAAAACAAAAGAAATACAAAATAAAGATTAAATATATCTATTAGTATAACATGTATTGTGCATGTGGAAAGGCTCCGACTCAGCATGTGCTGCAAGAAATGCAACGCTGATCATTCTGCCAGAACCTTAAGCAGCCGTGTAACCTTTAGCAAAGTTTAGATCATTAAACAAAAGAAGAACAAATAAAACAAATGAAAATAAACTATAAATGAACGCTCATATTGTGAGCTACTGCTTTTATAAAATATAATAAAATAAAAAAAGATCTTACTAAATAAATAGGTGTGTACTGCCATATAAATAGTATATAATATTATAATAAAAATATCAGCATTATCATATGCAAAATACGAAAAAAAAAATATATATGAGTAAATTAAGTATTAAGTAAATGTGTAAATAATAGTGTGTAGTGTGTTGATTGTGTGGAATCAATTAAAGGGCAAAGCAATGCTAATGCAGCTTCAAACAGTGCAGAAGTCGGAAGTCATGAGAGAACAACAAAAACAAGTTCTGAGACAACTACAAAAGAAAACACAAAAACAAAAATAAAATACGCTTCACCTATGATGATGCCGCCAGTTGGAGGTTAAGAAAGTATTTTTTTATGTTTTTCTTAAATGTAAATTTACTGCATGATAGGTTGCGTAAAGGCGGAGGTACGTTATTCCAACATTTGGTGGCACCATAGGTGAAGCTTCCGCGAAATGCCGCAGTGCGATGGTAGGGTGTGACAAGTGGTGGTGCACACGTTCTACAGTCTCGTCGCATGTTTCGCCATGTTAGTCTACCATATAAGTAAGCAGGCCTTTTACTTTTTATGACTTCGAATAAAAGGCATGCTAGGTAAACGTTCTGTCTCCCTTCCATCTTCAGAATACCTGCGTCATTCAAGTACGGCGTTATATGAGTACGTGGCGGGATGTTAAAACAAAAACGAGCGCAGGCATTCTGAACACGTTGAAGGAGACGTTGAGTTTTCTTAAACAAACATGGACCATACACACAAATACAATAATTCAGTTTGGACAACACAAGGGCATCACACAGTCTCATACGAACTTTGACACTTAAGTAAGGACGGATGTTATAGAGAACTTTGAGCCTGAAAAAGCAACCACGGACCAACTCAGTGACGTGTTCTTCAAAATGGAGGTGCTCATCCATTATGATACCCAAATTTCGCGCAGAGGACACCCTTTCAATTGGAACTCCATTGGACTACTGAACCTATTTCAAAAATTCTTTCACTATTGGGAAGCTACACCATACCCGATGTCACAGACCATTCTTCAAAATTCAATCCGAATCTTCGGTACGAAGTTCCCATGTCAGCTAGTCCCATTATGATTTTCTTTAAAAACGACATCATCAACCAAGCAATTCTTCCATTTCATAAATACCCTCAGACATTACTAAGCTGAGCCGATAGACTCAGTTCAGTGCAATTCCTAGACAACTAGGTAGCCACGAAGGCAAGACCTTTGTGTTGCGCCGCAACCGCCTTATAAAACATTTTCAATATTGAAGAAGATTGGTCAAAAAGGACTCCCAACAAGATTATCGGGCGGAACTCAATAAAAGCTCTATTCTAGGGAAGCAAAGTTGATTTTCCTTTGTACGACGAAACTATTAGTTGAACGCTTTACAGTCAATTTGGTGGTTCTCAGTGTACTACGGCCGGCCTTACGAAGTATTTTTTAAAAGAGATATTCTTTGTTCAGATAATATTGTAAAATGTAACAAGATTATTTTGAATTGGATGGACTAGGAGAGCAAAACTGAAAACGTTATAAAAATTGGCATTTAGGTATTCTTAATGGCAGAAGGTTGCAGGATGATTCCGTCTAATAACATACCATGATTAACCTTTATTTTTATAGTACACATCAGAATTAACCACTGTCTTCAGAAGTCTATGATGCTTAGGCTTATAAGTCCAGGATCATCTTCATCTTCGAGGTAGATGAGTGCCATACACTTAGCTCGCGTTTTTGGAGCCATTGTACATTTTCCCACACGTATTGGAGCCATCTGAGGCGTGCATGCTTCAACAGCTCAGTCAGGCAGGTCACACTTCGGACCCTGCATAGAAAAAACCGCGTTGCTTCGCGCACAGCTGAAACTCATGTACGTGCACGCGTGCCTGCGTGAGTGAGAAGACGTGCGACGCTGCTTTATTTGTACTGAGCGGTAACCCAGAGGTAACCGAGAGCGGGAGAGCCGCACTTGCTAAGGGAGGCAGAGAGTGCCTATACTGTATGTAGTACTATTTATTATACTGTGGTCAGGTGGTGAGCTGGCCGCGAATTGTCATGTTTTTTTTTTCGTTTTTTACTATAATTGCAGGATAAAACACAATTATAAATTACGATCATAGAAATCTTATCGGGAGTACAGGCCAAAGCCATGAATGATACTAAAGGACTAAAAGGTCGAATGAAACGTGTGTACATAGTCTGTGTACAGACGATATCTTCCTAAGTAAAATCAGGGATCGGCAACTTTTTCCATTGGGAAAGTTATTCTATAAATCGTTACGGGCAACGACTCGCGTTCGGTGCGACGGCAAAGAGCAAATATGGATACAGATGTTGAGGCGAAAAGTTTACAAAATAGTACCTTACACGAATGGTGAATGAATAAATATAAATAAATATAAAATAAAGTTAAATTTGATAAAAAAAAATGATAAAACAATAGAAAATAAATTTTACATTTTTAAATGTACGTGTAACCGTTTTAAATCTGTTTCATCTGCATACTGAGTTTCTTGGAAGTATTCGCTTTTAGCGATAAGGTCGCCTATTTGCATCCAAATGAAATTATTTGTATCTTCAAATTGTATTATGTACTTTTTCATCTTGTGTTGTGTGTTACAATCTGGGAGTTGTAAAACATACAAAATTACCGAAGCAAAGTGTTAGTTAATTTTTACTGAATATTTATTTAACCCGTCAGTCAGTCCCTCTCTACCTAGGTTTAACGTTTCTACTCTTAAAAAACTCATCTTTGTCCAAAATCTGTATACGCGACCCTTTCGCTGTCAAAATTTATGGCAAATTTGCATTAGGACCGAGTTTATTACCGATCTCGACAACCCTAGTTCGAATTTCAAACTTTCCCTAATGTTAGTAAGTTACCGAGTTCTGTTCGCGCTAACAATGAAACGATTTGAACTATTCAAATGTAATACAAATTATTATTTATCAACTGTGATACAGAAATAAACAGGTTATTTAAAAAACACCTAAAAACCTGAGCACTTTCAAAAGCATTTTATCTATTTAAGACTCGTCCCAAGGTCTCCTACAACTACACCTACAACACCAGCGGACAGCTACAGTGCAAACAATGCGGCCGCACGTTAAAGACCAAGTTCGGCTTTGCGAGTCACATACGAGCACACGCCAGGAGCTGACAAGGTGTCGCCGTCGACGGATACGTCGTGGAGGACATCATCATCATCTATTTAAGAATCACAATCTCTTAATTCTATAGGCAAAACAAGTTCTTAATCGAAACATGTGCCATAAAAAGCATATAAATGCTTCATTCTAGATCTTCGTAATTAAATGTATTTACCCAGGGTACTATTACGGCCACATTTGCAACATTGATTTCGTCCTCTAGAGTGTCAAAATCAATACAAAAAAAAACTACGACTGACCTAGAGGACGCAAAGCAATATTGCAAAAGCGGCCGTAATACAGGGGCTGAATGTGTTAAATTGGAGTTATGGCCGACACTTTAACCTACGCGGTTCAAATCCAACCAAATCTAGGGCTGTATTCTCAAAATTATTCTAGCTCTGGCGAATGAAAATTAAAATATTGTGTTTTGTTTGTCCCCTTTCCGCTAGAGGCGCTGGTACGGTTTCCATACTAAAATGCGAACGCTCAACGCGTAATTTAACTAGTAGTTACAAACCCATACTATAGGCCTACAGGTAGGTGTTCTCAGGCCCAAAAACATAGTTCTTACGGCGTATTATACACAAGTAGCACCAACGAACCCAGGAGCGTTTTATTGTATAATGTAAAATCCTTTAGAAAGACATAAATCAGTAAATAATTGATATTCATTGTGGTCAGTATTGTCAGTAAGTAGGCGAGTGAGCGGTCAAGCTGATTGTATATTGTATGCAGATTGCAATGGGTGCAACAAACTCTGCAAGGACCGTTTATGTGACTGTTTGGTTTACCAACGCTACCTCAGTATAGTTAATTTTTAGAATTTATATTAAAATTCACTACTAAATTAGAGGCACTCATTAAAATTTAAACTCACTAAGTATCTCTATTTCAAGTGTGAAATTTTAAGTAATTTGAATATTATTATAAAAAAATACCCAGCTTATCTTAGTAAATTTATAGTATGCACTTGTCTATAACAGTGGAACCGACCAGAGCAAACAAAACCGCAAGATCGATATTCTGTTACAAGTAAATCAGGCGTCGAACTAGACGCCGAATTCATTATCAAGTGACTTTAATTTATTTTGGACGAACGGGGATAAGACAAACTTTTAAATTGTACAAACTTTTATTGTCAGAATTTTTTTAGAATCTTTTATAACCTTTTCTCACCGGGGATAGTGAAGCTCTGTAGCAGTCTAGCTTGAATATATTAGCTAGAATAGAATAGCTTTCATAAAAGCTATAGGTTATTCTTAAAAAACAGAACGCAAAGCGGTACAAAGTTTGCCGCGTCAGCTAGTGGAACAATAAAGCTTTTACAATTTAAAAGATTGTCTTCTTCTTTTCGATTAAAAGATATTAGTCTTGATATAAATTCGGCGTCCAGTTCGACTTCTGATTTCCAACTTCAAGACAGGGAATCATAGGCTCGACGGAGTACCTATAAGCCTGCTCAGGAAAATCTTGTACTCTATAACGACTTGTCTAAGTGCAAGGTCGGGCGAGTAAACTACAATACAGTAACTGTGAATGTCAGCCTTAGTGTGTTTGTTTGTATTTCGGACACCTTAGATACAGGTTTCATCCTAGTTGAGGGCTCTGATAGTGATGCTTTATCAGTACGATGGTTAAAAGAAAACGGAATAGTGCCACGTCTGCAATCCGACCGGCTATATTTGACGGGCATTTGATATAAAATCGATGGAACGGCCACCGCAACGGCCTCTGCTTGTAACATAAACTGTCAAGTCCGTGCTAGGCTGGAAAACTAAACTATAATAACGATATTATAGCAAACACTCATCAAACAAAACATAGTAGAAACATAACACTGCTCCGTAGCTCAGTTGGCAGTGATGTGGACTGAGTAAGCGTGTGCACCCGGGTTCGATTCCCGGGCGGGGCCAATATTGATATCATGAATATCGATGTTTGTTTCCGGTCTGGTTGTGATGTTCGTCTCTGTGTGTGTTTCGGGCACCCTAGATACAGGTTCTTCCTAGTTAGGGGCTCTGATTGTGATGTGTTATTATTTTTTATTTATTATTATAACTTGTATACGGATAACATTCACAGTAGTGTTTGGAAGCTACTTGCACGAGTTTTAAATTAGACAAGTCATCCTTTTTTTTAGGCGGGGAAACTCCTACGAGTACCCTGCGACCCCGGGGGGAGTCGCAAGGTTATGTGGGGTTCGCACCCACTAAAACCCCGCCGGTGTCCATCTCGGCTGTTTGCAAGGAGGTCACGAGAGATCTCTCGAACTTTGTGTTCAGCTCCGCGACCCCCTCCAGCATTGGCTGAGTAGCCTCTTCACGGGGGGACAGGTGGTGGTAGTCCCCCCTGAGCGCGGATGGCTCTTCCTACGCTCGACGACGGAACTGGACACCGCGTTCCGCCGCCCTTCTCGGGGCCGTTATATGACGCCTCATGCACCCAACGACCCCGGGGTCCCCTCTTAGTCGCCTCTTACGACAGGCAGGGGATACCTCAGTCCTATTCTTCAGCCCGGTACTGCAGGGCGTTGACTGATTATCCCTGCTCAATCCGTCTTATACTCGGTCGGGCGTATACTTCAGTGTCTTCATCTCAGATCTCGACTGTGTAAGTAACTCAATTCGGAGCGAAGAACGATTTACCGCACCTCATGCAGCACCGCTTCCTATGGTTCTGGCAGAATAACCAGCGTTGCATTTTTTGCAACACATGCTGAGTCGGAGCCATTTTGCACCCACAATCAATATATATAAAACTCTTCCGTTACTGACTGACTGACTGACAGACAACGCAGAGCCGAAACTACTGGGCGTAGACAGCTGAAAATTGGCATGTAGGTTCCTTGGGGAGTGTAGGTGAGCACTAAAAAGGGATTTCCCGAAATTCCCACGGGAAGGGGAAAAAACGGGACTTTTGTGTTTATGAGCAATCTGCGCGGGAAAAACCGCGGTGCAGCCTCTAGTATCTACATATAAAAATACTTTAACCTAGCTTACCTTTTTGTATCTCTGAATATGTACTTTGTGTCTGTATTGTGTGTGCAAATAAATCTCTATGTCTATTTAAAGTTACATTTTGACACTTTGGAGTGCTATTCCGTAACAGATTCGATTTTGAATGACACTTGGACCGAGGAAACAAACATCTCGTGTTCGGGTACACCGGGAATCAAACCTGCTCATCTGAAGTCACAGTTTACATCACTGCGAACTTAACCACGGAGGGATAACATAATTGCTAACTGAACCAAAGAGGTTGCCTTGGTATTTTTTTTGTGCAAGTATTTTTATTTCAAAAATTTCATTTTACTCAGAACCCAGTCGGTTTTAAATTACCAAAGGGGATATTTCTAAAAAGTTATGGGCCTGTTTAAACGGCAGGTGTACCATAAAAAAGCGGATTTTCCCTTGCAAGGGTCAAAAAAAAATATGAATAATTATGACTCTTGACGATTAGTCCTGAATTTAATTAAAATTTACTTGAATAGGAGTTGAGTTATCGTGTTACAAAGAAAATTATTGAAATTTAATAAACAACTTGTAGCCATTAAAAAAGCAATATTCAGTATTGGACATAATTAAGGAATATCCGTGTAAATAATTTTAGGTGACAAGGTGCACTTAATTTTGGTGTATGTGGTGATTTTCCTATAGAAACTCTTCATAAAGCAAGTTTTCTTTAAATTTCACATTTCTTTGCACTTCGTTGCAGTCGTCAAACTACAAGCTTTTATTTAATCTACAAATATTGTTTTATTACAATTTATTTACTTCTTCTAATACGTGCAAGTGCATTCAGTGGCAAAAAACTAAGTGATTTTCAATCGTGTTAAACTTTTTTTTTATTATACCTTATGCGTCAAAGCATCTTGGACGACTATGCAACTGCAATACAAAAAAAAAAAACAAATTATTATTATACTAAAAAAAATTTTTTTTTTTTGAAACTAGTGATTTTTTATGTTTATGTTTTATTTTATCGTAAACATTATATTTTAAAGGGCTATGTATAATATATGCCTATGTGACATGATTTGTATGTAATAGAATTTAGGGGCGTACACGGTGCGAAATTAGCGCCACTCCCGATAAATAATTAATATCTTCTAAACCATGGCCGAAATCAAAAATATGCATCTTTAACTCCCTAGATAATCTTGCTTAGAATTTTTAAGGCTCTGATGGTAGCTTTCATTTCACAACAACAATAGAAAATGGCTGTACGTACAACTGCAATAACAAAATAGATTTTGATCTTTTGAACAGATTTTTCATTGTAAAGAAAACTTATAAATCAATGTCCATTCACAACCTTTTATTCGCACACCACAAAACCAATAATTTTACCAGGATTGCACCTAAGCAAATATTGAACCGGAAAAAGATACCTTGAAGAAAAAAAAAGAAAAAAGCAGCAAAAGGGAATCCCCGCGAAAATCCTGCCTTTCTTCCGAATACGAAATCAGCTGAGACGGGATATTCGGGCGAAAACGAGAAAAAAAGAAACAAAAGCCCAACTGAAAATCGGCTCTGCATTGCATTGGGGTGAAAGAGACAGGGAACGTTAGTTCCCACCTGTCAGAAAGGGACGAAAGAACTGCGGGCAGTGAGTACGTGGGCAGAATTGCAAATCGCATAAAGGTAGGTCCATAATAGAAGTTTGTTAGAGCTGTCTACGTAAATCTAGCGGTGAAGGAATAAAAATAAATCTCATAGATTTTTATAGTAGTTAGGGAGTCATTATTTTGCTCTGGAGTTCAGAGGCGTACATAACGAACCAATGTACGAAATAATTGGATTGATTTTAAGGAAAATTAGTTATTGAATTGATTATTCAACTTTTCAGCATATTTTGATGAATGTGATGGCTACGGGCCGAGCCTAGACATAGTCGCTAACTAAAGTCATAATACCCAAAGAATTGCAAAACTTAAGGCCAATGATCAGGGCATACAGCTCAAAGAACCGGTGGTCGCTGGTGCTGAAAAGTTATCGAGTGATGAACGCGCACCGGAAGTCGCAGAGTAGGCAGACCCACTCCAAGGTGGTCAGGATGATCTAGTAAATGTTGATAAACACCGGTCGGTATGCGATCTCTGTGGAAGGTATGTCCAGCAGGTGCATTCTTGATGAGATGAGACCCGACTGAGTTTTTTTTTGTTTAATTTTTTTTTGTCTTTAATTTTTTTCAGTTACCATAATTCAAAATTGTATTTATTCAAAGAACCAAGACATACAGATAAAACCGTATCTTATTGAAATCCGACCCTCTCCCAACCACCTAGGGATGGGTATTGGAAAGCGTTATTTTTCGCTAATAACCGTCAATATAGTTCCGAATGGATCTCCGGAGAACTTGCTAATTGAGTAACTGTCCGCTGCAAAACTTCGCTAGAAATAGCGAGATTGTTTTTACGCTCGAGCTTAATCAAAACACTTTGGTATTCCATCATATTTTGCGTTTTCCAAAACTATATTGCACAAAAAATAAATAGAATATCGTCTAGTTTTTGAAAAAATCTACAACAATACCTCGTACTCTGCTTTTCTCTGTATATTGTAACTAAATAAAAGTAAATTTTCTCGAAAGCAATACCAGAAAAGGTTAAACCTGCGCATACCAACTTAATCGACGATAAGTGCACCAAAACCAACGACCAGTAAATTCAAGCAAACGAACCACGAAACCCACAAAAAGAGCCAACTATTCCAAACGCTACCACTATAAAACTCGATATTCAAACTCGATTCAGCAATCCAGCCAACGAATCGACTGCGACTTAATATAGATGCAAAGGCATAATTGAAATGTTTCGTTCTGCAATGAATCGACAATGAATTCGAATGCAAAATCGATCCGTCTCCACAGACACCTTATATCCGTTGGGGATTCGATAGCCGTTTGTCTTCGGCATCGATGCTTGTATTCGATTCACTGGAATCGGGTACACGGGATCGCCTCTAATTTATTAACGTTCTATGTAATGTTACTCAAGAAAATTGTTTTATATATCTACTTCTATGGTTCCTACTTTATGTTTTGTAGCAAAAGCCTAATGTTTTCCTTTTCGCTTGATATCCATTCCGTTTTTTTCTGAACTATTTCAAATGTTATTATTATCTCTAAAAAACTCACTTATATAACTGTAACTGCAATCATCTCCGTGTTGCTGTACCTCACCTGAAAGGAAACAAAATTGACCGTTTAAAATTATATTTCATTCAACAAAACACACGTCTGGTGGTATCATAGTCCAAAGTCACGAAAATTCCCAAAAACAACCTATGGAGATACATTTTTAGAGGAAACAAAAGGGGACCGCTAAAAGTCGTGATTCGTCCATAAAATAAGAAAGGACATTGCCCATAATAAGCCCTCGATAGGATCTTGTCTTTTAAAACACATGTAGCCGTGAGAAGGAATGGCACCAGAATGATTTGACCTGGCAGAATTTTACAATTCTTCAGCTACCAAGATCAAAGAATATTTGTCAAACGAGCATCAAACGTCAGAAACGGTTGCGCGTTCCGACTGACAGTCACGCGTCATTAGATTCGAATTTAGAATGCGACTGAGGCGCCCTCTGCTACGAGTTTAACTAAATTGTACGGCTAATAAAGTCAACGGTTGCCGGTTGAATG
Source organism: Euspilapteryx auroguttella (assembly GCA_951802225.1). NCBI lineage: Eukaryota > Metazoa > Arthropoda > Insecta > Lepidoptera > Gracillariidae > Euspilapteryx > Euspilapteryx auroguttella. The sequence goes on from OX637647.1 coordinate 12,551,151, forward strand.
GACACAACTTTGAGGGGATGAGAAATGAAGTTTAATTTGCAATAAATTTTGTGAGAACTCGCTTTCAAATGTCGTTAGTCTCATGTCTATTCAAAAGAAAGGGGATTCAAAATACATGCAATGTGATATAATATCTTACTATAAATAAAGAGTTAGATAATATATTGTATCGCCAAATGTGAGAACAGAATGAGAAACATCACAGAGAGTTTACCAAAATACGTGCCAAAAATTCTGTAATCAGGAGAATAATTTGGAAAGTTAAGCTAAAAATAAGCTGATTAATATGCTAAAATGCGTGTCAAAGCATTTTCCGGGGACCGGCGACGATCCCGCACTGTATGAAAATGACGGTCAATACTTTACGGGCCGGCGAGGAATTTAATTTCAGCCCTTTTATACGTTTGACCACGCCTTACGGATAAAAAGAGGCATTCAGAATGTGGTGACGGTGAGGTGACACTGGCTGGAAAAAATTTTCAAGGTTCCGTAGTAAAAAAAAACTATTCTGAGGATTAAAACCGATTATTCGGGATTCTACATTCTGAACTTAAAATTGGTGTCCAAAAAGCAATTTAATTTCAAGCGCATTTTTTTATGGACCATGATTGTGCTCGAATGATGATCATCCTGAATTCTTCTTTATTCTGATGTTTCCAATAATATCCATACTTACTAATGATATAAATGCGAATAAGTTACTCACGCTGCAGTGCTGTCTGTGTGTGTCCGACACTAAAACTACTGAACCGATATGGCTGAAAATTGTTAGGTGGAACCAAGATGATAAGATAATGATACTTTTTTCTATCCCGAAAATCTGGTTTTTGTTTTTTGAAGCCACTCACACGGCATAGTTTAAAAAATACAAATTTCAAAGCTTAACTCCTAAGGACAGTCCCCAACAATGTCCGACTCACGGCACGTACTCATAAGAGCGCTGGAAGGCGTTCATAACGACGTAAAGAGTTCTCATTGTCATGGTTATGACTGGGATGCTCCTGTTTTATGGCGTCCTGGTATTAGCATGCGGAGGTGACGTTGTGATTATAAAACGGGATTATGCGAGGGTGTTAAGAATAGAGAATGCTTCATTAAGTTAACTGTTAATGCGAATTTAGAAATAATTTTCAAAGTGTTCTTGCACAAAGGACATTTAATTGAATTCTCCAAAGATAAATAAGAGGTCAAAATTATCTCCAAAGATTTATTCAATAAATAAAATAAAAAAATCACATACTAATTGCGAATTTCCTTGACAAAAGCTTCTATAACAATGTTAATCCCAGTACCAGGGGAGCATGACATATGAAAGGGTCTAACAAGACGCTCTCTGCACGGATGCGATCTCTATACGGGCGCATTGAGCGTTCGAGTGCCTCTTTAAGAAACAGAACGCAACCTGTCCTGCTTTTGAGATGTTTAAATTCCAAATTGTGAATGCGCTGCATTTTGTTTTGCAACTTCCGTGGCGACTACAAGGGCTATGAAGTTATTCTCTAATACAATTTGACATTGGTATACGCATCAATTGTGCTCGATTCAGAAATGATGAGATTTGCAGAAGAACTAAAGTCTCCGACATAGCCTAAAGCATTGCGAAACTTAAGTGGCAATGGGTAGCATTCGACCTGGTGAAAGCTGCGGGATTACACTGGATGAGGATCTCTCAAGCCAGGTCGTTGTGGCCATTTATGGGGGAGGCCAATGCCGAGCATTGGACGTCTTTCAATTGAAATTATGATGATGTATCAATTATCAAAAGGACTGTACCAAAAATTTAGCCTTGAAGGATGGATTACCTATTGTTATTTCTTATGTATCTAGAGTCTACAGTATTTATAATATAGCAGGCAGTTCATAACATTGCTAGACATTGTGTAAAGACGCGACAGGCGGAAGCAGGGGAGCAGAAGCATGGCGGCGACAGTACATCCGGTGAAAACCTCCGCTTTCAACTAAATATTAACTTGTGTGTCCTTGCAATACAGAATTTGTAGCTTGCTTTGTGCATTGTATAGTTCTTAGCCTCTCAAATTATTAAAGCATTATTTTTACAAATGTTGGAAAAAACAGTCATCATCATCATCATCATCTCAGCTGAAAGACGTCCACTGCTGAGCATAGGCCACCCCCAGAACTTGCCACAACAGTATAACATCAGGTCGTCGGACCAATCTCTAGGGTCTGCTTGCGTCTTTCGGTTCGAGGTCGCCACTCGAGAACATTAAAAAACAATAATAAAAGTAAAACAGCATATCTATTTGAAATCGAAACACCAATCCTATTTTATCCTACTAAAAGCTTATCTTTTTTAACTTTAACAAAACCTCAAACAATATAACAGATCGAAAAAACTAACTACTACGATACGATCCAAAGTATATTTTATGTTTAGTTACATTCACCATTTGTTCAAATCTTGAATGGTTCAATGGTGCGTTCGTGCGTGACGAAGTACGGGATGAGGTTCGGTGCACGCTCTTGAAAAACTGATAGGGTGTTTTTGTCAATCATAAACTTTTGATTGAAGAGATATACACGGAATGCATTATTGAAAAGATCACTTTAATAATATTGGATCATAGAAAAATTCAGGAAATCAAAATCAAGAAAATAAGAGAAGAAGATAAAGATTAAAGTAGATAGATTATAATTGATGTTTCATATAAATTTACTAGTCGACCCGGCGAACTTTGTACCGCTTACCCTATTAATATCTTGTTCATGTATTATACTTATAAACCTTCCTCTGGAATCACTCTATCTATTTAAAAAAGACCGCATCAAAATCCGTGGAGACTAAATGGAAATAAAAAAAAATGATTTTTGGAGACTAATGGAATAACCCAAAATCCGTTGCATAATTTTAAAGATTCAAGCATACATATGGACAGACGCGGGAAGCGAATTATTTTATGCTATGTATTGATTAGAATAACATAAAAGAAACACAACCTTAATGAGGTAAAGCCACTGCACATAATGATAAGCAAGTTTTAAAAAAGAATAATAATATTGAAATAAACTCTAAACTGTAAAAGCGTTATAATAAGAACAAAACGTTAGAATAGAAACTGTTACTCAGACAACACACTAATCGTATAATGGACTTTACGATTCACCAGGGAGCGCTAGGTTTAATTGATTGATTGGCGTTAAACGCGAAATTTGGATGAGAACCAAAATAATTCGGCTAAATAGAGAATGCATAACAGTTCCCAGCGCATGTTACATTCCAATTGGTATTTTAATTGGGCATTCAAATTGCTAACGTTATAAAAGCTGTTGCAGTAATAACTTAACACTATTTATTCACATTACTGTTAGAGTTTTGACGGTCATTCAATAATTTTTTCACATTGTGAGACTGTTCTTAATCTCACACCAGTGCTTTGACTCCCTTGATCTTGAGTACTTCTTCATTAATACGAAAGGATTCACATCTCTATTTCGAGCGTACATCCTTTCCGAATCACTGTTTCGCAGTGATATCCAGCCGACCATCAACACATACATCTGTAACCAAGACCACAGTATACAAATTAGATGCACACCGACAAACGATCTTGTTACAACCGCGCAAAGCTCGCTTTGGTGCGTCCAAAGACTACTAAGTTACGTACGGTTGCGTTCACAAAAATAACGAACGACGCGACAGCATAATCATCGTATGAATAGACGCGAAAGACTCGAGGGTCTTTTCAACGCTTCAAAAGGAGATATTCGAAGCGTTTCTAGATGGTTAATTACAAGATGCCGCGCAACTTGTACTTGTACTGAACGGGAGTTTGTCGTGAAATTTGAAATTCTTATTAGCTGAGATGGCACTTTTATCTCTCGGTGAGCGCTCGAGCTGGGAAACGTTTTTACTACGGACGCCGGACGTTCAATTTTTAATGACTTTTTGGGAATCCGCTGTGTTAGCTTTTAAGGATGTCTCCGTGAGTTACTTGAAGCAGACAGTTTTCATTACATTATTAATTTAAATCGTCGGATGTTGTCACTTCTTACCTTCCCTCCTTCCATTTAGCAAAGACAAATTTCAACCGAAATTGCACCCCACAGACCATAGAAACAGCGGTAACGACCATCATCTATTGGGAGACTCGTTAACCAGAGATGTATAGCATCTAAGAGCACGATAAATGTCTTGACCCATCAAGCATGGTTTACTGAGCACACGGCCGCAGTGCTAGCTACCCCAAGCGGGTCGATTGTCACCTCAATTTCGTGGACGTAAGGTTTGCAGTAGTGGGTGGTTTGGTTTGTAGAACTAGGTTGCTATTCAAGCGGCGTTGGAATGGAGAGCGATTTATGGGATGCACACGAAATGGCCGGGTGACAATCAGTAGCCTGAAAATACAACGTTTGAAACATTCCATGCTTTATTGATATACTTTAAAGTACTTACTAACAGATTTTAGCATTGATTCGGTAATTTCTTTAGATAAGGATAATAATGGCTAAGTCTATAGAATAAGCGTTTTCAATCAAATCAAAGAGATAAAATAAACTTTACAATACATTATATGTGACGACTACATTAGCCAAAGGGGTAGGCAGAGGTAACAGCTCATTGGCTGAGTCCACGAACGGCATTAGTGCATCAAGCTGGACCCACGTTTGGCCGAGTTTATGTATATATTGGTCACAAGGGGCCAGCTTTTCACCTTCAAGACAAAAGTATCTTAAAAAAAGACAAACAGACAATAAAGAAGAGCACTGGTCCGAAAATAAAATTCTACACTTGATTATAAGTGTCACTGACAGCATAGAAATAGAACAAAGAGAAAATGTGTAAAGAACGGCAACGAAAGATTTACGATAGCCCCGCCGAGTGAAAGTAGCGTGTGGGTCCACCTGACAGAAACTGTTTGTAGACCGTCCTTTGAAAAATCAATCTTCACTGAAAATTCCGAGGTAAGAAAACCAGGTAAAAACAGGTATTATTTGGAATTGAAAAAGTTGAAAAATTTAGTTACATTTTATGTCTTATGATTAACTTTAGATGTGTGAAATAAGCTATAGGAGCATGAAAGGTATGAAGAGACTTTTTTTAAAGCAAACATAGCCTTCAGATAACATGAGAACTTCATGCAATGAGAGGTTCCATTCTTTCAGTTCCTGAGGCCCGGCAAACGATACAAAAACTAAATTCTTCCGATATTGGAAGCTCCATTCCTGAGGTCCGGTATGCCAACACCCTCACAACAACGCTATCTAGATAACGGGTGCAGTAATTTGCGAAATATGTTCGCTCCGAAAGTATGGAGTCTGTAACAAGTAGAATAGAATATGGAAATAGTATTGTGATAACGATAGGATTATTAGTTCGAAAAGATTCTGAAAATATTACATAAAACTATGTATTAGGTTTGATGCAATTCATTACTAATAAATCATTTAAATTGCGGTTTGTGTTGTTAAAAGCGTTAGATATTAATAAACATCAAATTTCTTAAGACGTCAAAGCAAAAAGTGTGGCATGGGAAAAATGCTTAGAATTTCATTTAAATTGAGAGGTCTGTAGGCTTATTATTCCTTACATACCTCGTTGCTAGAGTTTACAGCGATGGTTTCTCGCTGAGTGGGACCGGCTAATTGCATCCCACTCTGGCCTCGAACGATGCGAACCTGGCAGACTTGCGTGAACTGAACCGAAACAGCTGCAAGATTGGGAAATGGCAATTTGGCAAATAGTGATAGGATAAGGCTTGATGAAGACTTATTGAGATTGAGGATGTGATGAAAAACTATTTGCTTACTTCACTGAAGTCGAGGCTGGTTATTCACTTGTGTTTTTAACCATTTTGATAGACCGTTAATTGTAATTGAGGAATTCTTTTCACAATGTACCTGAACATCCCTTAAATAACATTCCGTTTACGGAAAAGATTGATAATTTGATTAATATTGCTGCACCACAAGAACAAAGTTCTTTTAAAACATTTGTTTCTAAATAAACTAACCTATTCTGCTTCAACGAATGCCCAATCACAACGAAAACCTATAAACAAAGCACTCAATCGTTAAAGACAAAGTTAATAAAAGATATTGACGTGTCGTATCAATTCATATTAGAGCAAGTTTCGAATAGTGAAAGATAAAAAGAAAAGATTGAGTAGAAATATCCGAGTCGTTCGGACAGACAAATCGATGAAGCGCCTTTTTACTGAACGCCAGAAGATAAAACACAAGTTTGAGGGACCTTCCTTGAAGTATAACAAAGTAGTTACAAAGTACTGAGATAAAGTACAGTTTTGTGAACATAAAAAACTATTTCCTACAATCTGGGATGGAGCAATTTCAAATTTTACTGAAACTTTGGATTTTGTAGAAATATCTGAAGTGAAATCAAAATTTTCTGAGAACCATCATCCGTTTAAAATTAAATTACTTTTGGATACAGATGACGTTGCTATTCCCTTGTCGACGCTAACGAATACTACAGCGATGACTGGCCAAATGCAAACTTTTGCACTCTCAATATATTCGTCGATTCATCACTAACTTCGTCTTGTAACATCAATATTTTCTCAAAAAATTGTTCGTTTGATGAAAAATTTTCGAGGCAAGTGCTCTTTACATTCGATGTTGAGGTTTATTTCTTCGAAATTAGTGCAATAAAATTCTTTATTGGTCGTAAATAAATACACGGGAAGGCGAGGGGCACAAGTTATGTGAAACTAAGGAACCGGGGATGAAAATAAAACTGTATGGATTTTATGCTGACTGTTACATAAGCTGGGAAATGGGGCGAGGATTTTGATGAGGTCGTTTTTATGGGATTCCTGATATTTTTACGGCACTGGTTTGTAGTATTGGGATCAGTCTTGGGGATCAGTTTTGTGATCATAGTTTAACGTTTGAGTGCCCAGTCAAATAACACTATGATCTAATCTTAGGTAAGCAGATTTATAAAATCCAATCAAATTTCGTTCTCGAGTATATCTTCAATGTTTTCTTCAGTGGAAATAGGCCATTGCTCCCCACAGATTGCCAGAAAGGGAAACATTTTGCAGGGAGTTTGTCGTAATAACTACTCTTGTCAGGCGGGTTGGTAATCGCAGTGTGGCTCTTGAAGTGTTTCAGCGAAGAACGCTGCTGCCCGTCCTTAAGCTGTTTTCTTTCCTTAGTCGTCTTTTACTACACCGATAGGACGAGATGGTGTGGTGGTATTCTATGCTGCCTCTCAATCTCTAAAGTGTACTTGATGAAGAATCCAAATGACAGTAGCAATGTAAAGCAATTCCCGCTCCATCAGCATGATTCAAATCCTTTTTACGCGTAAATCGCATCGCTCATTTACAATTGGTTCGTTATTGACAGACTGCGGTCTGATTAATCCCTGCACACACGCTCGTCCCTTCACAGGATCCCACCAACTGGTTACAGTTGACTGTACTTCATTTATTTTCAAATTATACTTTAAAAGTTGCAACAGCTCAATCCGAATTTTGAGGAGATGAATTGATGGTCTTGGTTGAAGACGCAAAAATAGGGTAAGAACTAGTTCTGAGTTTCCCTTCTCATGCTTATATCAGATATAAGCATGAGAAGGGAAAGTAAGAGAAATCAGGAGAAATAAAATAAGGGAGAGTGAAAAACATTTTGGAATATATAGATAGATAGATAGATAGATAGATAGACTCTTTATTACAATCAATGAACTTAAAATATTACAATATTCTTAAATTAAAACACTGATTGCAATGTGAATTGTTAGATTAAAAGTCATATTTGTACACCGGTAAATAAAAAATATACTGTTCAATTTCTATTCTCCTCAACATAATTTATATTTGCGTTTATTTTACGAGTAAATACATTTTTTACTTAAAAAATCGTGCTTTGTTGTATGTTAGTAATGAAATAACGCAAAGTAGTCTGGAAAAACTTTTTTTTTTTTCGCTATAGATAGATTGTCTGTCACCCACACATCCGCAAAACGTTTATCGAATAGAATCTATTTGAAAAGGAGACGTTAATTCAGTTAGCGTGTGTGTGTGGATTAACGCGTATTCGTTTGTTTATCTGTAAAGTTTGTATGGCTCGTGTGTACACGGCACTCAAACGAATTCGCTTTGCCTATTTAATTGATTGATGGGATTACTATTGATTGTTTTATAGATTTATTTATTTTTATGTTCGCTATCTAAATGGATAACTTACGGTATTTGTTTAGGCTTCGCTGTGGGATTGTTTTGAAATAATATCGGATTAACGCCCACAGAGTCAATTACATCTTAATATCAAAGATCGTCTAGCCACCGACTCATTTATTTGTTTAGTAAAGGGAAAGTAACACCAGATGTTAGTTTTTATACTTAGAAAATTTTAAATCCAGATTTGTGATTTTCAATTGTAAAACGCAAACAATGGCGTACAAGAAAGGAATGTTTCTCAAACAAATACTGTCTCAACTACATATTCCAATCAAGCTGCGTTTCCTTCTACTTCGTATAATCAAATGAGAAAGAGAATTAACCTGCCATTACTTCGTTTGTCTTTAAGTGAATAGGATTTAAAGAAGACGATTGTGAGTGAATCCTAAACCAGTACCACTTTAAGGCTACAAGCCAGCAGTCATCTGACAGTCTGGTCCGAACTTCCTGCAACTGCATACAGCAAAATAAACTTTGCTCGACCCCAGCCAAAGTGTAATTTATCGCAAACAGTTTGCCTCTCTGAGCTCCGATTCTTGAAGGAAAGATGCAAAAATGGTCAAAAAGTTCTACTTATCTTTACTGTTGGTAGGCATTCTCAAACTAATGGTATTGAACAGGAGCACATGGATTAAGGTTTAATACTATATTTTCAGAATAATTTTTAGGTATACAGTTTCATGATTTCGAATTATCATCATGATGATAATGAATAACGATGACTGTCTTGGTATGGGTTCTGCAGGAAAACCTGAAGAGCATGCACAGCACATCATGATGCAAAATCCAACTTTGCAAAAGATCAGAATGCTTTCGAAGGTTGAAGTGGAGTCCAAGCCCAACAGTGGGAAAGAAAGAAGGCTAAACAAACATACCTTTGATTCTCAAACAAACCCAAAGCACCTAGTTTATAAACGAGATTCGGGTCTCCAGTAAAACTCAGCTGTTCGGGCGTAAGCGGGAGGTTCATTCCGCCAAATGTTGCCTCCAGCTTTACGACTCCAAATCGCCGGGATTATTTTTCAGTTTTCCTTTACTGGTACAGCTGCTGTTATATATAAAGCGGACTTGTATAGATTTTTAACTAAGAACTTGTGGTAAAAGTCCTTTAAAAAATCAGACATCGTATCGTAACGAATCTAACATAATGTCTTTGTATATTGTGTTTCGGGCACCCTAGATACAAATTTTACGTAGGTAGGTTCTCCGAGTATAGTAACGCGTTTAATTATAATATCTGGACAAGCTTTTTCTCTTCGTTAAATCTAATAATATATAAGAGAAATACTAATATTACCTTATTTATTCTGGCGTGACACAAAATAATACTCAACAAGAAAGAACACAAAACAATACATAAATAACAAGTCACATTAACACAATGTAATACAAGAAAGCACTATATTCGGTAAACAAATATAATGACATCAGATAATACGCAACTAGATACACTTGGCGTATACTTAGACACCTAATAACATAGAAAATTATTAATTCCCATCCATTTTACTACCTAAACAAACGTTCTAGACGCTTATTATGACCTAGATTGTAAATATAACAGAACCGTATAATAACAAGAAGATAGGTTAAATTATAGTTGTGAAGTAAATGAAAATGAAAATAATAAAATTTGTACACAAGGTATCAGTTATTGAAAGTCTAGTGAACACTACAATAATAGCATGAGCAAAATTTGTGGTTTCCTAAATTGCATGAGGATAGATGGTTCATGTTCATTCTCCATATACTTATCCAGGCATGCAAATAAGTAAAAACAGTCCACAGGAGTACAGTCAAGTCAAACTCCCTCACAAGTCACATGTATGTCCGTGTAGCAATTGTGAGGAAGGTCTATGTCCAGGAGTGTACATCCACCTCTTGTAATAATGAAAGATTTGGAACTGCATTCGCAAAATTCAACGTAGAACACTCGTCCACTATACTGAACATCATAACAGAAATAGGCAAACAAGTGACCGAATCAGAAATCATAATCGTCGATTAATCCGGGGGCGCAAAAAGCCTCCGGGCCTCTGACTGATGTCGGACATCGCTCAGCAGTGGCTTGATTAAGCGAGCGATCTGACCCGTGATGCGGATAGTTAGGTGCGTAATAGTAAACGTTTTGTTCATACAATAATAGTATTTTCTTGTTTATTTCTTTAGAAGTTAGGGTTAAGTGATCCCACCATTTATATTCTTAGCCGTGATCATTTTATTTACAAGGGACCATTATCTATGGGTGATTTTAAGCATAAATATACACTTTATAAAAGAAGCCAGCTGTGAAGGCTTGCTTTGTTTTCCTGTTGGTTTCTCGCTTGCATTTAGCCGATCGGAAATGAATCTAACTAAACCACCTGACCTCATGCAATTTGTGATACTATGTTTTAATTTAAAGTAATGAAATGCAATGCTAATAGGTTGGACAATTGACAAAGTGACTCACGAAAAGCACTTGCGAAAAAACTCATGTATCAAACGTACGTGACAAATCTATTTAATAAATAACAGACCCAATTCATTCTTTCCTAACTCCAACCGAAGACCGGTCCGGACGATCCTACACAAATATTGACACTGAGGGTCCCAATCTTGCAATAAAAGCATCACTTTTACAAAACTCCGTGTTTTTCTTGCGAAACGCATCAAAAGTCGCAATAAAGAGCTTTTCCGAATCATCGCACGCGTTATCTGCACCACACAGGGGACGTTTTAATTGCTTTATAAATAACCGCCCTAACCCTTTCTGCCCCCACCCTGGCGCTGGGCGGCTAACACGTGAAGAATTATGACCGTAGGGCGGTTCGACCCGGCCATTATAATACCAGCACTGTATTAAAACACCAAATCTTGAAAACAATGCGGTTTACAGGAAAACCCTGTTACACGGTGAAACAATATCTCAGCCTTAATTATACGGTTCGTTAGTTCCTTTTTAATAACCGAACAGCTAGAGGGTGACGGACTCCTTTTGTTATATATAAGAGACGAAAATAATAAGAAAAAGAAAAATATTTGAGCAGAAAAGATTTTCTTGCGTCACGTTCATTTCAGAGTTGGTCTTCGCAAGACACAAATCCAAGTCAATCTAAATCCAAAGAGGAAACTCTTTTATTTAAGTAACAGATTTATTGCCGATGGAGCGGCCATTAGGCTCAAACTACGGCCTAGTCACTAACAGATGGGGCCTAACTAAGTCTGTAATTTTTTATTCCCGTCTATGTAAGGGTAGGATATATTTTTGTCTTAAAACATTAGGCAACTGTTCTTGATCAATTTGGGATAAAGATGGGAAAAGTTTATCCAGAGAGGGAATTTGTGGTTCTCTACCTTATAATGCTTTTGAATTGTTTGATATTCTGTATTATGTACTGGATTGAAAACCAAGGAATATGCTTTGCAACTGCCCATCAGAGGGTTAAAGCTGTATAAAAAATATATGAAGAAAATATATAATGAATTAGTATACATACGTAGTAAAAATTTGAGGAAGCGTTTTAAAATAAATTTAAGCCAGCAATTAATATAAATGAAGTCTCGATCTCTCGACTTAAATCCCTTCAAGGGCAAACCTATGACCACTCGCCAACCCCTTTTTAGAGGGTGTATAATCCTTTTACGAATCCAGTTGTTGTCTGATTGGGGTCGACTCTTTGATACCAATAGAAATGGTCCCAACATCAAAATTTTACACTGGCAAGCTAAGTTAAAGCACGACTTTTTTGTTTGATCCAGTTGCGACATTACTTTATCTAGCTAAGTAAATATAGAATCCGGATTTCAGAACAAAATCTGCCTACTAAATAATCACTAGATGCTTCTAATCCGAAGGAGCCATAAATCCAGTCGTCTCACGCCGTGTAATCCGCTGAAAGATGGCCGGTAACAACCGAACATTTGTTTAGTATTGTTGCATCACAGCGTATTTCTAAATTCTCACACAATACGAGCTTTGTTCCGGATTTGGGAAGTTCAAATTAACTTACAACTGTATAGAGTTCAGATGTTTACTTCACAATTATTATTGGGTAATTATAGGACACTCGCATCTGTTTGAACAGTATTTCTACTAAGCAAGACTTGCCAATGGGGTTTTACCAAATCCCAACACAATGTCCCAACGGGCGAGACTCCTTATTACTTTGTTCGTTCACAATAAACATAGCTCCAGTAGACAATTTATGGACATTTCATCGCCCCATTTCAATAGCAACTGACAATTGATTAATGACATAGAAACGAGAGAGGGGTTTACAACATACAGCATATCTGGATGTTCCCCTTTATATCGTGCTCATTAGAATCTGCATCGGCACCATATTTTTCATGTTGCCATCCCGAAAGAACCTTTTGTAGTGTCGTAGTATTGTTCCTAATGTGTGCCCGATAGAGATTTTATTGCGGTCGTGATAAATGATTGTGTTTTTCTTTTTTTGGTCGCGTTGCCGTGCAATGCAAATGTGCCAATTGTATGTCGTTTTTAATTACATTTTCCAAAAAACGAGTATACCATTAGGAAGATTGATGGAACCAGTTCAAATAGGGAGATTTCAATAGAATGAAATCTAGGCAAATCTAAGTACCAAGCATCATTTATCAGTGGACGTCTAAAAAGCAAACAGTGCAAAAACAAATGGCGTCCAGTCACATACAGAACAGTTGACCTTCATTCGAATTATGATGGCCGACATCCCCCGGCAAACGCCAAATGCAGAAACCGGCCGGAATAAGCAGAGATCGAATATTCGATAGGAATTCAGCGGCACGGTCGAGTAGAGTCGAATAAAATTTCGGTAGAATTGAATCGGGCAGCGGTCTTCGGTAGACCGTTAAATTGGTCGCCTCGGTCAGTCGAGATATCTCCATGCGTGAGCTTGTGGGGCGAAATGTGGCTTGACTTGAATATCAATATTTTTGTTTTACGGAAAGATTTACTTTTTAAACCTATAGAATTAAAATCTGAAACAAAATTTAAATGGTAAAGTTGAAGGTGTCATGACAATTCGCACTGCAAAGTCTGGGTACATTTGATTCTATGTTCAAACAAAACTCGACATCCATAAGTCACGTTTTACTTAATAATAACGAAATGAAAACTACAATGCCAAAAGCTACTAATCCCGAGCTAAAATCCCAACGCAGCCGACCTTATTTGTCTTGTATGAAAAGCGGTTTTCTCAGCAGAGTGAGTCGCGGGGCGTATGTGCCAGTAGGACTGAATAATACATGCGGCGCGACCTGTGATTTAGTGCGCACCGTACCGGAGGCGACTGCCGAGATTCACATGTTTATCCTGGGAACAGTGGACGGAGATTAGAGAGACTGTGCCAACCCGGTGTATGTTAAAGTGCTTGCTGAAATTCATGATGAACTGAAAGTTTAAGAGTATCATTTTGTTGAAGATGATAAAGATGATCTTGGGAAACAAAGAAGTGTTGAGATGAGATATTGAGTGATGGATAAGTGCGCTTAAAAAAATTTGACAATGACGAAAATAATGGTTTGTATACTAACAAAATATATGTATGTTTACTACAAAAGAGATTAATCATGAAACAATCGATACCTATTTATCATTTTAAGCATGCCCCCTGATCCCGACCCATGCTGCAGAATATTATTAGAATTTTCAACAAAGAAAATGGTGAGCCCTAGGTCTATATTTACAAAAAGGAGCCCAGTCATCACTCACGGGACGCCGGGAAAAATCTTTGGGGCGAGGATTTTGTTAAAAGCAAATAGGGATCGCTCACATTGTATCAGTGTCCGAGGGAAATGTATCAATGCGCGGAAAACACCATTTGGGGGAGAGACTGGCGCGCAATCAGCTTTATAAATAGAGCCCGCTACGGAGAATGAAATGCTAATGAAATGGAAAGATGAACGTGATTTAGGGATTCATAGTGCTGCTGTACTAAGCGTTAGCAGAAAAACTGTTTTATAAAATCTCCGTTATAAACTATGCGGCGTGGCGGCCAGCTGAAGCAAATTCTTTCGCAGTTACAAAACTGCCTGACGTACCACTTACGTATTTGTTAACATTTGCACGCCTCATTTCCACGCGATCTAGGTCAGGCGTTGCTATAAAAATCGTTATAAAAATTCCCTTCATGCAAGACGAGCTGCCGAAATTAGCTTAAACACCGAAGTCGGGCGAACTTTAAGCCTTTCATGCGACAACGATAGTGGCGAAAGCTTTTAAGCTAAAATTATTAAGCTCAACTAGCACCGACGTGTACTCCTGCGAGCTTTCGCACGCCCTGACGTTTCACGCTAAGCTTCAGGTATCGATTCGTTGCTTTTTGGCTTCTAACTAAAATACACAATTTTGGAGAAGCTCTTTTATCCTTTTGTGGTCTCTTCCCAATAATGATGTGTACTAAACTTCTATTGTTTATTCAGGCGTGGTTTCGTGAGGCTTCTCGTGGCGTCCCCTCGTTTCTTACGCATATTTTTTCATCATTTCCACTGCAAACACTGAGATAATTGAAATTATTTTCTGTATTTATACAGATTCCTTTGGGGGAGATGTTTGTCGATGGTACAAATTAAAAATGTATTTCATTGGTTTCACTCTTCATAAGGCGTTAGGAAAACCGAAGTTTAAAAATACTTTAAACTTATTATTATAGCTACACATTCACATACCGGAAATAATATTCAATTCAAGATACTTAAATAAAATAAGAACGAAAAACGACACATCACCTTGAAGTGCCAATCCTACTCGAGTCCCCTACCAATAGTGCGCTCGGTAGGTAGTTGGAAATCAGTTAAAACAATAGAAGACTCGCCGCGCCCTACCATCACGATACAAAGTGAGCATTCGTTGAAACAACACCGCGCTTCGGCCTCTTAATTCCGACCTAGTTAGAGGGAAGTGCGAGGGAATAGTTTCAGAAGAGGGAGCGGCGAAGTTACATACTATTAGTCTATAATGCAGACTAGAGATAGAGAGTAAACTCTCTAGTAATAACGAGATAGTAAATTTTATTATTGAACATGGGTTGTTGTATTTTTCTGGCATGTTGAAAGTTGGAATTTGAATTATTAAATTGACTGAACACTTACTTCGATGTAGGCAACTTTAAAAAAAAATACTTTAAGTATTAATAGAGGTATATTATAAGCAATAACAGATTATGAGATACTCTATATGTAGTCGGCACCGAACGCTGTATATTAGGGTCAAACACTATTCATATAATTAAAGTTAATGTCGTGTTACAATTAGGCAACATTTTCGTTGTCGTGGTTTGTGTGACAGTTTCTAAAATCTCTCTTTTTTATCTTAGCGAAT
This sequence comes from Euspilapteryx auroguttella, assembly GCA_951802225.1. Lineage (NCBI taxonomy): Eukaryota > Metazoa > Arthropoda > Insecta > Lepidoptera > Gracillariidae > Euspilapteryx > Euspilapteryx auroguttella. The sequence continues at coordinate 12,566,625 of OX637647.1, forward strand.
CTTGTAAGAAAATGTTTCTACAGACAAATACCGTTTTTTTATGAACAAACAATGGTTTATAAAAAACTTTCAACTTGTAATGCCAAAAGGCAGAGCAAGACTTCTAGTATTCAAATTCGAGAAATTAACGATATTCTATTTTTTTTTTATATAAAATACTAGAACAGTTTTTCAAATTCGCGGCCGCGTATTTCCTCCACGGTTTTAATTGTGTGCTAAGCCCTACTTATTATTCCATAAAAGTACGATCCATTTGCCGGGCCGGCATTTCCTCTGGCCCGTGAAAATCCTCGTGAAAAATCAGTTCCGATCTGCAAAAAAAAATCCGCTTACATGATCTAAACAATCACAAATTGAATAATGCGAGCCGTTTTGAAATATTGGCTGGAGAATTTGCTTACTTAGAATTTTATTGTTTTTGATCTACTCGAATATGTTTTAAAATATTTATTTTAAATTTTAAATTAGTCTTAATTCAGCGAGCATGTGAACCAGCTAAAAATAGGGGTGTAATCAGGTCAATCCACCCAGATCTGTGAACAAATTTGTACGTCGTTAGGTGACAGATATTTAGTAGGTATATCGATATTGATAACATTGTGTAAAATCGGAGTTAGACTTTGTCGTACTAGCATGCTTTAACCTGGTTTTCACAATTTTATTTTGTGTTTGTCATACTTAGTACCTTCATTGAAAAACAGAACGCGTAATTTGCTGACTGATTTAACTAGATCGTTTTTCAAACAAAATTGAAGTCGTCCATATCGAAAAACTCTGGGTTAAACTGTTTGTTGCCTAAAAGTCATCTTAAAAAGTAACATGGCATCAAAATGGCTATATAAACGTAACGTTACGAGCCTATGATTACATAATGGCGCTGTAAAAGGCCAAAATTTACAATTACGGGTTATCCAGTACTTAAATTTCGGTTCTGCGGCTACCGCTACTGATCGCCTGTTAAATTTTAATGAGGAATTTGCCTGCGCATAAACTGCGCTTCTTGCTTGCATGGTAGCTAGGTTTTTATCGCATACTCGCCTTTATTCTGTACGCATTAAAGTAGTAGGTTGAGGTTAAGGTTCCGCCTACTGTACATGTGATAGTATAGCCACTTTAGGATTTGCCTATATTCCAGGTTACAAAGTAAATCCTAAAGTGCATATACAGCCTGGTAAAGATCATCGATAATGTCACTAAAATATACATTTAAAACGTGCACCCACTCATACCACATTTCCAGAGTGGTAGGCAGTTGTCAATGAACGCTACTTGGTAGCAACTTTACATAATATTTCGCATGTTCTTTTCATATAAAGATATTATAACGGAGGTCTGTCATAAGTGCCACGCTTGGCTGGTGGGTTGGCGATCGCAGTATGGTTTTTCATATTTCTTTTCAGTATGGTTCTTCGGGTTTTCCTCTCCACCTTTTACGACACCCAACTAACCAACCTAACAAACATCTATAATTTGATCAATAAATCAAAAGAAATTAGCATTATTTTTACTGATCCCGTTATATACCATGTCGGTTGTGAGTTGGCAACGTTGGACACCTATTGATCCCTCGACAGAACAACGCGGTACGGACGGATTTGGTACAAAGCCAATACCTAGTTTGATTTACATTTTTCATAATGCCTTTTGCAAAAAAAAAAGAGAGAAAAGTGTACTCTGTATTTTGAATTTGAATTTTCTTTTCAATAATATTAGATATTTTGCTTTGGAAATCACATTAAACTAGGTGCCTAGTGCCTGGAAAAATTTTCTTTTAGCGATAAGGCCCATTGTATGCAATTTTATTCTTATAATTTAATAATTTACTCTTGTATAATTTGTAATTTCTTGTAATAATTTACTTTGTATGCAATTAAGTGTATTGTATTCTGTTCTAAACTAATTCTTTGCACCCACTCTGAATTCTGTTTGATGCAACGGTTTGAGAAAAATAGACAAGGATGTTTTTTTTTCTCTCAAGTACCTAAACATAAGGCATAACTTTGAAACAATAATTGCCGTGTTATGTATAGAACAACATCACCCCATCTCCTTCTATGGGTGTCGTAATTGGCGACTAAGGCCACACCCGAAGGTCAGGGCAGCATTGTTCTCCGCTGCAAAACTTGAGGATGAGGAGCTATACCGGAATCGTCAACCCGCCTTCCAAGCGTAGGGTTTATGGCAAACTCAAGCCCAAAGTGTTTGTCCTTGAGGTAATATAGGTGGGATGGGAGGCCTCATGTTAGTGGTCTCTTAGCTGTTACTACTGTTTAAAAAATCAAACTAGACCAAATAATAGCAGTTATCTTCCTCAAAACTGATAAGTTCTATGTAATGAATCTAAATCACATACATAAACATAATGTCACGCCTTTTATTCCCCGAAGGGTTAGGCAGAGGCACCAGCTCAAGATACGGACCCACGTTTAGCGGAGTTTATGCTTTATTACCAACGTGACAAGGGGCCAGCTTGTCGCCGCGGTTATAACGACCACTACTACGGCCGGAACCAACGGCTTAACGTGCCTTCCGAAGCACGGAATCATCTTAGTTTTCGGACAATCAGGTGATTCAAGCCTGCGATGTCCTATCCTCAGAAAACAACCACAACGTGATTTTTGTGAGAAACCAATATTGTGGTGTTTTCTGCGGCGATTGAACCCACAACTTTCCGTGCCCTAATCAAAGGTGCTACGCTAGTAAGCTACGGAGGCAACGGAACCTAAATCTTCCACCAATAAACCGTTTACTGTATATGCTTTAATTGAGTCGCCTCTGAATACTGATGATATTCCACGAAGTGCTTCTAGGCAGCACACAAGGCTTTTAAGCTATCACAACCGTTCTACATATTCGATGCCGACTGCAACTAGAGTGGGAGGCTATGACCTATTTAAGCGACTTTCAGAATCGCAACGCCAGCGAAATCACAGGCACGGAATTCTCTTTTTATTTTTCACACCACATTGAAATGTGAATGATGTAAAAAGAGGTAGAATCTGCATTTTACTAATACAAACTTAATGCTCAAGAAGACAATCATCATCATTATCAACATCGCATGTAAGAGCCACCACTCTGAGACCGCTGTCGTCCACCTGGTCGTCTTTACGCCTGCCAAGTGTCTCGCCCACCTCCACCTCATACCCGTTATGAAGATAAAGATTCGAGGAATTGATACTTATTAGTAACCCGCCTTTGACGAGCGTTGGCAAGGTATGGCAAAACCTTTTCACATTTTTTAGGGGAGACTGGGTCCGGCTCTTGAGCTGGTGCCTCTGCCTCACCCTTCGGAGAATAAAAGGCGTGAGATTATGTTATGTAAGGGAGACTCATGTCCAATAGTACTATAGTACACATCTTTCTCATTCTACAGAAATGAGGATAATAATTTAAGGAATTAAAATGACAGTCTCTCAAACTATAATAATCTAGGTCAGAAACACCCCTCTGGCCTATATTCGTCTAATTGAAAAAGTTTAAATGGACAATTTTTGTGCAGTTCCCGCTTTTTTTCAGCAAAATCACTGCCTGTATTAGTTTTTTTTCTTTTTGAAAGAGCCAGTGAACCTTATTTTCTTAAAAAAATATATTAATTCTAGAACTGAAATAGTTTATTTATTATATTATATTAATTATTAATAATCATAAAATATTACAGAGCATTTTAGTTATTTGCCGTTATCAATTTAGTTACACTCGATATCTCGTATTTAGTATACAAGTATTTTAATCCTATTGTAGCTTCATCACAACATCCCTATGTATGTCCCTATATCCCTATGTATGCTTAAATCTTTAAAACTATGTAAGAGATTTTGATGCGGTTTTTTTTTAACAGATAGAGTGATTCAAGAGAAAGGTTTATAAGTATAATACATACACAATCAATATAATATAAAAAACTCTTCCGTTACTGACTGACTGACTGACTGACTGACAGACAACGCAGAGCCGAAACTATTGGGCGTAGCGGGCTGAAATTTTGCATGTAGGTTCCTACGGGAGTGTAGGTGAGCAATAAGAAAGGAATTTCCCGAAATTCCCATGGGAACAGTGAAACCGCGGGGCAGCCTCTAGTATATTAATAAGTTAGACGGTATGAAGTTCGCCGGGTCGACTAGTTATGAATAATACGGTAAGTTAACAGAGGTACTGGTTGCAGGTGGCACAAGAAAGGGACACGCGGAAACAGAGGCAAATTTCTTTGCCAAGCATTGTAACACCCAATTAGATAAATGAAAAATGGTAGGAAAGTAAAAAAAAAATATATTTTCGACTCTCTTTTATATTATCAACACAAAGTCAGTATTAAATTAATGTTTGCGAAAAATCCCTCTGTTACACACATACGATGTTATTAACGTTTTTTTTTTATCTTCCGATTTTCGAACGGAATTGAGTTTCAAGAGTAAAAGAGTGTTTGGCAGCCATTGTGTTGTATTTCTGATCAGCCGTAAATAATATCGAGAATAATGGGTGATAATAGAGGGCATTGGGAATTTTTCCTTCCTTTTTGTTCCATATTTTACGCATCACACAAACAAAGTGGGTTTCGAGATGCTAAGATTATCCTAAGCAAATTGCTTGGTACTGAAAAATGAAAAAGTGCTTTTAGAAGTCTTTTTAAACTGATTATTGGATTTTTTTTTTGTAATAGGCAGACAGAGCATGACACTGGATTATATCCGGGACTTTTTATAATTTTTCTCATAATTAAGTGCTCAATTTGTAGCGTTATACTAGGTACAGTGTCGGTCTAGGACGGCGTAACAGATTTGTGCGGCCTAGACTGTGTTACCAAAGAACAAGAGCTATTTGGTAGTACAGAAAAACCGGAAGTGTTACGCTGTCCTAGACCGCCACTGTGCCATAAGTAAGGTAGGCTATATTCTAAAGGTACTAACTAAGGTAGAATATATTTGTTTTAAAGGCATTTAAAAACGTGTCAAAAAAATCGCATGTCGTTCTCAAAACAAAAACGATAGAAATATTATTTTGAAATTCCATCCTTTAAAATATTTCATTCCAACTGAAAATACCTACATCCTTTTCAATAAAAAATGTACCCACCAACACGCTTTGCCGGATGCAAATAAACTAATCAAAAAGTGAAAAAAAAAAACGAAAAAAATTCGCGCAAACGGAAACAAACATTAGTTTCGCGAAAGTTGGCAATCGCAATGTTTGGAGTAGGTCCGTAGGTTTTCAGGACTTGAAGTGGAGCCGAAGGTGGCCGAAAATCGCCGAACTTTGCCGAAGAGTGCCGAGCGCGGCGATCAATACCCCTCTACCCTCTCGCCCGTCAATTCAGGGACCAAAAGTCACAGTGCTTAGGACGGCCGCAGATTCGTCCAAGTCAAGTATGTGTCCACCTTTATTAGTCAAAATAACCTATTGCAACTGCAACTTGATCCTACTCAAAATCACATTTAAGGTTTGTTTTTACCAACTTAAAGACAAAAAATATTTCAATGCAGGTCCCTATACTTCTAATATTTAGTGATTTATCTTTTTAGGAACTCTAGTGATGGGACATTCAAATAATTTATATCAAATCGAAAGCTACAATATTAATTACTTAATTCTTTCGATGTCATCGTATCGAATTAAACCATAAAAATCATCAGCAATTGACGTTTAATTGAGGCGAGGAGTGTGATCCCACTGACCACCTAAAACGATAATTAATTATTCAATCACTCCGTATATTTTCGGACAGATTACGCTACCAAAACTTTTCGGACACAGTATATAAATAAATGAGCGACCCTTTCAATGGATGGAATGGTGGTTGGAGAATTTTATTCAAAATTCGAACGCCTGTACCGCTGAAAGTTCGTCGGAATTTTGTTCTAGTTTTGGCGCGGATTGAGTGTTGTGTTGAATGAAAATTGAGGTTAGAATAGAATATCGATTTTTCTAGGTCTAGGGACGATAAGGCAAGATACCGATTCACAGAATTCAAATAACAAAAATGAGGAATTCAAATAATAATAACACATAATAATAATAACACATCACACTCAGAGCCCCTAACTAGGAAGAACCTGTATCTAGGGTGCCCGAAACACATACAGAGACAAACATCACACCCAGACCGGAAACAAACATCGATATTCGTCATATCAATATTCGCCCCGCCCGGGAATCGAACCCGGGTGCACTCGCTTCTCAGTCCACATCACTGCCAACTGAGCCACGGAGCAGTCAAATAAAAATAAGTTTATTTATAGTGCGAGTAAATAGAATAAAAATACATTAAAAAAAACTGGAGTAATATGTGTAGAAGTTTATTTAAGAATCGACTACAATAGGCGTAGGTCGAAGCAAAACATTTTATCGTCAAAAAGTCTTTTACTTCGAGATAAGCTGCGACCCCATTACCTAACTTGCTTTGGTACAATAATATTTTACAAGGAAAATATCTAAATAATATTCCTTAGACTAATAAATAACACAAAAGGAGAGTCTGTCTGTATTGTCACAGTTCCAAGTAAAAAAGAGATAAGACTAACTTATTAGACATTGAGGTCAAGCCAAGACCCACTGAACTAGGCGACCTAATAAAATTATGTTCTTAGTTTATCAGTAAGTCTTATTTAGCAATTTAATAAGCAATATGAGCTTGGCTTTCATCCACAGTATTTAAAAAAGAGAAGATTCCTGAATATCCGAGAGAGTATCCGAACGACTAAAAAGTGGCTTGACAGTCCGGATGCCGGATAGTGACCGGATATCTTTTGCATTTCTAAACATCTACATCTAAACTTTAGACGAGTGTGCAACTTTATGTAAACGTACAGCGTGGCGGTCTAGGACGGTGTAACAATTCTGATTTTTCTGTATTGCAAAGTAGCTCTTGTTCTTTGGTAATACAGTTTAGGGCGCACGAGACCATATACAAATTTACGCCCTACTACGTAACGTAGTAAAAGTAAGCAAAAAAAGTAGGAATAAAATAAATAAACTCGACAAACAAGCTTTACAGGAAAGCACCTATTCTCAAATTAAAGACGTTACTGGCCATTCAAAAAGTGGGTCACGGCCACAACAATCCGAATAAAGGTGAAGAAAAAAGTCCGGGGGTTTTTCACCCCCGCTCCGCACACCCCGCCCTACCCCGCCGCAGCCGACGCGCGCTCGCGGGAAATTAAAAACATCAGCAGCGAAACGAAAAACTGGTTGCATTATTCCAGAATCCCACTCATTGCGGCTTCTTTTTTTAAAACCTTTCAATTTCTCTATGAATTCGGTATCCAGTTTTTATTTGAACGCAAGCTTTTTTTGTTGTCGTATTTGCCCATTATGGGCAGGCAAAGGAACGTTGTCCGTAAAGTCTAGTTCTCTTCTGTCTTCTGTAGCATTTACTTATTCTTTTTTGCTATCCAAAGTTCCTAACATATAATTAAAATACGAGGGTGGTCTCACATTTCAATGACACGGGAGTTTTTCCGAGACATCGATTTAAAATATTAAATCAATCGGAAGCGCCTTCCTTTATTTCTCACATTCATAAAGTTTTTCGTAAAGGGCACATTTTTACACAAATTCCCCTCGACCAGCACAATTTATAGCCAGGGAAAACGAATTAAGTAAATTGAGAAACCAAGGTCCGACATTTTGTTTTCGCGGGAAAACTCCTGAACGCATGCTTTAGTTAAAAGTTTATGTCAAAACAGTTTCCCCTCCCTAAATCGAAATCGATCGATTAATCAAAACACGAGGCTCCCAACGTCACCTCCCTAGAGAGTCGTATGCACGTCACAAAGCAAATTCCAAATCATATTATATTTGCATTTACTACACCGTTAGGGACGCTATCAGAGTCGTTAAAGTACTTGAGTTTAGGGCTCAAAGTCCCGCGACAGAGTTCGGTAATAGGTATTATATTGTAAGGAGGTTTAATTGCAGTGCTGTCATGTGAATACTAAATTTGAGCGATGGTTTAGGGTTGCCACAACAACAACGATGATTAAAGACGCGAACCTAATAACGTAGTCGCACCGATCAATTTGTCATAAGAAACTCGTAAAATAGCTTTCAGATTTTAATGCTGCGAATTTAAGCTTGAGTGATGTCAATAAATTCAGATGAATGGTTGTTTTAAAGAGTTTCCGCTTCAGCTTGATTGCGTCACATTTAAATTTACATTGGGTGCTATTCAACTCGAGAATGTGCCAATTAAGCAGCTACTTAATTTCGCTGGTGGCAAGAGTGGTAGCCCTGGGGGAGCCGCGAAATTTTTCACACACGCATGCTGGTGTGAGTAGGCTGAAAATTGCGCGTGTGTGCGTACGAATAAGGGCACTACAATGCTTACACTTTATATTTTATTACATGCTAAAAATAGCATGGATATGTAAGCGATTGTTTTTATAATGCCGGCACAAAGAGCTCGCTGTTCGTGCTATAAGCTAAAGATAATTATTTCGGACGGAAATCATTCGAGTGAAACAAAAAAAAGTACAATGTATGATACTGTTCTTTTGATAATTACTTAGCTTTGACACTCTTTAACTTCATTGTTAAGCTTTGAAAATTAAAATGAAAAATGATTTATTCATTATAGGATACAAGATATCTCATAATGTTGTAAGTCATTACGACTACTTATTTAGTACCTTTGCCCAATAAAGGTCGTGTCGTATCAAGAAGTCAAGCAGATGGCGGGGAAAAGGGAGGAATGGAGGAAGCTCCACCGTCAAGAGCGAAGCTCTTAAGTTTAAAGGAGAAGAAGAAGTTGGTACCTTAAATTTAGTTAAGTATCCTATACTGTGAGAGAAGAGGTGTCAAAACTCACCTCCGTCAAATAATTCTTCTCCCTTTCGCAATGATTTTACAGCGTAGAGAAGAAAGGGGTAACAAACTCTTTCAACAGTTTTGTAACGTGGGTTGAAACAGTAATACAAAAAAGGTAAATACAGACATAATAATAATCGTGAGTAGAAAATCCGTGGGTCGAACAGTAAACATACAACTATAAGATGAATTTCGTTACTTACACATCAAATGGAAGCTTGGAAGTTACTTTGCGTGAGTGATTGTAATCAAAAATGCAAGATCCGCAGAATAAACAAAGTCAGTCACATTGTATGCATGATTATTATTATTTCAGCCTAAAGACTGGACAATAGCCTTCCCCCATAAATCGCCATATTCCAGTCTACTCCCGGAACTTTCACCAAGTTGTATTATCACCTTGTGGGAGGTCTGCCTACTCTGCGTTTTCCTGTTCATAGCCACTCAAGAACTTTTCGGCCCCAGCGACCATTCTGCTGTTCTATGAGCTATGTGCCCTGCTCATTGTCACTTTATTTTTGAAATTCTTTCGCAAAACCTAAGTGGCAATGAGAAGTGCATAAATGTCGTAGTAAGATTTAATAATTAGTTTTTTTTGCAAAAAAAAACAAGGGATTGGTTCGTTAAACGCCCTTTGACGCTACAGAGAATCAATCAGAATAAGAATTTACCAGCAAGCAATAATCTAGCCAATCAGAGTTAAGGCAGGTTTCAAATTTTACAATTATACTAGGTTTTTTTGCAAAAAAACTGCTATACGTCAGGATGATTGAAAAGAAAAGTAATGCTTATATCAAATTATCTGGGTTTTCACAAAATCCCTAGTTTTTTTTGCAAAAAACCTAATTATCAAATCTTACTACGATACATATAGCTCATAGAACAGATGGCTGCTAAAACTGAAAAGTTCTCAAGTGATGACAGCCACACCGGAGGACTGGTTGATGGTGGCTCAAGACCGGTCATTATGGCAATCTGTAGGAGAGGCTTATGTCCAACAGTAGACTTTTTCGGTTAAGGCGAATTAAATAAAAAAAAGATGATCTTCATAATGTTTACGCTTAAATATCAGTCCCTTTCTCGCATAATCTATACTGCTTCCTCATCAAAGGTGAAGCGAACAAATTAAATTGGCACATAACGGCAAGTGTCGCCGCCGAGGCGGGCTACAAACTTAATTTTCCAGCCCAACTACTTACCGTTTAATATCTCTCTCCATACCATACCAGAGTGAGTAGAGGATTAAGCCAAGTTTAGAAATTAGTGAAACTTTAACTAGAGCGTTTGTACCGCTAATACAATCCTGTTTATAAACCGTTAGCGAAGTTTAATTCGGTCATAATTTATAAGTTAAATACTTAACTAGACCAGACTCAATATATTTAAGTAAGTATTAATTAATAGTTATCAATTTTATTTATCATACAAATTTAATACTTCACGCCTTTGAGGAACTCTTTTTGATCCATGTATAGTAATTTTGTAGTGACATTAAATTTGTATTTTTTATGAAGGACTACCTTATATTAGTTAAGCTTGTTTTGGAAAAAAAGTGCCTTTGACTGACAGACGGACAGATAAGTTATCTATACCAATAATATAAAGAGGAAAGATTTGTTTGTTTGTTTGTATCGAATAGGCTCCGGAAATACTGAACCTATTTGAAAAATTCTTTCACTGGTAGGAAGCTACACTATCCCCGAGTGTCATAGGCTACATTAGATTTTCAAAAAAATTAGGGATTCTTACTTAAACTCAATTAATGTAAACTTAAACTCAATTAATGTAACCCAAGGTGCAATATTTTTTCCGTTGTTTACATATTTTGACAGGTGGTTTGTTGTTGTTGTTTGTTTTTTTATTCGTCCATTCTGGGCAGTCAGTAGAACATAGTCTATAGAGCCAAGTCTTTAGTAGTAAGTATCTTATATTTCTATGGTGTAACGAAGTCAGCCGGGACAGCTTGTATTTAATAAGGTCACAGGACAATTAAGGAACTTTAAAAATTACCCCATTAAAATATATCTCTTAAAGACGTGAACCTATATAAATTAAGGGGTCAAACCCTAACTTGAGCTATTGATTTCGCCTTAATTAACAATATGGTGCCAAAATTGATAATCTTGTAAAATAATACTATTAAATGGTTCACATCACAAGCTAAGCCGACGAGACGCGACGTGTGGTTGTGTGTGATTATTGTAATTAAGCTTTGATTCGGCTAATTTTGCTATTTGACGTAGATAGACGTTTATTGGGGGTTTTGGTGTTTTAATTAGATCCATTGTAATAATATACAGACAGTGTAATAATATACAACCAGTGTTATAATAGCAGAAGACTTGATTTGACGTTGATAATCTATTTTCTATACTTATCCATTATCAATCAATACATAGTATAAAACAAAGTCGCTTCCCACGTCTGTCCCTATATATGCTTATATCTTTAAAAGTATGCAACAGATTATGATGAGTTTTTTTTTATAGATAAGTTATTTATGAGGAAGGTTTATAATATATGTATAATACATTCACATAAAAATAATCGGTAATGCGGTACGAAGTTCGGCGGGTCGACTAGTTAATATTATAAATGCGAAAGTAACTTTGTCTGTCTGTCTCGCTTTCCTGAGAAAACAACTGAAACGATTTGAATGAAATTCGGTATATGGATAGTCTAGAGCCTGAGAAAGGTCATAAGGTACTTTATTTTATTTATTTTCGATGCGCGTATAACAACGAACGACGGGTGTTATTATAATTTGGGTAGATTCGGGATTAGATTTAGATTAAACTAATTGCAGTTAATCGCAGTCAATTAAGGCTTAACGCTTCATAATTTAGAATAATTTGGGGTGCAATCACTATTTAGGCGAAATAACGTAACGTAATTTAATAAAATAAAAAACTTTTATTTGAAATAAACTGAGTATTAGTGTGTGAGCCAGAAATAAATACAATAACATAATCAGACAGAGATAAATAAACTATCAGAAGAAGAAAAAAAGTAAACATAAACATTAAATCTAAACTAACCCGGAATTTTTAGTTACGCAACGTTCACCCCTATTGCTGCACTGTCATTGTACTGGCAGTAAAAAAAAGTTTTAAGAAACAAAATAAAATTATATTTGGAACGTTCAAAATTAATCCCTAGAAGTCCCTTACAGAACCCGCCAATTTTATTTCAACCACATAATTACAGTATTTGTATGTTTTCGGTTTTCGTAAAAATTCTTATAAAACTATGAAATTTCTCCACTCAAAGAAATGCAACACTATAATTTGACTACGAGTAACAAAAGGTACACTGTATTGTCAGAGATAATGACTAACTATAACTTACAAATGTCCCCTTTGTAACTTGTAACTAACTAGGTATAGACTATATAGTTCCACGAAGCGACAATTTATTCATTTGTCATCGCTCGTGCGGAATGAATTAGAAAGATTTTAGGGACATAATGAAGTAGCATTCTAAGTTTTGAAGATTGACTTCAAATACGTCATTATTGGAAAGCGCTTTAAATCAATAATATTCATACAAAATTAGCAATTAATGACGGTTTAAGTACGATATACAGTGAACCCCCCAATCATGTGCAAACTTAACTGGCGCGTACTCAACTTAACCAGTCACATAATAATATAAAATCAATTAAAATTATCTAAAAATCTATATAAATAATAATTGTTTGAGTTTCAGGCATCCGTGATAAACTTCCAGCTGCCCTAAACGTCAGTTTTGAACCCTATGCTATTTAATTTAGATACCAGTTTACACTGTTATTCTTTCAGTATCATCGCTGCGCCTCCCCAGATGAACTTCAGGCCGATTCAACTAAAAATTTTCCCATTAGGAAGTACATTAACAACTTAACTACCCTACAACTCTGGTGGGCTCAAATGGGGATATCTTCCGAATCATTATTTCTGTGTGGATTATCAGCGACACGACAGCCAAACATCTGACACTGTATTTCTGTCTGTAACAAGATTGGATTGTCTTTCTGACTGTGTTACTTATCAATATATATAAAACTCTTCCGTTACTGACTGACTGACCCACTGACTGACTGACTGACTGACTGACTGACTGACTGACTGACTGACTGACTGACTGACTGACTGACTGACTGACTGACTGACTGACTGACTGACTGACTGACTGACTGACTGACTGACTGACTGACTGACTGACTGACTGACTGACTGACTGACTGACTGACTGACTGACTGACTGACTGACTGACTGACTGACTGACTGACTGACTGACTGACAGACAACGCAGAGCCGAAACTACTGGGCGTAGCGGGCTGAAATTTTGCATGTAGGTTCCTTAGGGAGTGTAGGTGAGCACTAAGAAAGGATTTCCCGAAATTCCCACGGGAACGGGAAAAACGGGATTTTTGTGTTTAAGAGAAATCTGCGCGGGTGATACCGCGGGGCAGCCTCTAGTTGACATACAAAACGGTTAAAAATAATAGAAATTAAATGACCAAGTTCACAAGTAGTTTTGTAAAGAGTTTCGGATAAGTTTTAACAATTAAACTAGAAACTATGCAGATATCTTTTTCAATAGAAAAACAGTTCTTGGTCTGTAGAATTGGTATACTTTTTAATAAATAAAAAAAAATGAGTTTGGCGATCGCAGTTTAGTAATAAATAATAATAATTTAAGTTTTTGTAGGACGCTGCTGCCCGTCCTTCGGGGTGCTTCGGGTGTCTCTTTCGATACCCATGGTGGGATTTAAGGTGGTATAGTTAGTGTAAAAATAAGACAACAAGAACTAAAGAACTAAGACAAAATTAATTAAAAACCATGTTTGGCAAACATATTTGTAACAAACCCAAACCGACATATTTGCATAAAGTTATTCCTGCAGATCTCGCTCCGAGCTATTGTTTACTACTAAATGATTGCGCACACGATAGCAACTTCACGTCCACTTCTATCTAATAACCGTCACAGATAAAAACTTGATACCTTTTTAGTTTAATTCTCAGCAAATAAATAGTTTATAGCAGGATATTTTTTTTAATCAATAGTTAGAAATTATATCACAAAAAACTATAGCGGATATCATCGTACTTTTTTAATGGTTAAAAATTATATCACAAAAACTATAGCGGATAATTATTTTTGTGGTCCAATATTTAAGCTATGTAGAGACAAGAGGAAAATCAATCACCTTAGTAAAGTGGTTCTTAATAATAACCATAAATTATCTCTGCACCACAATTTGTCTAAGATCAATAGAATACTTTTTATTAATTTAGAATTTAAAAAAAAATGCGAAACGCTAAATGAATAAAGAAATTTTGAAGTAATAACTTCTATTTGCAGCATCAACGACACACTATGTGACCACTACGAGGGCTGGCCTAAGCAGGCGTGACCGCCACTGATATTTTAGCCTAGTGGCCGGCAACATCCGCAAGTCCCCTCCGTGTGCGAAAGCGGACTTACGAGTAGCGTTTAAACATAAACCTCAGAGGCGCAATATATTCGTGGAATGCAGGTTTTAATACGACGTTATCACCAATCCTGAAAATACTGAAAATGTTTAAATTCGGTTAAAGCGGCCGCCGCAGTATTCCGCCAGGACGGCTCGGGGAGCGATATGTCACGCTATGAAACAGTGGGACAGTTTTTATGTTCTCTTTTTGTTTTTGTGAAAAATAAACGGGGAATTTTTAAAAAGGCAATTCTGAATTCTTGAAAAGATGGAGTCATGAAATGCTGCATTGTTGTTTTGATAAGATAAACGCCTTTTCGATCATTATTGCGAATCGTGTAAAGGTAAGTACTTATATTAACTTCCACATTAAAAGGAGTGGAGGAGGCTACACAGAGATATTTTCTCTTTGACATTTTGGTTTGGTTGCTTCTATTGTCGTTACGGCTTGTAAATAAATGTGTTGGCTTTTTACTCCTTTCTTATCAATCAATACATAGTATAAAACAAAGTCGCTTCCCGCGTCTGTCCCTATGTATGCTTATATCTTTAAAAGTATCCAACGGATTTTGATGCGGTTTTTTGTAATCGATAGAGTGATCCAAGAGGAAGGTTTATAAATAAATAGGTTAGGCGATACGAAGTTCGCCGGGTCGACTAGTACTTACTAAACTAAAATTGACAATGTTTCTTTTTTTTAATATAATAAATAGGTGGTCCTTGCAATTTCATATCTTAGTACTCATACTACACTAACTTTGTATCATACCCTACCTTAAAATATGGAAATAAGTAATTAAGAAAGTGGCTGAAATAAGTAAATAAAAATATAACACGAGAGAAAAGATAAGACGACCAATTAAAAATAGGCCTAAAAACTTGAAATTTACCTAAACAAGAGGGTGAAAAAAATCTCATTCCGTCT
Source organism: Euspilapteryx auroguttella (assembly GCA_951802225.1). Lineage (NCBI taxonomy): Eukaryota > Metazoa > Arthropoda > Insecta > Lepidoptera > Gracillariidae > Euspilapteryx > Euspilapteryx auroguttella. The sequence continues at coordinate 12,581,814 of OX637647.1, forward strand.
CCTTAGTTCCGGAACGTACAGTCTAAGCACAAGGTGCCACGTCGCACATTAAAACGCCGTAATTTTTGCTCAAAACTCCCGACGGCCGCAGATAGGATAGCCTGTGATATATCGCTGAACATTCCACGAATGAATTATAGGTGTTTTTTTGAAGTGAGATGAGAGTGAGAGAGAAAATTCTTTGCGTTACTTTGTTTTATAAAAATACTGGGTGGAAAGATTTCGTTTGCGTAGCCTACGCGTGCATTGTTACACGACAAAAAACGAAAGCTACTTGGTCACCGTCTTCATTATTGTAGTGTATTTAGGTTATGATCAAGAACTTTACTAAATCCCTACCCTAGTAGCGTAACATTAAATTGTTTTAGGCTTGCCAAAGACGGATACATTATTACTTAGAGGCTTTCAAACATCGAAACAAGCGCCAATCGAATCGAATAAAATTAACTTTTGAACCAAGACAATTTTAATACTGAATGACACTTGACAATCTTACTTTGTATTTTCATGATACTGTTCTATCTCTAAGGTTAAGTTATTAGTTAGTTGGTTTAAGGTTAAAGCCTAAAGAAAGATAAAAGTGGCAACAATCTTGATAATTTGTTCTCTTTTTCATAATTAAGGTTCGCCAGAATAAATAAAAAACGTGAAAAAATTTGAATTTCGCCCCATACCGAGAGTTACCACCATAAACTTTCAAATTTGAACGCTAGTTCCGACTCAAATTTGGTCCGGTCGAACTTGATCTCTTATTGTAGGTACAAGTACAATACAAAAGTTTATTCACTTCCAACTGACCAAAGAAGGCTTGTGGCAATGATACATGGTCCTCTCGGCAGGATCACGACCATTCTCCTTTTCAGGTGACACTTACTAATGTTGATCACGGTTCTTAGAGTATTGTGACGTCATCGGAGTTAAAAAGCAAAAGAAATAGTAATTGATGCTTAAAAATCAACACAAAAAAAACAATACATATTTTGAGAAATTCTTACACGTCGATCTCAAATGATGTATATAGGAAACACGGCGAAGAATACAAAACTAGAATTAACAGAACATCATAATCATCATCATAGCTGAAAGACTTACACTGCTGGACATAGGCCTCACCCATTCATCGCCACAATGACCGTTCTTGTGCAATACTTATCCAGCATCTTGCCCTTAGCGCGGGCGCCACTCAAGAACTGGGCAGCACAAAAATTTATAAACCAGAAAACCACAATCAATAAAAAAGACACTCAAATAGTAGGAATATAAGCCTAAGTCCTAATATATACTATAAGAATCTACTGAACCGTTCAAAACTGATTTAAAAGACTGGATTCTCGTCGCCAGATTAGAAAGAATCCAAAGATCTGTATCTTGGACCATCTGCGCGTCAATTGACAACGTGACAAGTTTAAAGTATTGCCCTCGAGCCGTGGCCATTAGTCTTACTCAAAGTACAAAAGGTGAGATTTACCGGCGACAATCTATCTATCCTTGGCTCGTGGAATGCGTGGACAGATAATAACTGTATTAGAGAATCTGGTGTTAATACCTTCGGGTATGTATGGAAGCTTTTGAATAAGGATTTGAGAGGTTAAATTTAGAATAGTAATGAGGTAAGGCAAATAAATTTGTTATATTATGTGGCGATGGATGATGATGATATTAGATTAGATTAGATTCATTTATTTCACAATCATATTCATATTACATACAAAGTTGTATTATAAAATGTCAAAGTATAATGTGATCGTCAAAATATTGTACAAAAATTATATAAAAAATAATAAGTAGTTACTTAATTATTTCAGTACTATGTAAACAATGTCAAATTTTTAAATCGATACCTTAATCCGCAAACCGGCCAACTCCATGACAGTCATTTTTACAGGAGACACTAAAAACATTCTCAAAATTACATTTTACTAAAGAAAAAAATTTTGAAGATCCCGTTGGTGCCAAATAAAAAAATCTACGATTATTTTTATAATTTATTTTAAAAAAAATGTTTTCTACGTAGTTATGGCCATTTTTGGAGTTGTTCAATTTTATTTAGCTCGAATGGAACTTTAATTGGGAGTTATTCGATTTTATACGATAGAATCAATGAAATATCGTGCTCTTGGCATAGGACTTTATTCTAAAAAAAACATAATATTAATTAAAAAAAAATTACATGCATATAGTTTTATGTATTAACATGATGTTAAATGCCTATATTATGAACATCCTTTATGAAGAGATCTAGAAGAAGAATACTTGAAAAAAGCCTGACAAGAAGTCTATAAACAATATAGAACAATCCCTTGCGACCACAGATTGGTAAGATTGAGCAACAATAAAAATATTAAAACATAATAATAACTTAAAGAAATGTACCCAATCTTTAAAAACTGAAGACGGAAACAATCTTGCTTAGCAATTAATGTTGGTAAACGGTTCTTGACAAAACGGTAGGCTCGGTTATTCAACCTAGTTCTAATGGAATATAATGTCCTGAAAAATAGTCATAATCTTACATAATATTGATGTACAAAAAGGGAGACCAGTTAGAAGTAAAAACTATGGGGCTATCAGTTTGAAGCCTGCCTTCAATATCTATTGCCTCATGCATCCATGTTTATATCATAGATCAAGTCTTGTAGTGTAGATTTCCAAAACCTATACTTGCCTGAGTCGACTATACGAAAGCTTTTGACTCTTTAACTCATTTGCGAAGCTCCTCGAGACTATTATGCCCCACAAACTTATGTCAGAATCCTCATCGACTTTATGAAGCAGATCGTGAGCAGGATCATGCTGAATCAACAAGGAGCAATCATTAAAATATGTAGAAGTAAGCGCCAAGCTTACCCACTATGTCCAACAAGCTTCTTTGCGGTATTGCATACATCCAAAAGGACTTGGACTGGTCGTAAAAGGGTATCAACGTATTGCATAAAACATCAACATTGATGGCAGGATCATGAGTTGCTTACGTCTGGCTGATTATGTTGTAAAAGTCTCAGAAACACCTAAGCCTTAGGTAAATACGTATAGTCAGAAAAAACAATGTTATCGATGCCTAATAAGATACAATAAAGCTCAAATAGAAATGGGTTTCCACAACAGAAAAAATCCGTCATTGGCCTATTTCAAAATGTATATTTACTGACTTAGAATTATTCAACTTGTGCTGTGGATTTTGTATACCTAATAAATAAATAAATAAACAGCTAACACTCAATATCAGTGCTGGACAAGGAAATCAAAATATATGCAAACCTGATGAATAGTGGGCAAACAAAGTAGTCAAGACATCAGGAATGAAATTTGTGGGTAGGAAAAGCTTCAAACATAAAGAACTGGTAGGATTTGGACTATGCCATTATCACTAGCTGAGGTCTTTAACTAAGATTATTGAAAAAAAATAATGTTAAGATTTTTTTTATTTTAGGTTAAAAAAAGGTATAAGCAAATAATACAAAAAGCTTATTTAATCTAATAAATAGGCATTTTTATAATTATTTTATTTATTAAAACAACGGAGCTCGACGCGCACACGCAAGTTCCTATACAAATTGGCCGAATAGATGGAGTTGGCCGTCAAGATTTACGTTTTTCGGAGCGCTTGGAGTTATTCGTTTTTCGCACAGCGATTTAAGCTTAAAGTGTGAATGATATTGGAGTTGTTCTTAATTTGAAGCATGCGTTATTTTTTATTCTATTTTTTGACATAAAAAAGTCGATTTCTCGAAATTTGGAGTTGGCCGGTTTGCGGATTAAGGTATCGAAATGTATAATTTGTATATAAAATGTCAAATACTAAATAATAATTTCAATATACTTGAATTAAATATTGTAGCCGTCGAATACTTAAATTACACAAATAATGTCCAATGTCAAACAAATTTATAGTTTAAAAAGTAATCTATACAAAATTATTTTTTAAATTTAATGACGATTAAGGATTGATAAATGAAATTTAACACAGAAAGATGAATAAAATCAAGTAAAAGAAAAGCTATCTGCATTCTTTTTTTACTCTTGTTTAAATGAAATGAAAGAAACGTATTCGTAAAACGACGACACACAAGTTCAGATAACGATACGGTCAAGGGGTTACCGACGTGCCTTTGGAAAGAACTTAATTCGATAAATCCTTTGCGATTTTCTCACCCTACCATATGAAAACATAGTAGGACCAACATAGCGGATTGTACACTTGCAGCTTTAATATTATGAAGGTAAAGCGTAAAAATATCATTGGATTAAAGTAGGAAAGAGAGAGCAAGAACTGCGCTGAATCTCTCGTCTCTAGCTCGCCTTAGTGTCAATGAATGCCTGGACGACTGAAAAGAAGCTAGAGATTCAGGAACCATAGCTCAACAAGCCTTCCGAAACACGGAAGCGATGGTGGCATCATTTAGAGTCTGAGAAAACTCTATTGTATGTAACTTAACTGACGATCAAAGCTCGGACCGCCCGTGTCGGAGACCCACGCGTAACAACCTCTGGGTTACTACCAGTTGAAACGATGTTAACCGAACTCTCGTTAGATGGTGCGAAATTCAAATTATTTCGCGTTTTTTATTTATTCTGGCGAAAGTATTCGTTTTTAATAAAGTTATAATGAATTCGCGTATGTAAAAAACCATCTCCCACATTGTAATACAACGTTTTTGGAAGACAGACTTACTAATTTTGTGTCTAAGGACTAAAAGGCAAAAAATCAAGTTAGGTTAGGTTAAAAATTTGAATTTCGCGCAATACCGAGAGGGACCACCTTAAAAATAAAGATACCTACGTAGCGACATACTAGCCTTCTTACTACCACTAAGTGAATGCTCTAAGCGTCCACACTGACAAGTAAAGCACATAGATTGACACCGAGACGCGGTTCTCGTCTCGCCTAATCTCTAATGTCGCAGAGTGGAGATTATTGCTCGGAAACCGGCAGCCTTTGTGCCCTTTATTGGACATGCTACCCTATTTGTGATTGGCTAGGCGCATGACCCATGGCTTTTAGGTGATATGGTCGGATTTAGAGGCTTATTTCAGAGGTTTGTTTGTAGGTCAGGCTGAAATATTTAAAAAAGGGAGGTTTTTTTTTAAATTTGAATTATGAATCTGTTTTTAAAATTTAGGTGTTATCTGACATATTGACACATCTGTTATCTGTCAATATTGGAAAAATAAAAGGTTATGCTATATCTTCAAACTTATATCCCTTTAAAGATTTAAGAAAAGCAAGTACTCACATAAGACTTGAGAAAAGATTTGAAAAGCGCTTTAAAAGTAAAACTTTCGATATTTTTGACTTAGAAGTCATAAATTCTTTGAATGATAACATGAAACATAATTGTTTTTCCTTTCGAAAAAGCCATTTGCTATCTGCCTCCTGACATTGTTTTTCTAACTTTTCTTCAAATATAAAATTTTGACTCTATTTGACCATTTAACTTAAACAATAATTATTAATTATTTTAATTTAATGAACTTGACTCCACTTCAGTGGAGTATTTTGCCAATGTCAAGTTCACAAATTAGATTAAAAGGGTGGGCATAAAGCCCGGCAACGTTGTACGGTTATTGTAAGTTTATTGGATTATTGTTTTAAAGCCCGGTAACAAAACACGTGGTTTCGGAACCAACGTTAAAACAATAATCATTTAACTTAAACAATAATTAATATCGATATTGACTGGTCAAAAAGTCTCGATGGCTTGACGTGGCTGTCAATGTCAAAGAAACGTCAAACACAGGAGACGGAAATTGAAATAATATCGTGTATACTCTGAGAATATCGTGCTGGCGGGCGGCGGGAAATGACATCATCCCGATCATCTCTGCTCGGATTCGGTTAAATTTAAACAAAAGTGCCTTTGACACTATACATTTTACAGAAACAAGCAATATTTTAGTATATTTATTAAAACAGACGTCATTAACAGTGTTCGTCGTGTCGCCGGGAATAGAACCTTTAAAAGTCCAGCCAACATCACTGCCAACTGAGCCACGCAGGTGTGCTCATCTGATAATGGATTGAATTTGATTGGAAATGGTGAAAGGAATAAAATATATAAAGAGACAAATTATATTTTCCCTAGAATTCAATTCATAAAAATTTTCGAGAAGGATTTCATCTGAAATTCTCAGTAGCAAAATGTATCAACATGTTGCTAGCACGTCAATATTAGATAGGTACTCGGCAGATAAAAGAAATACTTACATTACTTTTTTAGATTCACAATTTCTACTAAATATCTTTGTCAATTCCAGCAAGGCAGCATAATTATACTTAATAACAGAAAAAAAATAGAATTGCTTTTTCTACTAAATATCTTTGTCAATTCCAGCAAGGCAGCATAATACTTAATAACAGAAAAAAAATTGAATTGCTTTAATTTAATAGGTTTAATTCTGATGATCTCTGAATAAACTATCACATCGGTTTAAAATACAAATTCATCATTACCAAAAAAAAAAACCTTAAAAGACACTTGAGTGGTTTAAAACGGAACAAAACAAAAGACATTTTAAACTTACATTGATCGCAGTTTTGGTCAGAAATTGACAAATATCACACCTGACACGGCACGTAAAAGTAAAAGCACGCAGTCTAATCTATAAAAAGAGTTTAACACAGCATGCAAGTTCAATGACATCAGATTCAGATTTATCTAATACCTACAAAACAAATCTAATCGTTAAAATCTAAAAACAAAAAAGCCAATTAATATGCTAATCATAGAGCGTAGAATTTATAATGTTATCACGAAACATATAATGGGTAGGTAAGGTAGGTAGATACAGATTACAACCAAACTGCCTAAAACAAACCAATAAATTAACAATCTCGTTTGATATATAAAATACCTATGTAAAACGCGCTGGTGAGAAATAGGCCCAGTGGTACTATTATGGCCGCATTTGCAATATAGCTTTTCGTCCTCTTTGCGTTTTGTTTTCTAACTAATCATAATGTTACACCTTCCGCCATTTCAATTCAAATTCAGCGTATGTTCTGTATCTATCAGAGATGAAGTGGTGTAGTAATGTACAGGAATAGATATCCTAGGTAGGTAGTTACCTATCTTTTTAATTTGCAGAGTAATTTTGAGATTTTATGAAGAAATTTTAATTGACATTGATCTTGTTTGCGGAGGTATAAATAAGATGAAATTAGTTAGTAAATTTGTAATTTAGTCAAATTATATTTTTTTTTACCATTGCTGTATCAATACATAGTATAAAATGAAGACGCTTCCCGCGTCTGTCCCTATGTATGCTTAAATCTTTAAAACTACGCTACGAATTTTGATGCGGTTTTTTTTAATCGATAGAGTGATTCAAGAGGAAGGTTTATAAGTATAAAACATGCACAAAATAGTAATAGGTTAAGCGGTACGAAGTTCGCCGGGTCGACTAGTTATCAATAAGTCAAAGATTACGAGATTTTGTAGTGACAATTTTTATTGAGGAACCGATTAAAAGAAAACTTACGCCGCTCGCCGATAGATGGCGTTAGCAGTAGCAAAAACCTGCTGCGGCCGCGCGTGCGTATAAAATCCGTGCGCCCCAATCATTTGAAGTTTTTTTCTATCTTCATCTTCAACCCAATTCCATCCTTATATCCGAGAATAATCGACAAAGGGAGCCGTTGAAAACGTTATTTCGTATATAGAAACAATAAAAAAGCCGTTTACAGAATATAGTTACACGGATGTTAGTCAGCTGTTGTGTTTCCTCCAGTTGATCGAATTCCCGTTTTTGTGCGCGTAATGATGTCTCGTTCCGTTGTTTAAACAGCTTTTATAAAGCTATAAGCTGTGTAATTATTATCGTAGCGTTTTCCTTTAGATTCCAATTTATCGCCTCTCGGTGTTATGTTCTCCAAAACAGTAAAAGAGAAAGTCAAAGGAACAGCTAATTCATTATCTTAGACGTTAACTTAAAATATGACTTCAACGAAACAACTTAACATATTTGTAGGACGATGACAAGATTTATTGTCCCCCAAAGTGAGTAAAGCTGATCATCTCTTAAAAAAAAACTTGTTCTGAACTTGACGACTTATGTTACAAAATATAACCACTTAGCCCATATATGGCTGAGGCGACTTAAAATATGTTCCATCATCAATCAATAGAAATCCCCGGCGACTGGCGACCATAAGCCGTCCTAAATATGATAATGTGCCGTATTATCCATTCAACGGACCTATTGTTCCGGAAAATTGAAAAATAGTACCACACAAGCTTATTGTAGAGTAATGAATTCATATATTCATTGAAATATGAAATAGGACAGAATAATAGGTTTTGTGGAAAAAACTGCTCGAATTGGAAATTTTCTACTTTCAGCAGAACATTGTATTCAAATTAGATTCAATTTGGCGAGTTCGAAACTATTTACTATTGAAACTAAGTATAAGATTAATGAAAAATGTCTAGATAAATTAGTTAGAAAAAGGTCTACAAATATATTTTTTTATCAAAGAGAGTTGAGAGAGCCTTCATTAGGTTCTATTGCAATATAATGAGGGAAGTACCATCAATCAATGTGATTAATGATGTCGAAGAACGTGTAATGAGCAAGTAGGAATAGTTTTGTAGCATGTTTAGTGTACAGTTATTAAAATGATGTAACAAGTGGAGTCATTAAAGTTATGATTAGGAATGATAATTAAAAACATATGCTTGATATGCCTCTAGATATATATTTTGTATCAAATGAATGTTTAACGATGTACGAGATTGGGCGAAGAAACGTACAAACGACATTCCTAGAAGAGGGTTTAAAAGCGTGACACCACATTATTACAAATTCAGTAGCACAGCTCCAGAATTCAAATCGGTTAATTCAATAATTATGTCTCGTCATCGCAACACTAGCACCATCACAACGCACAACCAAATTAATATCTTATTCAAGCACTTAACTAAGTATCAAACCCGAAAATCCAGTTTTGCACTTTATAAATTATGCCTTCAATGAACACCTTACTCCAGGCCTAGTTAGGAGCAGGCACTTAGACGTAATCCTCTCTACCGCAGCAAACATTTCATTTACTATTATCAATATCAGCCACATGATTGATGCATAACCTAATTTTGGGCTAAAAGCCCGGGGCTGTCTCTCACTAGCGCACAAACTAACTTACACGGTGTATAGGCTCGGTCGACGCTCATAATTGCCGGTTATTAGTTAGAACGCCAATAAATATTGAACAACCACCGAATTTCGTATTCCAATCGGGGTATTTGTGAAACTTTAAACAAATTCCTAACGCGACCCGGATAAGGGTTCTGTTTTGGGCATGTTTTAATTACCTTTTATTTTAAGAAGCGGATTTTGTATAATGTTTTGCATATTGAATATAATAAATAAATCGGCGCCACTGCCGCCGGTGTGGTAACACGACACATTTCACTTGCGCGATTGCAAAACCCTGTTGGCAATAACGTGAAATGTATGGACATCTATCCAAAAAAGGCTCGAAACGCTCTCGACCACTTCAACCCGCAGTAGGGAAAATTTATAACCAACAATCCTCACATAAAAAAGGAGTTTCGCAATAAAGTGTACAAAAAAGTCGTAAGCCATAGCTTGGTCCTTTAAAACCAATTTGTCTGTATTTTACGATCACGGTAAAAGCATCAAGCAATAAGCGAAAGTATTGTGTTTTTATGCCTATTAAGTTTGATCGTTTACCTAACCATAACTCTTTTATTGGACGCCCATAAAAGCTGTTACTTGGATTTTTTCTCTGGGCGCATCGAATGGATCGTGCAAGCCTTAATTATGTGAAGCTTACCCGAGAGCCGACTCTTGGAAATTGCTTAATGCGGGGTCACAACAATGGTCGATTATGATTGAGAAGAGTTGTTTAACCATATGTTGGGTTGTCGGGGCAATTAGGACGAGCCTGTGTTTTTGTTGTCACAAGTGACATTGTGTTTCTGGGAAGTCGAGTGTTTGTTCTCGTCGCACGTGAGAGTTCCGCTTTATTTCTAACAGTTTTGGATACATGTGTCGAGCTCGCGTTAAATTAACCGTAACTTAGGGGAATCGTGAAGATTCCGTGCAGGGTCTGCTGCCGTCACTCACAAAACTAAACATGCCACCCGTAATTTACAAATAAACGTTAAAGTTGTTGGTATAAAAAATAAGAATGATAGTATAGGAAATGAAAAGAATGCATCCAGCGAAACGACATGAGAAGGGTTAGATAATGAATATATTTAACTTGAACTTCCTTCTTGGGTAATGAATAAATATGAATTCGTAGACAAACAGAATATACATGACAGAAACATGAATACAAAGATGACTAGCAACAACATATTGTCAATATTAGTTTGAATAAAGAAACTGTCCCCGAAGGATACAAAACGAAAACAAGTTCCGTTTGTCCTGATGTAAATTACACAAAAACTTATAAACGGGCGGGTTTGAGTATCTCTTGATAGTATAATGGGTCGGTGCGTGCTCGGGTCAGATCACGCGGGTGGTCTGCGACACTCCTGCGGTGCACTATTTCAATATTCCCATATTTTTTTTGTCAAATAAAATATTTGCCTTCGCTATTTGAAGATTTATGTTTGTTTAAAGCGAAGGTGTTGGAACAACGGAGTGTGATTTGTTCAGTTTTTATTGAATGTCGATGTCAATAGTCGGGATAGGCACGACAAAAGTCGATCGTTACGACTTTTGTGGATTTTTGGATGAAATATGGGTTTAGTACGTGATGTTTCGAGAGGTTGTCATCTGATATTTTTTGTGTGCGGATTTTATTTTGCTGTAACACGAACAGTCGTTTTCCTGTTGCAATTTGTCTGTATCGATATTCAGATTTTATGATTTACTCAAAGGTTGGGTAAATTTCTCCGATAATCCAAATGTTTATAATACTTAACTCTTAAATATTAGTATACAAATCACAAGGAGCAATTGTTCTCAATAATTTGAAGAGTCATTTTTCTTAATTCCCTTAACTCGAATGGTCAATGGTTTCACGACTTCAAATCAACTTGTTGTACGATTCACGTCGAGTTCGTTAAGTTTGGCCCTTTCGAGTTCTTAATTGAACAAATCATCATCAATTTATATTTCGAGTTTCAAATGCTGCTCTCTGTTTTGTATCACACGATCGCACGTAGCTCATTAACAGCAATTTATTTTATTGGACGACAATCTAATTCAATTCTATTTTATCGAAAAAATCTTTAGTTTATCAGAGATTTTTAGAGGTTTAAAGTTTTCGTACAAATCAATTTTCAAAATAGTTTCGACTTTCCACTATCTTCTATAAAACAAGTTTCCATCTGTAAACACAAACACTATGTCCTAAACGACTTCTCAAATTTTATTGTTTGCAGAAACTTCTACACTAAAACTGTTAAGTCGTAAAACTGTTTGTTTCCTTCCACAACATTGGATAAGAGATGAAGATTTAAAAACAATTTCTCGTATTTTATTCCCCGTTTCTCTATTAAGTTGTTGAGGGATGATGCATCGAAGTGTCAGACTCATTGAGCCAAGTTATTATTTCCTGTGGAATGCTTTTGTAATTTGTAATGGATTCAGTTCAGTTTAGTTATTGTCGAGCGAGAAATTTGCCTTTTCCCATTAGTTTGATAATTTTATAATGTTCTGTTTACTTTTCTAATGCTACCGGTAATTGCTGCTTCATTTGTTATTGTTTCTTGTTATGGTTTCTTTTGAATCGATCATTTTGTTTTTTATTTTATTCTCAGTTATTTGTTGGGTAAACTTTTTGCTATGTGACTTCATAATAAAATAAATTCCTCAGTTAAGTTTTGTAAGCTATCTCTAGCTGATATAGGAAAATCTAATTTGTTTCCTTAAAAATGATTTATCGAATTCTTCTCTTCAATCGTATTAGATCCTTCTCCCTCGGAACGAAGTCAAATCATAATAGGTTTAAGTCAACGACGACACAGCGCCGCCAACCACAATCGCGGAAAACGTCGCAGCACCGCAATCCCAAAGAAATAAATAAAATAAAGCCTCCCACAACCGCAGAGCGAATGAGGTGGCATTATTCCATTTCCGCACAATTTTCCCTTCAGCTCTTCAGCACACTAAAACACAAACACTTACGTTGGTCGAAGAAGCAGCGATCCAGACCATTCATAACGTTGCGGACAACCGCATAGTGCACTGAAACACAATTTTGCTACGTTCACAACAATGCACTTTGGTGACGTCACACTTAAAACCAATCACAGTAGTAACTCCGTTCTCACTCACTGGCACAACGTCAAGGGGTGGGTGCACTTGATTCGAAGGGGCGCGAGTCCGGCTATAGATGCAGCCGTGACGACGGTCGGCGCGCGACTGACGATTGCGCGCGGCGCCCAGAGCGGCGGGGGTGAAGTCTCCGGTGTGGGGAGGGTGCGTGCGTTCGGAATCCACTTCCCACGTGCTCCCTAGTTCTGTCCCTTTCCCTCAGGATGGGTTAGCTTTTTAAATGCAGAGCCCCGTTGACGCATCGACGTACCCGTACCCAGAGGCGGTGTTTCGTTGGAACCTTGTGAGATGCACTCCAAAGGCGCTAATAATAACGCGTGGATTAAACTGAGATTTGTTTTTTGCAATGTTTACATTGTTCAATGTTTGTGTTTCGCGTTTCCGGTTTACCAGTTCAGTTTCCGGCTGAAATTCTAACCGAAAGGGATGTTTTATTAGCGATCGTGATTTTTGTGCTAAGATTTATAAGCGAATTAACTTTCATTGTTTAAATTAACCTTTAGGAGCTGCTTCTACACTAAAGCCAAAAAAACGTTTAAAATGCGTGCCTCGAAAAGTTATTTCGGTGGTCCGCTATCTAAAATGTCTCTCAGCGTACAGTTTTTAAGAAGTCAGCTCTAACTCTTAACTTTGATGGCGGAATGATTCATTGTTGAAAAGATGGGCTTTTTTTGACACCGTCCCATTCGCTTCACGTCTCGATTTTGATTTACGATATAAGTGGGAGCGAAAAGTTTTTTTTTTTGTCTTAGGATAAGGATAGGAGATAGACATAGACAAAGTTTTTGTTATCGCATCTCATATCGAAACCGGATCTGACGGTTCTTAATGGACGTCGACATTGTTCGATAATAAAACTTTAATTGATGAACAAAAAAATTATAGCGACGTATTGAAGAAAGTATGAGGATTGCCGTCGGCCTTTTAATAAAAGAAAGATGAAGACTAGTTAAAAGATTCATCAATTGCATTTGTCTTGTATCGATTTATGAGTCATTTTCAAAAAAGTTGTACGTAACGAAACTGATGTTACTAAACTGTCATAACGAAACTGTAACTTGTAACGAAACTTTTACTGTAGGGCTATATGTACACACTATAAATTTTAATATTAAAAATACATAATAAGCCAAAACATTATAAATTTACCACTACTATTCCCTTTTCACTCATTTTTGCTTTGGTAAAAACTAGAAAGAGCTACGCTGCGATCGCCAACCCTTTTTCCAAGGGTGGCAATTACGGAAATACCCCCTTAAAATGTTTGACCCTGTAGCAATCTGTGGGGGATACCCTATGTCAAACAGTGGACTTCTTTCTGTTGAATTAAGTTGATTAAATTAATTAAATTAGGTAACTGTATCTAGTTCATTTGAACTATAATGTATACATGGCTTTATGTGTAACGAAACCGTAAATTCTAAAAATTCGTAACGAAATGCAACGAAACTGTAATTTTTTCATCAAAATGTAACTAAACTGAGAGATAAAAAAAACCTAAATTGTGTAATATGACTTCACAAAAACGTTATTTTCAGGTAAATGTGTATAAAAAAAGGATTAATACATTCAAATACACAACATATTTAAATATCACTTATGTACCTGTGCTAGTTTCTGTAAAAAATGTCCATGACATTGCAGTAACGAAACCGTAAACACAGGATCCGCCAACAACGACCGGCGAAAAAAATTATAATTGAGAGGCCAAGACGGTTTTCTAGCAGCCGATCAGAAGCGCGAATGTTTCGGCATTGGTAATTATTAGGAACGCGTTCAGAAAAGTCAAAAATTCATTGTAAGTTATTGTTTTGAAACTGTCTGTTACGAAACTGTAATTTTTTGCGACATGTTAATTATGTATTATTACTTTACATTTTCGTATTAGATTATGCTTATTTTATTAATTTCTATACAATTTGAACATTACTTAATGAGATAAAAATTTAATTAGTCCTCTAAATAAACAAAAAAATATAATTTTAGGCGAAAGAAAAAAAAAAGACCAGTGCGACACTTGAAATTTGTATGGGGAGACAAAAATACGTTTTCAGAAATTGGAATATTTCACTATAAAAAAATGCACATTATCCCTGATAATGATTGTTTTCGTATGCAGAATAAGATTTCCACCTAGTAAAACCTCAGAATTAGAAAATACGATCATAAAATTAGGATTTATGTGGGTTCAAACTTTTGCGACACGTTTTTTTTTATGCCATGTACATTTTTTTTGAAAATGAGTCTTATTTCCATTATGATCGATGGATTTGTTTTAAGCTTAATGATTTTTTTCTTTTGGATTATTGAACAGTACTAAGATAGTACATTCTCTATTAAAGAAAATTTCGTTGCCTTTTGAACCATCTGTTTAATACTCGATAACAATTTCAAGCTTTTTTAGCAGATTTAACTATGGTCAGGTAAATACATCATGTTCCTTTAGCTGAGTCTTACTTGGTTTGGGTGCGTTTGAGTATTTTTGTACCTACCTTACCAATGTATTTTGAGCGCCCTGTAGGTTTTATACGTACTAACTATACCTAAGGGCACTAAAGGGCTCGCGTCAGTGTGATGCGTTCTTTTCAAATATTTATCGTTTTTATGTGGTGCATTTATATCATCATCATCAACATTATCATAATCAGCCTGTAAGAGCCCACTGCTAGACATAGGCCTCTTCTCTCGCACGCCATGCACCACGGTCCTGCGCCAGTATTGTGCATTCATAAACATTGTTATTAATATGATGATGATCTACTTAATATCTCCTACATTATTTTCATTAAGTAAACTTTCAAAATATCGCACGTGTACCTGTAAACTTAAACTAAGTATTCCCAACTATAAACAAGTCACAAAATGTAAGGTAAATACAACAAGTAGTTAAGCTCGTGAGGGAAACATGAGTGATTTCCCTATTGGGAAGTCTTCCCGAACTGTGTTACTAGCATGAACTGAGGATAACTAACTTTATGTTACCTACTTGACATTGGGGTCAGTTTCGTTACAGAATATACAATGAGTATGTACCCCCTTTACTTTTTTTAATGAGCTTGCGTTGTTCTTCATGTAATTAATTTTTTTTTTTCAGTTTTTACTGGTCTTTTCTCGCGGCTTCGCCCATGTTCTTAGTTTATGTGTAAGGCACTCTAAAACTTATAAAATATTTTTGATGAAAAAGTTTGCAGTTTTTAAGTAAGAATGCGAAATTGTGAACTCTCTGTTCCTAACACTTTTAAATGGGTTCAGTAACTTTTTCTATTTATCACGCATAAACAAACATACAAGACTAAAAGAAACGCCATTTAAAATTTTTACTTGTTTTTGTCTTTAAAAATATTGAGGATCATAGCTTTGTTATATCTTAATAATGAATTAAGACAATGATGGCTAACCAACCATATTCCATAATCCAAACTTTTTTTTTTCTTAATCACTCTAAGTACTTAAATATTTTCAAGTACTCTTCTTATAAACTGTGGAATTATAAACTAACTAGAGGCTGCCCCGCGGTTTTCCCGCGCAGATTTCTCACAAACACAAAATTCCCGTTTTTTCCCGTTCCCGTGGGAATTTCGGGAAATCCCTTCTTAGTGCTCACCTACACTCCCTAAGGAACCTACATGCAAAATTTCAGCCCGTTACGCCCAGTAGTTTCGGCTCTGCGTTGTCTGTCAGTCAGTCAGTCAGTCTGTAACGGAAGAGTTTTATATATATTGATAGAATATCAATTCTTTACCGATTTAATTTTCATCCGAATTCAGTGGCCGCAACGCAAACTACCCCAGCGTGCAGTGGCCGGCACAAGTGTAAGTTACCCACTTTGTTCTTCCTGGATCCAGGAACCAACTTCGCGTTATCGTCTCCATACTTTATACTAAGTGTCTGGTAACAATGTGCTGAACTACTTACTGCCTGCATGGTTTAAAGTAAATTTATATACTGTGGTGGCAGTTCTTTTAAATACCACATTCTCTCAACTGATTACAGATCTGTTACCAAAAATATACAGGCGACCATTGTCGTAAGGCAAGGCAAACATTTGTTTGCCTGAGCCAATTAGTGGGCACCCTGAACTACCTCGCCTCTATCAGTATAGGATACTTTACGAAATAAGGTATCAATATTAATTAGATTAGTCTAATTGACTTTCAATAAGCGATATCTTGTATCCTGTATTGAATAAATCATTTTTTACTTTTACTTTACTTTTACTTTTATATATTACTGTAAAGCTGTAAAAGCCTTTCACAAGAGAGGTAAAGTTAAGATGTTCTCCTGATGGGTCCTGTATCTAGGAGTCCCGTGGATCCTCTGATTAAAGCGCCTACCGAAGCACGGAAGTATTTTAAGTCCAATCGAAGTCCAACCTCCAATATTTAAAGGCTACAGGACTTCTAAGCATAAAAAAACATAAACGGCTCTACCACAAAAAGAGTTAAACCGGGTCTAAATCACTAGACTAGGTTTAATTCACTAGTTCGTCATACAAATTGGCGATTTTAGACCGGTCGAACTTTTTTGTGGTAAGGAGGAAAATGTCGAAGTAATGACAATAAAATTAATGACGCATCAAACTTAGAGCCCCTAACTAGAAAAAACCTGTATCTAGGGTGCCCGAAACATATACAGAGACGAACATTATACCCAGACCGGAAACAAACATCGATATTTATCATAGCAATGTTCGCCCCACCGGGAATCGAACCCAGGTGCACACGCATCTCAGTCCACATCACTGCCAACTGATCCACGAAGGCAGTCAACAGTTAAAAGCACTTTTCTCCGAAACACATAAAAACAAATTTGTATTGAAATGTTAGCACGAGAAACTTGCTTAACTAATGCTTTCTAAATATCAGAAACTAAATATATAGTTAACGACTGAAGAGGAGCTAGAGATGCAGGACCCACGGCTTAATGCGCCTTCCGAAGCATGGAAGCGCGGTTGCAACATTTTAAGTCCAATAGAAATCTAACCTCGGAACCCCTAAAAATACTAAACCATTAAAAGTACAATTAAAATTGTTAGCTTCATGTTCCGTTTAGCGCACCAAACCAATTTACTCTCATCAGCAGACCGATCGATCTCGCCAGCTAAAATTGACAACGCGACAAAAAAGAAAACTGTCCCATTCAGTTCTGAAACTCACACAAAATCACCCCCAACATTAGTGCGTAACTTAGCAATAACTTAATTCCATACGACGCTGAGGGTTGCCCCTGCGACAATAGGAAGCGGCGTTAGGCCTGTCATCGCGGTGCAAATTTATGATGTATCGGAGTTATTTGCTGCAATTTGGGTTGTTTTTTTTTTATGTCACTGCGCGTAACGAAACGTATTTTTCGACCTTGAATTTGTTGATATTAGTAATAGTGGCTTTTGTTAATGTAATGGATGGTTTTGTAAAGTTTTGTTGCATTAGCGATATGGCGAAGGGTGATGGTTTTGGTCGATATTGATATTAGTTAATGATACTGCACATCTGGTTTTTGTTTTGTAAGTTGTTAAAAAGTTAAAAAAGTATTTGTTAAAAATTTAGCACCTGTCATAAATTTGCTTATGCAAAGACATGAAAACAACACAAACCCGACATCGATATCCATATAATGTTAGCCCGAATAATTACCGGGAAAACAACATAGGTTAGGCGGTACGAAGTTCGACGGGTTGACTAGTAATTATATTTTTAAGTCTCAACACAATCTGCTAAAAAAAACTTTATTTTATTTTATTGTTACTAATGCCTTATTTTTTACTAAACTTCCCTTAGCCCGGATTTTATTTTAATTTTATTATTATTATCACAAACATTAACTTGGAAAAACTCAGATAAAAAGCAAAGGGTTCTTAATCAAATATTTAGATCCCAATGCAGAAAAAAAGCTTTCCGCATCAAAAACATCTTTATTTCCAGCAAAATAACCCTAAAAATGTAGCAGAACGCAGAACCCAACCCTAGCGTGTTAGACGTGTTGCTGACACGACTTGATTGTAAATTTTTTTTTTCAAGGTTCCGTAGCTTATGGGTGCGTTCGAAATGTGGTGCTGGCGTAAAATGTTAAGAATACCATGGTCAGCGCGCCGCACCAACGAGTCAATCCTGGCTGAATGGAAAATAAAAACTCGTCTTTCCACGACTTGTATGAGACGCGTTCTGCAGCTGTTTGGACATGTAGCCAGGAGAGAGCCGGACAACCCCGAAAAGTTAATCCTGGTGGGCCGGATCGAAGGCAAGCGAGGAAGAGGCAGAGCTCCAGCTCGGTGGACCGACACCGTCAAATGTGCTACCAAGATGAACATCCCCTTGGCCATTAGAAGCGCTCAAAACAGGAGAGCCTGGAAAGCGCTCATTAAACAAGCTGATCTTGTTGGTCACGACCCTCAGCCATGAGGAATCGACAAGAAAGAAAGAAGAGAAGCTTAAGGGTAAATCGAGACCTTCTAACTGAGATTCTAGTATGGCAAAACTTTCGTGCTGTGACTTTGAAACAATGAGAAATCAATCAATAAAAATCATTGAGGTGACAACACCGAAAAGAAATGCTTTTTAGAAAATACAGTGGCAATGAATCCCAACATCACCAACCCATCTGGTTCTTTTACCATGGATATCGTAGGCTGACAGTCACAGTCAGTGATTGAAGGCTA
Source organism: Euspilapteryx auroguttella (assembly GCA_951802225.1). NCBI lineage: Eukaryota > Metazoa > Arthropoda > Insecta > Lepidoptera > Gracillariidae > Euspilapteryx > Euspilapteryx auroguttella. The sequence goes on from OX637647.1 coordinate 12,600,721, forward strand.
CTCGGTCAAGTATGACACTCGGACAAGTCGTTCCCGAGTACTGATTATCCTGGCTCTAGCCGTCTTATATACTCCGTAAAGCGTATGCTTCACTGTCTTGAAGTCGAAACTCGACTGTTGTATGTCAATTTGGAGTGGAGATTTTAAGTTTCATTTCGACACTTTGGAGTGCTATTTAAAGCTGTGACTTGACTTTGAATGTCCGCCATAGAGGCGACTATGAGGACACCCGAAGAAGGTACAGCAGCGAACCTCGCCAGCCTTCTGGAAATGTTTGTCCTTCTGGCGATATGTGAAGGAAGACTTTGTCCAACAGTCGACGTCTTTGGCAGCTGAGATGGATTAAAGATCTTAGCCATTTCGGACCGTTCCTCAATCCATAATTATCATCATAACAACCGATAGACATCCACTGCTGGATTTAGGTCACCTCACTCAACCATAACAAATATTTTGGAGGAGATTTGCTTTAATCACCACGCTTTGGCAGGCGGGTTGGCGAAACCAGTATGGCAATTCAAGTTGTCAACGAAGGACGCTGCTGCCCGTGCTTCGGGTGTAACCTTAGGTGCCTTTTACGAGACCCATGGCGGAGATGGGGTGGTGATCTTCCATCCAGTCATTCTTATCATATTATCGTACAGACGGAACCCTCTGTGCGCGATTAAATGTCACACTTGACTAGTCATTTTAAAACGAATCCGCTACGTACGATGAGATTGGAGTTTTTAAAACATCTCGTGCTAGGTTGTCAAGTACATGCTAAAGTGATTAGTTGACTTGCGCCTAACTATTTTAATAATAAGTAACAAAAAATATAACGGTTTTAAGTTTTTTCTTAATAAGTTCACAATTCAAACAAATACTGAACAATACCTGTAAATAGTACCTACCTATATACATAACATAACATAATAACAGACTGACAAACATAAAACTATTAATTTGTAACATTGCAGTTAGACCAGTAATAGCCAAAAATAGACCAGTAATATATGTATCTTTATACTTTATACTTATTTGCTAAATTTAACTTATTATTTTTTATTCTTACTTTTGCATGCTAATATTATGTATGGTTACTATGTATAAGCATAAATAATATTTATTGTCACTGTGGAAGAGTGGAGTCTCCTGCCACAGGTATTTATACTGAAACCTGTACTTTGATACTAAATAAATATATTATTATTATTATTATTATATACAACAAGACTTTTTGCATGCATGAACATAAGGCCCAGCGCACATAATGGAAAGGCGCGGCTAAGACAGATGCAGATAAGTTATTTCCTTAAACTCTTATAACTGGTTTCAAATCTAATTTATATTCTTAGCAACCATTAAAATACAGCACGCTACTCCTCAACCCTGTGTCCATGCCTGTTCAAACTTTTATGTTTTTAGTAAGTAAAATTTTATAGGTACTTATTATAGATTCAGCCTTTAGAGGCGCATATTACATACATTATAATTCGCAAAACCGTTACACGAACTCTCACCTCGCATTGTTCTTAAATATTCGGGACGCTTACATGCGTATCAATCGACCAAACCCACCATTCACTTTATATAAACCTTATCACTATAGACTTAAGAGTTAAATTGAATTTCTTTGAGAGATAGTTAACTTTGTAAGCAATTGCAATGTTTGATTCAGAAAGTGCAAAGACCTCGTTAAAGTCAAACGTACGCCGGTACATGATCGATTCGATTGTTTATTGTGGTGCCTACTATAAAAAATCATTTAATGGCTTAGTAAAGTTTTACCGTTACAGAGGTTAGGGGCTAGTGTGAGGTAGATGGACAGACGAGTAGACGACTTAAACTTATGAATTCCCATGGAATCCGGTTCGCACCGATCGGCACTCGTCTTTATTGTTCAGTTTTTGATAAATACTAAAATCTTACCAGTTTACTAAATTCTGAAGTCTGTTCCTGTATGTGTAGTGTAACATACCTGAAACAGAAAAGAAAATAAATATCATTTTTTTATATATATATAAACTAGTCAACCCGGCGAACTTCGTACCGCATAACCCTATTACTATGTTGTGCGTACCTTCCTCTTGAATCACTCTAACCGCATCCAAATCTGACGTATAGTTTTAAAGATCAAAGCATATATATGGACAGACGCGGGAAGCGACTTTGTTTTATACTATGTATTAATGGTAGTGACAGAGACCTAGGTTGGTGGTTGGGTACCTATCCCTCGGTGGATGGTCACTTGGAGTCTTGGAGCGACAAAAGATGACAAAATACAATGTACAAGCAAATGCGGAAGAAACGTTTGGGAAAGGTGGTACACTGCGAACGTTTACCCACCAAATCGGTGACATCCCTAAAAAAGGGCCACATGAAGAGTGCTTGCATGGAAAGCTTTTATGACTGCAGAAGAAGCGAAATAAGTATGTCAGGATTGTAGTAAGTGGAAATCAATTGTGTCTCTCCCTTCCCCTATAGGAAATAGGCATGGCGTTATGTGTAAAATATATGTACTTAAACAGCTTAAAACATTGTTTTATTACCATTTAACAATAACTTGAACAAAACTAGATCAGTAATACAGAGGAAAAACTTTGAAGACGCAACGATAAATCTTGAATCGAGACACGAAGAGAAATTACGCGTTTCCATAATAAATACACGTCCTTATAAAGTATAAGTTTTAGCGCACACGATGGATACTAAACGTGGTATGACAAACGCGCCACCAATCTCTTGTAGAAAGAGATTTACAACCAAACAACACGTTTTAAGAATTGGTAAAAAAAACGATAGTCCGATTGTCCGATTTGTGGGAAAGACATAATGTCCAGTAGGTAGTTATGCTTACGACTAAGATACGGCTTCAAAACCATTAGTATTTGAAGCTACAGTTTTGCTACTATACAAGGTGTTTCTGATAATGCATTAAGAAATCAAAGGAGGGATTTTGCTCACGATAAGTCGAAATCTCGAAAAAGCCTTGTCAGAAACAACCAGTTATACTAGTATCCGTTGTGTGCGCGCACAATCACAAGTTTCCATAATAAATAGCGTGTTTGCAATAATTGATAGTATTGATACACTTGGGGAAAAAAACAAAACGTTGATCAATTGGTCGTGATATTAATTTATTTGCGCCCGAGTTTCCATTATTCATTGCAGCAGAGCAATGTAGTGAATTAATCATATTAGTTAGGTACTAAAAGTTTTTCTTTGGTTATTCTAGCGAACATGTTAGATATTTTGTTTGGTAGTTTAATATAAGTAATAGTTACTCATCAGTGCACAGTATAAAACAAAGTCGCTTCCCGCGTCTGTCGGTCGCTATACATACATATACATAATCTCACGCCTTTTATTCTCCGAAGGGTTAGGCAGAGGTACCAGCTCAAGAGCCGGACCCACGTTTAGCCGAGTTTATGCTTTTTATTACCAACGTGACAAAGGGCCAGCTTGTCGCCGCGGTTATAACGACCACTACTGCGGCCGGGACCAACGGCTTAACGTGCCTTCCGAAGCACGGAATCATCTTACTTTTCGGACAATCAGGTGATTCAAGCCTGCAATGTCCTATCCAACCGAAAACAACCAAGACGTGATTTTGGTGAGAAACCAATATGTGGTGTTTTCTGCGGGGATCGAACCCACAACCTTTCGTGCCCACAATCAAATCGCGACGCGCTACGCCACTGAGCTACGGAGGCGGCTTCGGTCGCTATATATGCTTAAATCTTTAAAACTATACAACGGATTTTGATGCGTTTTTTTTAATGGATAGAGCGATTCAAAAGGAAGGTTTATGTGTGTAATACATTAACAAAATAGTAATAGGTTAGGCAGTATGAAGTGCGCAGGGTGAATTTTGTTTTAAATGGATTTTAAAACAAAGTTCACGTTAATAATTTAAATCAAAAGTTAAAACTTTATTCAACTTTTACTATTTCATAATATCCAATCATTCGATAATCGAAGAATTCGAAAACCCATTACGCCCGTTTAGGGTCGGCCCACACGTGTATTGAATAAAGGCTGGCACATACCGTCCATCTGTCATTGATATGATAAATCGGTTCGGTGGCCGAGCCTGCGTTATTGTGAGGCGTGTAGATAACAACTTGTCCATATCTTTTGTTAAGTTTCTATTAAAATAGGTAGGATGTTTACCAACCTATTTTCTGGCGACTTAAAAAAAGGGATTTCTTTATTTTGTTATCTGAAACCCATAACGGAAAAAGTAATTGCTGAAACCGCCCCGTCATTCTTAGTAAGATGTAAAATTATTATCTGTGGTAACATTTAAAACAAATAAGTTTTTATAAGAAGTCTCATAAAATATATTTTTTTTTAATATTTTCAGCTCCGACAATATTAACTTCAGAGCTCCATAAGGTTACCAGAATAAATAAATGCCTATGTAAATAGTAAAATGATACACACACACATGCCATACAACAGTTCCTGAATATTATTTTGAAATAAAGATTAAAAATATTTTTATATTTGTTTGAAAAAGAAAGAAAGACAACAATTTGATTCACTAGCGCAACAAAAATAACAAAACAAAATGAGAAAGATAAAAATAAAATACTTACCAAAGAATTAAATTTACGGGGGAAAGAACAGTACTTATTGCAAGTAATTTTTTATTTGTTTTGATAAGTAAATTGTACTGTTTAAACCACTACTTAAGGTAAAGGGTATCTGTGTTTAAGTTATTTTTAAAAACAACTAAGTAAGTAATCGCACGTGCTTTAAAGTTATAATAAAGTAAGTAATTTTCATGTAACGAGCGTACTTAAAGTTACAAGTCCAAGAAACATTCTGATACAGTCATTGTTTCGATTATGTGGTATGAATATAGATTACTGATTGTCGATTTTCGATACAAAGTTCAAGTGTGTGCCTTGTTCTAACTGCTAAGTAAAAACACCTGACACATAAATACAGTACTAGAATTTGTTTGTAGTGGCACAATTAGTTTGTATGTGAAGCAGCGAAAGTGGCAGCATGCACTTAAAAAAATGTCTACTAAAAATCCTTTACTGAGCGCGAATTTTATATACTAACGTGTTATTCTTATATTAAAATAATTTCTTTTTTTACAAAAAAGGAACCCGCCTTCAATAAACTGACACATACATCAACTGGAGCACTTCCTCTTTTTCGAAGTCGGTTAAAATAGGTACTAAAACCTTCTCCTGAATGTAACAAATACTTATCTGAAAACCGCATCAAAATCGGTTCAGCCAAGTTCACTCGAGATAATCACGGATAAACATACATACATATATACATACATACATACAGGTCAAACTGAAAACCTCCTTTTTTGAAGTCGTTTAAAAAATGATAAAATTTTAACAACTTTTTTACATTTCATCAAATTTAATTACCTTAAAACTATGACCTTATATATTGCCCAATCATAAATCATAAAAATGCACTTTGAGATTAAAATGTAGGTCAACCAAACGTCAGTAAAGTTGGACGCTGCATCAAACCATCAAACTAAACCCATTACACGTACAATACCAATCAAGATATCAAATCGTTATATTACAAAACGCGTCTACCGTTATTATGAATTGAGATATTACATCTCCTTTGTAACAGATCGATTGGCTACGGATCATCCTTCTATGATATTATTTTAGTTTATTTTTTATTACGTTCGTTTTCTCGAAAGAATAACTTTTTATTTTTAGACGGTCTTTATGGTTCCCTTTTTTATTCGTAGCCGCGGGCGTTTAATTGAATTAAGATATTTAAGATAATATAGGAAGAATTAGTAAAGTTATCTGAGGATTTGTATTTTTATTCCCACGAAAGAAATACTAAATCTGTGCGATAGGAATAAAAACTGATGTCGGCAAACAATAATAATAATGTTAACGCATCACACTCAGAGCCCCTACTAGGAGGAACCTGTATTTAGGGTGCCCCAAATTTACACTCAGGCCGGAAACAAACATCGATATTCATCATAACAATGTTCGCTCCACCAAGAATTGAAGCCATCACCATCACTAACAACTGAGCTACGGAGCAGTCAATGATTCCCGCAAATGAGAAGTTTGAGTGGTTTACAAAAAAGGTCATGTTAAATCTAGATCAAAGGTATAAGTTAAACTAAATAATGAATAATAACTTTTAGTACAGAAGCCAGCACAGATAATACAAAATAAAAAGTAAAAGATTTTTTTTACGACTGGCACTGCACATTACACTACACAATAACTAATATATTGTTTATTTACAAAACTATCGTTTCCAACGTTAAAGTATGATTCAAAGCTATACTTTTGCTTTGTGATTTTTAAATGAAAATTATTATCAATGACTCATGTGATGAATATCAAATATAGTAATTTTTTGTATAATATAAATTGCGAAATAAAAAAGATTCTCGTAACACTTGTCAAGCCGAGATTCTCAAGCTAATTTTCGCCAGTTAAGTATCTTGTGTCCAAAAAGCTCCAAAACTGTTTGAACCAAACGAAACTGCTCTAACACTCGTCCAAATCTATTTATAAGAATAATTAACGACACCCATTGGCCCATTTAAGTGAGTATCACGCCCTCATAATTTAAGAAACATATCTCTCTGGAACTCCATAATTAATGCCCATTTTGTAGGCCCATTATAATTAATATTCAGAAAAAAATGTATTTATAGAAGCATGATATCAAAAGAGTCTGTTTTAGAAACATATTACACGGATTACTTTTCCGTGGCTCAACATTCAAAGTCAAAAGTAAAAAATTCTTTATTCAATATAGGATACAAGATATAACTTATTGAAAGTCAATTAGATTACATATCTAATTGGTATTGATACCTTATTTGGTAAAGTATCCTATACTGCGAGAGGCGAGGTAGTTCAGGGTGCCCACCAATTGGCTCAGGCAAACAAATGTTTGCCTTGCCTTACACTTACAACAATGGTCGCCTGGAGACGCCCCCAAACGAGCCCTCCTCAAATGATTCTACTCCCTTTCGCAATGATTTTAGCTTAGTTGGCTGTGATGTGGACTGAGAGGCGGGTGCACCGGATTCGATTCCCGGTATGATGAATATCGATGTTTGTTTCTGGTCTGGGTGTATCGCTGCCCCGCCTCCACTCACGTTTCGCCATGTTGGACCGCAATGCATTATTAAGATATTTAAGGAACTCAATTTAAAAAAGACAGAAGACTTATGGGGGATATCAATTAAAGTACTTCAACCTGTTATAACACTAATAGCGCCTCATCTAGCATTAATCTTTAACTCTTGTATCGAAAAAGGCATTTTTCCAAATTTATTGAAGTACAGCAAAATCATTCCTATTTTTAAATCTGGAAATACCGAAAACCCCACTGATTATAAACCAATCGCGGTTCTTCCAGCCTTAAGTAAAATATTTGAAAAACTTATTCTTGCACAATTATCGTCTCACTTCTCAGTCAATAACTTCCTACACAAAAATCAATTTGGTTTTAGGAAAGGGCGGTCTACCTTAGACGCAGGTCACAAACTCATCAGCGATGTCTATGGAGCCTGGGAGGATTCTCACGATGCTATTGGGGTTTTCTGTGACCTCTCGAAGGCTTTTGACTGCGTTGATCATGAGACTTTGCTACTTAAATTACAGCACTATGGCTTAATTGATAAATCACTTGATCTACTTGCCTCTTATCTTACTGATCGCGACCAACGAGTGGACGTGGGTGGTGCGGTGTCTGCAGGTTGTCCTATCAAGATTGGTGTACCTCAGGGACCGATATTGGGGCCTTTCCTGTTCCTAGTCTACATAAATGATCTCCCTAACATGTTAGTTATACTTACAGATGTTGTCCTCTTTGCGGACGACACCTCTTTAACATTTAAAGTTAAACGAGTCCCTCAACTTAGATATAAACAAAACATTAGTGGAGATTTCTCAATGGTTTACTTCTAATAATTTACTTTTGAACGCAAAGAAAACTAATTGCATTAAGTTTTCCTTGCCAAATGTGACTGCTTATGATACAAACATACATTTGGACAATAACAAGCTTAATCTGGTAAATCAAACTGTATTCCTTGGTATCACTCTAGATTCGAAACTTCAGTGGGGCCCCCATATCTCAAATCTTGCGGCAAGGCTCAGTTCGGCTGCGTACGCAATCTGGAAAATCAGAAAATTAACTGATGTGTCTACCGCGAGACTTGTGTATTTCAGTTACTTTCATAGCTTAATGACCTATGGTGCTTCTATAGGGAAGAGCTGCAGATATTAACGTCATTTTTATACTACAAAAAACGCGCAATTAGAAACATTTATCAGCTTAAAGCTCGCGAGTCCCTCAGACAAAAATTCAAAGAAATTGATATTTTGACGCTTCCGTCCCAGTACGTCTTTGAAATTATTATGTATACTCGTAAAAACTTACATATGTTTGATAAAAAATGTGATAAAATTAAAGACCTTAGAACGCGTAGCAAAAACAAACTAAGTATTCCACAGAACAGACTAAAACGGACAAACAAATGCTTTATATGAAACGAAGTAAGATATTATAACAAGATCCCAGAAGAGATTTTGATCCTGAATGATAATGAGTTTAAAACTCGTATTAAAAAAGGTTTGATTAAGAAAGCTTATTACAATGTTGATGATTATGAAAACGACAAAGACGCATGGAAGTAGTCTAGCTCTGCACGATATTTTCATTATTTCATGTATGTACTTTAAATCTTATTAATTTATGTTCTTTTTTGTACTTATTGTAAATTAAATTGTAATGTCACATAAGAACAAAAAAAAAGAGATAAATTGTAAAGTAGAGTTTGTTACCCCTTTCTTCTCTACGCTGTAAAATCATTGCGAAAGGGAGTAGAATCGTTTGACAGAGGAGGGCTCGTTTGGGGGCGTCTCCAGGCGACCATTGTCGTAAGGCAAGGCAAACATTTGTTTGCCTGAGCCAATTAGTGGGCACCCTGAACTACCTCGCCTCTATCAGTATAGGATACTTTACGAAATAAGGTATCAATATTAATTAGATTAGTCTAATTGACTTTCAATAAGCGATATCTTGTATCCTGTATTGAATAAATCATTTTTTACTTCCATTTTTTTACTTTTACTGTTTCGGGTACCCTAGATACATAGGTTATTCCTAGTTAGGGGCTCTGAGAGTGATGCGTTGTGTATAAATTTACCGGCGAACTTCATACCGCCTAACCTATTACTATTTTGTACATGTATTATACATATAAACCTTTCTCTTGAATCACTCTATCTAATAAAAAAAACCGCATCGAAATCCGTTGCGTAGTTTTAAAGATTTGAGCATACAAGGGACAGACGCGGAAAGCGACTTCATTTTATACTATGTATTGATAAGAAATCCTACTAATAAAATGAGTATACTGAGCGTGCCTAGCGTTGGTTCAGTCCATCAGTCCAGATTGATACCAAACTCATACCGAATACTTATTCTGTTGTACTGTTAATAGACGGTGCATAATGCTGTAAACCTTTCCAGCAACAATCGAAACCAGGTTGTAAATTCTGAGCTGTTGGAGAATTAAAGAAGCCACAACTGAAGAAGAATACCTAGTTCTATACCTACCATTGTTAAACTTAACCGTTTCACAGCAAAGTAAAATGACCATGACGCGTGTCAATCAGTCACGTCTCTTTACTTCCAACTCTCACGACGAGTACACAGAGCCAGGACAGTAATTCGATCGTATCACGGGTTTCTTAGTTGGTCGACTGTCTTTTGTTTTGCGATACTCTTCGGTTTTGGTAACTTTAACTAACTCACAGATCTCTTGTTTAGTTCGTGTGTCATACCGACACTTTTGCGGTTGCGTTAGACCATCCATTGAGTGCTATTGAGATGTCCGCTTTCATTGTTTTTAATGTTGAAATTGGGTAACATGGACTATATTGCTACAGATTTAGGTACCAACATTCATAGGCGGCATTCACGTCTGTTTCCTTATAGGGGTTGTCAATAAACAGAACTTGTAATATTTTCACGGCATTTCAATTTGAACCATATTGAGTAGATAACCATTAATCCTGATGAAACGTTTCAGTATTTAATGTAAGGAACGACAAATAAAATACGAAACCTTAAAATTAGAATTAAAACATTTTGGTTTGCTCATGGATAAATTTAAATATATTATATTTTTATTGTCTTCTAAACAGTAACAAATCGAAATATAACACGCTGTTTGTAGTAAAACATGTCCCCCTTACAGCACAGAGAGTAAAATACAAACTTTAAATGTTTTATACCTAGCAACTAGGTCAGAATCTGCGCTGGGAAAACTTTTTAAACTTTAAAACAAGGGAAACGACATCATTTTGTTTAAAACAAATTTGTACGTCTTTACATGTTAGTTGGAAAGTCACCCCCTCAGTCACATGCCCCCTCAACCCACCTCATTCCTTGGGCGCGATAAGTTTTTTACGACATAGTAAAGATTAACAATGGATGGAATCCGATTCATCATATTGATTTACGAAGTTCAGAATATTATACTTATATGATTATTTAAATAATTCTTGTCCTCTACATAAAAAGGTACATAATGGTTAGTTTGTGACGAATAACTTTAATTAATAATAAAATATAAACAGTGCAAACTTTGTTTAACATAATATCATTATATTTTTATGAGGAGAGGTTGCTCAGTTCAAAATCGCCCCAAGTCCCCAATGCGACTGCAGGCAAGCAAAGCATATAAAAAACCAATGTCAACAAGATCACAGACCAGCCCGAAGTACAAAACACTGTACGAAGACAGCCGTCATCTCAAGCGATCAGACCCATCCACAAAGCCAACGATGGAGCTGACCTCAAAAAATATTCTACCTCTTATTTAGTTATCCAAGTTGGTAGCAGGTTTACTAAACATTATTTACGAGCTTTCCCGGCTTACTTCGTTACGCCATAGAATATAAGATACTACAAAAGATAGACTATGTTCTTTTGACCGCCCAGAATGGCCGAATAAAAAAAAAACAACAATAACAAACCACCTGTCAAAATATGTAAACAACGGAAAAAATATTGCACCTTGGGTTACATTATTTGAGTTTAGGTAAGGATCCCTAATTTTTTTGAAAATCTCATATAGCCTATGACACTCGGGGTTAATGTAGCTTCCTACCAGTGAAAGAATTTTTCAAATCGGTTTAGTATTTCCGGAGCCTATTCGTTACAAACAAACAAACAAACAAACAAACAAATCTTTCCTCTTTATAATATTGGTATAGATTAGCAGTTATTTTTTAACAGTAAAAAAAATGTTTTTTCGCAAAAGATTAGAGTTGACCTACTGCTTACATTTTATCTGTGACAGGGACTTGGTAAAGACAATAACTATTCGTTCGCCGGAAACAGTTACGCTATCCTTCAGTTTAGAGTTTCGGTCTTTTGGAGTTACATAACATGGAATTTTTGCATTAAACAAGTTTATTACAAAATTGTTATACCTCTTTATCTTCGTATTGCCATATTGTCTTGATGTAACTTCTGATTTTAACCAAACTAGGCTTTTCCGAAACAATGAACAAACAGAAAATATATATTTTCTAATATGCAAACTTTATAATATCGATTTAAACAAAAAGGGACCTGGCTTCAATAAGCTGACACATATACCGGGTGTTTCTGACAAGGCGGTAATAAATCAAACGAGGGATTCTGCTCACCATAACTAACAACTTTCCAACAGCAACATGGGTCAAAATCTCATAAAAATAACAGCTGTTCCATACATTGGTACTTATCAGCTGGCGGGCTCAATGTACGGGACAGCTGATTTTTGTTTTGAGATTTCGACCCATGTTGCTTTGGGAAAGTTGTTAGGTATGGTGAGCTGAAGCCTTCCTTTGATTTATTACCGACTTGTCAGAAACACCCGGTATATACTGAGACTACATTCTTTTTGGAGGTCGGTTAAAACACCAAAATCGTCTCCTGTGTGTAACAAATAATTTCCTGAAAACTGCATCAATATCAATTTAGGCTACTGCGTGACAATCACGAACTAACATACATAACATACAGGTCAAACTGAGATCCTTCTTTTTTGAAGTCGATTAAAAACCCCACTCCACAACCACAACGCTCTACTGTGGTTCTAAAACATTCAGTGACTTGAAATAGTAATAGTTCTACGTTCCTTTAAAAGTTCACGAAATTGATTTCTACATGCAATGCAATACAAGTATGTAACATTAATAAAACACTACAAAACTTGAAACTTGGTGACTCTTGAAATACACGACAACTTTTGTTTCGAACACAGAAAGTATCCGTATTAATGGCACTAAGGAGGGAATTCCCATGATTCCCATGGGATGGGAAACAAAAGGACAAATAAGCTTTTCAAACTTACATAAGGCCAAGGTGAAGATGCGGGGATCGAACCTGGACTATTAAATTCACAGTCATCATGCCAAGTGAACAACAGAGCTGTGGTCAGTTATAAACTTGAGGATATGAATGAAGTTTCCTTTTTTGAGTACTTACTAAAAAAAACATGGCATACCTATAGTATTTATAGTACTAGAGGCTGCCCCGCGGTATCACCCGCGCGGATTTCTCTTAAACACGTAACTCCCGTTTTCTCCCGTTGCCATGAAAATTTCGGGAGATTATTCCTTAGTGCTCCCCTACACTCCCCAAGGCACCCACGTGCCAATTTTCAGCTTTCTACGCCCAGTAGTTTCTGCTCTGCGTTGTCTGTCAGTCAGTCAGTCAGTAACGGAAGAGTTTTATATATATAGATTGGAACTCTTAGTTCAGTAACATTATACTTGTTTATTTTAGCTTACCCAGTTGGTAGTAGACTAACCGTAAACAAACGAACATCAACAGAATGCAAAACAGGCGAAAGTACATTAAATTTTCCTTAAAAAAACCTCGGGGTGTAATTAAAATATTACTGCAGACTCTATTGTGGTTTTACGAGCCACTTGTAAATTCTTAAGCTTCCGGTTAACAGTCGTTCGAGCTGATAGTAAAGTTTGGTTTACGTTTTTTATTTTACTACGAGCTTTCCCGGCTTACTTCGTTACGCCATAGAATATAAGATACTACAAAAGACTTGGCTCTATAGAGTATGTTCTTTTAACTGCCCAGAATGGCCGAATAAAAAACAAACAACAACAACCAACCACCTGTCAAAATATGTAAACAACGGAAAAAATATTGCACCTTGGGTTACATTATTTGAGTTTAGGTAAGGATCCCTATTTTTTTTCTAATTAGAAAATCTAATTAGGCCTATGACACTCGGGGTTAATGTAGCTTCCTACCAGTGAAAGAATTTTTTAAATCGGTTCGGTATTTCCGGAGCCTATTCGTTACAAACAAACAAACAAATCTTTCCTCATTATAATATTGGTATAGACGAACGGAAAAAGTGCATTGTGTGAACAATCTTATTTGTTTACAAAACAAGGCTGGTTAAAAACAAACCACTATAAAGTTATTTTTTATTTAAACTTACTGGCTTATACTTAGGAGCCAGTTTACAGCGATGCTAGCGCCATTCTATAAAAAAAATATATCTTTGAAACTAAGGCAAATATCAAAAATGTGGCACAGTATGACAGTAGATAATCTTGTTTAGTATTTTTTTGAAAGTGGCCACTTTTAGCAACACTTTGTAGCTTTCTTTGTCTTTAACCTAAAAGCTACATCAATATAATATAATATTCATAAAACATTGCCCTAAAATTACTAGGCGACATTATCTAGTGTGCCACATTTTTGATATATTTGCCTTAGTTTAGACGATTTTTTTTTTGGCGCATGGCGCTAGCATTGCTATAAACTGGCTCTTCAGTAGTCAAAATAATAATAAAAGTTTAAAAAAAATACATAAGTATTCTATTGTCTTTGCTCATCTTATAAAAAAAACACCAAGAACTATCTACAAGTGGAAAATCTAACAATGCGTCATTAGCTCCCTTTGTGCCAAGCATCGATACTTCTATGAATAATGACTAATACTAGGAACTTATAGGGTTGACAACTTATTTATTATTACGAAAACAAAAATGCAATGAAGAGCTACGTTCCACTATCAGACTAAGCCTGCGGCTTTCCAAGAGATAGCTTTAAAATAAAACTGATATCTCACATGTGTTATGCAAATGTCTTAGAAATAACTGTTACAGATTTTTTGCTGAAAGCGATCAACGAGAAGAAAGAGTTCTATAGTTTTTAATCGAAGGATACTGCTGCACGGCACTGCTGCTGCATGGAAAGGATGGGGTATTTGATGGTACCCATTACCCAATTCAATATGTTACCCCGCGGAAAATGGGATTTTGTAACTCCAAAGTACCTATCAATATATATAAAACTCTTCCGTTACTGACTGACTGACTGACAGACAACGCAGAGCCGAAACTACTGGGCGTAGCGGACTGAAAATTTGCATGTAGGTTCCTTAGGGAGTGTAGGTTAGCACTAAGAAAGGATTTCCCGAAATTCCCACGGGAACGGGAAAAAACGGGATTTTTGTGTTTAAGAGAAATCTGCGCGGGTGATACCGCGGGGCAGCCTCTAGTTTATTCAATGAAATTAAACAACACAACGGCAACCCTATAAAACATAACAGAACTGACTGGTTCACTTGTACAAAATGTCCAGTAACAGACAAATAGTGTTCTAATCGTGATAAAATGTCATATTAGAGTCGGTGAGACACGCCCGGCCCATACCTGGCGCGGTAACGTGAGGTGGCCTGCCAAAACTATTTAGTGAAACTGGTTGTAGATAAACCTACTTCATTTAGACTGACATGCTTTACATACAAATTATTATTGTGTTAGGTAGGTTATACTTGTTTTTTAATTGGGTAGGATATGCAATAATTTGTTGAAAGAATATTATAATAATAATAACACATCACACTCAGAGCCCCTTACTAGAAATAACCTGTATCTAGGATGCCTCAAACACACACAGAGTGGAACATCACACGTAGACCGGAAACAAACATCGATATTCATCATATCAATATTCCCCCGCCCGGGAATCGAACCCAGGTGCGTGCACGCACACGCTTACTCAGTCCACATCATTGCCAACTGAGTCATGGAGCAGTCAATAGAAGATTGCGACAGTGAGTTATAGAGAGCAATAGTAAATAAATATTACAATTACTTCTTCTGTATTTTTTTTTTTTGTGAATTTGTGTTTAAAACATGCATATACATACTATAGTTAAACTCTTGTATACCCGCATAACGTAATCTAAATGTGTGTTTAGGCTCAAACATTAAAACAGCTGAACACTCTTATCTCTATAGTAATGTTCTAAAATGCCCGTTCTGGTGATCTGATAAAAACATTTTAAAATTATATTCGAGCGTCTCGTGCGCTACGTAATGTGATGTCTTGTCAATTTTGAACCGTCGGAATTTTGAAGCGTGTTCCATTTTGTTTTTTTTTCTGTGTAAATTATTTCGTGCCAGTAGTAAAAATTGCATGCTTATTTAGAAAGTGTTAACAATTTGATAGTTTGACACAAAAGAGGTGCATTTTAATACTGGCAGCGATAAGGAATAAGGCTAGTTCTAGTCATACGAGAGAATACAAGTATAGAATATATAGTTCTTGTCATAGTACATACAAAAAAACATAGTAATATAATATAATTTATTGCAATTCTAAAATGTTTTTTTTTAATTCAATATGCTTAATAAACAATTTATTACGTGATACAGATCGCGTCACGTAAAAAGAACTCCCCAGCCGTCAAAAAACTACGTTTTGTTCCAGAGTTCTAGATGAACTAAAATAGAACCTATTTATACAGCCTTATTACGGGATCATGGCCATATTCGGTCAACAGTCATTAGGGCGCGGTCACTACAAAACTGTTCCATTAAATTAACAAAATTTGCGTCTAGTTTCACGAATTCACACTGAAAACCGGTGCCGTGTTATCGTATACGAACAAATTGATGATTCACAGTACTGGTGGGTACTGTATGTAGGAATTTATATAATTTTCAAAAAGATAATAGTAACCATTTCTCTTTACCCATTTCCAATATTATAGTTCACTTAAAAACGCTCTAATGGAATCAATTTAATATTAGTTATTTTACAGTATATAATTTAGACTAGATATATTTTTATTATCATAACATGGTTACATTATATTTGATTGCATTAAAGGTCAAAAAAACAAAAATTGTAGTGTGAAAAATAGTTCAGTAGCCTACCATTAAAATAGACCCAAGTTTCAGTAGTTTGATAATTATTTACTTAGTTTCCTTGTATTCTCGCCGCCACTACCAAAAAACCTTTTATTGAGTCCGAAAGCCTTTAGACAAGAAAAAGGATTTGCCTCGCTGGCAACTGGCAACACTGTATATTCTTGAGCAGAAATTAATTAGGTAAGGTTGTTTCGTTCGCAAATTTAATAATTTTCGTTGTAATTCGCGAGTTTATTCGGAGCCCTTTCATTAAGCGACCTAGGAACTTTGTTCTTTGTTTTCGTATCTGTTTTGTGTTAATAATGTTATTTTAAAAGGTCCAAAGCTTTTATCGGTATTTAAAGTTAGAAGTTAATTTTCGATTTATTTTAGTTAGAAATTTGTTAACATATTTGAATATTATGGTACTATTTGCTATCTGGTATCCGCGACTTCATCTGCGCCGGATTAGTATTTCGAGTTGCTCATTATATCTTTAAAAATTGTAGCCTATATTGATTCTGAAGTATAAGCTAAATTAATGTAAAGTTTCTTAAAAATAATTTCAGTGGTTTTTACGAAACGACGCAGGCCTAGCTTAAAAAATTTAATGTTATCAGTGGGTGCCCCGCGGCTTCGCCAGCGCACTTTCCCTTGAAACATCAAATTCCCAATATTCCCGTGGAAATTTCGGGATAAAAAGTAGCCTATGTCCTTCCATAGGCTCTATACTACCTTAATACCAAATTTTATCCAAATCTGTTCAGTAGTTTTATCGTGAAAGCGAGACAGACAGACAGAGTTACTTTTGCACTTATAGTATAGAAAAGATGAATTATCAAAATTGCCAAAATAAAAATAAATTCTCAACCAATTAAAAGAGTAGTTCCAATATTGTTTAGCAGTTACAAATTGACCCAGAATCAGATTGTTGAACATTGAATGGGCACTTTGTGTCTCGTTAGAGCAAAGAGCAATAGGTGCTGAATTACAAGCGAACACGCATGCGCCTTATTTCTTGAGTCAAAGGGATTATTTTACATTAACTAATATGGTTTTACTGTAGGTATGATTTGTACTTACCTAACTGTTATTTGATTGGCGTGGGCTCACACATTACGTTAATATGATGCATGACAAACGGTTTTTAACCGACTTCAAAAAAGGAGGTATGTATGCATGTATGTATGTATGTTTGTCCGCGATTATCTCGCGTTTGGCTGAACCGATCTTGATGCGGTTTTCAGATAAGTATTTTTTACATTCAGGAAAAGGTTTTAATACCTATTTAAACCAACTTGGAAAAAGAGGAAGTGCTCAGTTGATGTATGTGTGAGTTTATTGAAGGCGGGTTCCTTTTTTGTAAAAAAGAAATTATATTTTATTATTTAAAGTTTTTAATATAAATTATTCATTAATGGACACAAGGTACAGTGACGGTCTAGGACGGTGTAACACTTCCGGTTTTTCTGTATTGCAAAATAGCTCTTGTTCTTTGGTATTACAGTCTAGGGCGCACGAGACCATAGACAAATCTGTTACACCGTCCTAGACCGCCACTGTAAATCTCTCAAGAAAAAATAACTTTAAGCAAAAGTCCTGCTCATTGCCCTCTATTTTTACTCTTTGGTATTCAACAAAATACATAAAGTAACTAATTTATATCACCTAGTCTTGTCTTCTTTCAGAACTATGAAGAAAAAAATACAAGATTTATTTTATTTTAAAAATTATTGGTTTGTTAAGGTTAACCGCGTATGGCACGCCTTAGATATAAAAGTAACACCTAAAAGTAGGTTTGGTTTAAAAAAAATTTCAAATAAACCTAACCTCAAAACTAATTGGACCGAAAGGGACTCCGTACCGATAACTATAAAAAAATCCTGTCAGTCAGGGGGTCTATCTCGGCATCGCGGCTCGATCTCGATCGTTTACCGTTGGAGCGAGCGATCTAGACGGCTGATAGTGGCGGCTAAACAATTAGACACCATTAGAGCGGTTGCCATGGATACGGTTCGATTTTTAAAATGGAGAGTAGGCGTGAACTTGAGATTCTGTTTTTTTTTGTTTTGTTAACGTTTTTTTTAGATCTTGTACAGTGGCGTTCTAGGACGGCGTAACAGATTTGTCTATGGTCTCGTGCGCCCTAGTATGTATTACTAAAAACAAGAGCTATTTTTCAATACAGAAAAACTGGAAGTGCCACCGTACAGCTCCGAAAATATACTTCAAAAAGTTAACTTAATAGAAAACTATCAGGCTGAAATTTTAATTCATCATTATCATAATTTCAGCCAAAATACATCCACTGCTGAATATAGGCCTCCCTCACACGACGCCACAGAGACTGGTATTGAGCGACCTTCATCCAGTGTAATCCCGCAGCCTCCACCAGATCTTTTAATCTGCCTTGTCTGCGTCTTCCAGAACTTTTAATCAAGCAATATCTATTAGCATTTAAATCTAAGATATCCATACTGTAGAAAAATATGTTTTTTGGTTTTAGAAGATTTTCTAAGATTTTTAAACCGCTCTCCGCTCCGGCTGTATTAACGTAGCACATACCGCAACAGTATCGATTCAGTATCGTCTCGGAATCGTAAACTCGGGGTTACGCGGTTCACGTGTGATCTGATAAAGTCGAACGCTAATCGGGACATCGGCATTCTAATCGTCTATTTACGAGTGATTTTGAGAATAAGTACCCTACGTGTTTTCCTTGTATTTTGATTGAATCTGAAACTTTGAATTTCGAGATACCTACGCAGTAGTTCTTCTACTTCTACTTTAAATATATATAAATGATTATGTTTCGTTAGTCTCGCTAAAACTCGAGAACGGCCGGGCCGATTTAGCTGATTTTGGTTTTGAAATATTCATAGTAGTCCAGGGAAGGTTTAAAAGGTGAGAATAAATTAAAAAATAGAGAGGAAGTTGGTAAAAACAACAATTAAATGTTCCAGACAAAATTGTAAGGCGCGATACGTAGTTGGGAAAGCTGCAGTTCACGATTAAATAGGATATTGTAGGTCTATTTAAAACAAAATTAATCATCATCTCGGCCGAAAGACCTTCACTGTTAGATATAGACCTCTTTCATAATATCACTACAATGACTGGTCTTTTGTGACCCTAATCCAGTGCACTCTTGCTATTTTCAGTTGGCTCACCAAGTTGTGACGTGTCTGCCTACTCTGCGTCTTGCGGAGCGCTTTCTAGCTACTCTTGAACTTTTTGGCTATATGTTTCTGAGGTATATTGTTATGAGCCCTGCCCTTTGCCACTAAATTGCAATTCTTTGCTTTTTTTAAATTTAAATATCGAAATTGAATTAAAATAAACCTATTAAAAAAAGAACGTAGTATAAAATACTGGCAAGTCAATAACCATTACTCAGAGTGGCAATAAAGAAAAAAAAAAAAACAATCTGCAAACAAAATTTGCATCCGCCGAGTGCAGAGATTTATTATACAATCGAATACTAATATCAATTTAAACTTACAAAAATAAATAAACAAAAAACTGTTTTTACATCATGAAGTTTAAGTTTTTTTTTATTACTAGCAGCCTGTACCCGCAACTTCGTCTGCGTGGAAAAGTGATTTTTCACGATAAATAATTCAAAACCAAAATTAGCTAAATCTGCCAGCGTTTCTCAAGTTTTAGCGATACAAACGAACTGCAATAGATTTTATATACCTACTTACAGATATTGAATGCGTGAATTTGAATTACAATTTGTTTGTCTTAAACTTCAAACTTAGAAACTTTATAAATGCAATTGTATTAAGAATTAAATTAGCCGCATCATATCAGAGTCCGCCCCCGCCGAGAATCAAACTCAAAGCTCTGAACCTCTGTCCCAGGCAACATCAAACTGAACCACAGTTAACAACCAAATTAGGTTTCCTAAATATACATATGTTAATACATTAATTATGTACCAGAATACATGATTGCATCAGAGCTGCATTCGGAGATAAACGTTTGCAAACAAAACACAGACCACATTTAGCGGAACACGATAAATTATTTCTGAATATTTTATACTGAATCAATGTTCGTAGCTAGTGTTGCCATTACAAACGTCATTTTATTATCGATAAAAAGAAATTACGCCTAGAGACTGACCGATTTGAGCAGTTTTTGTCCTTGTTTTGACTGTTTAATAAAGTAAAAGACGTAATGGAATCAATTTTGTGAAAAGTATAAGTAAGGGTACAAAACACATACTTACAAAGAAATAAAAGCATAAAGACCCAGAAGAAATATCGATATCTATCATTATTAAATTACACAATATCTAGACGTTCGTATATATATGTAAATTTTATTTTTAGATTCTTCATACTTAAGATAAACCGGACGTTACTAGAAACAGGGGATACGTGCGGCATTATGAACATTACACTGACATATTTTGTAAAAATTTTACGACAATAAGTCGATAATCGAAAACAACAAAGTACCGTCTCATCACTAGTTTGTATTATTGTTCAACAGATAATAGTCAGGCAGGACATTGCGTTCTGGAGAGTTTCTGTAAACCTACTATCCTATAACTAACCTTAACACTAAAGTCATAAGGTTCAAAGTCGGACCGGGGTTCAACTATTCATATCCGTTCAACATTATGAATGAAGTTCGGTTCATTATACTATAGTATGGTTTCAAGAGGTACTTGTGCAGTCTTATCAAGTTTTATTTATATAATTGAAAAGGGATTGAGCGATGTTCGTTTTGTATGAATTCAAATGCATAGCAATTAAAAATTAAGATGAACGCTGTGGTATTTCGTTGCATTTCTTGCAAAATAAGCTGAGTTGGGGCCATTTTGCATTTAAAATTCTTGCACTCTTAATTGCATTTTTTATTTATTTTTGATATTTCTTAAAAGCCATAGCACAGCTAAAGTAGCGCCACCCGCGAAAAAAGTAAATATCTTCTAATCTAAGGCAACTATCAAAAATGTGAAACAGTATTCCACTAGATAATGCAGCCTAGTATTTTTAGGGCACTGTTGTATAGGTTTTAGGTTATCTAGTGATGTGATGTGATGTGTGTTATCTAGTATCATACTGTGTCACATTTGCATTAGTTTAGAAGATACAATTTTTTCGAGAATGGCGCTAGCATCGCTGTAAATTAGTTCTTAAGTGTGTGCGCAAATAAATATCTAACTATATGTATAAAATTGCATTGATTGTTTGAGCGCAAATGACCGGTCGATTATGGCGATCATCGTGGAAGCCTTTGACTAGCAGTGGACGTCTTTCAGGCTGATATGATGAAGATGAAAAATTAATTCTCTACGCTGTAAAATCATTGCGAAAGCGAGTAGAATCATTTGACAGAGGAGGGCTCGGTTGGGGGCCTTTCCAGGCGACTATTGTCGTAAGGCATGAGCCAATTGGTGGGCACCCTGAACTACCTCGCCTCTCACAGTATAAGATACTTTACTAAATAAGGTATCAATAGCAATTAGATTAGATGTAGTCTAATTGACTTTCAATAAGTTATATCTGGTATACTATATTGAATAAATAATTATATTTGGTTTGATTCGATTTGAAATGAAGTGAAGGCTTTATCGCCAAAACAATACAAATAAAACAAAACATCGAAACAATACGGTACAGTAAAATCTCGAACTGCAGAGAAAAAAAAGGCAATGGGCGGCCTTATATTCCAGACAGCGATATCTTCCAGACAACCCATATAATGATGAAGATGATGACGATAATTTAAGAGTGCTTCATCGGGGATCAAACTAGCTCGCTAGCATTTAACTAATATTGTACAATACACTTGTGTGTTTTCAGTAGCTAGGTAGGTAGTAGTTAGGTAGCGGTAGCGGGCAGTTTCCAAAACGTCACGTCACGTCACGTCCACGGAAGGGTGACAAATGACAGTAGTGCAATCAAATCAAATTAGGACAAGTGACGTGACCCTTCATTGGGGATGATTGGTCTAAATGGGAGTGGTGGGGAGGAGAGGGCAGAATAGGGTATGAATGTGTAAATCGTTCTCTAATTGTCTCTATTAGCTTTAACCGTAACGTAACCGTAATGGTGACGTCTGTGAACGTGACGCTAGAAAGGGTCTTTCTATATCAATCAACTAGCTGTCACGGCAAACCGCCTTACAAATAGTTTACTTACTAGTTTTTACAATATACTATTAATAAAATTATCATCAACGAGCTGTCCCGGCTTACTTCGTTACGCCATAGAAAATAAGATTCTACTAAAGACTTGGCTCTATAGACTATGTTCTTTTGACTTCCCAGAATGGCCGAATAAAAAAACAAACAACAACAACAAACCACCTGTTAAAATATGTAAACAACGGAAAAAATATTGCAACTTGGGTTACATTATTTGAGTTTAGGTAAGGATCCCAATTTTTTTTGAAAATCTTATATAGCCTATGTCACTCGGTGATAGTGTAGCTTCCTACCAGTGAAATAATTTTTCAAATCGGTTCAGTATTTCCGGAGCCTATTCGTTACAAACAAACAAATCTTTCCTCTTTATAATATTGGTATAGATATCACAATATATATAAAACTCTTCCGTTACTGACTAACTGACTGACAGACAAGCAGAGCCGAAACTACTGGGCGCAGCGGGCTGAAATTTTGCACGTGGGTTCCTTGGGGAGTGTAGGGGAGCACTAAGGATTAGATTCCCGAAACTCCCGGGAATGGGAAAAAACGTGATTTTGTACATATTTCGACCAATTTCAAAAAAAATAAGTGCTCAGTATGTTTCAGTTTATTGAGGGCGGGTTCCTTTTTAACCGACGAAAAAACAAAAAGGAGGAGGTTCTCAATTCGTCGCGTATATTTTTTTATTTTTTTTTATGTATGATCACGCATAACTTTTTACTGTGTGGACCGATTTTAATAATTATTTTTTTAATCGACAGGGTATACCTTGGAGTTGGTCCCATAAAAATTTGGAAATAAAATTCCCACCCTAATTGTAAAAAAGAAATTGTTATAGTATTATATCAATACAATACAGTCTGTCCCTATGTATGCTTAGATCTAAAGTATGCAACAGATTTTTATGAGTTTTTTTTTAAAGATAGAGGAAGGTTTATATGTATATAATACATGCAAAATATAGTAATATCTTAGGGGGTACGAAGTTTTTCAGGTCGAATAGTTAACGCTAAATTTGTTTCCTACCCAGCAAGAAACGCTTTAAAAAGCTTAAAAAATACTCTATAACAGCTGCATTAACCATACCACTCTTACAACACCCCATAAAAGCACATGTGCTACAGCAATTACATAGCATTATACTAAATGTAACGTTTCATTACATTCAGTTTTTAACGAGCCTCGTAAAAGTCCGGAGATTAAACTGACACTTAATAAAATTTGTATTTCCAAATTAGGGGGGTTTGGAATCGATAGTCAATTTTTAAGTTCAAAACTTAATTTCGGAATTACTTGAAAATTAAAGGTTGAAAAAAAGAAAATACTTAGGTATATTTCCGGTATATTTCTTAAGAGCCAGTTTTTAGCGATGCTAGCGCTATTCGCGAAAAAATTTATATCTTCTAAACTAAGGCAAATATATCAAAAGTGTGGCACAGTATGACAAGATACTATAGCCTAGTATTTTTAGGGCACTGTTGGTTTGAGGTTAAAAACCAAAGAAAGCTACAAAGTTGTAATTTTGTTCTATAAAGTTAGGGCTTCTTTAATGTGCTTAAAAAACACTAAGCAACATTATCTAGTGTCATACTGTGGCACATTTTTGATATATTTGCCTTAGTTTAGAAGATATTAATTTTTTCGCGAATGGCGCTAGCATCGCTGTAAACTGAATCTTAATTCTTCAGCTTATTTTTACTGTTATATCTAATGAAAATGCCCCTATCAATAAATTGCCAAATTTTACACAAATCGCCCTCTTCAAACGTGCAATCAATCAAACAAAATTATATTTTCTAACCTTAAGGATTCATTAAATCTGAAGACTACTCTAAAACTGGCACGGACCCCTAGCGGCACAAATTAAACTCATTAATCCCGTGACAAAAGAGTCAACAAAAAAACAGAAAAAATGGCCAAGTGCGTGTCTCAATCTCTTTGTAGAGTTCCGTAGGTAATTATTGTACCCCAAAACTATTACGTCAAAGCGGCAACCATAAATATTTCATCAGTGTCGAAAATCGTCAAAGAAATTTGTATGGTTTGTAATCATCGCACGACGAAAACGCATATTATCATTGTTATAAAAATATCTTGGCCAATTTTAGTCTTTAACGTAATATTTTAGGGGACAGACAAGAGAGGGTCAAAAAGACAGTCATACTACGCCATAATATGACTACGGAACCTTAGAAATAAATAAAAAAAGTAACAGCTTGTCATTTTCACCCCGCGACGACGCTGGCTGCAGCAAGAAGCCCCTTGATTCATGGCTGTGATCCTGGTAATGCAATTATTACAATTTATTATGAAATTAAATAAGGTCGACAAGGCGTCCGCGTCCGTCTTCGCACTGAATTATTTCCTCCGGAGAAAACTATTTTACGAAAAAAACCGAACAGCCCCGAGCGCTCTCCAAGCGTTTTCAAACCCTAATTCTTGCTGTGAGAGTTCAAAGTCAAATGAAAGAGTAAAGTAAGGCTCTTTAAGTGGGTAGTTTGCTTATTTTTCTCGTGGCTTATGTTGTCTCGGCGGGAAATAAATTATTTGAGCCCCACACCTCGTTTAGTGTCTTCGGGAGCGGATGACGTCATACTTTGTACGTCGTTTTCTTAACTTGATTGCTTCAGAATATCAGAATGCAATTTTTTTACGGTTTTATTAAAAGCCTCTTCTAAATTGTGGCAGATCAAATTCAAATTCAAATTCAAATCATTTATTGCTTTCATGTGTATACAGGTGTTCTTAAAAAATATTAGTCTCAACATGAAACCCTGTAAGGGCACTGCTGACTGCTCCGTAGCTCAGTTGGCACTGGCAGTGATGTGGACTGAGTAAGCGTGAGCACCCGGGTTCGATTCCCGGGCGGGGCGAATATTGATATGATGAATATCGATGTTTGTTTCCGGTCTGGGTGTGATGTTCGTCTCTGTGTGTGTTTCGGGCGCCCTAGATACAGGTTCTTCCTAGTTAGGGGCTCTGAGTGTGATGTGTTATTATTATTATTATTATTATAAAAAATCTTAAACTAGGCCTTAAATTAACATAAAATAGCACAATTTTTGTTATAGTTATGTAAATCTATACATTCAAAGATATTAAAAATAATAATAATAATAGCATATTAAAATAGATAATAATTAAATAATAACTCTGCATCTAATAATTTTATAATAATAATTAAGTAATAATTTATTCATGTAGGTACATACTTATATTAATATTTGGTATTTAAAAACTCTTCGATTGAATAAATAGTGCTTTGTAATAGAAATTGCCTTAAGGATTTTTTAAACTTAAGTATCTCTACTTCTTTGGTTACATGGTCTGGTAAATGATTATAATATATTTTGACACACATACTGAAGGGCGCGGCATTGACTAGGTGGAGTTTTGTAGATGGCAAAGCTAGCTTGTTTCGGGGTCTCAAGCTTGCTGCCCGGAAGCATGCAGGAAAAAGCTCGGGGTGTTTTTTAACAAGTAATGATGCTTCTAAAATATACATTGAAGTTAAAGTTAGTATTTCAAATTTTTTAAAGTAAGGTCGGCAGCTTGTTCTAAAGTCTATGTTTGCAAGTATTCTAATTAGCCTCTTTTGAAGTAAGAACAGCTGATCAATTAGAGTAGAATTCCCCCATAGTACTATCCCATAGAGTAACGAAGAGTAGGCGTAGGCGGATCATAATGTAAGCCAGAATGAAAACTAGAACTAGAATCTTCTTGCTTAGTATGTTGACAACAAAGTGCACCGATCATTAACTAGCACGTGCTAATCCGCGGAAAATTTCGTGGTTGATTTTTTTTACGTTTGTTCTATATTCTGAGGTTAGGTATACTTTTTTTCAAACTTTGATTTTCCGCGTTTTTTCGCAATTTTCCGATCGTGGGAGAGGAAAAGGGGTAAGTTGCAAAACAGCGTTTTAAAAATACTTAGTAAGATTATCTAAAAGTATGTAAGTAGGTGTCTTAGAGGAGCTTAATTTTGAAATTTGCCGTGGTTAAAATATATTTAAAAAATTGCGGTTGGCGCTAGGTCGGCGTATTTTTTTTACAATATTATAGAATTGAATTGCTGAATTGCGATTCTTTTGTAAGGCAAATATCATTAAAAAGCGAATACAAACAAACGTACATTTGTGCGGCATTCGATTTCGAGCAACCAATTGTTATTCATACAGAAACAGGCAGAAAGTACATAAATTAACACCTATTCAAATCCAAAGAATTATTTTCTTTGATGTCGATTTAGGGATTTACGACCGTCTCTCTTGAAAGTAGAATTTCTGAAGTCAACGACCCCAAGCTCTTAAATAACCTAGATTTTAGCGTTGTCATTAATTTTAAGTGTAAGGGGTTAAGGGTTAAATTTTCGGCTAACTTTGTTTTAAGAGCTTTAAGTACCAAAATGAGGTTAAGGTTTTAGTCATTTTCCATTTGAAATCTGACTTAGTAATGTCCGACATTTTGTCTTTTATTTCGAAAAATCTTAACTTTTCTCAAATGCAACCAGTGGGGACTCAAATCTTAGTAATATTTTTCATGAACATGACGGAAATCAAAATCCATTGCTGCGTTTTGAGGAACACAACAGAAAATGCGCAAAGAAAAGCAGCAATGGTTACTGAATCCGAATATGTGCATTTAATATTCATAATAATTAAGAGAATTAGTTACTTTGATCAAATAAAGGAAAAGATAGGGGTCGTGTCGTATCAAGAGGTCAAGCAGCTGGCGGGGAAATGGGAGGTGTGGAAGACGCTCCACCGACAAGAGCCTAGCTCTTAAATTTAAAGAAGAAGAATATTAGACCCCATTACGTATGTTTTAAAATTGTTTTTTTTTTAAGTATATTTAAAAAAAATGTAATTGATGTAACCGGAAACATTATTAAATTGTTTTAATAGGCCGAATGATCTAAAAGTCCTTATCCTGTCGTAAAAAAAACTTTTAACGACTTTAAAAGTTTAGTTCCTAAACTAGTCTTTATTCCCTGCGGCATTAAGTCTAGTAAAGAGACCAAAGAAGTTTTAAGTTGACAGTACAGAAAGCGTAAACTCTTAAAAGCAGTGTAAGATCAATGGTTTTGTCGCGCCAAATAAATTAGAATTTTTTGACGGACAGAACTTTTTGGGTTCGTAAGCCAAAAATCCTAGTAAATAATTAACCAAAATTAAATCACAATTTCCTCAGATGTATTTATAATGTAATACATTTATATAGCATTTGTAATTTGTTATTTCGGTCATTTAGAAATATCAGAAATAAAAAAGTAAGTTATGGACGCGCCAAAGAACTTAGAATTTTCATCTTCAAAAAAACATTGTGAAAATCCTGTAATATATTGTACTGAATTATGTGATGCTCTAAGAACCTACCGACTTACTTATTGTACAAAAAAAAAAAACAGTATTCAAAAGACAACAGTTATAGAGATATAAGCTTGGACAGACCTAAACTCGGTTCCTGATAATCACCCATATCGGGTATCAGGAAAGTTTTCTCAGCTAAATAGGAGATAAAACTCGTAAGGGCATAGGTTTCTGATTATACTGATATCAGATCACAGAGATCTTTGTGAATAAAACTTATAATACTTGTTAAGATTGGTTTGGTTGCCTTTTAAGTAATATTTTAGGTACATACTTAGAGCTATTTATTTTAATAGGTAGAGTTTATCCTTTTTTTTTGTATTTGTAATTTGTTCTGGTGATCCTTAAAAAAAACACGTAGCAAAACTCTCAAAGGATCTCTACGAGTTGGATTAGTTTTGGAACCTTAAGTTTAGGGTACAGTCACGGACTTGTTCGGCGTAACACCTTTGTCACGTGTGCACTAGACTAAAATACCAGAGAACAAGGACATTTTGCAATACAGAAAAATCGGAAGTGTTACGCTGACCGAGTCCGTAATTGTACTAAACCTAAAGGCTATGCCAACCTATGCCAAATAAGCGAAATAGTTAAGAGCCAGTTTACCGCGATGTTAACGCCATTCACGAAAAAAAAATATATCTTCTAAACTAAGGCAAATATCAAAAATGTGGCACAGTATGACACTAGATAATCTTTCTAAGTATTTTTTGAGCACAGTAAGTAGACCTAACTTAAAAGAACAAAATTAATTGACTTTTAAGGGTACCTATCGTTTCTGAACACTTCCCAAGCTTCCTTAAATACTAATAAAAATTCACATACAGTTGTGCCATTCTCATAAAGATATCCATTAAATGTGTTAATTTAGATAATGTCCAAATAATGTCAAAGAATCCTTAATCACGGTGCCACAAAACTAAGCGAAGCTGTTATTTTACAACATAATTCCGCTGCACTCGAAAATGTCGCAAGGTAGTCAGACGACTAGCCCTGGTCGCATTGGATGGATGCACTTGATAATCTGTCTGTTTTTTTGATCTCTTTTGACATTTAAATGAGGAAAAATGTATGGCGATTTATGAAAAAAATGTCAGGTAGTTTCGACAAATGGTCAGTCATGCTCCCAGTGCTTGTGAAGTTTGTGGCGATTTGTGCAAGGCCTTCTTCTTCTTATTATTTTTCTTCAGTTGTGGGGGTAAAGTAGTGCCTTTATTTTCTGTAACGGGGGGAAATGCCTGGTGTATGTGGGGCTCGCACTCACTTTGGGAAGGACCCCGGGAACCACGCATTATTGGCGTCCGAAGTTCTTCCCACGCTCATCTGTTATCAGCTTCGTGCTCGGGGAGGGCATGTTGGTCCCTCCCCAGCTCGCCTTTTGAGCTACGGCGGCACAGTGCCACAAGCTGTGCCGCCGCCCATCTCGGGGCCGTTTGATGAGTGTGTCGGGCCACCGCCCTTCACACCCACGACCCTAAAGACCCGTTTTAGTAGCCTCTCATGACAGGCAGGGTATACCGTAGACCTATTTTTACGCCCGGACCTACAGGGCTTGGGTAGAGTAGTGCCTGAACTTAGCTCGCATTTTTGGAGCCATTGTTAATTTCCCCACTTATTGGAGGCATCCGAACTCATCATCAAACTGCAGGATGAGGCCTGGATGCTTCAACAGCTAAGCTTGGTGGCCAGCAGGTTATAACCTGCACCCGTTTTTTGACCCGCTTCGCTCGACGCTCAGCTCAAGCGACCGCCCCGCTATTTCAGTGGCATTAAAGTAGCAACACTAATCCGTAATTCAATAAGATCCCTTACAGATCACATCCCGGATAAGCGACACGGAAAAACAATTAACAAAACCCCGAACAATGAAGTCTAGGTTATATCTTAACGGCATGCGGTTAGGGGGGTAGGCAGAGTTGAATAGAAATAGATTTTGCATGTGAATAGGTGAGCTTTTGTAAATTAATGCTGTTAATTTAGATTAGTCAGCGTTATCGTTGTTCAGTTTCGGCTATTCATGTCTTGAATTAAATATTGGGTAAAGTTTTTTTTAAAAAGACGCTAATAATATGTATATAATGAGATATTCAGTTCAGTCCACCCAATAACTTACCCAAAAATCAAAAATCAAAAAATATTTATTCAATATAAGATATCACTTATTGAAAGTCAATTAGACTACATCTAATCTAATCGCTATTGATACCTTATTTGGTAAAGTATCCTATACTGTAAGAGGCGAGGTAGCTCAGGGTGCCCACCAATTGGCTCAGACAAACAAATGTTTGGCTTGCCTTACGACAATAGTCGCCTGGAGAGGCCCCCAAACGAGCCCTCCTCTGTCAAGTGATTCTACTCCCATTTCGCAATGATTTTACAGCGTAGAGAAGAAAGGGGTAACAAACTCTACTTTACAATTTGTCTCTCTCTTTTTTTTCTTTTCTTTTGTGATATTACAATTACAATACAATAAGGTGACAATACAATGAACAAAGCATCGTGAGTCAAAATCTCATAACTAAAATCTGCTGCCCGGTTTATTGACCCTTATCAGCTGATCGAACGAACTATTTTAAATGGAACTGCTGTTTTTTTTTGTTGAGATTTCGACCCATGTTGCTTTGGGAAAGTTGTTAGGTGTGGTATACCTCCTTTGATTTATTACCGCCTTGTCAGAAACAGCGAGTATATTTATTTGACTGGGTGAGTCATTTAGGAGCTTCTAGTGGTGACATCGTTTGCTTTGCGGATGGGTCAGATCGGCAGTTTGCGATGGGAGCCTATCAGTCTGGATCATGTAGCATGACAGCTGTCTCGAATTTTGTTATTCTGGCAGGTCGGTTTCTGTGTTTTCTTATTCGCTTCCCTGACGCCGCATGTTGGGATCGAACCTGAACCACCTCGTCTGATGCTTTAAAGAATTGTACTTTACTAGACTTTCGTTGAGCGATACTTTCGCGAAAAAACCTAAACTTCAAAAATGTGGCACAGTATTACACAAGATAATGTAGGTAGCCTAGTATTTTCAGGGCTCTGTTATATAGCTTTTAGGTTAAAGACCAAAGAAAGCTACAAAGTGTTGCTGAAAGTGGCCACTTTTAGCAACCATCTGTTTATAATTTTGTTCTTTTAAGTTAGGACTACTTTACTGTGCTCAAAAAAATACTAAGCAAGATTATCTAGTGTCATACTGTGCCACATTTTTTATATTTGCCTTAGTTTAGAAGATATCATAATTGTTTCGAGAATTGCGCTAGCATCCCGGTAAACTGGCTTTTATATAAGCTTTTATGATTAATATAAATGCTTTCGTTGAAGTTGATTTGAGGGTTACCTTTATCAAATTCGAGTCTCTAAAATAGAAAGGCTTATTGATGACAAATTGTATCTCAATCCATTTACATTATAATTAAACCTGGCGCATTAATAAATTAACTTTTTTGTTTCCGATGTTAACCGATTTATCTCGAACAAGAACAATGGACACGAATCGATTCTGTACAACTCGATTAGTATTCGTGTCGTATAATCGAGTTTCGTGGACGATGTCACTGTAACAGGACGTGTGGCTATTGTTTGACATGATATGATATTAATATTATAATTTGCTAACGAAACTTAGTTATTATTGAAAAGCTGCTGGCCCGGCACGCCGGTTTGCGACTTAACCCCTTTTTTAATCACTTTTGCAGTATTTTTGAGCACTTACTTAGTTAAGTTGACTGCGACTTTGGAGGTTCGAGTTTGATTCCCGACGACAAAAGGCCAATTATTTTGTTATATCATGAACTAGAGGCTGCCCAGCGGTTTCACCCGCGCATATTTCTCATAAACACAAAAATCCCGTTTTTTCCCGTTCCCGTGGAAATTTCGGGAAATCCCTTCTTAGTGCTCGTCTACACTCCCCAAGGAACCCACGTGCCAATTCTTTCTACGCTTCAATAATAATTTCAGCTTTCAACGCCCAGTAGTTTCGGCTCTGCTTTGTCTGTCAGTCAGTCAGTCAGTCAGTCAGTAACGGAAGAGTTTTATATATATTGATATTGATTGATGATTATTCCCTTGGCCTGGCAGTTTTCTACCTAGTAAGGGTCTCTGAGCATGATGCGTAATTTTTATGCATTTTTTCGAGACCCAAGTAAGGATATGGGATTGTGGAATTGTTAGTCGCCACCTACAGCATTTTATTATACTTTAAAATTTTAGTTGATAACACAGTGGGCAATATAAAACCAACATGCGGGCTACCCGCTAGCTTATATAATATAACTAATAATAGTCGACCCGGCGAACTTCGTACGGCCTTACCTTCTACTATGTTGTGCATAAATTATACATATAAACCTTCCTCTTAAATAACTCTATCTTATAAAAAAAACCGCATCAAAATCCGTTGGATAGTTTTTAAGAAATAAGCATACATAGGGACAGACGCGGGAAGCGACTTTGTTTTATACTATGTATTAATTAATATCATCAAAGCCTCCAAATAACTCGACTCGCATCAATAAAGTCCTAACTTAATTTAATCCTAATCACGGCGGCCTCTACCCAGCATTAGTTTAAAGTTTGAAATTAATCGATGCGGTCATTCAAGCGGCAAGTTGCTGAGTTAGGCACGCACACACGTACAAACGTCAATACGGACGCATGTTTTGTTTGTATGAGATTCTGTACTGGCGGAACGAGAAGTGTTTACTGTGTTTTAGATTTAAAATAGGGACTTAATTGAATAGTTATTTGTCTACTCTATATTTAAAACTATTTTTGTGTTAAATTACTCAATAATGATAACAAAATTAAGAACTAGAAAGAACTGGATGCCCAAAATACATAAAAAAAACATCAAGTTCCAGAAAACAACATTGATGTTCATCAAAACGATATTCTGTCCCGCCAGGAACCAAAACCGGCCCTCCGATGTCATGTTCACTGAACCACCACGTTGGTCAAATAAAACTCTTAAATTGTTTGAAACATAGAGCAACAGGTTTCATTTTTTCTACTACAAACATTTCAAAACCAAAATCAGCTGATTCGGCCTAGCCGTTCCCGAGTTTTAGCCAGACTAACTAACCACGATTCATTTTTATATATATAGTAGATATTTCACAATATTGGTTGACTGCTCTAAAAAGATTTCTTCACCTGTTTTATCATGACTTAAAAAAAAATACAATTTTGTTGCTCACTGTACTAAAAGCTCGTACTTCAACATTATAGGAGAAATTTCACCCTAAGTTTCCGATGCCAAACCAATTAATATGGACATTGGAGGGTCGTAAGAAACCGCCCTTGTACTAAACTTTACCTCAAGAAATATGTTTATTTTATACCAAAAATTAAAGCTAAATTACTAATCCCCGTTAGTCAAACTTTTAAGGAAATCTTAGACGAAAGGCGAAGACAAGAGACGTCATCAAAGATCTACATAACTTGAAGTCTCCAAGCAAAAATAATTCACCATCTTCACCATTTTAATATTAAGAATGTTCATAGCTCGCAGCAAATATCACATAGCTCGAAAACAAGATGGTTGCTGGCGCCGTTCCCGAGTGGCGACCGCAAACCGGATGATGCAGAGTAAGCAGACCTGAGTCTGACCGCCCACAAGGTGGTCAGACGGCCTGGTGAAAGCTGCGGGAGAACTCTGAATGGGGTCGCTCAAGACTCATCGTTGTAGCGATTAATGGGGGTCCAGCAGGGGACTTCTATCCGCTGAAATGGTGATGATGATGAGAATGTTCACCGATCCTAATTTTTCACCAAGGTCCTGCCTCGAGCCGTCTTATACTCCGTCGAGCTTATGCTTCTCTTTCTTGAATTCGAAACTCATCTGTGTATGACAATTTGGAGCAGAGAACGAGTTCATGTTACATTTTAACACTTTTTGGTGCTACTCCGACCTACGACTATACGATTCAACTATGAATGTCAGCCCAAGGCTTTTCCGAAGCAAAACACAAGATTTCTAATTTAATTTGCCAGAAATCTTATCAGAAGTACAGACTACATATCCTGTACTTATACTCATTTGAATTTCTGAACTCAGCTTGGTACAGATGAGTACCAATGTTCCATAGAAAACCGCGAAAGTGTTGAGTGAGCAAAGAAATCACTAGAAATATTTTCAGATCGAGTTACGAAAACTCAAAAACCGGGTTAAATTCCTTATAATTAGTACAAAAGTAAGATACGTTGAACCTATCCTAGAAATCTGCTTTGAACTCGTAGGACGATACTATAAACCTTTTGCGCTACCACGTTTTAAGGAGAGACCTATGGAGATGCTTTGAATAAACACTTACCTTACTATTCACAAAGAATTTGTCAGAAAAAGACTGCTGATAGGCAGTTGGTTATACTAGCACAGTCCGAGAGAAGTGACCAACATTTTAAAACATTTTTCTTTCTTTTAAAACTGTCCGAAAATTCCTTGTGTTTTTTATAATATTTTTTATAAACAGAGGTCTAGAGCCAATGTTTCAGGGCTTGGGTAAACTGTCTCCGGGGACGGCGGAGACAACTTTAAATTTTGATTATGAAGTCAACTTGATGGATAGAGTTTTTAATCTAACAGCAAACAGCTTATTCTTCCTTCATCATTATTCATCATGCTTCTGTTCTTTCCTTACTCCTCTGGTAGAGTAAGAAATAAAGTAATCACCATTGTTTTCTCCTCAAATCCCAGTACTCTACACCAAGTATTCGATATCAAGTTGCTAACGAAGAGAGTAGACCGCACCCTTAATGAAGTAGGGAAAGGGGGGAGTGGAAGCGTAGAGGGGGGCGAAGAGGTTAACGCAGTGTTATCTAACGCTTTACAACGCTTTTTCTTCGTATTCTATAGTTTAGACTTGCTTTTTTGTGGAGATTTTAGTCTGTTATTGTAGTGACGATGCGACGGTAAGATGTTTTTTTTTTTTCTAGAAGACAAAGTTGGGGCTGTAGGCTAGATCTGATTCGGAGCTGATTCTTATTGGGGCTTTGGTCTAGATCAGATTCGGAGCTCAGATTAATAAATTTTCGACTAAGATAGGTTCTGTTGTAGTGATCACAAATGACTACAATAATATAAAATATTCTAACGCCTGTTTTTCCCGGAGGGTTAGGCAGAGGCACCAGCTCATTGACTGAGCCCACAAGAGGCATAATTGCATCGAGCTGGACCCACGTTAACCCAATAACTACATATCCATTATATAATTAAAAATACCTATATATATATATATATATGAATGTGTGGCATAGTGTAATCACATCTAGCGAGTCTAAAACCTAAAAGTTCACAAAACTTCAATAACTAAAATTACCAAACCCCTAACAATGACGATCTTTACATAATTTCCTTTTCAATACAAAGCAATGTTATTCTTTGAAACGTTCACAGCTTCATAAATTTAAACGACGAAAATTAACATTGAATAGCGACAAAACGGTTTTGATTTCATCGAACCCGAAGCGATAATATGCGTTCGAGGAATCGAAGAGTTTGTTCGAAATAATAAAACTGACGATCGGTT
This sequence comes from Euspilapteryx auroguttella, assembly GCA_951802225.1. Classification (NCBI taxonomy): domain Eukaryota; kingdom Metazoa; phylum Arthropoda; class Insecta; order Lepidoptera; family Gracillariidae; genus Euspilapteryx; species Euspilapteryx auroguttella. Next base: position 12,635,984 of record OX637647.1, read on the forward strand.
CGTGTCTTAGCTTCATTAGGTACTTTAAAATCGATAACATACTAAGACCCTACACATTTGGTTCGATTAGTTTTCAAACACCAAAATGTTATCTCAAGGCATGCGACAAAAAACGGGAGCTCCTAAAACGATCCTATTTTTTGATAAGAACACAATGAGAACATTCAAAAGCCATTTAGGAAGATGTAAACTAGGAGAAATATCATTTTCAAACTGTCATTGATGATGTATGACAAACAAAATTAACAAACAACGGAGAATGAGAACCGATCTTACAAAGGATTAAGTCACGAAAGAAAACTAATAATATTAACATTATGACCTGCCCACGATGGTAGTTCAGTTGTTAGTTATATCGACTATGACTTGGAGGTTCGAATTCGATTTCCAGAACAATGTTTTATGAGAAAAAAACGTTCATTGACTGTTGGAGGTCCGGATTCGATTTTCAACGATGAAGAACATAATGTTTTTATGGGAAATCAACGTTCATTGACGGCTCCGTAGCTCAGTTGGCAGTGATGTGGACTGAGATGCGTGTGCACCTGGGTTCGATTCCCGGCGGGACGAACATTGTTATGATGAATATAGATGTTTGTTTCCGCGGTCTGGGTGTAATATTCGTCTCTGTGTGTTTTTCGGGCACCCTAGATACAGATTCCTTCTAGTTAGGGGCTCTGAGTATGATGGGTTATGGGTTATGGGTACAAAGATATACAAAAAACTACCAACAGATATGAAAAATGCGAAATCAAATGCTATCTTTATTAACCAACTAAAAAAGTTTCTAAAGCAAAATGTTTACTACTCTGTTCAGGATTTTTTATCTGAGTGAACACGTCATAATATCCATATTATACCTTCTAGGTACCACTATCACAACTGAAACGTCCTACGTACTTTTATAATAAACAATCTAATGTAATCCAGTATAATTTAATGATAATTTTTAAAATAATTTTATTTTTAAGTATAAGATTAAATAATATATTATGTACATAATTTAATGTTTGTTTTGACATGTAATTCTAATATTATGAAATAAATGAATATGAAATATTATTATTAAGTACATTTCGGTCAAATGTTTCGGTTATCTAAGAAACAGGTTCTACCTATTAAAAGACCCTACAAATATTGGTTATGAAAAGAGTAAACTTTTTCAATAAAGCCAACATATCTGTTTTTTAATTTACTTCATAGGAAGAGTATGAACCAGCACTAAATATTAAAGCCAAATTAAAACACAAATAGAAAGATAAAAACGTTAGAAATATAAACACTGATGTAAAATTTAAACTATAAAACCCTTAGTAGAGTAACAAAAAGACAACAAAACATGAACATTATTTTATCGATATTAAATCTGAAGCAATAGTAAAGGAAGTAACATTCATCGATCAGGAACAAATAGATGGAGATAACAAGCATTTCAGTGGGAATATGAGAAGCTTAACTAGCATTACAATGTAAGTGTAGGAGAGCAAGGAAAGTAAGTTACAAAGCTAACTAGAGTTCCTAAACAATTAAAAAATGTAAAGAACGAGATTCTTCGTTATGTTATAAATTAAAAGAAGAAATTTTTCTATCATACCACTACTAAATTTAAAAAACGCTTCCGAAATCTGAACTAAAATAGATAAGATCGATCAAATAAATTATTAGTAAGTTGAATTTTGGGTCCTAATCTTATTTTTAATATTATTATCGTTGCGTGGGAATTTTTAATAGCAAACTTAAAATTAAAATTTTTAACAATTCATAAAAATATTTGAACCATTAAAAAACAATAATCCAAACTGTTTTATGGGAAAATATTAGTTAAGTAATAACGTCATCTATTTCAATGATAGGTTAACATCGACACAGTATCGATTTTAAACAATTGAGTACTATTGTACAACATTCTTTGCGTGGGTCGAAGACAGTGTTGTATTGAATTTATATTATTATAGAGTTGAAACAAAGCTGTAAACGGATGCATCATAGATTATGATTATTGATATTATTATAGATATGGATACTCAAGAAAATTTAAAGTAAATTTGTCAGTAGTGGTTTTTTTTTGTTTCACACCTTTTTTAATAACGAAGGGAAAATCTGCAGCCTTGACTTGACGAAATCTAATAGAAGTAGAAGTATTGGCAATACTGGACCCTCAGTCAGAAGAAGGCTATCGTAGTAAGATTTTATAACAAGATCCCAGAAGAGATTTTGATCCTGAATGATAATGAGTTTAAAACTCGTATCAAAAAAGGTTTGATTAAGAAAGCTTATTACAATGTTGATGATTATGAAAACGACAAAGACGCATGGAAGTAGTCTAGCTCTGCACGATATTTTCATTATTTCATGTATGTACTTTAAATCTTATTAATTTATGTTCTTTGTATTGTAAATTGAATTGTAATGTCACATATATAAGAACAAAAAAAAAAAAAAAGAGAGAAATTGTAAAGTATAGTTTGTTACCCCTTTCTTCTCTACGCTGTAAAATCATTGCGAAAGGGAGTAGAATCATTTGACAGAGGAGGGCTCGTTTAGGGGCGTCTCCAGGCGACCATTGGCGTAAGGCAAGGCAAACATTGTTTGCCTGAGCCAATTAGTGGGCACCCTGAACTACCTCGCCTCTATCAGTATAGGATACTTTACGAAATAAGGTATCAATATTAATTAGATTAGTCTAATTGACTTTCAATAAGCGATATCTTGTATCCTGTATTGAATAAATCATTTTTTACTTTACTTTTTTTACTTTTACTAATAATCTCAAGTAAAATTTACTGTTTTTTTAATGTTAGCATTAAATCTGCAAAGAATGTTGGGTATTTGAAATCCATTCTTATTTTATCCACATTTTATTAAAAAAAAAAAAACCTTTAGCTATTTATAAAATCTAATAGAGATTCAATAGTAAACGTCCGAAGTGTCGAACGTCCTCAAATTGATAGGTGCATTAAGAATTCAAATGGTATGCTCAGTTTAACTTATAACTCTCGTTAGTGAAAATACTTCACTTCTTTAGCATCTCATGTATGTCCGGGGTAACTAAGTGATTTGAAAAACGGCTGTTTTCTGTATTTTAATTGCCCAGAAGCATTCGTTGGTTTAATTTATTCGAGGAAAGTTTGGTGGTTTTATTTTTTAATTTAAATTAGTCGGAGTTTCTGAATGAACCACAATTAATAAAAGCAAGCTAGTAAAAGATGGGTCTCAAACTCAATTCAAGTATCATCTGCTCGCAATGTTTTTATTTATGAACTTACGTAAAGGTGCCAACATTGCCGAGATGCTTACCTGTAACAAAAAATAATAATTGTAAATATTTAAACTCAAAGCCAAACTCGTTGTTGGTCGCTAATATTACTACTCGCAGCAGCAATTATCACTACAGAAATCTTTAAATATTAAAAAACTTGACCAGTCTTCTTGAAAAAGTTAGTAACATCACCAATTTAAAACAGTACAAACCAAGAGAGCCATAAAGTGAAAAATCTACATGAATATTACCGAAAAGGCTCAAAATACCATCGATCACTAAGTATATCTTTAAAAAAAGACAGTTCGTGACCGAAACTCGATAATAATATCCGTACATATATAAAAAAATATATAATAATCGTCACACACCCCGAGCGAGATGAAGAGATAAGACGCGTCCGGACTCTGGACTAAAGGAATAAAGAAAAAAAAGTTCAACATAATTGTTAACATTCACAGGATCACAGGATATACTTAGCTAGAGATAGGAGCCCATGAGTTTAGTTCAAGAAGTTTATCTTACTTGGTGTAAAATGCTTGCATAAATCTTTACAAATACGCAACGTAAAATTGATACGATTTTTTTAAACGATAGATCGATTCAAGAGGATCGTTTATTATTAACTAGAGGCTGCCCCGCGGTTCCACTCGCGCAGATTTCTCATAAACACAAAAATCCGTTTTTCCCGTTCTCCTGGGAACATTGAGAATTCCTTTCTTTCAACACTCCTACATGCACTGAGAAGCCTATACACCAAATTTCACGTCGATACACTTAATAATGTAGATTTTTCATACTAACTAAAAAGTCCCGTAATTCCCGTTCCTGAGGGAATTTCGGGAAATCCTTTCTTAGTGCTCACCTACACCTCCTAAAAAACCTACATGCCAATTTTCAGATCTATACGCCTAGTTGTTTCGGCTCTGCGTTGTCTTGACAGACTGCGTTGTCAGTCAGTCAGTCAGTCAGTCAGTCAGTCAGTAACGGAAGAGTTTTATATATATTGATTAAGTATAATATGTACATGTCCAACGACTATTACTATTAGGTTTGGCGGTACCTACGAGGTTCGTCGTGAACTCTCTGATAATGACTGCTCCGTGGCTCAGTTGGCAGTGATGTGGACTGAGTAAGCGTGTGCACTCGGGTTCGATTCCCGGGCGGAGCGAATATATTAATGTGATGAATATCGATGTTTGTTTCCGGTCTGGTTGTAATGTACTTTTCTGTGTGTGTTTCGGGTACCCTAGATACAGGTTCTTCCTAGTTAGGGGCTCGGAGTGTGATGTGTGTTATTATAATTGGAAAAGAGTTCAAAATCGATTGTCAATTTGTGCTTTATCAGGGTAATATCAATTTTAAACTGGACATTTAAAGAGAACAGCTGATTTAAAAAGTACACCTGTTTTAGACTTTCAGAAACATTCTTTTTATTTTTAAGTTTTTATAGTTCACCTGTTTGACTTTTGAACTCGTGATACGATCAAATCGTTTTTTAAACGGATATCTTTGTTCAGATATTATTATACCGAACATTTTCAAGATCAATCCTTTTTTCTTATTGTTCATGAATAAATTGAGCCCTTTTAGGGTTTTGTGTGACTGTGACTTCAAAAGTTCAATTCCCGGCGGGAGCGAATCATGGATATCAATTATTTTTTCTGGGTTCGGAGATGTTTCTGTGGCTTTAAATGATTATTTATTTTAAATGACAATGACGATTGGTTCTATAACCTGTGCCACAGAAGTTAAATTGCCTCTTGTTATATCCGCTGCGCCTCGCCATGGGTGCGATGGGCCTTAGAGTCAACGATTGTCTTGTCCTAAGCTATGTCAGAGGCGGGGCCGTTTTATCTTCCAGGTTCAAGTGTTATCAGAAATTATAAACAACGTGACCCGATCCCAATACAAACTTTACAAACGATGCCAATTAGCAGCCTTATTGCAATAGCGATAAGGATCAGAAAGAAAGGATGAATTTGCAAATCGATTGGACGACTAAAAATCCGTATCACGACTTTGAAACAATAGGCCGTTTCGAAGCAGGACGCTTTTTGACTTGACGATGCAAGCTGTAAATAATATTATACTCGTGTTTTGTCCAGTGTTGCCAATGGCTTTTTACCAGATTCCCCAAGATCACTGGTCAAATTCCCCAAATTTGGGGAGAAAAATATCCTGATTCCCCACAAAATCCCCACACAATGAAATAGTGACCTATTTACGAAAAAACTTAAAAAAACAACCATTTATTAATGTCAAACACTTAAAAAATCGCAATATCGCTTTAAAAAAATCATCCGGTAAGTATATAATAATCCTCCATTGCTTTTCAGCTTGCTTGTTCAGGCTTAATACATGTAAAAACTAATAAAGTGTAAATTTAACTTATACTCGAGCAAAAACCAATACAAGAAAAAAATAACAAAACTTTCCTAATTTACTTTAAAAAATAAAACAAATATTTATACATAGGTATACATTACATAGCAAAGACTATCAACTAGGTCATTAGCAAAGAATAAACCAAGGTTATCCAACTGACTGATTTAGGGTGGGGTGATACATTTTCACTATTGTATTTCGCTATTATTCAGTAATGTAAACGATTAAGGTAATTAATCACTTCCCTAAAGTTAAGTTTGAGCCTTTTTAAAAATTAAAATAATTATAGGCCGTAATATATATTTGATCAATGGATGTTTTGGTTGTAAATTTTTTTGAATTGGTCAAATGCTAAATTCCCCGCATATTCCCCGCACAGTGCCTCTCCCCACAAATTCCCCAATCGCTTCGGGATTCCCCGCAGTTTGGGGAATTCCCCACACATTGGCAACGCTGGTTTTGTCCTCAAGATTAGCATTAGTAGACATGTAGTACCCCGCTAGGATTCGCCACGTTCACACTGTTTGAGAGAATAAATTTAAAAGAAAAAACTTATCTATGGTCATTGGTCTCTCAATTTCAATCAATCAATACACCTGTCATTCCTGTTTTAGTGTTTCGGCCACGACACACATATTTTTTGTAATTATATCCAGCGTTGCCAATGTGTGGGGAATTCCCCAAACTGCGGGGAATCCCAAAGCGATTGGGGAATTTGTGGGGAGAGGCATTGTGTGGGGAATATGCGGGGAATTTAGCATTTTACCAAATAAAAAAACTTACAACCAAAACATCCATTGATCAAATATAAATTACTGCCTTTATTTATTTTTATTGATAAAAAGGCTTAAACTTATCTTTAGGGAAGTGATTATTAACCTTATTCGTTTAAATTACTGAATAATAGCGAAATAAATACATTAATGGAAATGTTTCACCCACCTTAAAATCAGTCAGTTGGCTATCCCTAGTCTTTGACTAATTTACCTACATAAATAATTGGTTCTTTTAAGTAAATCAGAAAAGTTTTGGTATTTAATTTTTTTTTTTTTGGTTTTTGTTTGAGTAAGTTTTTACACTTCATCAGTTTTTACATGTATTTAACCTAGTTTTTACTTTTAAGCCTGAACATAAGAGAAAACCGGAGGAGGATTATAATATACCGGATGATTTTTTTAAGTGTTCTTGCGATTTTTTAAGTTTGTCATTAATAAATGGTTGATTTTTAAAGTTATTTCGTAAATAGTTTACTATCTCATTTTGAGGGGATTTAGTGGGGAATCAGGATATTTTTCTCCCCAAATTTGGGGAATTTGACCAGTGATCTTGGGGAATCTGGTAAATAGCCATTGGCAACACTGATTATATCATAATTTAATCTTTTTTACCAGTAATAAGTGATAATAATTTTAAGATTTCGTCATAAGATGAAAGAAGTTTATTATTGTGTTCGCTGCTTCGGCGGGGCTCAGAACGCCACCGCCGGCCGCCGCTCCACAAGAACGGTCAACACAGGTCTTGACGTGTTCCAGGAAGTCAAGTACCTACCTACCTTGGATGTTTCATCTGGGAATTTTATTTGCAGTTACCGATTACAAAACTTAAACATTGCCAATACATAGTAGGTATAACCTACCTCGGTAAGTTGAAATTTTTTAAAATATTTAATTGTACGATTTTGTTTTGTTTGGTTTATGGTTGCCATTTTGTTGCTATTTTACAGCATTTAGAGTTCATCTAATACGAGGGTGTCCCACTGATAATAAAAACCTGGGAAACACTTTCCTACATCATCATAGTAAGGTTTTTTACTTACATCTTACATCATACTGTTTACGGAAACCAACAAGATTAGTGTCGATTTAGCCATTAGAGGGGTGTTTGAGCACTTTTCTGTGTTAATCTGGACACCTGGTAGTATGGACATCTGACTTCACTTACAAAATTGGTTAATCTGTTGTAAGCGGTATAGAATTATGGGCCACAAGACCTTTAGATAAGGGCTTTGTCCTGTGGGCCTAGCTTCCCAAGGCACGCAGCCACCTCTGTGAACTTTTATACAAGTTACCTATGTCACAGAGTATAATAATATACTACTTGTAGTATTTATACCTATGTCAAGCTTTGCTTTGATATGCCTGAGGCAGACTATTTAGTGAAGGAGGTGCGTAGCATTTCGGTAAAGTACTTGCACGGAATCCACATCGCGGTGGGTTGCAGTTTAGGTCAGTACGAATTGATTTGGTTCAGTAAAATTTTGTCCTATGTCGCTGCGTTTTCGCGTTACAGCGGATTGAACTTGTCAAAAAAAAAAACCATGCTAAATCATTTGCACGTGTCTGCCTTTGGGGTTCATGGTTACAATCATCTTAAAACTAAATAAAATCAAAAAGGCAGACAATTAGGGCTCTGCGTTTTCATGGGACGGAGTTGTAAAAATGTAAAAAAAAAAAACTATGCTAAATCATTAGCACGTGTCTGCCTTTGGGGTTCATGATTACAATCATCTTAAAAACCACGAAAATCGAAGAGGCAGACACTTAGAGCTCTGCGTTTTCATGGGACGGAGGTGCAAAAATGTAAAAAAAACACTCTACTAAATCATTTGCTCTCGATTCTAATTGTGATCATTCGATTCATTTGGACTCCCTGGATAAAAAAAACCATTTAGAAGACACTTTGCTCGCTGATTTTTAGTTGTACGACTGTTTGAAATTCACGGAATCAAAGCAATGCGTGTATTTCATCTGATAAATAGGATTCCTTATAGTTTTAATTCCGTCATACGTTTACAGGATGACTATATAATCATTAGCCCCAGAGGCAGACAATGTGCAAATGATTTAGTATAGTTTTTCATATTTTTACATTTTTGAAACGTTGTCAATTGAAAACGCAGGGCCACCATGTTGGCAGACTATTTTTCCGAGGTCCTTTTTATTGTTTTTATTCAAACTATACATGTCTGCCAAGCGTGCAAATATATATATTTTTTTTAAATAATAAAAATAAATTTAAAAATTAATAACTACAAAAGTCAGAGCCCTAGATGTCTGCCTCTTCGATTTTACGTGTTAACAGGATGGCTGTTATCATCAGTCCCAGAGGCAGACACGTGCAAATGATTTAGTAGAGTTTTTTTTTTTTACATTTTTGAAACCTTGTCAATTGAAAACGCAGGGCTACCATGGTGGCAGACGCGGTCCTTGATGTTTGTTAGGGTATTATTATCGCTATTAATAGCGTCTGCCAAGCGTGCAAATAATTTATTTTTTTTAAATCATAAAAAAAAAAACAAAAATTAATATCTACAAAAGTCAGCGACCTAGATGTCTGCCTCTTCGATTTTACGTGTTGACAGGATGGTTGTTATCATCAGCCCCAGAGGCAGACACGTGCAAATGATTTAGTAGAGTTTTTTTTTTTTACATTTTTGAAACCTTGTCAAATGTAAACGCAGGGCTACCATATTGGCAGACGCGGTCCTTAATGTTTGTTAGGGTATTATTATCGCTATTAATAGCGTCTGCCAAGCGTGCTTATTATTTAGAAATTTTGCTCGCCACCTCCCTAATTAATTGAGCCGCAACCTGGCTGAACCAGTGTTGCCTGCTAACATCCTGTAAATGTTTTGGTGGATCCTATGACAGCCTACTTATGAAAAAATCCCATAAATAAATAAACTTCGTTTACCTACCTTCAGTAAGTGTTCAGAATAAGGAATTCTGAAATTTAGGTTGATGGTTTATACGGGCTAACTCTAAGTCATGTTAAAAATTCTTATGAATTTTTAAACTTAAGGAAACAAAACTTTTGATTTTCCTTAATGCAATGAACAGCCACTTAAGTAGTCTTATCAATATTTTCTTATTTACTTACTTATTTAAGAAGATTTAGTATTTTTTGGTAAAAATATTTTTTAATAATAACAACAACAAACGTATAGCAAACATTTGCTTGGCTATCTTATATGCTTTTACAAAAACTTCTTAGAGTACCTACCCAAATATTTTGGTCAGTTAGAAGTTAGTAGGTACCTAGTTATAATTTCTTACCAAATTTGAATAACTGACTTAAGATACAGTAACCAATTATTTATTGGTCCAACGAGTTGGAGTTGCTCCTCTAGTGAGTAGACAAAACCAGCCTCCGAAGACTCAGGAGGATTGACCCAACAGACGAACCTGGATGGTTCAAATTTGCTTGAACTTGTTGTGTTGGCCTCGGCTATAATATTGTTCCTGGAAATGAACCAGCAGAATATCTTTTCCTGGTAAATAACCATGCCATGATGCATTTAAGTACCTACTGTTTATAACAGTTAATTTGTATTATTATACTACATGCAACCTAGGAAATTTATGTACTTTTTTGGAAATGTATAAAATATATTCAGTGTTTTCATTTACTAAAATGAAATATTTTTTCTGTAGTCAAGCCCAACGTTGAACTCCAGTTATAATTTATAATAATAATAAATACGAAATTGTAAAAACAAATGAATTAGGTACTTACTCCAAATTAGCCTCCACTTTGCCACCACATTATATGAAAAAAGTATTTTAATAACCAAGTCGTTTATATGTTAAGGAAGTTCAAAATGCAAACTATGATTTTAAATTGGTATGAAAATCGTCCACAAAATACATTGCAAAATAGTAAAGTACACTATAAATAAATAATTCAATAAGTTTTTTATCAGGTCCAGATGTGTTATTTATTTTTTAATTATTGATAAAACTTTTTTTTTAGGACCTTTATGAATTTTATTTAAAATTCTTGATGTTATTTGATGTGGATTATATTTTCAATAAAATAAACCTGAAAAATTCCATAAATTAAACACAATATTATAATTTCAAACGAACATCATTTTTATAAGTAAAATAAAATACTTTCTGTAAGGAAATGTAGCATTGGAGAATTAATCAAGTTTTATTATATCAAAAAGATACTAACCTGAATAATTATTTTTGTTAGAAAATCTGAAATTTGTGAAAAACTTAACTTTCATGAATATTGCCAGACTGGAGCTATATTCAGACTGTGATCCTTGGGATATCAGATGTAAAACCAAAAGGTGACCAGTAACATAATTAAAGGTAAACTAATACCTTCTTATAAACTTATTTAAGTATTCTTCTCAACGATTGGAAACAGCGGGGTAAAGAATAGCGGAACAAAGATGATTTCTACTAGCACCTAAGTCAAAAATTTATATAAGAATTTATCATTTTACTCTAGAGCACCACTTTTGCAATAAAAATAAAAAAAAAAAAAATAATAATAATAATAATAATGATGCATGGGTGGGCGCATGATCTATTTGTGCATTTAGTGACGGTGGCTGGTTGGTGATCCATATACAATATAGCCAAATTCTCGAAAGGGCCTCTACGAGTTGGATTCGTCCCCTCGCACACCTCTCAAAGGACCGGGCTCCATCCCGTGATACCGAAGAGTATGATAATATAAATAAATAATAATTATAAAAAAAAAAAAAAAAAAAAACAAAAAAAAAAAAAAAAAACCTTAGTTATACAGTATGACAGCTATCAAAATCATTGTATTTGTTATACTATACATATAAAAATAATAATAAAAACCACCAATGATATCCATATGAAACGGTACTGACTTCAGGGGGTTTTAACAACACTAGAAGTATTTCTTTTTGCGTGAGTGAAGGCTGTTACTATTATTTGCAATACTATCAACAATTAAGAAAATTCCTTTACCTTATTGTTCAAGTATTAAACTCGTATCGTTTTCCTATTTTCTTAGGTTTCATTAGTTAAACAAGGAACCTTTTCATTTTTTACCGATATTAGGAAATATTTATATATAAAAAGATATAATATAATAATATTTATTATTATGGTTAAAGCGGCATAATGGTCGTATAAGAGTATGCTAATATGCTAATGACTCGATAAAGTTATTTTATAATATAACATACCTACTTAAAGCAAAATTGCTTAATGTTTTCTCATACTTTTAGCCCGCAAAGTTCGAAGGTACCCTTGGCTAAGGTAACCCTAGTTTCAGGAGTGCAGCGTCTGCCAGCCATGTGATGATAACCCTCAGAGAAAGGAAACCGCCGTCTGCCAGCCATGTGATGATAACCCTCAGAGAAAGGAAACCGTTGATCTGAGTCATAACCTGCCAAGTGTAGCAGCTCCCTGAGTAAGTTATCAAACTTATATAATCAGGGAATATCATGAATGCTAAAACAACAAAGCAGGTATGGTTTTTTGCTCTAACATTAGACTTGGATTTATTGAATACAGCACAGAGTACTTACAAATATAATACAGATAGATCCAATTTTTATTTGTCTATCATCGAACACGTCACACCTAATTCAGAAGATTCCAGATCCAGAACGGCATATTTTGGGTTAACTTGCCCAAGATAGGTTTATGAAAATTTCCCTTTCCACAAGCACTTTAAATTTTATGATCATCTAATAGTCAGCGTAGTTTTCTACCTTGACTTACAAATTATATTAAGGGGATTCTGTATTTTTATCACTTTTAATATTCCTTTTTTTTTTTTAAATTTGGTAAAAATGATAGATATTCAGAAATGTTTACAAGCATTACTGTAAGCATTAAGTTCAAAGAATGAAATGAGTAATACAATTATTATTTTTGTCATATTATCTATACAAAAAAAAAAAAAAAAAAGACTTGTAATGTTCTACAACCTATAAATGTACAGTACAACCTATAGTATGTACCTTTTTTGAAAACCGACACATCATCTTGGAAAAATTTCTAAATGAAAAGTATGAATATTTTCACTCCGCTTAAAAATGTTTTATATTGAGTTACAGTGCAGATTTGCAATGCCCAGGATTATGCTAAAGGGTTATTTTAAAATTGCTATTCATTTCAGAATGATTACCTTTTTTATTATATTGTTACGTCACCCGCTAACTCCCATTTATTTAGATAAAGAGTAATTTTTATTGGTTAATTATATTTTTATTTTATTTTTTTGTTTTGAAAAATGAAACTGGCTATTTTACAAGTCCACAATATCGGACAAACAGCTAATCTGTAACTACGTCTGTAACTCATGGCTTGTAACAAACTAGATTGAAGCGGTATTTCAGATAAACCTTCCTTGTACTATCAAATTAATTGTATGGCCATCATGCCAACAAGTGAAACCAAGAATATACAAAAATTAAAATTGTTACATAGGTTCTGTTATGTACTTCAGAGGTCAACTGGTTTTTCTTATTTTCTCGTATGACACACACATACATTCTGCATTAGTATTTAGCTTATTATGCTCTGTTGACTGAGAAGTTACCTGAATTCAAATTTGATAACAAAGTATATTTTATAAACTTACCAACTAACGCAGTAAGTTTATCAACAATTTCAAGACAATCTCTAAAAGTCTACATGTCTACTAATGCTAATCTTGAGGACAAAACACGAGTATAATTAATGATTAAACGAACTTACCTGTACGTGAAGTTCTATCATAATTATACGAGTAGTTTTGTCCGAAGAGATTAGCATCCCTCCCTCCCTAATAACCCGTGAAGGTCTTGAAATTGTATGTCTACGTATATAATATGTACTCTGAACTAAATGACAGGTGTATTGATTGATTGAAATTGAGAGACCAATGACCATAGATAAGTTTTTTCTTTTAAATTTATTCTCTCAAACAGTGTGAACGTGGCGAATCCTGGCGGGGTACTACATGTCTACTAATGCTAATCTCTTCGGACAAAACTACTCGTATAATTATGATAGAACTTCACGTACAGGTAAGTTCGTTTAATCATTAATTATGAGTGTTACATAGGATGTGTCTGACAGGGCGGGAATACATTTAAGGATTGATTCAGCTCACCATAGCTATCAACTTTTCTAAAGCAACCATTGGTCGAAATCTGAAAATTATAAAAAAAATATTTTATCTCATCATAAAACTGAGCTAGCCTTTGCTTTGGAATGTTGTAAGGTATGGTGAGCCAAATAAATCCTTTAAATTACTGGGGGAAGTAAGTGTTATGAGATATAATAACGTTGTAAGGTATGGTGAGCCAAATAAATCCTTTAAATTACTGGGGGAAGTAAGTGTTATGAGATATAATAACGTTGATGGTCACTGTGATATAAGTCTTTGAGTCACATACACTATAATTTGTCTTGTACAGTGGCGGACACGGTCGGCGTAACACTTCCGGTTTTTCTGTATTGCAAACTGCTTGTTTTTTGATAATACAGTCTAGGGCTGACGAAACCATAGACAAATCTGTTACGGCCTCCTAGTCCGCCACTGTACCATAATTATTCTTATACGTACACAGAAAAATCAACAATATTACAATTAATAAATGTAAGTATTATCATGAATAATTCATTGAATATTTTTATTATTGTGCAATGATCTCTGTCTCGATTTCATGTCTCAATAACCACAGGGTACTGCTTTTAACGCTGCGTGGGCGCAATATTTTTCAATGGGTAATAAGCGAATAAGTATAGAGAACTGAGAAATATTATTTAAAGTAATGTATATTAAGTATATTGAAATTATTAAAACTTCATTGTAATCTTTGTGTACTGTAAAATTTACAAAATTGATAACAAAAAAGCGACCATATACACCTCTAAAAGCAAATATTCTAGGCCATATGTTTTTATTTAGGAAAATAAATAATAAAATCTTTATTAAAACGTGCAACCCTATGAACCTATGACAGGCTATGATTCACAATCTTTAGGGGCAGTTCTCTATAAACGTATCACACACAACACAGCTGATACATATTTATTTTTTATTAAAATACAAGAGGCTGCCCCGCGGTTTTTCCCGCGCAGATTTCTCATAATCACAAAAATCCCGTTTTCTCCCGTTCCCGTGGGAATTTTGAGAAATCCCTTCTTAGTGCTCACCTACACTCCATAAGGAACCTATTTGCAAAATTTCAGCCCGCTACGCCCAGTAGTTTCGTCTCTGCGTTGTCTGTCAGTCAGTCAGTCAGTCAGTCAGTCAGTCAGTCAGTCAGTCAGTCAGTAACGGAAGAGTTTTATATATATTGATCATAATATTATATTCGTATTATATAGGGCACTATATAGGGCATAATGTCTATTGTCCGAGCCCTAACACTATAATACTAATGTGTCATCGCCAACATTACATTAAATAATGAACAGTGACTTTGGATTCACAAATCTGAGTTCATATGGGCCCTGTTCTAATAACTTACCAAATAACAAAATTATTAGTTTCTGACAAAAAAAATACCTAAAACCTACCGTATTTTTATGAATAACTAGTCGACCCGGCGAACTTCGTACCGCCTAACCTATTACTATTTTGTGCATATATTAAACTTATAAACCTTCCTCTTGAATCACTTTATCTATAAAAAAAACCGCATCAAAATCCGATGCATAGTTTTAAAGATATAAGCATACATAGGGACAGACGCGGGAAGCGACTTTGTTTTATACTATGTATTGATATTGATATGGTTAATTTATCTTTAATCTAAGTCCATTTTTATCTATACCAATATTATAAAGAGGATTTTTTTTTATTGTTTGTTTGCATTGAAGAGGCTCCGAGACTACTGAAACAATTTCAAAAAATATTTCACTGTTGAAAATAATTAGCTTGAACAAACAATGTAAGTGAATTCAATATAGTAAAATACTACACAGTTTTAACAATTAGATAAAGTATCAAAGAACAATACCATTGAAAAAAATTGTTTGAAACTGGTAGAAGAACGGTTTAAAAAAAAAACCGGAGTGTTTCTTTACTACAATATTATTTTTCCAAAATTATAAAATGTTCATTTAAATAAAGAAATAATTAGTTTAAAACTGTTTTATCAAGTAGACCTTAAGTATTTCCTTCTATCCATAACTTGATTGTGTTCTTACGAAACAGACCCTTAAACAGAAAATAATGCGAACGATGGTTCAGAACTATCATTTTAATATGATTCAGGGGATCCATTAACACTGGGCCATTTGTTACTTATGATGCTGCCACGAGCTCAAGAGGAGCGATCAGCGATTTAAGTAGCTCAAATGATTCAACCATTTTTCTGTGTACGAAAAGTTGAAAGGTCCGAATTATTATTCGGTATTTATTAGGTACTCTAGGCTCCTATATTTTTTCTTATTGAGTCACCCATATAAAAAAAAATACCAAACTTCGGTCACGTAAGACCCTTTTCACACGGCAGTCCAGTTTCCCGTTTTAAGCATGTAAAAATCCTGCAGGATCCTGTTTTTAACCGAATTCAAAAAAGGAGGTTATCAGTTTGACCTGTATGTATGTATGTATGTATGTTTGTCCGCGATTATCTCGCGTTTGGCTGAACCGATTTTGATTCGGTTTTCAGTAATGTATTTGTTACATTCAGGAGAAGGTTTTAGTACCTATTTTAACCGACTTCGAAAAACAGGAAGGTCTCAGATTATGTTTGTTTCAGTATGTTGAAGGCGGGTCTCTTTTTGTAAAAAAGAAATTATTGTTTATATGCTAGCATGCAGGATGCTCGTGTTAATGCTAGCATATAAACACATTCGCAATCAAACGGGATTTTGCATAAAACGGTAAACTGGACTGCCGTTTGAAAGGGTGTTATAATAGTGTTTCCGCAACTTCCTAGTATAGGCTGAAAGGGAAGAAATTATTAACAAAAAAAAGATAATTCATACAGTAACTATTTAACCGACTTCAAAAAAGGAGGTTAACAGTTTTACTTGTATGTGTATGTTTGTCCGCGACTATCTCGCTTTTGGCTGAACCAATCTTGATGTGGTTTTTTTAGATAAGATTTGTGATATTCAGGAAAAGGTTTTAGTACCTATTTTGACCGACTTTGAAAAAGAGGAAGTGCTCAGTTGATGTTTGTGTCAGTTTATTGAAGGCAGGTTCCTTTTTGTAAAAAATAAGTTATTTAATTTCAAATAAATATAAATCTGGCAATTTTCATTTTCATTTCCGTGGCATCTCATTTGCAGCTCATGTCGATGAGACAGCAAAAACACGAATAATGTCTGTCGTGGTACTAGTGTAGTCGTGGGCAGAGGGTGCGAAATTTTTCATTCACCCCGTTTCACGGTGGTCGCTTAGTAGCTGACCGTGACAAAAAATAATCTTTTATAGATACCCTTTTAATACCAGTTCATTTCATGAAAATTAACTTCCGACGCGGTAAACTTCGTAATGCCTTAAAAACAGAATTTTTGAAAATTTACTTAGTAATAGCCTTTGTTCATCAAGGATAATGTAGGATAGTACCTAAGGTGAAATAATAAAAAAAATCGGTTCAGTAATAAATCGACAAAGACGTGTTAGTACTAACACCTCTTATCAAATACAGTTAGCACGTCTGGTTAAAAAAAGGGTGTTAGTTTGTTAGTTTAGTTTCTGTCAATTTCAAACGTTGAAAACTATCACAATAAAAAAAAAGACCTAAAGTACTATCAATAAGTAACTTTAAAATATCTAAGACTGGCAATAACTTGTTCGTCTACCAAAAGTCGTACCCCAAAGCTTTTACTATTGATTATTCATTAAGCTCGTGAAAGTTTATATTTATTGTTATGCAAGGGGTTCAACTTGATGTTTTGGCAGTGAATAATGGAATCAGAGATAAGAAACTTTTTAACTACAACAATATATTGTTAAGGGTTATATTTACAAGTTATGCCTTGAGTGACTAGTCTCAAAGTTTTGACTGATGTTAATACAGAGATGTAAACAGCGAGGGGTCTCGATATTGCAAATAAGCTAATGCAAGTTTTGTGATTGATGGATCTACTGAAACTCTGGCTGGAAGCTGGTTGTAAACAGAACATAAGTGATATCAGCGGTATATAGTCGCAAATATTGTAATAGAGACAATCTGATTAAAAATCTGCGGCGTTTAAGAAAATATCGAATTCGACAAGTTAAAAGATTTTCAAACTACGACTTTCAACTCACATCAAGGTAAAGGACTAGACAAAGCCACATAGAACCTCAATGTTAATTTATATTCATAGTGAAGTGAATAACAAATATTTAAATTAGACCAATGCAGACAAACAATTATACGAACCCAATCAAAACGACCAATTAAACGCAAACCGTGCTTCTAAATTCAAGAACAATTCAATTGGACACACACACACTCGCATTGTTTCTGTTTTTAAACGGGCTCTTATTAAATTTGAGATCTGCAACCCTTCGGATCGTGGGGGATGGTTTTATTAGGGGCGACTAACGAGTGAGGATAAGGAGGCATAATGCCCCTTCGGTGGATAAATGGTGCAAGTCAGGAGAGAGACGAGAAAAAGGGTTAAAATTTGAAAGAATGTGTGACCAAACAGGCAAAGCTAACTGTTCTAAAGACTAAAACCAGTAAGTTACGAGAAATCTGTTCCTTACTTTGAGTAAGTAATAAATACTAATCGAGTTCTGTCTACATTTTGATTGTAATAATAACACGTTGACAAACAAGAGTCTATCAACAAGCAAACAATAACTGAGCTCCCTAACCGCTAGGCGCTACAAACTTGTCCCAAACACAAGGGGTGGCAGACCTATCCACTGTTTAATCTCCAGTTCAATCTTGACTTAAATGAACACCCAGACGCCACTACTTTCCATATCGATTCGAACCCAGATAGAGTGCCATCTAAGCCAGTGGTTGATTAATGAATTGATTCGGCACGCCTTGTTTTCGAATCTCTAACACTAGATTCAGAACTGACGTTAATCAGAAAATCGAGGGTAGACTTATGTCCCTGTGGGGACAAAAATAGGCGAGGGTTATGATAAGACTCAATTTCGGCGATATAAAAGAGGATTTCAGGGAGATTTATCGTAAGATACTATTAAGTGAAGTGCAGGTGGATGTAAGTGACCACAAGTCATGCAATGGAGGGATTAGTTTGAAATCACCTTTTTATGGGATGCCATGAGAATGAATCCCGTTCAGAGATAAAGAGCAAACAATCGCAGACACGGGTAAAAGTGGAAAGAAAACAGAACGCAGACTCAAGTCCAAAGATAACATTGCAGCGGAAAGTTGACTCCTCAAATTCAAATTAAAAGTCCGCGATAACGGAACGGAGAGCGTGGTCTTGATAGTTTTCGAGGAGTCGCGACTAATCTGAGAGTTGGCGTAAAACGAGGGCGGGCGTCCATAAAATAAAAAGTGTTTACTCGCCCCAAGATAGGGAACAAACTTGGTACTGATAAGTTTTTTTATTTCCTCTCAGGGTGGTGAGATTAGACGCAGGTAAAGACGCCGACACTAGTGATATCAAATGCCGACAATTTACAATCCAACTGAACGAGGTCGGTAAAACACTTTCAAATGCTCTTGTGTGGCCGTATAATGTTGGATCCAGTTCTACACAAATAAAAATCTTTAACATATGAATATTATGTCTTACCTATATTGTATTACAAAAAATAAATAAAAGGGAATTGTGTATATGTTAAGGTAAATGTGAATAATCGGGAATTATGCATAATTACCGGTTATTATTAATAATTACCAACGCACGCGGTCAATGTGATAAATTATTCACATTGACCGGTAATTATGCATAATTTCCATGCAACCGAGGTAAATGTTGACACAAGCTTAAAGCCCCTATTATATTGGCTGACGCCTAGCTCCCGACTGGTAGTGGCGAGGTAGTGTAATAACATATTTGGAGTAAGGACCCCACCGCCAGGCGGCTATAGCTCCCTAGCTAGGCACCTACATAGAGATGCAAGGTGGTTCCAATATCGATATTTTTAACGAGTTATTTTTAGGAGGTAAATATTTGATAAGTATTCTATAATATCTGTGTGTTTGATATCGATTTAATATATTAGCTGCGATATTATCTACAATATCAGTTTTCCGATAATTCGATGCTACTTTATTTTTAGCCCCGGACGAAAACATTTTAACGTGTGTATCTGTCTGTCTGTGTAACTATCAGTGGCATCGTAGAGTCCAAACGGCTGAATCGATTTTCGTTTAGTTTTTTTGTATCATAGATAATTTCAGCCCGAGTGTTCTTAGCCATGTCTCATGAAGATCTGATCTGATCTCATGATTGAAGGTATATGGTAAGGTAACCATGACCTGATCGGCCGTTTGAAGATGATCAGCTCTTGAATAATGGATGAGAGGATCTAACTACCTTCTATTTGTCCTATCGATTTAAAATTTGGTACAGTGTTACTTCAATGATATTGAAAGTATATGGTAAGGTCTGGCGAATCGCTCCCGGGCGCTGAGCTACCTCACCGCCAGTGGTGCACCCTAAACAGGATCCGTACGGGCCATGGGCGAAGCGCGCAGTACAAGCACATGTGCGGCTGGACCGAGTCTCCCCGCTGCGACTGTGGCGCGGAGTTCCAGACCGCGGAGCACATCGCGCGCGACTGCCCCCGGCAAGCTTACCCCGGCGACGCTGATGACTTCGTCACTCTTCCGGCCGACGCAGCCAACTGGCTAAGAAACCTGGACATTTGCCTTTGACATGCTAGTACTAGCATAGTACTAGCGTATTCAGTGCAGCCATACGAATAAATAAATGATAAGGTAACCATGACCTGATCGGCCGTTTGAAGATGATCAGCTCTTGTATAATGGATGAGAGGATCTAACTACCTTCCATTTGTCCTATCGATTTAAAATTTGGTACAGTGTTACTTCAATGATAATGAAAGTATATGGTAAGGTGACCATGACCTGATCTGCCGTTTGAAGATGATCAGCTCTTGAATAATGGATGAGAGGATCTAACTACCTTCCATTTGTCCTATCGATTTAAAATTTGGTACAGTGTTACTTCAATGATATTGAAAGTATATGGTAAGGTCTGGCGAATCGCTCCCGGGCGCTGAGCTACCTCACCGCCAGTGGTGCACCCTAAACAGGATCCGTACGGGCCATGGGCGAAGCGCGCAGTACAAGCACATGTGCGGCTGGACCGAGTCCCCCCGCTGCGACTGTGGCGCGGAGTTCCAGACCGTAAATGCGCGGCGTCGGCGGTGCGGCGGCGTCGTCTGTTTGAGCGCTTATATTATTGTTTTTAATTTTTATTGTTCATTATTTTAGTTCTACCAATTTTTGACTGATTATTCGTTAATTCTATTCTTAAGAGTTATTATTATAATAATAAGAGTTTAGAGAAGAACGGAACAAAGTTGCCTGGGCAATCAGAAGTTTTGATAACTACAAATCGCCGGGCCTTGATGGGATCTTTCCTGCCCTTCTAAAGTGGGGTGGAAACATTCTCCTTGATCACATATGTAACTTGCTATGCGCCTGCCTAGCGCACAGTTATATTCCTACAAAATAGAGAGAAGTAAAAGTCATCTTTATACCAAAACCTGGCAAAAGTTATTACTCAGACCCTAAATCGCACAGACCGATAAGCCTGACATCGTTCCTGTTAAAGATACTAGAAAGGCTATGCGACAGAGAACTGAAAGATACAGCGCTGAAAACGATACCAATTGATGCCAATCAACATGCTTACAGTCAGGGCAAATCAACCGACTCTGCCCTACACGCAGTAGTGAGCACCATTGAAAAAGCCCTGGAAACAAACAATTCATGTCTAGGCACCTTCATTGACATTGAAGGAGCTTTCGACAAAACAAACTTCAGCAGCATCAAGATAGCGCTGATGCGTCATAAAACCGAACCACTCATTATAGAATGGATAATGAACATGCTCAGACAAAGAGTCATAAAATTGTCGGAGAGCGCAAACCACCAAGCCGTTGTAATAAAAGGATGCCCTCAAGGTGGAGTACTCTCCCCTCTTCTCTGGAACTTGGTGGTCAACGACCTGATAACAAAACTAAATCAAAAGAAATACAAAGCAATAGGGTATGCCGATGACCTAGTTATACTAGTCAGCGGACTAGTTACTAGCACCCTATGTGAAGTGACACAAAGCGCCCTAAACATAGTACAGTACTGGTGCATAGACAATGAACTTTCAGTGAATCCGAAGAAAACTGAACTTGTTCTATTTACAAAGAAACGAATTCCAGGTAGGCACAAACCACCAGCACTATTTGGAACTCAACTAAAACTGTCAACGGAAGTCAAATATCTAGGTGTGATACTTGACAGCAAACTAATCTGGAATAGCCACTTGGAAAACAAAATAAAGCTACGGTGGCTTTCTGGCAATGTCGAAGAATGATTGGGAAGAGATGAGGACTGGCCCCGCATATCATTCTCTGGCTTTACAAAATGGTGATCCTCCCTATGATCAGCTACGGGGCTGTTGTATGGTGGACCAGAACAAAACTTGCCTGTGCAATCAGTAAACTACAGAAAATGCAGAGACTAGCGTGCATGGCAATAACAGGGTGCATGAAGACAACTCCAACAGCTGCCCTGGAGATATTGCTTGGACTAACGCCACTGCATCTACAAATACAACAAGAAGCAGGAGCCACGGCGCTGCGCTTAAAGAAGCTAAACCTTTGGCGTAAATACACAACATCCCACACAAAAATATATGACTCGCTAACAGCGGGGGAACCACTGTTTGAGGCAATGACAGATAAGATACCGATGACCTTGGCCTTCAACAAACCTTATAATATTATATTATCAGAGGACCAAAATGAAGGATTAAGGGAAGCAAACTTAAGAATTTTTACAGATGGATCTAAAACCAACTCAGGAACAGGATGTGGTGTATTCTCAGAAGATCTTAACATACACATCTCAAAACCCCTAGGTAAACATAATACTGTCTTCCAAGCAGAATGCTTGGGCATTATAGAGGCTGCAAACGCGATCCAAAGAAGACATGTAAAGGGCATAAACATAAAGATACTATCGGACAGTATGTCAGTACTCCAAGCACTAAAGAGCGATAAGATCAACTCTGGACTAATACATGAGTGTCATCAACAGCTGACTAGCACATGTAGAAATAACAATTTAATCACCCTACAATGGATAAAAGGACACAGCGGCTCAAGAGGAAACGATGCAGCGGACGAACTGGCCCGAAGAGGCTCAGACACTCCTCCGCATGGGCCTGAACCTATAATACCCCTGCCATTCAGTTGGCTGCGCAGCCAGATGAGAAAGCGTATCAGGACTCTGCACCAGGACAACTGGGAAAGCGCCGAGACGTGCAAACACTTTAAAGAAATAATACCAACGCTCGACAATAAGCTTACAGCCAACGTCTTGAGGCTTAATAAACCCCAACTAAGGAAGTATGTAGGGTTGCTGACCGGGCATAACACTCTTAATAAACTTATGTTTACTCTAGGCATCACTGACAGTCCTACGTGTAGGGCTTGCATGGAGGCGGACGAAACTACTAAACATATTCTACTAGACTGCAAACAGGTATATCATTTTGGTATACAGACGTAAGTACCTAGGGTTCTTAAGCACCGTACGCGAGGCAGTAGGCAACGTGAAAGCGCTGCTGAGCTTCGTGGAGGAGCTGGGGTGGTTAGAGTAGCGCTACCCCTTTTCACGCAAAATAGGCACGATAGCTGTCAAATTGCGGAAACTCGCCTGTAAACTAAACTAAGAGTTTAAAAATGATTTTATTTTTATTCAATAAACACACTAGAGTTGAGAAGAGTGAAATACGACGAGTTGCAGCGTTTTTTATTTAATTTTGTTGTCTAAAAATTTTGTTCATTAACATTTTTACAAAAAAATTCTAATCAATTTTCTTTTCTTATCTTAAAATAAACACTCAAAACTGATGAATATAAACGTACTTTATTACATTTACTAATGGGGACTGGGAATTATTAATAATTACCGGTAAATGTGATTAATTCAGTGGTTTTTATTACATTTACCGCAAGTGCCGGGAATTATTAATAATAACCGGTTATTATGCATAATTACCGCATTATTCACATTTACCGTAACATATACTCAAACCTGATTCCCAATAAAGGATTTCTAAGGCTCAGAAATGCCCACAAAAAGAGAGTCCAAATTGCGACAAAAGCTAAAAACGAGCTCCATTATTCCCAGATCATTAAGTCGAGGAGACACAACGATTTCGAGATAAGTCCTACCTGGTGTTATGAATCATTTTTAGTGTCCAGAGCTTAGCGCCGGCGCCTCCAAAGTTCCGCCAATGGCCAATAAACAGCTCGTAAATATGAGGACCGCCGCACTAAAAACCGCTTTTATTATTTGCTAAGCGTCAACCTTTTGTTAAATCTCCCATGACATGACGCTTCTACTTTGACGTATAACTGGTCCTAGTTTGAAAAATATTGACTGCAATTAGTTATACTCAATTCATCACAATGTCATCAGTGTAAATATTGGCTTTTACTAAAACTGTTTTTTATCGATCTATTCATTTACTTTTACAGACACCCAGTGCACAATCATTCGAAAGATCTTTTCCTAATCATGTATTCTAATCATTATAGTTTGACAGAATTCCTCTTTAAGATCTCTCCCATTAAATTCTCCGTCCATCGCCAGAGGCTCAAAAAAGCTGTCGAAATCATAATAGGTATTTTTAGGGCGGAACATCAACGCGTGAACAAAACTTTTCTCAAGAGGATTAAACGGTTATACCAGAACTCTGTACCTTTACGATGTCGTTAAAGTTCGTGAGCGTTTGAGCTCTCGAGTATGTTATTAAACACTGCTTTATATGGGAAGACATGCTAATTAGCAGTCGATGTTTGTATTGTTGACTTTTTGTTTTGTGGACTGAGCTTGTGAAGTCGTATCGTAACACAAAGAGCGCTTTCAATGTTCGAAGATGGTTTATGACAGACTATAGTAAAGTATTATTGTTTATTTTATCTTTTTAATAATTGTTACAGACCTATGAACTCAAAACAATTTAACTTATTGCCATAAATATTCTAACGAAGATCTTAGATTTTCTGTAGCTTTGACAAATAAAGCAACAAATTAAAGGAACAAAGAAGCAAAGACAGCTTAAACATAATTTACTTCTATATAATTATCTTCAATATAAATCCCTTCACACCCACACAGAACTTGGTACAGAACACAGCACACTAGAATCTTAGGAGAATCCAACTTCGCAAATAGCACCCAATATAATCCAGAGCCATTATTAGAGCCACCCATAGTTGCCAAGGTGTTTCACCCCACGATAAATCTTGTCTAATTTGTGTGTAATTACAGGACGGCCCTGTTCTCGGTATAACAAGAGACTTTTGCTAGCAGCGGGGAACCTTAGGGCACGTGCCTAGCTCGCGCAACGTGCAAAGAAAGGACGTAAGCGACTGCAGAATGGGACAAGAAAGATTATTGTGGAAGTTTTTTTGTTATGATTAACTGACTTTAAAATAAGGAAGTTCTCAGTTTGAATGTATTGCATAAATAATATGTTTTTACAAGCTCAAGATCAAGAATCGTAAATTTTTTTTTTTGTGCATAATCTAGTATTTTTGCTGATTGGAAAAACATTTAGAAATATATTGAAAAAACGTGAAACAATTTCAATTGTTGATCTGATGATCTTTAAATATTTTTGTATATTAAGGAACTTTAATAAAAATCTTTGATTCTCAATCAACGTACAAGTATGCCTTAGGTTTTACATAGTAACTAATAATAACAGTAATGTTAAAACATTTGTTATGACCCCCTTTTTAATATTATTTTAATAATAGCAGAAGGGTGCTTGAACCCGCGTGTTTCGATTGTAATTAAAGTTTACTTCTATTTTAATAGCAAAAATATAACAATTGAAACTTTAATATTAATAATATCTTTGTAAGTAATTAAAATTGATGTTTGAATTATTATTATTTTTAAGTCATCTAGCTTTCTCTCATTTTGTTGCAAACCTATAGAACTTTCAACTTTCAAACCTATCTTTGAAACGAATAATTTCTAATAAGAATAAAAAATATTAACTCGGATTATAATTATTTTATACAAAATTATTTACTTTGTAGTTATTTAATAAAAAAACTGGAATATTCTAACTATACATTAGGGTCCTATTCGAAATAGATTTAAATCTCCACATAAACAGTCTAGGCACATGCCCTAATAATGACTCACAAAGGCCTAACACGAATACTAGTTTCAACATCGGCCAGATGGCACAACTCGTTGCTCTAAGCCCTTTTTGCCCACAAATAATTAGTACCGACGACGGCATAGTGCAATAAAATAAATCTCTGCTCCCAACAGTTTCAATAGCCATTTGAATCTCACTGAATAAATCTATGTCATACACTACGAGACGCATGGACGGACAACTGTGTCGCTGCAACTTAATTGGATGCCCTGCATAATTCCAATGCTTTAAGGTCCACTATCGCTCGTAACGACTCATCTATTTTAACCCCAAAAAATATACAATTTACTGGCTTGATTGAAATTTCTGCAAGGATGAGGGGAGATGATGATGAAATTATTCTTGTATACGATTTTTTTTCTCCCTTGCTTGTTTCATTATAGCATAGAAGAGTTTGCTAGGGATTTGAGATTCTAATCTGCAGGCCACTCGGCTGCTCAAAGTGATTATTCCTAAGATAAGCGCCTGAGCGCTTGTTCGTCCCACGCGTGCTGTGCATCGCCTATAGCATCGTCTACTCTAACCCCGAGTTTAGCTCTTGCTTTGCCGTCTCCAGTGAGACTTTTAGAAACAATATTGTGATTGAATTTGAATTGCATGACGCTGGATCTTATCTCGCCATTGTAAGCTATTGCGGGACAGGGAGACATTTTAACATGCTTCGTTATGGCTATCGGCTTTTCAACCATGGCTTAAAATGTCTTTGTCCAGGTTAGTAAATATCGGCTCTACCACAAAAACAGTTAAACCAGGCCTAAATCACTAGACTAGGTTAAATCCCTAATTCGTCAAACAAATTGATGATTTAGACCGGTCTAACTTTTTTGTGGTAACAGGGTATGTTTTTTGGAATTCGTTGCTGAATTTATTGGTCCTATACTTACTTGTCCTATATTAAAGTAGGTATGTTCTCACTGTCTACCGTTTTTAAGGAACGAGTTAGTGTATAAGTAGAGTTAGGTTAGGTTAGGTTACTTATAATAGGTAACTTATAATACCTATTTATAACTACATAGGACCTAGTTACACTAAGTACAAACGAAACACGGAAAAATATCAAACATTTAAAATAATGTTTAACGTAATAAATAATCTAAATGACTGTGTCAAAATAAACATTAAAATAGTATCAGTCACAAAAGTCAGGAATTTTCTTATCAAAAAGGGACGTTTTTAAGTTTCTACGAATGTTCATTGTTGACTTATGACTGTGAGGGGCAATTAGCTTATCTCAGACAACCCTTTAACCCTTGATGTTTAATATTTTACTCTGTTTTAGATTATTTTTAATTGTTTAGGATGATGACAACTGTTGTAATGTATAAGTATCTAAATCTCGAGAATTTAGTCAACGAACAATTCAAAAATATCTTTCATTTTGATTATCTTTTATAGTTTAGTCTTTATGAGTAGAAGTGTTCAACATGTGAGCACTACTTATTCGAATTACCTAAGTAACTAAAAAAAAAAATGTCATCCACTTTACATATAGGTAAAGTTTTGTCAGCAGAAAATCTTAACAAATCTTAACGAAAAACTCACATACATACATTATGCATTATATTTCAAAACTGGCATAAATTATAACAAAAAACCTCTATGAGCTTTTTTGTGATTTGTGTGCTATCGTGTATGCAGGTGAGAAAATAAATACAAAATGTGTGTAGGTAGGGTAGTATCAAGTAATTTGTACCAGCATCGCCAAGACACCTTCATTACGCGCGGCTGCTTCATAAAATATGCATCAGAAATGAGAAAAATGCAGTTTCCCAGTGCAGATGTGGTTCAGAATAGGAATACTGGAATGAAATGGGCTAGATTTTACATATGAATGGCAGGAGAATATATTTTAGTTTGTTATTAAGATGAAAAACGCTTTGTTTAAGCTATAATGCTCCTGATGAGAGACTTGAAGGATATGAAGAGTTCATGATGCTGATGATTATGTTTGAAAGTTATAATTGATGTGGTTAATATGTACATTAGAAGCCTAAGTAATTCGCGAAAATTAATCGAATTGTAATGACATTCAAATTTAATTATTGAGAAATTAGGAAAAAAGTAGATGGACCCGTCTCTGGCAGAGCTTAACGCTTTAAAACTTATATAATGAGGTAAATCACAGAGGCTGGTTAAGAAAAAAATATCAAAATAAACGTCAGTAAGAAACACGATATTATTCCGAACAAAAACCAAGGTGGAATAAAACGAAAAAAAAAACTGTTCCTTTACTCTACAATAACCAAAAGTAACAATCAATAATTAAAAAGTAACAACAGAGTTTAATTTTTTTTTTTTCAATTTAAAAACATGTTATTATTGAGCCTAAAGGAGTCAAAAATCATTTATTGAACAAAACACATTTTAAATAAACATACAATAAACAATATCGATCTGCACAAGCTTCGTCAATAAAAATAAAAATAAACATAAAATACAAATACATGTCAGCACAGCACAATAAAAACAAAATAAATAAAGACACGCTAACTAAAAAGGCCTCCACTCAAAGCTCACTGCTCGAAAGCCCCCATCACACTAGCGGCATTGCCACGCTGAATTGCAATGGAGAGCCTCTGCAGCAGAAAAGAGCCAGATCGACGGTCCAACCCACGGTCTATTAGGCGACGGCCCAATTTGTGAACGAAGGCGGCTGCCTCCGAACCCCAAACACCCGAAGTCTCAAAGGCTACAGGAATAAAAATATAGTCTTTTTCCAGAGCAATGTACTTCGAGTGCTTGAGTTTAGCGGCATTTTCAGCTGCGGAGGCAGCTACCCGAGTCATCGATGGCAGATGTGATGCTGCATAAGTGCTCACACACGTGGCATCCCATAGCAAACACCGGCCCTTCTCCCAGGGCATCAGGGTTAAACCATCTGGGCGTTTTCCATCCGTGCGTCTCAGCCCCGGTGGCTCCAAAACGCACGAAATATTGGCCGACACCAATGCCCTGCGAATTATATCATTCAGAGCATGGTGCCGGGGAAACCTCCCAACACACCTTTGACAGTTCAACCCATGGTAGCCCCTTGGATCAACGACTGCGCCGCAGAAGCAGCGGTGCTCTTGGCAGACATTACAGCCAAGCCTCAAAGCAACCGCTATTCTGAGAGAGTCGTTGTCCAGGAGCGTTCCGAGTTGCGGAGATGGCGATGGCAAGGCATGCAGCCAAGCTCCAGATTCGGGTTTAGCTGAAGCTTTTAATCTGGCCAAGTCAACGCCCGTGCTGTTGGCGGTCAGCTGACCGAGAACAAACCTAGCCTAAATATCGTCCCAATTACGTTGATGGCACCTGTCACGCCCAACTGGAGCATCTTGGCCAGGACACAAGGCAGACCATTCCGAAAAAGCCTCTGCCGCAAAAGGTAACTGTAACTGATCACCATTTATAGAAAGAATGTGAGTGACCAGCTCCAGCACCCCATGCGACGAGGCTAAAAATGCAGGAAGCTGCACGTCCTGAACACGACGAATGCCCAGTCCACCGTGACGAATAGGCAAAGACGATTGGATCCATTGACTGGCATTGAGGTCTATGTTCAATATTTCTTAATGAGTTTAATTGAAAAGCTAACTAACACCAATAATGGCTATTATAAAGGTGACCAACTTTTTGTATCTCAATTCTCTCATTTGCATCAAATGATGTCAGTTCAACTATGCAAATGCAACGGCCGTTTCTTAAAATGGTGAACATAATTAAGAGAAAACAAAGACTGCAGTTCTATTTAAAGAAAACAATTCCATGACCAATTACAGTTTACCCGAGATCAAAGAACTTCTTGATAGATATTTAATTAAGTGATTAAGTTAACAGTCAGTACCAAAATTGTTTTATTGGTCTGGTTATTGTTGGGTTTAGTGTGATGGTTTATGGTATAATTTGGTTCTTCAAAAAAAAAAAACTCTCAGCTATATGGCTTTCTTTTTCTCAAATTCGACAGACACTAGACAATTACTTTATGTTTTATACAAATTTTACCTTTTAGTCACTGATATTGTTGGCAATCGAGAAGTGAATCGCCGCTATTCCTTAATGTTTTTTTTTATTTTGATAACTTCCTCTTCTTTTACCTCATCAACGCGCAACGCCATCATCATCATCACAGCCAAGAGTATCATCCACTGTAGGATATAAACCTCCTATGAGGACAATAACTTTGGAGAAGGATTACCATAATCCATAATCCGCCCTTGGTAAACGGATTGGCGACCGCATTAAGAGCCATAGCACAGCTAAAGTAGCGCCACCCATAAAAAATTAATATCCTCTAAACTAAGGCAAATATCAAAAATATGAAACAGTATTCCACTAGATAATGCAGCCTAGTGTTTTAAGGACACTGTTGTATAGTTCTTAGGTTAGAGACCAAAGAAAGCTACAAAGTGTTGCTAAAAACGGCTACTTTTGGCAACAATAGGTCAGAAGCCAAAGAAAGCTAGAAAGTGTTGCTAAAAATGGCCACTTTTGGCAATCAGTAGCCTTCTTTTCTTTGGTCTTTAACTTAAAAGCTATAAAACAGTGCCCTAAAATACAAGGCAGCATTATCTAGTGGAATACTGTGCCATATTTTTGATATTTGCCTTAGTTTAGAAGACATTATTTTTTTCTCGGGTAGCACTACTTTAGCCTGTGCTATGCCTTTTAAAGCTTATTTAAACTGCCAGTTCTAAAAGCAGCAGTTTATCCAAAAGTAACCAAGCCAAGTCGTATAAAGGTGTTACAGCAGTCGTGAGCCTCGGCCAGCCGTGGGCGTCACATTATGCGGGCAACTACTGTACGTGGCGTTCTCTTGACTCGTCTTGGCCTACCACAATTATTCTTACCGTAATCGGTATAAAAGTCTTTTACTTTAAAAAAAAGCCGAGCGGTGTTTTTTATGTGATCATTCGAAGCAGAATTGCTTTAGCTTTAATTCTGTAAATAATACCTAGTTATTTTTTATTTTTTGATGTTGTTCGATTGTTTGTTATTTATATTAGATTGTTTGGAATACATTCATGAATATTTTCTATTTTTGAATTATTTTCCCCGAGTGCAATGTTCCTTTGCATTTCATCAAAAGCAGACTTAAAATAATTCGAAAAAAAATACACATTATGTTTTAATATCCCATAGTTTAAAGACTTAATAACCTACCTTCTTGGTCTGATTCATCATCTACCAATATTAAGTAACATCTAGATTTATTCTACTCTTTCTGTAGTTTGACCGGCTATCTTGCAAGATTCTTCGTATCCTGACTTAATAAACTAGGGCATAGTGATTTAATTATGTTACTATACTTAAGGTAGTCTTGAGCAACAGTTCGTAACTTTAAAGATTAACACTGTTATTCATAAAAAGTTAAAAAGCATTTTAGTTATTTGACGTATGTCAATTTAGACTGGATGTCACGTATTTACCATACGACAAACCAGAGAAGTAGACCTCCAGTAAAGCTACTTAAAATGTACTGAATCTTTATGAATAAGACGGTAAGAATCTTGTAGGATTAGGTCTCAATATTTCTGTGTTCAGTCTTTCCAGCTATTCTCCTTACTTTCTCTACAAGAATTTTAAAATTTAGCAATCCTACTGACTCGAACAGTGCAAGCGCGGCTCGCACCTCTAAAACCGCTCCCAGACCAGACTTAAGCTCCCTTCACACTTACAAATCAACAGGCTATAAGCATCTTAAGTGCCCCATTCCTTGGCTTTCTCGACTTAGCTTATTATTTATCGGATCGACTTCATTTTGAATCGAGTTCCCTCATCCTAATTTATTGCGATCACTGAAACTGGAATCGGGTTGTGTGTTGTGTTACTGCCACTTTGATGCGGTGTTGTCGACCGCAAGCTCGTGATATTCTATATGGGCTCGAATTGTTTGTGGCTGTAATGTAGGTTAAATACAGAATACAATAGTAAATTATCTTCATAACGATGACGCTATTCTGTTCTATTTGTCAGGGTAATCAATTAAATAATCTGATTAAGTGCTTATGATTGGTGTCAACAGTTTCTTCCAATAAGTTCCTATTCTAGTGTCTCAAAACGCCCATGATACTATTTGTATGGGATTCTATTTTTAAAGAAACTCTTGCTTTCATAAACTAGGAATAAATATTTGATGAAATTTCACGTTTATTATCGCAAAGGCCTTACGAAGGTTCACTAGTTATTATACACCACAGAAAACAATTTTCATATCCGCGTTTCATACTTCTTATTGCTACCTACAAATCTCATTTTTCGATGCATGCCCTACGATTTTAGGTACTAAAACACACCCATTCAAAAGCCCTTTACAAATCAATAAACAGATATCAAACTACTAACGTTTTAATAATAAACCGGGGCGTACGCTAATCCGCCGTTCGGCGAACATCTGTTTTCCCATAATTTACGCAGCCATCGGCCGGTAATTGAAAATAAACAGCGGACATACTCCACAATGATTTATTAAAAGCGCGAATTGCGCTGGTCGCGTCACTCGCGTCGCTACGGCATGGTATGAAGGATGGTGGGTGGTTATATGAGTAATGAGATTATTTGAGGCTGAAAAATGCTGTGGTCGTTATGGTTTTAAATAAAATTATTATGTTGTTAACCTTTTGATAACAGAAAAGCAAATGGTCAATGATACCGAGATCACGTCTCACACTCAGAGCCCCACACTAGGTTTAACCTGATCCTGAAACGTATATAAATAATAACTCATTACACTCAGACAGAACCTCTAACTAGGAAAGAACTTGTTTATATAATGCACGAGACATACAGAAACGAATATTACACCCAGACCGGAAACAATTAAACATCGATATTCATCATAACAATGTTCGCATTCTTACCTATCAACCAAAGGAGATGTTTCGAATAGCAACAGCGCATTGGAAGATGCAGATAAGGTAGACAAACATCAAAGTGGTCAGATGACCTGGAAAATCGTAGTCACAAACCTCATGACGAACTTGTAAGCAAGACCTTTGTTGGCGACCTATTTCCAGCAGTAGAGTGATTACTTATCCTACAGCATAAATCTCTAGAAAAACTATACATTGACATTGGTCTTGAACTTTCCGAGAAAAAATAAAACTTATGAGCAACCAATAAAATTTGTCTTCCGATAAGATATCTAGCCAACACGGAGAGGAAATAATAAAATTTATCGTTCAAACGAAAGTAGTAGACCTTGACCTCAAGATATCAGAAGTGGTGTGGAGTTTATTGGACAGATAACATTCAATAGAATACAAATACAGTTGTTTATTTATATAAATTGATAGTGACCTAAAGTGAGTCATTTCATTGATTTTTATACAAGACAAATAGAGTAGAAGTAGAGTTATTTTCGAATCAAAAACATCTTTAACAGGTAAAAAGATCACTTAAATTACTATGGCAGGCTCCTAAAGAAATTTTCATACTAATATGCCTAGGCGTAAAATAGATGTAGAAATGTGGACCCTTGATAGTGTAGTAAGTAGTAGTCCCTTGGTAGATAGAGTTAGATAGAATTGTTTTAGATGAAATTTTGCGGGAATTAACGCATTTAATTTAGATTAATGATGATTTATTATTATTCGTTCCGTGGTCTTTACAATGCTAACTATCGAGACAGACAGTTAGCATTGTCTCTAGCAGCTGTCTCTAAGGATAGGCTATTGAAAAGGGCCATAAAGCAATAATGGGCTAGGTACATAATGTCTCTGTCTTTTGTATGGTACTTAACTTGCTAAACATTTCCAAAGTGATTTCAGTTTGAGAACAGATTTCACCTGAACTGCTTGTATCGACATTGTCCGGTGAACCGATCGGTTCAGTCGTCAATTGTTTCAAGTCATTCTACCAATGGGGGCTAGAATTCTCTTATTTCCACAATCATTAACGTACTAGACTAGCGCAAGTGAATGTCATACCATACACAGCGAGCATAAACAGGGCTCAATAGGCTTGCAAGACCAAATTTAAGATTACAGGAATTCCAGACCAAATTTTAGATTACAAGAATTGCAAAATAGGGCGGAATGACTCTGCAATGGTATCATATGGTGGTCGCGATGGAGTGACAGAGGTGAAATAATGCAACCATTTTACTTTATATTAGAGAATTGCAAATACTTGTATGCAAAGTCCACGCCAGATAAAGCTAAGTCTGCACGCGACTGGGGGCGCCACTGTATACGTACTTGACGTTCTTTAACCGCCATTCAACAAAATTGTTATTTGATTGACAGATTTCTAATCTATACCAATATTATAAAGAGGAAAGATTTGTTTGTTTGTTTGTTTGTTTGTTTGTTTTTTTGTAACGAATAGGCTCCGGAAATACTGAACCGATTTGAAAAATTCTTTCACTGGTAGGAAGCTACACTAACCCCGAGTGTCATAGGCTATATTAGATTTTCAAAAAAAATAGGGATCCTTACCTAAACTCAAATAATGTAACCCAAGGTTCAATATTTTTTCCGTTGTTTACATATTTTGATAGGTGATTTGTTGTTGTTGTTTGTTTTTTTATTCGGCCATTCTGGGCAGTCAAAAGAACAAAGTCTATAGAGCCAAGTCTTTTGTATTATGTTATATTTTATGGCGTAACGAAGTAAGCCGGGACAGCTCGTTAGTTCATAATTTGGCCGCACGCAGGCTTAGCTGGCACGCACTCTAATTGACCAATTGTTATTCAATTTTCATGAGTTTATGTGAATTTGAAGAAAAGGAATCCGAGCCACGCTCGCAGTCACCGGTAGCCGGATGAGTTATGAATATTCCGATCGTGACCAATCTGCGGCCCACACAGGCCGCTCTGGGGTCAGGAGTTAGCTAAACTGAGTATTAGGTCCGCTTCTGCGGGTCTTGTATTCAATTTATGATTTGCAAACTCGTTTAAAGACTCAAAATTCAAAAATTCAAAATTCAAAATCGTTATTCAATATAGGATACAAGATATCACTTATTGAAAGTCAATTAGACTACATCTAATCTAATTGCTATTGATACCTTATTTGGTAAAGTATCGTATACTGTGAGAGGCGAGGTAGTTCAGGGTGCCCACCAATTGGCTCAGTTAAACAAATGTTTGCCTTGCCTTACGACTATTTTGACTGCTCCATAGCTCAGTTGGCATTGATTTGGACTGAGACGCCGGTGCACCTGGGTTCGATTCTCCGGGGCTAACATTGTTATGATGAATATCGATGTTTGTTTCCCGGTCTGGTTGTACTGTATATTCATCTATGTTTATGTTTCGGGCACCCTAGATACAGGATCTTCCTAGTTAGGGGCTCTGAGTGTGATGCGTTATTGTTATAATTATAACTATGTAGTATTAAAATAAGTGGTTGCCTGGTACCCTTTTTCCCTTCCTCTTTACCTACCTTCTTAGCTGTACATCATCATGGTGTAACGATCCTGCCTATATCGTACAGTTTTTAGGTTTATTAAATTTAAAAAAATATATATTTTATACTTTTGGATGGATTCGACGACGGCTCCCTAGAAACGGCTACCGCGTCTCGTCAAAAAAAATAACAGCTGTTCCATACATTGGTTCGATCAGCTGACGGGGTATTGTACGGGAAGGCTGATTTTTGTTTTGAGATTTTGACCCATGTTGCTTTGGGAAAGTTGTTAGGTATGGTGAGCAGAATCCCTCCTTTGATTTATTACCGCCTTGTCAGAAACACCCTGTATATGTACTCTTACCTTCGGACGATGCGGGGTGTGTTGAGGCCGGCCTCGGCACTCGCTTCATCAAAGTAGTTAGATGGGTAATGTTAGTTAAATACATGACCGAACACTTTACACTGGTCACAAAATTGGATAGCGGTGTTTATTTTGATTTGGAAGATTACTTGTTTGAGTAATCATATTCTTTGAGATCTATTCGCTGCAGTCTATTTAGTGTGCCAAACTCAAACGAAGGATTGCACGATTACTACTCTTGTGTCTTGATTGCCTTTTACGATGTTAATCAATTATTGTAAATCGTAGATTGTGCGAAATGGATGCTTGTTGTGGAAAAGTCTAATCCTCTATTATCACACTTAATAATCTCAAGTTTGCCGATATCAATGCATGGTGGCTTACATATGTAATGCGGAATTGCTAAGACAAAGGATATAAGTAAAGGACCAAGTGTTCTAGACAAGACTTCATGATTGGTGGCATGAAGATCAGACGAGCAAACTAAAACCTCACATCGAACTTGACAAGAGTTCTAGACAAGGT
Organism: Euspilapteryx auroguttella; assembly: GCA_951802225.1. NCBI lineage: Eukaryota > Metazoa > Arthropoda > Insecta > Lepidoptera > Gracillariidae > Euspilapteryx > Euspilapteryx auroguttella. Next base: position 12,671,939 of record OX637647.1, read on the forward strand.
CCCATGATCGGCGGCATGGAGATCAAATGAACAACTTAGTGAAGCTCACATCAAACTTGACGATGCACTACGGTGTACGAGATAGTTGATTGATAAGAAATACCTTTTGAGTAAATGAGGCCCGAATCGTTCTGACCAAATATAAAATATCCTTTCGTCGAAGTTTGACTGCTTACTTTGTTTGTTACTCGTTGGATGACGTATTCTAGAGATTCGTGATAATTCTATTACACAAAACTAACACCACAACCATTATCAGCTGATAGGACTTGAAGAATGTATGTGAGATAGAAAGAATCTGTGTGAGGTAGAATGAATGTATCAAGGGAGGGTCTGTTTTTATACAAACTTATATTATATTATATATATTCACATGATATACACTAAACCGTAAAATCTAACTTCGTGATAAACTAATCCAGGGGCGAGACCTCTTTTTCTAACATTTGATAATATGCGGCTTTAGGCTCGTTTGCGTAAAGAAGCGATCGTCCTGTGTTAGGGGATGAACTCCAGAGGAGCTGTGATTTGATCTAAAGAAATTTTCTATTGTTTGGTTTATAAAGAAAGAAAGAAAGAAAGAAAGAAAGAAAGAAATGTTTATTTGCGTCAACTTAAACACACACCAATTACACATGAAATACAAAAACAAATACTTAAACAAAAATTAACACAAAACACGGACGTAAAATCAAAAACAAATTAAATTAAACATAAAAAGTAATAATTATAAATTAAAATAAATACTAAATGAAAACAGGTGCGTATGGTGTGTCGCAGTTGGTGCAAAATGGCACTGACTCAGCATTTGCTGAAGGCTTTCACCAACAGCGCTGATTTTCAGTCAATGCCAGCAGTGACCTACAAGCGTCATTTGCGAGAGCATGTACCCACAATAATCACACATTGACAAGATATACTACAAATATACGTATATATAAATTTGTTTTGTGTACCTAACATAAAAATACTACATAAAATACTATGATAAATAAACCGTGATATGAATGCATACATATAATAAATACTTTTGATGCGACTACGAGTCGTTACGTCTCAGAAAGCGTGGTCAGCGGCAACGGTAGAATGCGGGGCAGTGGTGAGAATAGGAAATGAAGTTTAAAGTCTCTGCTGGTCAATCAAGTATACCCTGAGCTTACGCACAAAGGTATACCTACTTGAAGCTTCACGGAGGGGGAGGGATATTATTCCAGCACTTGGTCGCCGCATACCTAAAACTTCCTCGAAAAGCCATCGTTCGATGTTTTGGGATGCGCAGCCTGGTTCTGTGCACCTCACGCATATATATATATATATATATAAGTGCAATGCTTTGCCTAACGATCTACGGTACTTCAGGAGATGTGCTATCATGGTGGGAGTGATAGTTGAAACCACAAGACATACATTCCTAAGTAAGTTCTAACCAAGAAAAGTGCTGGTACAAGACCAACGGATTGGCAACAGGGTTATTAAACCGTAGCTCTTGTTTTGAGAATCTTGCAAATAACTTCATGAATATCTTTGTACTAGAGGCTGCCCCGCGGTTTCACTCGCGCAGATTTCTCATAAGCACAAAAATATAGTTTTTTCCCGTTCCCATGGGAATTTCGGGAAATCCTTTCTTAGTGCTCACCTACACTCCCTAGGGAACCTACATGCAAATTTTCAGCCCGCTACGCCCAGTAGTTTCGGCTCTGCGTTGTCTGTCAGTCAGTCAGTCAGTCAGTCAGTAACGTAAGAGTTTTATATATATTGATTAATATGGCTTAAGCCTTTATCACATGAATCGATGGTCACCAAAAGTCGACTTTCTTCACACAAACATAAGGTTACACAAAACCTAGTCGGACGGGGCATGGCGAAGGAACTGTCCTACCCGGGGCTAGTTGTCATACACTTCAACAAAGTAAAAAAAAGTAAAAAATGATTTATTCAATACAGGATACAAGATATCGCTTATTGAAAGTCAATTAGACTAATCTAATTAATATTGATACCTTATTTCGTAAAGTATCCTATACTGATAGAGGCGAGGTAGTTCAGGGTGCCCATTAATTGGCTCAGGCAAACAATGTTTGCCTTGCCTTACGACAATGGTCGCCTGGAGACGCCCCCAAACGAGCCCTCCTCTGTCAAATGATTCTACTCCCTTTCGCAATGATTTTACAGCGTAGAGAAGAAAGGGGTAACAAACTCTACTTTACAATTTCTCTTTTTTTTTTTTTTGTTCTTATATTATGTGACATTACAATTCAATTTTTTTAATACAAAGAACATAAATAAATAAGATTTAAAGTACATACATGAAATAATGAAAATATCGTGCAGAGCTAGACTACTTCCATGCGTCTTTGTCGTTTTCATAATCATCAACATTGTAATAAGCTTTCTTAATCAAACCTTTTTTGATACGAGTTTTAAACTCATTATCATTCAGGATCAAAATCTCTTCTGGGATCTTGTTATAAAATCTTACTTCGTTTCCTATAAAGCATTTGTTTGTCCGTTTTAGTCTGTTCTGTGGAATACTTAGTTTGTTTTTGCTACGCGTTCTAAGGTCTTTAATTTTATCACATTTTTTATCAAACATATTATGTAAGTTTTTACGAGTATACATAATAATTTCAGCCAAAGTTTACCTTCCGTAATAATACACTTGAACGCGGTTCCTCTTCTAAAGAATTAAATAATAATTATTAGGTAACTAATGTATTTAATTTTGAGAGCACTCTCTGCCAACAAACTGCTCTGTAGTTTGGCGGAAATTATGTTTGGATTTTCTTGAAAATGTTGAAATGAATAAACGCTTTATTTATTTACTAGAGGCTGCCCCGCGGTATCACCCGCGCATATTTCTCTTAAACACAAAAATCCCGTTTTCTCCCGTTCCTATGGGAATTTCGGGAAATTATTCCTTAGTGCTCACCTACACTCCCCAAGGAACCCACGTGCAAAATTTCAGCCCGCTACGCCCAGTGGTTTCGGCTCTGCGTTGTCTGTCAGTCAGTCAGTCAGTAACGGAAGAGTTTTATATATATTGTTTTTTTTTTTTTTTCTAGGAGCAACAGTAGGGTTTTCAATCTTTTAAATCATTCTTTAGAAGGACGATTGCGTATTAACCATTAGGTAACGTCTGTTTGGGATACCTAGGTAGTCGCTTGACGAGGTCGAGCTAGCGCGCGTGTTTAGCGCGCATTTTTTTAAGAATTTATTTGTCAGCGTACAGCACATTGGCTCGAAATTTTACAAGTCCAAGGTTATTTTCATTATTCTTTAATTTTCAAAAGAGCTTTAGCACTGTAAATTATTTGATTTAAAACACAACGTATGAAAGGTTCTAACCATTAGTCAGATAGACGATCACGACAAGGCCAAATATTAAAGTTTTTGTATTGAAGTAGGATTAGCTTTGTAGGATATATTTATTTTTATTTTACAAATATTTAGGCAGGAAGGCAGAATGCTCACAATGGGCCAAAAGACGTCCACTACTGGACATAGGCTCCGCCACAGATGGTCACTAATCTTCACCAAGTCATCTTAACACCTTGTGGAGAGTCTGCCTACTTAGCGTCTTTAGTTAGATGAACTTTTCGGCCACAGCGACCTGTTCTTCGAGTTATATTCCCTGCCCATTACCACACTATTTTTTGAATGATTTTATCAAAATATTTTTCCACATATCCAAACATGCAAAGGAAACGGAAATGATAATTTATATTAATACAATCGTTCACAGAAATTTTATTCAAATTTTGAACTACTGGGTTTAGATAATCGGAATATTGTTAAGATTTTAGCATGTAACGCGTTTCCTTAGGCTATAATTTTTAATTTTATTTTGGCAAGAAGCTCCAGCTAAATAGAGGGTAAATAAAATAATTTTAAACTAAAGATTGAGGATGTGTACCTGTCAATTTTAACCAAAAAAGTCTTAATCAAAATTTTTGCAATGTTCTCGCATCAAACGGATTCTAATTTCAAAAACTGCAATGTTAGTTAAGGGGGCATGAATTCCAGAATTACCTTGGGAATGTTTTTTTTTTTAATTCTAACTAAAACTTGGCAAAATAGCAGCAGCTGCAGGCAAACTCGTTATAAAAGAAAGCAGTTTACCAGCAAAAAGGGCTTGTTTTTCATTCATCGCAGCACCTCAGGCTTGACTGTTTGCACGAACGTGCGTTTATACTATTGTTGGTGTACCTACCAACTTCGAAACTCGCGGGCAGTAAGGCTTTATTCTAGTAAATTATACTTGGCTAATGTAGGAATATAGTTCAGTTCCAGTTAACATTAAATAGGTATACTATTATTAGACATTTTTGTTTGGGCTAAGAAATACTTATGTCTAGTAGAAATAATCTTCTTAATAAATAAGATAAAAAAGGTTTTAGTGCCAAAATTAAATTCTGTAAGTACCGAAGTTAATATTACGAAACAATTCAAGTCAGTAAAATTCTGATTCATTGACACAATGGTCATAAATTTCTTTTTTTAACCTGCTAAACGTGGGTCCGGCTCTTGAGCTGGTGCGTCTGCCTAACCCTTCGGGGAATTAAAAGCGTGAGATTATGTATGTATATGTATGTTAACCTGCTAAAAAAACATCAAAAACCTCCTTTGATATTTAGTTATAAGGTTAAAACATTTTAGTTTAAAGAAAGTGGCGTCAAATTGTTTCAGATTGACAGGTTAGAAACTAGAATCGGGCCCCAAACGCCTCCGGGGATCCCCCATTGAATTGGGCTCATTAGGCGGCCGGCATTCGCGTAAATGTGTAATTTGCCAACTTATTTGCAGGTCTCTCTTTCTAGCTGAATTGGACGAAGCTCGTGTCGTGAAAATTGTGTAGAGTACCGTTTTTTTTAAAGAAAAAGTAACCTGTTTTGAATGGGTGTTCTAATTTAAGCCCTATGTGTAGTCTAGCTGGGCTCGCACAAGATTTGTGCCAAGTTTTATTAACAATGTCTCCTTAGTTTATCTATGTCAAATTTTATGGCTCTGTCACGTTTATTTTAAACTGCGTCCTTATAAGCCCACCGATTCTAGCGCAATGGAGAAAAAAATACTAATATCTTCTTTCTAAACCATGGCAAATTTAAAATGCGATTCTGCAAGGTAATAAGTCACCGACATAGCCTAAAGAATTGCGAAACTTAAGTTCCAATAGGAAGAGCACATAGCTCGAAGAAAAAGTGGTCGCTGGGCCGAAAAGTTCTCTAGTAGCGACCGCGAACCGGAAGACGCAGAGTAGGCAGACCCCTCACCAGCAGATGGTCAGACAACCTGGTGAAAGCTGCGGGAGTTTACTGGATGAGGCTCGCTCAAAACTGGTCTAGCAAGCAGGAGACGACTATCGGCTGAAATTATGAGGGTACCTCTTAATTTTAAAAGCAAAACTAGAGTTCTTTTAGCCGCTCGTGGTAAAAGTACCACCATTTGCCAAAGTCACATATAATAATTAGGGAGGTGGCGAGCAAAATTTCTAAATAATAAGCACGCTTGGCAGACGCTAATAATAGCGATAATAATACCCTAACAAACATTAAGGACCGCGTCTGCCAATATGGTAGCCCTGCGTTTACATTTGACAAGGTTTCAAAAATGTAAAAAAGAAAAACTCTACTAAATCATTTGCACGTGTCTGCCTCTGGGGCTGATGATAACAACCATCCTGTCAACACGTAAAATCGAAGAGGCAGACATCTAGGGCGCTGACTTTTGTAGATATTAATTTTTGATTTTTTTTTTATGATTTAATAAAAATAAATTATTTGCACGCTTGGCAGACGCTATTAATAGCGATAATAATACCCTAACAAACATCAAGGACCGCGTCTGCCACCATGGTAGCCCTGCGTTTTCAATTGACAAGGTTTCAAAAATGTAAAAAAAAAAAACTCTACTAAATCATTTGCACGTGTCTGCCTCTGGGACTGATGATAACAGCCATCCTGTTAACACGTAAAATCGAAGAGGCAGACATCTAGGGCTCTGACTTAGTTATTAATTTTTAAATTTATTTTTATTATTTAAAAAAAATATATATATTTGCACTCTTGGCAGACATGTATAGTTTGAATAAAAACAATAAAAAGGACCTCGGAAAAATATAGTCTGCCAACATGGTGGCCCTGCGTTTTCAATTGACAACGTTTCAAAAATGTAAAAATATGAAAAACTATACTAAATCATTTGCACATTGTCTGCCTCTGGGGCTAATGATTATATAGTCATCCTGTAAACGTATGACGGAATTAAAACTATAAGGAATCCTATTTATCAGATAAAATACACGCATTGCTTTGATTCCGTGAATTTCAAACAGTCGTACAACTAAAAATCAGCGAGCAAAGTGTCTTCCAAATGGTTTTTTTTATCCAGGGAGTCCAAATGAATCGAATGATCACAATTAGAATCGAGAGCAAATGATTTAGTAGAGTGTTTCTTTTTTACATTTTTGAAACCTTGTCAATTTTTTTACATTTTTGCACCTCCGTCCCATGAAAACGCAGAGCTCTAAGTGTCTGCCTCTTCGATTTTCGTGGTTTTTAAGATGATTGTAATCATGAACCCCAAAGGCAGACACGTGCTAATGATTTAGCATAGTTTTTTTTTTTTACATTTTTACAACTCCGTCCCATGAAAACGCAGAGCCCTAATTGTCTGCCTTTTTGATTTTATTTAGTTTCAAGGTGATTGTAACCATGAACCCCAAAGGCAGACACGTGCAAATGATTTAGCATAGTTTTTTTTTTTGACAAGTTCAATCCGCTGTAACGCGAAAACGCAGCGACATAGGACAAAATTTTACTGAACCAAATCAATTCGTACTGACCTAAACTGCAACCCACCGCGATGTGGATTCCGTGCAAGTACTTTACCGAAATGCTACGCACTTCCTTCACTATAATATCCATACAATTTTATTCTATTTATGATGTTAAATCGACCAGTTATACCTTATACGTATACGCATCTCTATACACAAAACTGCAATGTTTCTACATAGTTTATAGTATATAGAAGTATAGTTAAAGTTTCGTCCGACCTGGCGTCGGGTCTGTCAGACAATTTCTCATGGCTTGCAGTTTGTCTGATCGGAGAATGATCTGTGAAGGTATTTGGAAGAGGCATATTGCATTTTATGGGTTGTATTTATAGTTACACTTACCACCGTTACCACGTACTGGTGAAAAGATAAATATGGCTGCAAAAGGTCATCGATTAAGAGGATTGAAGATTGAAAATAGGTATAACGTTGAAAGTAATAGTAATCTATTTCGCAGGGATATTATGATCAAAACAGTGATTTAGTTAATTCCCTAAGGGATTTGATATTTTATAAATTATGGCTATATTTTATGGTGGTGAGAGTACCACCACTCCACTGCATCTTCTTCAATCTGTCATATCAGGACGACGTGCAGCAGCTTCCTTCGTAAAAAATCTTGAAGACCCTGCGATGTAGATAATATAAATAGGAAAGATTTGTTTGTTTTTAATAGGTTATGAAACTATAGGACTGAATTGAAATCTTATTTGACCAATTAGAATCCTATATTATCCCTGATGAAGAAAGGCTATAGCATATTTTCAAAAGAGTTGAAAATCGATCAAAAAACGACAATTGCCAGCGGTCCAAAATTGGCCCGCTCAGCTACTCCCTCATAAATGTTTCGTACTGCAGCAATTATACCACATCCAGCCACGACTCTACCAGATCCATGTTCAGCAAGTAAATTCTGCCCGAGGGCAAGCAAGGAAAGGTACCTACTTACTTACAAGTCGGTTATTTAGACCTCAAGTCTCACGCATTCAATCCGTGATCCAGCGATTTGCCACGCTCATGCGAAACTAGAGAAATATTGAGTCGTTTTCATGATCTTTATTGCTGGTAATGTAGCCTCTACTTGGGGGGCGTAAGGTTGAGGTTGTCTTGTTAAAGGTGCTGGTGATTGTACTTAAGATTGTTAAGACAAATTCACACTGTGCGAAAGTAAGAAATTTTTTTTTGGACGGAAATTTCATGAACTTGGTGGTTTGTGTGGATGAGGCTCGTACAACATCGGTCGGTATGGCCATCTGTAGGTGAGGCCTATGTCCAGCAGTGGACATCTTACGGCTGAGATAATGTTTTGAGAGCTTACGTTCTAATGTTAGTTAATGTAACATAATCAAAATAGTCTTTATTGAACAATTTATAACCTTAGTGTAAAGTGCGGCACAAAAATTTAGAAATTAAAAAGTGGCACCACTGTATGAACATTTTCGAAAATCTGATTATTGACACTTTTATATTTCTACACTTTGTGCCAAGTGTAATCAATACATAGTATAAAACAAAGTCGCTTCACGCGTCTGTCCCTATGTATGCTTATATCTTTAAAACTATGCAATGGATTTTGATACGATTTTTTTTGTTTTGATAGAGAAGTGGTAGGTTTATAAGTATAATACATGAGCAACATAGTAATGTAATAGGTTAGGGTACAAAGTTCGCTGAATCAACTAGTTATGACTATAATAATGACCACGAAACTAAAACCCTTCAAAGAAAATAAAAACAAAATTCAGAGCACGAATGTGAGATCACCTTTAACAAGGCAACAATGATGAAGATAGTTAAAGGTCAGGTCGACTCCAGAATGAAGGAGGTTTAGCATTTTGCCAGCTTTTTATGAACCATAGAAGTACAATAGGTCGTATCTTGCCTAGCAAGCCTTTTGTCGCGAACTCGTGCTAGTGCGCGACAAAAGTGTGACAAAGTTCTTGCATGTGATAAATCGATGTTTATAATTTTCTTAAATTTTTGATGAGACATGATTTCATTTTTTTTTTCTTCATTTCTCTTAGTCAGGAGATTTACACTGTTGGACATACATAGGCCTCCCGCACAAATAATAATCAATCTGTATAAAACTCTTCCGTAACTGACTGACTGACTGACAGACAACGCAGAGGCGAAACTACTGGACTTAGCGGGCTGAAATTTTGCACGTATGTTACTTGGGGAGTGTAGGGGAGCACTAAGGAATAATTTCCCGAAATTTCCATGGGAACGGGAAAAAACTGGATTTTTGTGTTTACCTATGAGAAATCTGCGCAAGAGAACCGCGAGGCAGCCTCTAGTAACATATAATAAAGAAGAAATAAATTAAGAAAGCATCAGTTATTCACAACAACTTTGACACACACAATAAGGCGTTTGATTCGAAATAATAAGAATTAGAATCAAAATCAAAGTACCTACTTAAAAAAAATAAACACAATAAAAAGTAAAATCAACAAAAACACATCACACTCAGAGCCCTTAACTAGGAAGAACCTGTATCATATGAAGAGACGAACATAAGACCCAGACCGAGAAGAAAATATCGATATTCCTACGAATTATGTTCGCCCCGCCAGGAATCAAACCCAGTGCTGCCGCTTCGCATCCACATCACTAAATAGAATGACCTCGAGGACAAACATTTGATAATAACCTACGCACATACACAAACTTTTGGTTTTTAATATCTATGTATATTTAGAAGGAATATTTTCTTAGGACGAGTTTTTTTGCTATCTCTCCCGACTGCCGGCAAGACACACCGGAAATTGCAGGGTCACTTTTTTGTTGTTGTTTTATTTTATTTGTCATCTTTGATATGGGAATAAGGATCTGTGTGTCTTAAAATCAATATCAATATATATAAAACTCTTCCGTTACTGACTGACTGACTGACTGACAGACAACGCAGAGCCGAAACTACTGGGCGCATAACTCTGAAAATTGGCATGTAGGTTCTTTAGGGGGTGTAGGTGAGTACTAAGAAAGGATTTCCCGAAATTCCCACGGGAACGGAAAAAAACGGGATTTTTGTTTTTATGAGAAATCTACGCGGAAAAACCGCGGGACAGCCTCTAGTGTTTAATAAATAGTTAAATTTGATCAAAATTTGCATTTATTATTGTGGTAACTTTATTAAAACGGTCTCATACATTGCTCTTACGTTTGATTTAATCGCAGCACGACCCGCACTAGGCCCCGCGCAACGAACTGCGTGTCCCTAAATGAGGCCTTAAGGTTATCCTTAGTCTGGTATATTGGTATGTCTATGCTGTTTTGGGCACCCTAGATACAGGCTGTAGTTATGGGCTCTGAGTGTGACGCTATATCATTATTATTTTGTTATTCTTTTTGATTTTGTTTTTTTCCATTAAATATGGATACTACTAATAATAATTATAGTGTAGTATCAAACTAAAAGAGATTAGCGTAACCAACCTTAAACTTAATTGGCCAACAGAGTCCCAAACAGTTCACAATTAATAATAACCCGACAGAATAACGACGTCCCTCAAGTCCACTAATGATTAGGTGGCAAGACGACATCTCAAAGTGGTCGGTTACTCTCCGGTCTCAATACTATTTTCCGGGTAAACGCATTTTGAATTTATAACGAGCAAATTGCTTGTGTTATTACTCAAAGGGTAGGTATGCAAACGCACATACAGTAGATAGATGTAAAACATAGTTTTTGAGGATATTTTAAACAAAAGATCCTCAAAATCTAACAGGAACGAAAATTTGGGATGTGTTTTCTATATTAAAAAAATTGTGTTGTTCTTTTAGCAACTAATAGTGACTAGAAGACTCCCAAAAGCTTGGTTTTCAGTTTGTTTAAGGCCAAATCGCCTAGTTACGTAAGGACTACTATAAACGGGGGTCGAAGAGAACGTTTAAATTGTCGTCGGTCCGTTGCTGGCTGTACTGTACATTGTTCTTAACTATTGTAGCGTTGGCAAAAGAAACAAGTTTACAAAACAAAATGCTTCTCAATCTTTTACATCTTTTCAAGTGTTAAACTCTCAATCATTTGACTTATTGATTTGGTTAGCCAAAAAAAGTGGGTTGTTCCCAACGAGTACCACCAAAACCAGTACGACTAGTACTCGTTGGGAATTTCCTTTTTAAAAATTCCCAACCAGTAACACCACCAGTGGTACAGGTTTTGGTGGTACTCGTTGGGAACAACTGAAAAAAGGGTTTTCCAAAATCATCATCGTACCATCTCAGCCGGTGGGACGTCTTCTTTTAGAAATAGGCCTCCCCCACAGTTTTCCACAAGGACATACATTTTAAACGTAGTGGGTTGAGGAGGTTGGTTGGCTCTCCAAGTTGTTTCGACGGAAAGGACGCTGTATAAGAATACATGGTATAAGCTAGTTCGTGCTTTGGTACCTATATTTATCTTATAATATGCTTTAATGCTTATGCACTAAAGTTACCTAGTTAACTATGCTGGGCAAAAAAGGGCTAATCATCATCAATATCAAACCATAGTCTATACCAATATTATAAAGAGGAAAGATTTGTTTGTTTGTTTGTTTGTAACGAATAGGCTCCGGAAATACTGAACCGATTTGAAAAATTATTTCACTGGTAGGAAGCTACATTAACCCCGAGTGTCATAGGCAATATTAAATTTTCAAAAAAATTAGGGATCCTTACCTAAACTCAAATAATGTAACCAAAGGTGCAATATTTTTTCCGTTGTTTATTTATTTTGACAGGTAGTTTGTTGTTGTTGTTTGTTTTTTATTTGGCCATTCTGGGCAGTCAAAATAACATAGTCTATAGAGCCAAGTCTTTAGTAGTATCTTAAATTCTTTGGCGTAACGAAGTAAGCCGGGAGAGCTCGTATAAAATAAAGTCGCTTCCCGCGTCTGTCCCTCTCTACGTATGCTTAAATCTTCTTAAATCTTTAAAATTGAACAGATTTTGATTCGTTTTTTTATAGATAGAGTGATTCAAGAGGAAGTTTTTTAAGTATAAGAAGGGTCAATTGTTTTGGTGACAGATTTTGACCCGGTTTTCAGTTTAAGTGAGTCAAATCTAGTATGTACTTAAATTTTTAAGGCTATCTTTGAGCTATGTTAACGATTCCTTGTTTTCAGGAGTCACACTTTGTATACAGTGGATTATGAAAAACAATGATAAACGGGTGTTCTTATTGTTATTATGGCTGTGAATAATCTATGGTTGGTGGGTTAATAATATTTTACTATGAAATATTTGTACTGAAATGCATGTAGAAACAAAACTGTTTTACCAACCATACATAGAGCTAACAAGTATTTTAATCAACAGAATAAATGTTACAATTAAATAAGTGATTAAGGTGAACTATAGCCGTACATTACATCAAGTGACATCCCAAAGTGGAGTGGGCGAAACCCCTTTTGTCCCGAAAGGGGTAAAAACATTACGAGCATAATTGCTACGTGTAAATGCGACAGCGGAGGCGACAAGCAATTGTTAATTTGATCAATAAGGGGAAATTACTTAATAGGCGAAGATCACTGGACTCGTAGAGCTACCGTAGAATTATTTCGAACGGCAAAGAGACAACTTTTCAAATGTGTCTGCGGGTTACCTACATCACAATCGGCACAAATTATTGCAGCGCTTATTAACCAAAAATGTAACTTGAAAAACAATATACGACATGATTAATTTTGTAAAACCACTAAAGTGCCTATTTTAAAACCATTAAATCTATGCCATTGGTATATAGAGGACGACCAAACTATTTATTATACTGTGCCTAGGGGTAACCGAGCGTGAGGGGCCGCACTTGCTGAGGGAGGCAGGGAGTGCCCATACTGTATATAGTAGTTTTTTTATACTGTGACCTAGGTAAATTAACTAACATAAGGATAGACGTTGTGTCATGTCAAGAGCAGCTGGTGGGGAAACAGGAGGATTGAAAGAGGGTCCACCGTCAAGAGCGAAGCTCTTAAATTTAATGAAGAAGAAGAATTACATAATTTCTGTAATGAAGATAACTTAATATTGATTTTTTTTCACAACGCTCAGGATGTATTAATACGCGCTCTGCTTATCGCTCCGCTACCCTCGCGACAGTGGCACAAGGGGCTGTATTAAAGGTACTTTCGTATGTGATCTCCTTAGTACGTGCAAGAATTTCAAGTTTATTTGCATGTTATTTCGTGAGGAAGATTTTAATTAGAAATTTAGATTTTCGGGTGTCTGCTGGGCGAGCACTTAGGTTTTATTTTATTCTCTTGTTTTTAAGTGCTTTAATGTTTTAAGATAGAAAATGCCTGCTTAAAATTATTAAAGCATTAAATCTCATGAATTATCTATTTTAAAATAAACATAGTTTTATTTAAATAACTTACAAAACCGGCGAATTTAGTGCCCCGAAGCTAGATGCTAGCCTATGTGCTCTATTTTCATTAAAAAAATCTTAATAATGCTTTTTTTTCCTACCCCATAATGTTTGTTTCTTGGGTATTGGTGTGTTTATTATGTCCTTCTCTAAGTCTTTCTGGCACCCTAGATACCTGTACCTGTACCAATAGTTAGGGGCTTTGAGTTAGATGCATTAATATTATTATCGGAAAGAATCAAACACTTAGAAAGTATAAAACAGCAAAAACCATCCAAAAAAATATAAAACCGCGGAGCCTAATTCGCAAAATAACATTTTCATCCTAAAGTTACCGAAAAGGCGCGTGTGACATGCTACTCCTGTTACAAAAGTTCGCCGGCTTAGGAACTTGCGATAAAGTCGTCCGCTTATCTCTGGGGGAGCTTTTTTTGCGAAAGCTCCGCTTAAATTTGGAAGATGGAAAAGAAAAGTTAATCTTTATAATATGAATCTTATCTTTTTAGGCCACTTTCGAAGGTGTACTTACCTTTTGTATTTCTTGGTAAGTTGCAGTTCTATGCTACTGCAGCAAAGTACTCAAGGGTTGAGGTTTCTAACATAGATGCTTTCTTCATAATCATCTTCATTTCAGCTGCTGGACATAGGCAACCCACACAAATCGCCACAACGACCGGTCCAGACCGACCCTCATCCCGTGTACGCAAATTTCACCAGCTCATCTGACCACCTTGTGGGAGTTGGGAATTTTGGCCCCAGCGACCATCGAAAGTATTTGGAGATATGTGCCCTGCTAAGTATTGCATTTTTTTTTTATAGATGAGTTGCAAGATATGATTCTGTTTCTGAGAACTAAAAGTATAACTTAATTTACCTATTCTTGATTATTAAAATTTGGAGCCTTAATATCAAGGACTCTTTCAAGATTGCGGTTGGTGGACCCTATACAAAAACTATTACGAAACCGATAGATCTTAATTGAAATTCGAAACCATAACATGCACTTGGCTGCCTCAGAATATCACACACATCCCTTGGATTAGTTTTTTGTTTATGAAACTGAGAAGGTTTTATAAAAACTTTTAAAGTCAGTGGATTTTAATAAGCTACTAACACAAAATGTAGAGCAATGGCTAAACTTTAGAATTTCCAAACATACCCTGTTGTGGAGTAATTTAGTTTCATTAATAAGCAAAACCAAGTTGTCTCTTACGTTAAGGTCGTTTAGGCAATAGAAAAAATGCCTTCATGCCTTTTGGGCAAGGACGATTGATTAGTTTTTATTTGAAGAGTATGAATAGGACAAAACAAACAACAAAACATAAACTTTGCCAAATGTGGGGACCTCGATGCATTGGGTCTTTTGTAGGAGCAGTCAGTCAATGCTGGATCCCTTCTGAAAATATAGGCGTGAGTTTATGTTATGTTGGAAGAGATTGGATTAATTTTCGCTAGAAACTGCTTACAGTTGCAGAAAATCATTAATTTCCGGTTATAAATTCAGATAATTTGCTTTGATGTGATTATACTTAATTATCAAGTTAATTTCGTTCGTGTCTGCAAAAAAAAAAATTTTTTTCTTTTTTGAAAATATTTCAAGTTGAGCTTCTTCAAGCATTTAAAATCAAAGTACAGCTGTTCTTGTCTAAAGCAAGGTTTTTAGAGTGATATAGGTCGGGGTGTTTTTTTACCGCCCTGTCTCGTTAAGGGTGAGCTGATGGGTAATTTATGGGTTTGCTAAAGGGATAAGACATGTGTGATATTGTTTTTTAAATTCTTGCCCACAATATTAATGTAACTTCATTAGTTTTGAGAAAGAAATAGGCGGACAGAACAGAAACTAATTCAAGCGTGTACTCTTATGATGTCAGTCATCGTAATCACGCGAATTGTATTTTTGTAGGAATGCATCTCTGTGCTTGAAAAAGAAAGACTTAAAAAACTTAAAGGATCATTCAGATAAAATTCATGCAAGAACTTCGGTCAGATTCGACAATGGCGACCATCGTCATGTGTCTCGTTATGCCGATTATAATGAAAAACTCACTCATAAGATCGACACCCTCTTGAATATCAAAAAATTTGAAGAATTATTGACAGCAAAAAATTCCCGCTTGGTATAATTGATTAATTGTGTAATTTTATAGGTACTTGAAGAGATATATTAAACTTGAATAGATATACATCATTATCACAACCGCAAGAAGTAAGTACTTACATAAATCTCTTCCACATAAGGACGTTTTGCCGTAATAGCCACGGTTGGCAGGCGGGTTGGCGATCTTAGTATGGCTCTCTAGTTTTTCAATAAGGAATACTGCTGACCATCCTTCGGGTTCTCCTAGTCGCCTTTTGGAGGAGATGGGGTTGTGGAATACCACCACACAGGGCGCAGACATATACAACCATAAAAAATAATTCAAACCGCTACTACAACACTCCCCCGTCAGGCCCTCCATAATTATAGTCAAAGCAACATCGCCGAGCATTCAGCATTATATATTCAGATGCAAACAGGACCGTTTCCGCCTCGGTCCGGCCTGATCTAATTGAAAAGGCCCTACGATACCAAGGACCAAGATACTTATGGACGTTTTAAAAAAAAAACGTGCAGAAACTGTATCTTGGGTGTCCGAAATATATACAGAGACGAACATTAAACCCAGACCGGGAAACAAACATCGATATTAAAGATAAAATAAGATAAAGATAAAGATAATTTATTTGCATAAATTGTGGTACATAGGATCTTATATTTAGGGAAACCAACACAATTTGTCACACATTATTGACATGCAAAATTTACATTTTAGCTTAATTAGCTAGTTACCCTACCTCTTACAGGTACTACTTTAAACAAAATATAATTTTAAGTTTAAATTAAAACAGTGTTTTTTTTTATAATATTTGATAAACATAACATAATTATTTTATAACAATTTCTTTATTGTTAAGGTTAAGAAAATCGTTAATACTGTAAAAACATTTGTCAGCTAACCAACTATATAGTCTTTTTTTAAACAATCCAAATGGTAACTCTTTTAAATTATCAGGTAACTTATTATAAATTTTTATTTGCATAGTGTAACTATTTCTTTGGCATAAGTCAGTGGAATATTGAGGAAATACTAATTTATTGGGAAAACGTGTATGGAATGTATATTTATCACAATTTTTAATAAAAAGCCTTGAATGGGATTTTGTAAAACAAGCCATCTCATAAATGTATAAGCATGGCAGTGAAAGAAGTTTATGTTTAATAAATATTGGTTTACATGTGTCACGTGGCCTTAAATTATATATAGCTCTAATACATTTTTTCTGTGTTTTAAATACTATATCTATGTCCCTTGCATTGCCCCAAAGTATCAGCCCATAACGAAGAATTGACATAGCATAACCATGATATGCAATAATAGCTGTTTTTTCACCAGATATTTTCTGTAACCGGTGTAGAGCATATATAAAACTATTAAGTTTGCTACATATTTTTTCTAAGTGAGGTAACCATGTAAGATTTTTGTCTAAAATTAATCCTAAGAATTTAGTTGTATTACTCTCCATAACATTTTCTCCATTACATTGAATATTTAAGTTTATATGTGACATTTTTAAATTTCTAAATTGAATAAATTTTGTTTTATTGACATTTATTTTAAGATTATTAAATTCGAGCCAATCTACAATTTTTTGTACTGTAGTGTTAATATCATTTTCAAATTCTACTGTATTTTTACATGCTACAACAACAGAGATATCATCGGCAAATAAGATACATTTACTATCTATTGTGTCAGGCAGATCGTTGATATATATAAGAAAAAGTAAGGGTCCTAACACACTTCCTTGTGGCACTCCATATTCATTAATTTGTGGTGTGGATCTATATGTTATATTGTCATAGGTTTTACTATTGATTCTATTTATTTCTACTGTTTGTTCTCTATTGCTAAGATAGCTATCTATCCAATCAGAAACTATTCCCCTTAGTCCATAACGCTCACATTTACTAATTAGTAGTTTATGATTTACATAATCAAATGCCTTACTCATATCGTAAAAAGTGACAGCTGTGGGTTTACCTTTATCTATATCTTCTGTAAGTTCTTTAATAAGTTGAAATCCAGCTAGTGTAGTGGATTTATTCTTTTGGAAACCATTTTGTTCAATTTTTAAAATATCATGCCTATTTAAGAATTTTGTTAACCTAGTATGCATTGTTTTTTCAAATATTTTTGAGAATATAGAGATTAAAGCTATTGGTCTATAATTATTTAAATTAGTTTTATCATCCTTTTTATATAAGGGTTTAATAATAGACGGCTTAAGAGCTGCTGGAAACCTTCCATCTTGAAATGATAAATTAACTAAGTAGCTCAGAACTTCCGATATTAAATAAACACTAGATTTTATAATCTTTGTTGCAAACCCATCATATCCAACTGAGTTTGTAAGTTTTATTTTTTTAATAATAGAAATTATTTCATCAGCGCTGCACGGCTGAAGAAACATTGTATTATTTACTATGTTAATTTTAGTTAAATAATCAATTTTAGAATTATTTTTAATGTTATTTTTGTTATCTTTATCAATAAAGTTTTTATTAAATTCGTTTGCTATGTGTATTGGATCTGTTATTTTTATATTATTTACTATTACTTCCTCTATTTGGTTGGGAGATGTGGATTCATTTTTTTCTTTAATTATATTCCATGTGGTTTTACATTTGTTTTTGGCGCGCTCTAAAAGTCGATTATTTAAGTTACTTTGTGCCTTGTAGATACAGGCTCTAAGTTTTTTAGTATAGTTATGAAAAATAATTTTATCATCAGCATTTTTAGTACTATAAAATTTGTATCTTAAATATCTATTATGTTTACAAGAAAGCTTTATACCAGGTGTAGTCCATTTAAGTCCACTAACTTTATTATTTATTTTTACACCCATGGTAGGAAAACATAAACCATAAAATAGTGTGTAAAGTTCCTTAAATTCTAAAAATGCCGCATCTACATCACTAACTACATATACTTGTGACCATGACAATGATTGAAGGCACTCGCAAAACTTTTTAGTATTATCTCCACTGTAGTCACGTTTTGTAATATAATACTTATTTAATACATTTAGTTTTTCTTCAACAGGAAAAGATATTACTTGACAAGTGTGGTCTGATAATCCACTTTTTATTACTGACATTTTAACATTATCTTTAATATTACTAGCTATATTATCAATACAGGAATTCAGTCTTGTAGGTTCATTAATATGAAAATCTATATTATAGTTATGAAAAACAGATTTTAAGTATTCATCATAACAATGTTCGCCCCATCGGGAATCGAACCCGGTACACCTGCGTCTCAGTCCAAATCACTGCTAACTGAGCTACGGAGCAGCATTTACTTTTATAGCACGGCCAATTTGGTGCAAATTCTCGCTCTCTCTATTCCCTTTGCTCCTGCGTGTAGTCTGGGGCCGTCAGAAGTCGTCTCCATCGCTGTCGTTCTTGGGCCAGGTCCGGCAGTTCATCATATGAGCCCATCTGTCGAGCTTCGTCTATGACGGACCGCTTCCAGGTGTGGCTTGGTCGGCCTGACCTCCTAGAGTCACCTGTAGGATGCTAATTTAGGGCTTCTTGGATAATATGACCTTTATGCTCTTTCGGAACGTGTGTTGGTCATCTGCCCTTCGGAACACAGAACAAAGAAGACTGCTCTTCGGAATTTTTACTCAATTGATCACGATTTTGCTTTTGTTGTGAAAATGTGTGCCATTTTGGTTTTATTTTATAGCTATATTTTGTATGCATGCGTGTCAATAATGTAGCTGTAATTATTAATGTAACGTTTTATTTTTTCTTTCCATTGTTAAAAAAAACTGTGAGATAAAAAATATTGAAAGAAAAGAAAGAAAGAATATATAATTATTTCAACGGCACGATAAATAACATAGCATTTTGTAATGGTGTAATGTTTGTCTCTGTGTGTGTTTCGGGTACCATAGATACAGGTTCTTCCTAGTTAGGCGCTCTGAGTGTGATGAGTTATTATTAGTATTATTTTGTACATACACGCGAGTTGTGTACATACACATATATTGAAGGCTAGGACATGCAAATACCCCGGGAAAGACCAAAGAGCCGAAAGACGGTGTCTATTGGTTGGTCAATCCATAATTCAGACGTTGATTTATGGTGGTTTGACTGAATCTTCACGTCTCAACGTTTGAGTCTGAGTGAATATGGTTATTAATGATTTAAGTGAAAAATATTTAGACTTCCTGTAAGGGAGGGAAGGGAAGAGTAGAAATTTAAAAACTGAATAATCATTTTTTTATGTGCAAATGTGCAAAAAGAGGCAACGTTTAGTGAAAACATATTTTTAAACGTTAAAGAAAACATATTTTGCTTAAAATTTGGATATATTTACCCACAATTTTAACATAACGAAAAATACAACAATATAATGACATACCTATGTATTGTATTGACGTTATTCAAATTTTACAATAAAATAAACAACTCAAGGCCTCAAAACAACAAGCCAACCCCTGCTTGTAATGAAAGCCATACTAAAAGGGGTCATTTTGGGGGTCTGGGCTTACTTTACATAGCGGGGTCTCTTGCATCTTTCAAGTGACCCCGAGATGGACAGTACTTATAAACTACCTGTCCCTGTGTTGCCTTCCTGTTTGTATGAGCCGTAGCAAATTTTTTTTTACAACATCAAACTAATTTTTTTTGTATCGCAGATATGACTTATGCAGTCCTGTCGCTTGACGGAGCGGCCTGCGTCTATAAGGCTAGCATCCACAAAAACTACCTTAGCCGCCTCAGTGGTTTTGGAGAGGATTCGGGAATAATCATTGATGATCAACATTCGGTGTCTTTCCCACGCCCAGCTGCTTCTCTCGTGGGATACCAATTTAAACTGGTCTCTTTAAGTTTTAATTTTACTAGGTTTAAACATGGTTTTCAACGATTACAATATAAAAGAGAGGCACGGGATTGCTCCTCAACCCTGTACCATAAAATGTAATCCCCCTGATATTGCGTCTTACCATATATGTGCTGTATGGTGCATTCACGTACAATGCTGGTAACAAGCGCTTGTTGGCGCTGGTTCTGAAATGTATAGAAAATACCTTTGCGGACATAGACGCTTGTTCCAGCGCGAATGTCAGCGCGGGTTTTTTTTTTATAAATTTTTCGAACCAGCGCCAAAAAGCGCTTATAATTATATTATTTGTACGGGAATGCACCCTTAGTCATATTATAGTGTGGCATAAAAATTTTGTAATAAAAAAGTGGCAACACTATATGGAAATTTTCGAAAATCCGACAAATT
Source organism: Euspilapteryx auroguttella (assembly GCA_951802225.1). Taxonomy (NCBI): domain Eukaryota; kingdom Metazoa; phylum Arthropoda; class Insecta; order Lepidoptera; family Gracillariidae; genus Euspilapteryx; species Euspilapteryx auroguttella. The sequence continues at coordinate 12,692,475 of OX637647.1, forward strand.
TATTAACAGTGTTGCCATTTTTTTATTTCTCTTTTTTTGTGCCACAAAATACTTTAAGGTAAAGGAACATAAGTTACCCAACAGCTCTATCAAAGCCCGATTTTCTTGAATGATCCATTGTAAAACCTCAATGTCTGTGGAGTTCAGATAAGCAGCCTTCCAACGTGTGAATAAAAGAAGTTGCTTATTTCGAAAATTTTAAACGAAAAAGTTTAGATTTCTCGGCCAACTGTGGCTTGTTTGGACTTAAATTAAAATAAGGAGACTGAACTGAACATATAGTCAATGTTAAATAATCGAAATAAGGATATTGTTCTTTACTTTTATGATAAGGTGTCGAAAGCGACAAATATGAACCTACTTCTGAATATAAAAAAATTCAAGATTTGCAGCCATTTTTTTAAGTTGCAAGTATTGGGTACAGTGGCGGACACGGTCGGCATAACACTTCCGGTTTATCTGTATTGCAAAATAGCTCTTGTTCTTTGGTAATACAGTATAGGGCTGACGAAACCATAGTCAAATCTGTTACGGCCTCCTAGTCCGCCACTGTACAACACCTTAAACAGTAACATCAGGAAAGTTATTAAAAAAATGTGATAAACCAAAGTAACTCTGCCTGTAAGTGTGTAACGCTTTCACGCCATAACTGCTTCTGAATTTCAGTTTAGAATCAATGGACTCAGTATACTATTTATACCGAAAATACCATAGAAACGAAAAAATATTGATTTTTAATTTTTAAGCGAAAACTCGAGCGTCGTCGCGGGGCGCAGCTTAGTTTTTTTTAAATGAATTGTAAAATAAAAAAAAACAACAACAACATTGTATTTACACTTGTCAGAATTTGCAAATTAAATTAAACGCCCTACCCTTTGACGCAGGCGGGTGACCGAAAACCGTAATAGCTCGAGCGGACGGCGGTCCAAGCAGAGTAGCTATTCAGATACTGGACGGGATTTTTTAAGTCTAACTTTAGCAAAAAAAAAAACAAAATTAGGACCAAATCGCGAAAGGTAGGTCTAGATTTTTTTTTGTATGTCACGGTTAAATAGCACATCCGTTAGGTTATAATATAAACCAACTTAGGTTATGTTTTTACGGTCGTAATTTTACGGTAAATTTATAAATTTACGAAAAGTATTATTTATATTATATTATGTTATAATGTTCCCTTTTCTCCCACAGACGTAATCGGTACCTTGTCAATTAATTAATTTGTTTAGTAATCTTTATTCGTTGTTTCCGTGGCACCGACAAAATTAATTGGTATACCTACTAAGATTAGTTTATAAACTAAAGATAAAATAGGTTTAAAATGTCTTTACTGGAGCTCTAACTTCTCTGGTTACTCGTATAGTAATAACGAGGCTTCCACTCTAAATTGCCATACGTCAAATAACTAAAATGCTCTCTAAATATTGAATAACAGGGTTAGATAGTTAAGTCCAAATATAAAAGGCTAATAATTTTTTGCTTTTCAGTTTTTTCGGTGTTTTAATTCATTTATAAAATGTTTTTTTTTTTTTTTTTGCCAAATCGAAATCATTCCATTTTCGAATGTCACCGAAAAGGGTTAGTTGATGGAGAACAATGACCAGGGAGGGCTCTTAAGCTCCTCTGGTCACATTTCCCTGCCAGAGTCACTTAGCTAACCTAAAGTGTCAGTGCTAACTGAAAATACAAAGGAATTTGAACTCTAAAGTCACTGAATTTGAATAAAAAATCGTAGGTACATTTAAATGTAGTGAATAAGGAAATAAATAGAAACAGAGTTTACGTTTCGTACTTAAATATTTTTATATGAATTAAACAATAAATTTACACACTACAAATAGCCTTTTGCAAAGAAAAAAATATTTGTTCCTTATTTAATTTTTCTCCTTTACTTTCATAACTGGATTCATTCTTACTATAGGAACTCGCATTGTCGGAACTTTACTGTTACTATTATTGTTAAAAAAATAAAAGTTGTAAATCGTGGATCAGAGGAAATAGTAATTTTTAGTTTTTTTAATGAAAATAATTACTGTGACATAATTTAAACAAAAAGTTAAGGTAGAGTAATAGTTTTTTGTATGTTTTTCGTGGCTATTCTCAAAGCAAAACATTTTGAAGCTTCATATTTCTAAAATAAATTTTACCAAAGAGCACATAGCACCGTATGCTTCTTTGTTATAGAGATAGATACCTGATATCTAAAACCGATAGCCAAAAACAAGTGCAATCATTCCCAATAGCAAAGCTGCCAGCAACATGTGTTAACACAGACCACCCGGGATTCAACAGAGACTTTCAGTTTTTACGCTATTTTTTGTAAACACCAAATATTTTTTCTCTTCAAAAAAAGACCCGAGTTCTCTTTCGCGGTGGCTTGTACAAAGGGACATATTTCATGGTAGGACAATTTGTATTTTTTTACAGTAGTTGGAATTTCAGCTTTATTTCACTGAAGATAAGCTAAAAGTACGCCATAGCGACACAACATGTGCATAGATTAGTTCGAATGTTGTTTAATAAGTTTAAATTTACGACCTTTTCAGTGACAGTCCCTGCGCTAATATGTAAACTTAGTTAAACTTGTTGCACCGTATTGTTAAAAGAATAAAGTTGATTTTTTTTCACGTGAATTTTCAGGCGACTGTACAGTTAGCTTTTATTTTTTAGTTTTTTTTTTTAAAAAGATAAAGAGAGAGAATCTATTATTTGGTATTGGTCTACGTGGCGCTTTTGAATAAATATATGAATAAAAAAACAAAAATATTCAAAACTAAATCAAATCTTCCGAAATACTTATCCAAAAGTTATAGTCGTTTTTCTTTAAGATTTTAACTTAGCATATATTCGGCCCTCATATGACAGGCTTTGCCGAGTTTGAGGCCCACTGTTAAACGTGGAAACAAGTTTTTAAATTAGCCAAAAAACATTTTTCTTTTAATCAGAAAAAATCTTATTATTTAATACGTTTTCACTATCAGGACAGAACTAGTACTATTTATCATAGACAAAGTAGAACACTGCGCTTCCTATAGACGGAACATAGAAGAACCTGAATGCGAGCAGTCATCAAATGTGTATGTGTGTATATTGTATGGTTTTGAGTCCAGCTGGACTCAAAATAGTAGGCAAAATAGCAAAAACATAGACAAGAAAATGAAAATGCTGCTCGCGTGCATTCTTAGGCTATATACTGAGTTTATGAGTTTGTCTCTGTCTATCATATGATTAGTTTGTTATTGTTGAAGGAATACGAGTAGTAGTTCTCCGTTTCTGCTAAAATAGCTCCTAGTACATACCTTATCTCAGCTATTTATTATACTGTGACAGAACTATCTGAATCTTTTTCTTCAGACCACATAATTCAGTTTATTCGTTTATCCTTCTACAATAAATCAGCTCGGACGTCCAATTTTGCCAAACAAGACCGTTTTGTCAGTATTGTACTAATTTAACTCTAACCAAGGTTAAAAAACATCATTTAAAGCAAAGCATCAATATCTTTAACTGCTCCGTAGCTCAATTGGCAGTGATGTGGACTGAGTAAGCGGTGCATATGGGTTCGATTACCGGCGGGGCGAACATTGGTATGGTGAATATCCATGTTTGTTTCCGGTCTGGGTGTAATGTTCGTCTCTGCATTATTGTTCGGGCACCCTAGATAGAGGTTCTTTCTAGTTAGGTTAGGTTCTGGCTCTGCCGGGGTCGTTGGGTGCACGAGGCGGGGGCCTCGTGTAGTCATATAACGGCCCCGAGAAGGACGGCGGAACGCGGTGTCCCGTTTCCGCCGTCGAGCGTAGGAAGAGCCATCCGCGCTCAGGGGGGACTACCTTCACCTGTCCCCCCGTGAAGAGGCTACACAGCCAATGCTGGGGGGGGTCGCGGAGAATTCCACAGGCTTACCCGCGACCCTCCTGCTATCAGCCGAGAAGGACACCGGCGGGGTTTTAGTGGGTGCGAACCCCACATAATCCTGCGGCTCCCCCCGGGGCTGCAGGGTACTCGTTAGGAGTTTCCCCGCCTTAAAAAAAAAAAAAAAAGGTTCTGGCTCTGACTGTTATGTGTTATTTATCTTTAAAACTATGCAACGAATTTTTTAAAGAGATAATTTAAGAATTAAAAGAATAATTTACGAGAAAGTTTGTATGTTTAATACATACACAAAATAGTATTAGGTTAGGCGGTACGAAAAGTTCGCCGGGTCGACTAGTTATAATATAAAGCATTAAATCGATTAATAAATGGCTTATGTAGAAATGTATGCCTTCGAATCGAAACCATCCCCGTTTTCAAGTCACTTATGTCAACACTGCTAAAACTCAACCTCACCCCTATGTACAAAAACCACTCTGATAAAATTGAATCACAAAAATCTAAACCACCAAGCGTGCTCAATCTTTTAGTCTGTAATTAATTTTAATTATAAAAAAAGCTACCAGTCGCTGTGTAGCATTGCGTCACCCTCCATGCTTGTTTTATACTTGGTACATTTTTGAAACGGAATTGTTTTTTTTTTATTTCTTGGTATAAATCAAGTACATAAGTCTCAAATTTTAAACGACAAAGTATTTTCTATACTTACATTGGTTTTAGCGATATTTACCTTATAAGAATGTACGCAAAATCTTCATTAAGTTACTTTTATTTATTTCCAAATAATATAAATTTGACACTATTAGTAGATGATGCAATGAATGAACTACTTACTGATAGAACATAAATTTTTCAATTTTTGTTTTACTCTTTTAAAACCAAAGGTGATTTTTATGAGAGGTCATTCCGAAATCCTAATCGGATGGGAGGGCTTTAAATTGACCCATTACTCAGATTATAACACTGTAAGGTATCTCACGTACAATCTGTATTTGCCCTAGCGAAAACCCTTTTTACTGGATTGATAAGGAAAAAAATACATAAAGTAATCGACAAATCTGCTCTATATAAACATTTATCTTGCTTCATTAGTCTCGCTAAAACTCGAGAACCGCCGGGCCGATTAAGCTGGTTTTGGTTTTGAAATGTTCGTAGTAGTCCAAGTATGGTTAGAAAGGTGAGAAAATATGTAAAAATTGAGGGGAAGTTGGTAAAAAAAACTATTTAATTTTTCCATATACAATTGTAAGGCGTGATACGAAGTTCGCCGGGACAGCTGATTTAAAATATTTGCCTAAAATAACAATTCAAATTGCTCAGGACATCTAGCAGCCATTCGAAAACAGTTCTTCGAAATACTTACCACGTTTCAATTTCCACTGTAATATTTCTCCCATTGTCCGCTAAGGAATAAACCCGTCTCACAAGGCATTATGTAAAACCCTAAAAACACGACAGCCATGAAGCCAAAACTATAATTAGTATTCATGGTGGACGGTTGGCCTTAGGATTTAAGCGTACCAGTGACAGACGACCCTAATCTCAATTTCAAATACTGTCACAAGATTTTAAGTTTGTGAGAATGTTGGTTTATTTTGTCTTGTGTAAAATTGTTGTTTTTATTAACTTCCCCTCCATTTTTACATACATGTTTACATTTATACATTATTTTCTCACCTTTTAAACCTTCCCTGGACTATTACGAACATTTAAATCCAACTAGAATCAGCTAAATTGGCCCGGCTGTTCTCGAGTTTAGCGAGCCTAACGAACCACGATTCATTTTTATATAGTAGAGAGTAGGTTTTTTTTAATCTTTATCATAAAACCAGATCGACATACCAGACCAGACCCCAGACAAGGTAGTCAGACGACCTGGTGAAAGCTGCGGGAGTACTCATCCAATGTAAATTGGATGAGGGTTGCTCATTGTGGCGATTAATGGGGGAGGCATATGTCCAGCAGTGGACATCTTTCGGCTGAAATTATGTTGATGATCCGTATCATACAGATTATCTGAAAGTGCGTGGATAAGTTTAGTCTTCGTCAAAGAGTGAAAAATTATTTATTCAAAAAAGGATACAAGATATCACTTATTGAAATTCAATTAGACTATTTATTCTTATCGGTATTGATACCTTATTCGGTAAAGTATCCTATACTGCGAGAGGCTAGGTGGTTCAGGCTGCCCACCAATTGGCTCAGGCAAACAAATGTTGGCCTTGCCTTACGACAATGGTCGCCTAGGAAGCCCCCAAACGAGCCCTCCTCCGTCAAATGATTCTACTCTCTTTTGCTATGATTTAACAGAGTAGAAAAGAAAGGGGTAACAAATTTTACAAAGATATGTATCTTAAATCTTCAAAAGGATATTTTATCATACAAATATTTTCATTGTGAAATAAAAAAATAATCAATGAGAAACTAAATCATCAACCATATAAAGGAACGTAAATTAAATCTGTCAGAGCACAAAGAAAACATTTTAAAAATATACAGGACAAGTGGTGATAAATCTACTTCAACAAAAGGATTCAGTCGCAAGCACAAAATAAACACGGACGAATGAAAAGGGCATAACGTAGCTATAACTACTGATGAATGGGAGAAACTATTATAACTGGTGGTCAGTTTAGACCAAAGTGACCTAGTTAGATTATTTTAATATGTTTTTAGTCCATAAAATCCTAATAATTACCTGTCAAGCAGGGAGATCTGAAGGAAAGTAAGTTTTCTATCAATATTTGCATGTATTTTAAAGGTACACGAGACGTGCTACAGTTAACTGTAAACTTGGATTTCCAGCTAAACCTATATTAAACGTGACAAGCGCTTTAACCACCATACAACCACGTAGCTAGATATTCAAGGTTGTTTTACCACCCCACCTCTTTCCATCTGAGTAGGAAAAGCAACTAAAAAAACAGACGATGAAACGGCAGCAAAGTCCATCTTAGAAAAACATTAAAGAGTCATTCTGAGACCTACAACCCGCTTGTTATGAAGCATGGAGATTATGAAAGCAACAACTGAATCACGAGGAAACCGATGGTCAAAACGAAGAATTGGCGTATTTCGCACCAAAACTGTTTCCTAAATCCGAAACAATTAAGGCCGTTAAATCACAAAAAACAATATTCAGTATTTCGTTTGCATATTTAAATAAATCAGTGACTGAATCTCCTCAAATTTGATGATCAAATCAGGACGAGCCCAAAGCAAATTAACTAATCTAATTAACACGAAACCAAAATAATTCCAAAGTCTGGGCAAGTTTATTTTGGCACCTACCAAACATTTCTTGGGGACCCAAATTAGACCCGAGCGATTCGACGATTCAATTAGTCCCCAATATTGACGTTAGACCTTGTAGTTTTGACGTCCTCATTTCTGTTAATTAATGAAATGTGGGCCGTTTTGAAATACCAGAAATTTTGGCAAATTATTCCAGCTAAAATACTTTTTAAAATGTAGATGTTAGAGATTTTAGTTTGGCTTTTTGCTATGTTTTTAAGTTTGTCGACAAACGGTTACTCTTTCTTGGATTTATCATTGTGACTTGACTTCACAAGTCTGTAGCATACACAAAAACGGATTTCTGTGTCTGCCACAGTAACAGCTCTTAAATTTGTAAATACATTTAATTTCTTCCCAAATTAGCAATCATTTGAGTTAACTTAAGAATGTGTTAAAGTTATTAACAATCAAACAAATTATAGATATATGATTCACAGCACTGCCTACTTATTACGGCCACATTGACAATATTGATTTTCGATATCTTAGCGTTTTTTTTTTGTATTGACTTTGACACTCTGGAGGACAAAAAGCATTATTGAAAATGTGGCCGTAATAGAACCCCTGATTTAACATGAACCAACCAAAGTTATCTTTCGCGAACTCGTCACAAAAGCAAAAGAAGATCAAAAACACACGATACAACTAAAAGTGGCTTCTCAGCTAGTCGTCCTCGTATGCGAAAACTTTTAGGACCCGACCTTTAGGGATCAACTAACACCTTACATTAGCATAGTTGATTAAAAGGCATCGGCTCAGCTCGTTAACGTAGGACACGTCATAAATCATCTTGAAAGATTCCACTTCGGCGACTACGGGAACTGGGTAGTTGTGAAACTTAGATTGGACTTAAAATCTGAATATAATTTAATATTCAATTACAGGATACAAGGTAAAGTCTAGTAAAGTACTCTAAAAAAATTGAATTCTACTCTGCAAAGGGAAAGGAGTTCAGGGTCGTCTCCAATGCGGTTCAACAGTCCACAAGAGCAGAAGCCAGCAGATCACTGTCGGAGACAGCTCTGTCGTGCCAGGTGAGCCAGGCTGCACCCTCCATACACTAAAAACTGCATAATCGTAATATGTAACGAATTAAATAAATATTTTTTTATGTTAACTACTTAATAACTAAATTATTTAAAAAAAAAGAGACCCGCCTTCAATAAACTGACACATACTTAAACTGAGAACTTCCTACTTTCCGAAGTATTTGTTCTACATAACGTAACAAATCATCATTTCAGCCGTAGGACGTCCACTGCTGGACATAGGCCTCCCTCAAGGCTCTCCATCTGTACCGATCGCAGGTGGCCTGCATCCAGCGTGGACCCGCAGCCTTGCGCAGATCATCCGTCCATCTGGTCGGTGGACGCCCTACGCTGCGCTTGCCGATCCGTGGTCTCCACTCGAGAACTCGAGAAGAACTATTAACGTAACAAATACTAACGTAACAAATACTTTTCTGAAAACCGATAATCACGGACAAACATACATACATAAATACAGGTCAAACTAATAACCTTCTTTTTTTAAGTCAAAATCATTGCTTTACGGTTACCAATAAAGGCAATAGCAAGGTTTTTATCTATTTAAAAAACGATTTATGGGTTCGAAAAACGCGGATGTGCATTCTTTTCGACCCCGTTTATTACCTACATATCTAGTGCTTCTACTGCTTCCAGAGCAATGCTAGTCTAGCAAGTATTGTATATCGAAGTAATCAGGATAAATTTCGCATTTCGCACACCTTTAGGTGGAGTAAGCAGCTTAGCCTCACCTCGCGTGGGTGGACCGGCGCTCTCAGCCCGTTTAATGCCGGGAGCGATGCAATACTGCCAATTTTAGACGTAAATTTCTAAAGGTAGGAATAGGTTATTTATTGTCAGTATCTGCTTTGGTTGTGTTGCTAATAGTTGCTATTGCTGAAGGGCGCTACTAATCAAAGAGGAGCTCAGACAAGGAAATCTAGTCGAAGATTTTATTACTCAAATTATAAGTATAATTATGTAACAATATTGGCAATAACTTAAACCTTTTGAATTATTATAGCTTCTGATCGTGAATTTGCGACATCCTGTCATTTTGTTTTTGAGAATGTTCCCAACCAGCAAATCGTGTCGTAAAAAAGTCAGCAGCACGTTTCTCTTTCAGCTATTGGTCGTAAGAAGGATCTTTAAAAAGTCGAGTAAATGCTCTGTGCACGTTCTCTCAACGCGATTTGGGCGCACTTCTCTCAGCTTTAGATGCAGTAAATATCGTAAGATTATCGTATGAGTAGCCATTTAGTCGAATAAATATCGAGTAATCGCAACTAGAATGCTACTTAGTACCGTAATGGCCATCAGAATGCCATTATTCGACACATCTGCTTTTTCCAAGTCGGTAGAACCGCTTTTATTCGACTTATTTATAGTTATAAAGCAATTTGGTTGCAATCACTCGACTTTTTCATCGTGTAACTGCACCCAAGCAGCACTTATAGACTTTTTATTTTATACGTGTAATTTATGTCAGTTTAAGTGTCAAACCTAATAAATATAAGTATATTTTGCCATCGTATTAACCATTACGTTTTTAAGCCATCAAGCCAAATGATGACAGGTAATTAGTTACCTGTTAAAGTTAGGTCGTAGGGTCTTACTTTCATATGCGGAATAAAATTTTCCGTCTATATACCTAGCATTGCAGTTAATATTTCAATGGGCCCCAAGATTTCTATGTAAATAATGAATAACAAATAATGTTAATTTAACATTTAAAATAAATTCGCCATCAATAGCAACTCATTTATCATCACAGAGCATTCTCTCAGCTGTTAGTCGAAAGATTGAAATGAGATTTCCATCTTACGACTTCTAGGGACGCCATTACAGATAGTTTAGGGTTCCTTAGTGCAAAATCTACTATCTACTTCTTCTACCTACTATCTATCTACCAATATATAAAAATGAATCGTGGTTTGTTAGTCTCGCAAAAACTCCAGAACGGCTGGGCCGATTTAGCTTTTAGTCTTGAAATGTTTGTAGTAGTCCAGAGAAGGTTGAAAAGGTGAGAAAATTTTGAAAAATTGAGGGATAGTTTGTAAAAAACAACAATTACTTATAATTTCCAATGCTAAGTTTTCCGTTACTGTTGTATCCATTTTTAATCAAAAGATTGATTGATTTGACGTTGTTTTTAAATTCTTTAATTCTGGGCGGGCAAAATAACAAAGTACATACAGCCAAGTTTTTAGCGGGTAGATAATGTTATAATAATCGTGCTAACTTATATCTAGGGCGATCCGGAGTTTGCCGGGTCAGCTACTTGTATAAAATAATAATTTTATTATCAATAAATTTAATATACCGTCAACTTCGCTAAATTTTTGCATATTTTGAAACATTTTTAAATTAAGGAAAGATTGACCAATCAGACAAGCGCCGATCTACGCCTCTGTTTGAGACGGGGCGCGCGGCCGTGTTTAAAAACTGCCTATACCATCAACCTAACTTAAAAAAAAACCACATTGAATAGTTAAGTTACATTGAATTTGGTTTGCGTAAGTTCATAGAATACAATATTTTAGGTAAAATTAGCTTTTTTTTTATAGGTGACAATATAAAATGGTAGTCTACTTGGATATAGATAAATTCATAAAAAAAGAGGACTTAAAGAAGCTTAAGGAAGCAAAATGGCCTTGGAAGAAAACTCATTTTTTTATAATGCTTAAATGTTACTCATGTCATTTTGTAATTAAAAATGGATCAAAACCACGTCATTTTATATTATCTGAGAAGAGAATAAAATTATTACTGTGCACCTCATTTTTCTGGTGTCCGAATTGTTCAGAATATTCAATTTAGTATCACTATCCAAGCGACGAATGTTATTATTGCAAGTAGGATCACTTAATACAAAACAAAATTGTAAGTACTTACTTAAGTATCTCTTTATTATAAAAAAATAATAATAATAGTTTAGTCAAATTCTTTGGCCTACCAACTAACTTATAAAATTATAAAAAGAAACACAATAAGTTTAAGATAAACACCCATGACTTAGGAAAACATACTGGCAAATTCAATAAATTGCAAACGGTGGTCTATATGGCCGTTGGCGTTGTTGGTTGTTGGCTACATCACAGAATACCTAATAGTACCTAATCGTAGTAGTAATCATATACGCTACGGAACCCTCACGCCTATCAATTAAACGCTCTTCACTCGTGGTTATAGCCAATGAAGATCTTGACTGTTTCAATCGTGTATTCATCATATTTACTTTACGTCGGAATCCTCCACTTCTTTTTATTCTTTTCCATCGATTATAATCCATTTTGCGAATAAAAAAAGCAAATTACGTTGTTTATTTTGGTATCATGTAACAAAATGGCAGATAGTGCTGTAAAAGATTTCAAAAAGCATTTATACCACTATATCGATGTAAAATGGCTTTCAAATAACCTTTAGAGACCGAAAAGGCTGTAAAAGAATAATTTGAAAGCTTTTACTCAACCTAATTAGTTAAGTCGAATAAAAGCATTCCATAGAGTTATCATACGACATAAAGTGCTGTTAAAGTAACTAAGATGCTGTTTTATCGTATAAACCGCGTTTACTCCACAATTATGCTGTTAAAATTAAATGTCGATAGATTGTGCTATAATAGCTAGTTTGACGACAAATTAGCAATTCAATTGCTTTTAAAGAGATGTCTTACGACTTATTGTTGTATAATGGCGATCAAGAGATACATTTATACAACAATCGAGTAAATGCGATATGATTTCATCGTATAAACGTTTACTAGACATGTTTATAGAGCCAAAAAGCGTTGAATGCAAAATAATCCAGATAGCCGCTTTTATACAGCTTTTTAACATTTTAGGATCGTTTATACAAGTGTCTTACGATCTATAGTCGAAAGAGTAAATCTTATACGACCTTCGTTGCTAGTTGGGTTGTAAGGTATGATGAGTTCAATCACTCCCTTGATTTCAGCTATCTTATCAGAGACACCCAGTAAGTACCTATTCAGTATACGGAGATTACTAACATAGATATGGCAACCCACACTTCTTACAAAATAATACTTCATTCATACTTGGAGGTTCTATGTAATCTAATGCTAATTTCAACCACTTTACATAATTTAATTTGCTATCACTCGAAAACACTTAACGAACACACTTATGGTTTGTATTACTACTTCTAAAACACGTTTGTGTTATCAAATATAGTAATTTTTATTTACTTAGACCTTTATCTAGCTCCTAATATTTCTAATTCGAAATATCTTTTACTAAAAATTGTATCTAGATAAGTTGATAACATTGCTTCATCTCTTGACTTCATGATATCAGCCGAATTGAGGACACTCCTATACATAGGCCTTTTCAACAGATCGCCATAGAGACTGCTCTTTTGCGACACTTATCTAGTGCTTTCCCGTAACATTCACCAGCTCGTCTTACCACCTTGGGTGGGATCGGTGTATGCGTCCTCTGGTGCGCGGTCGTCATTGGGGAACGACCTTTACAGAGTAGCGTGATCATATCAGAAATTATGAGAAAAAAAAGAACCAAGGTCAACAAAATTGTGCAAATAATTCCAAAAGTTAAGTGGCAATATGCAAGGCACTATAGCTTGGAGTTTTATTTCTTAATAAAATTCTTTGCCGCTGTTCAAACATAATGTTGTCTCGCTCATGGTTTTTTTTAATTTGCGCGGCCAAAAAACTACCTCTACTTATTTCAAAAAGCCTATTTACCGAATCCTAAAACTATCTAGCATCAGAAGTTGGAATAGATTCACATCACAAACTGTTTCAGGCGTAAAATTTTAAATAAACTCTCCCTTAACAATTCTAACCCGTATTCTTGATGCCGTAAGGTTCCTTATAAATGCCAGAAAATGCTTCAGATTATACTATCAAATATTCCCAATTCTGTTAATTTTGCTGAAGATTTTGGTTATGCAATATTTTTATATAAAAAATGCTTAGGGGGGGTCATGGATGAGACTAAAAGCCGACAGATCGAACTGGAAAACAAATAGGACAGGTATTCGCCCAGCAGTGTGCTGATATCACCTAAAGAGAAATACAAAGAAGAATCTTTTAATGTCCTCATAATTGAAGACCTCACAAGAACCCGAAATAATATCAGAAATGTAACAGCGGAACGATCGCTTAACAGAATCGGGCACGTTGGACGTCCACAAAGTTTTTGGAACTAATACATGATGTATTGTGCAGGTCGCATCACCGGCTCTACCGAACTGGCTGCATTGTGCCGCTCTGACCTCGTTCCCTGGAGCGCCTTTACAAAGTTCGGATTGAGGCTTTCCAGCCTTGGGATTACAGATGTAACTGCTTAAAAATTAACTGTTATAAATCTGGGTGGTATCACATATAAAAATGTTTGGTTTCGGTAGTTGGACTAATACAATAGCACAGTATAATAAATAGTACTACATACAGTAGGGGCACTCCCTGCCTCCTCAGCAAGTGCGGCCATCCCGCGCTCGGCTAACTCTTAGTTACCGCTCAGTACAAATAGACAAATAGCAAGTCTTTTCTCAATCACTTAAGCATGATACGCGGGCACGTACACGAGTTTCGGCCGTGCGCGAAGCAACGCGCTTTTTTCTATGTGGAGAAGTGTCCGAAGTGTGACAATAGTGTGAAAAAGAAAAAAAAGACAAGAATTGTAAAACATAAGTGGCAACGAGCAGGGCTCACATCACAAGCTCGAAGAACAGATAAAGCTATGGCCAAAAAGTTTTCGGGTGACGTCAGACCCCCCAGCACAAGGTTAGACGACCTGGTGAAAACTTCTGGAGTACCGGTCGGTATGGCGATTTGTGGGGGAGCCCTTTCTTTATACAGCAGACGTCTTTCGGCTAAATTAATGATGACGGATTAGGCTACATCTACGCAAGGCGTGGTAAAGATACTAATTGAGCTCTTTATTTAACGCGATGCTAGCGCAATTCTCGAAAAAAATATATATCTTCTAAACTAAGGCAAATATCAGTAAATTTTTTTTTGTAAAAACTTTACTACTACTACTACCTACCTTCCTACTTTTTCAAAGTCGGTTAAAATAGGTACTAAAACCTTCTCCTGAATGTAACAAATACATTGTTGAAAACCGCATCAAAATCGGTTGAGCCAAACGCGAGATAATCGCGGACAAACATACATACATACAGGTCAAACTGATAACCTCATATTTTGAAGTTGGTTACAAATGTAACACAGTATGACACTAGATAATCTTGGTAAGTATTTTAGAGCACACAGTAAAGTAGTCCTAACTTAAAATAACAAAATTATAAACAGATTGATGCTAAAAGTGGCCACTTTTAGAAACACTTTGTAGATTTCTTTGGTCTTTAATTCAAAAGCTATACAACAGTGCCCTAAAAATACTAGGCTACATTATCTATACTGTGCCACATTTTTGATATTTCTCTTAGTTTTGAAGATATTAATTTTTTTCGCGAATGGCGCTGCTAGCATCGCTGTAAACTGGCTCTTAATTAGTCTCCTTAAAAAATACCTAATAAATTTCAGAGGTCATATCGTCCACCACGATCGATCTACTTCAAGGGTGCCTACTTACCCCATCATCTTTGAACCACTCACCCCGATCGTTTCGAGTCTTCAGTTTACACTGGCTATAAGTATATTTTCATTGTGCCCAAGTGTTTGTTATTCCAACATTAATGTAGGGGCTACCATGTTTGTTTTAGGCGAGTTTAGTTAAATAGGTGGATGAAACAGCTATAGAGAAGTTTGTTGTTTTATAAAATGCTTTCGGAGTATATTTTTGTATTATTTTATTTGGGGTTGAGAAGAATTTGATTATTTTAGGGTTGTCGCGGCTTTGTTGACTTTTATTTTTACTATGATTTACGACTAAAATAAACTATATTTAGTGACAAAAATATATTAATTTTTGATATGCATTATGATTCATTGTCTCAGACGAAAGTATAAACTGGTCTTGTGCGATTCACATTCACTGTGCTGTGACCACCTTGTGAGGAGTCTGCCTACTCTACGTCTTCCGATGATCGATTCACTTTAGATAGTCCTAAAGATAAAAAAAAAAATTACTGCCTCTCATTAATTCAGGTTTTTTTTATTTCTATCATAGTTAAATTCTTGCCGACCGGAAATATAATAATGGGACTATTCTTAGTCCTTACTTATTTACTTTGCCACTATACCTAACCAGTGCACCAGACAACATCTAAACTTCCTTAGATTTTACTTAAATAATTATGGGCCTTAACAAAACAAAAAAAAACAAAAAGGAAACCGATAAACTAGTATAAAATATAGGCAAAAGGAAATAATAAAAGGATTCCAATTGGATCAGTCTATTCGAGGAAACCGCAAACAGTAAAGTTATCATATCACTGATTCTCCGGAATATCACATCGTTGCGGTTTTTAGTGCGAGGCCTGTCACATAAAAATATTATCTTTATATGACAGGTTAAGTAGCGGCCGATGCAGGGATATGGGCTGGTATGGAGCAAAAAACATTATATTATTTTACGAGTATAAAATTCGCGAATTCGATTTTATGAGATGGATTTTAGTAGGCAGTTGGTTAATATCATAAAATGGTACTAAATAATCTGTTTTAAGAATTAGGTAGGTTAAATCAAATAATATATAAAACTCTTCCGTTACTGACTGACTGACTGACTGACTGACAGACAACGCAGAGCCGAAACTACTGGGCGTAGCGGGCTGAAATTTTGCATGTACGTTCCTTAGGGAGTGTAGGTGAGCACTAAGAAGGGATTTCCGAAATTCCCACGGGAACGGGAAAAAACGGGAATTTTGTGTTTATGAGAAATCTGCTCGGGAAAAACCGCGGGGCAGCCTCTAGTGTTATAATAAAAATTGAGGAAGTTTAACTTTGTTTTATGTTTTAAACGTTAACGTGTTTTTTTTTAACACAATAAGATAATATTTAAAGTGTAGTTAATTTTTTTATCATAATTACGCGTTTATTTAAATTGTATTTAGGAAAAGGTGACTACATAGAAGAACTTATACTAGATTTTTTTCTTCTCGAGGGGAAACCCGTTATGGGTACCTCGTCGCTCGGGGGAGAGACGAAGATATGTCGGACTCGCACCGACTAAAACCCCCCGGTGACCAGAGTTCCAGATTCCTTCGAGTGCTTCCCGGGATCCTCTATACTGCATCTGTCATAGAGGATCCCGGGAAGCACTCGAAGGAATACGTCTCAGGGTCCCTCCTTGACGCAAAGCTGCGTAATGCAGCCCACCACTATACCCTCCCCATGCGCCAAAAATGCGCAGCGGCAGAATTATCTTTGATGTTTGAAAATGACATTATTTGCAATTTAATTCCAAGTTTTAAGTGTAGAGCTTAGCACAAGTTATGGTTATCTCCGTGTTCAAAGGAAGTTTGACCCTAATTATAGATTTTTGTGTCAGTTTGTTACTCACAGCAGTAGAAATCAAGCTTGCGGCTTTTTTTTCATCATAGTGATTTAGACTACAATGTAGGTAAGATAGGAATTCGCATTTGCGTCTCAGTTTTATGGGAAATTATGGTTATTGGATAGGACCGGTTGAGTTGTTTATGTAGTAATAATAAATAGTTTGAGTCACTTTTATATGCCAAGTAAAAAAAAAAAATTTTCAGCTAAAAATCTTTTTTATAAACTAAGGTTGTGGGAGGGGCACTGAATGAAGGTCGTACAAAAGCGTTCTTTATGGCGATCAGTGAGGGAGGCCTTTAATCAGCAGTGGACATCTTAAACTAAGAGAATTTGACTTTTCTTGAGATTAAATTTATCGGGTTTATTTTCCTACAAATACAATTTCAAGCTATATTATGACAGTTTTGAAAAGTCTACAGCTTACGAGCCAACTTTCCCTAAATCAAATTTTTATTAAACTATTTTTTAATTCTTCTGGGATCAATAACTGAATTCAATATTACTAAACCTATTATTTAAATTCTTGTTTCAATTACTGTTTTTTATTACAAACAAGAATTTAAATAAAAATAGCAACAAAAGGCCAACCTATCGCCCCAATCCTCAACGCTTATCAC
Organism: Euspilapteryx auroguttella; assembly: GCA_951802225.1. Classification (NCBI taxonomy): domain Eukaryota; kingdom Metazoa; phylum Arthropoda; class Insecta; order Lepidoptera; family Gracillariidae; genus Euspilapteryx; species Euspilapteryx auroguttella. Next base: position 12,709,736 of record OX637647.1, read on the forward strand.
CAAAACCATTTCCTCATCGGAGGAGTCTATAGGCGAGTCTATAGTATAAAAGAAAGCACTTGATTATAAGACCACTTGATGCCCCATTCCTGAAGCCAAGTGTAGTTATAGTTCCAAGTGTTGCCATGTTAAGAATGAAAGTCTTATCTTAGCAACTTTAGCGGGATGAAGTGTTGTGATGGTCATTTGTTTTTCTTTTCTGTTTTATGAGGCATAGCAGAGTTAAAGTAGCGCCACCCGCGAAAAAAATTAATATCTTTAACTTTTATTAACTGTTAGGTTAAAGAACAAAGAAAGCTACAGATTGTTGCCAAAAATGGCCGTTTCTAGCAACACTTTGTAGCTTTCTTTGGTATTTAACCTAAGAGCTATACAATAGTACCCCAAAATACTAAGCTACATTATCTAGTGGAATACTGTTTTACATTACTGATAATTGCCTTAGTTTAGTACACTTTGTTTTTTGCGAGTGGCGCTACTTTAGCTATGCTATGCCTTTTAAGGCTTTGTCAACGTTAATTAGAAATAAATTAGACAACGCTTTAGAGTCGCGTAACGTTATACCACCAGCCTTATGCGTCGCTAGAGACTTATAAAGTACTATGACAGTATTATCCTGTCAGACAGAGCGCCCGGTGGCGCAGAGCGTCCTAGCGTCGTTGGCGCTTCTGTCACATTACAAGTCGACGCTTAAGCGCCGCGTAAGGCTGGCGCTCTAGCCTGCTAAATATAGAGCTGCCATGCGTCCGGGTTTCCCTGGATTTGTCCTAGATTAAAGGGCCTTCACGAAGCGTCCAGGTTTAATTTTTAGCCAAAATTTAAAAAGCCCACGTCACAAGCCAGTGCCCGCACGCCAAACGACGGCGAAACAAACGCTTTTTTTAGAAATACTGCACTGGTAGCATGACCGACAATTTTTCGAATCGTACTGACACTTTTGACATTTTAATGCGGGACTATGTAAGATGACCGTGGGCTCTAAATCCGGAGTTATCGTTTTCCAGGGTCTTGTACTAGTTTCTAAATTTTAGACATGACATCCCTCTTAACTCAACTCTGGTGAAAAAATCAAGGCAAAATATTTAAAATGTGACGTCACAACCACAATCTTACCGGAACGCCGCATATTGCATTCACTTGTAAATTGTAATGCATTAACGCATCCCGGAGTATATGAAAGTTTAATATTATGATATTCTATCGTCTTTTCACCTGCTAAAGGTATTTGAATAACGTTGGCGGCGGGATCTAGTGAATATTAACTTTGTTGTGTCTGCTATGGTGATTTTGTCGAGACAGGGTGAAGAGTAGCCGGCACATCGAGATAGCTACTAGATAACCTTAAAGGATGCTAAATAAAGTCGATTTTACAACAAAGATCGGTAGTTTTAAAAGTGATATTTTGTATTAGACTAAATCTAGTTTATTAATCATTGTTTTTTTACTTCAATATCAGTACATAGTATAAAATAAGGTCGCTTTCCGCGTCTGTCCTTAACCCCCGAAATGTCGTGCGCACATACCCTGTGCGTAGGAATTTGGTACGGCAAATGTCCTACGCACACACCCTGTGCGTAGACTTTTAGGTTGGCAATACTTTTTTTTGTACGACTGATTTCGCTGTTGGTGCCCCTGACAAAAATATCCAACCAATCAGAGTATTGTAATAGACAAGTTAGAATATTTTGACCAGACTAAAGTGCAAATTACAAGGTGAAAAAAAATAAAAGTTGAAATCTATCCACGCGCTCTGTCACAGGCGGCCATTACAGTTTTTATTGAGTGAACTTTGACCTGTGATTCTAAGAGAAATATTTCTGTATTTTATAAACGGTAAGTGTTTATCACATGTATTATACCTCAAATTACAGGTAATTGAGTAGGCCACACGTACAGTATGTAGTTTTTAGCATTAGTGTAAAATTTATTAGTAAAAAGACGATGAGACTTTTTATGATGCAACAATTCATGCCCGTCATTGCTGCTTTGTTTTTGTTATCGTAACAGAAATTCAATCAGAATCTTATTAGAAATAGATAAGTTTGTGCTAAATTCAGTAAGAAACCGATACATTCAGTCAGTTTAGCTTGAAACACAACAATTTTCGTAAAAAAACCGTTTATGTTTTGTTTTGGTACAAAATTACGAAAATGTACAGTTGGCAAAAAAGTAAACGTAAAATGAATATATATTTTGCTATACTAACATGAAAAAATCAATGTATGGCATGAATAATACATAATTAGACTAGCTTCGTGAATTTGTATAAACCATAATATTATTTTTTATTTCTTTTGTATGGACAAAAATTTTTGTTTCGTAACGGATGTTTTTTTATATATTTATGTAGGGGACCTATACACATACTTTTTTAGTGCCTATACCTTTTTCTCTATAGTGTATAATTTTTGAGAAAACTGTAATTGTATTTTTTTGTTTTGTATGAGAAATTTTTTTGCTCATAACCTATAAACATACATTTTTAAGTAGCAGTTATACTGGTTGTTTTCTTTTGAAGCACTGGTTTATCAGTCGAATATATATATATTTTTTTTCTTTAGACCACCAGTACCAGCAATGCGAGCGGAGTGGGTGCAGCGGACCCTGGGAGGTTCAATGTACGTGGGGGACCCCGGGGTTTCGGTGCGCACAGCTCAGAAGCCTCAGCAGTCCATCCAGTAAGTTGAAAGATTTTTATTATTTTGAATTATGTACATTATAGAAACATTTTCTTATGAAAAAGTATGACATTCATCATCATGACAGCCGATTGACTTCTATTGTTGACAATTGTATGCCTTTATTTTCAAATTTTATATGTATTAATTTCTAATATCTTAATTATAGCGTCGCACCTTTGGAGCAAACGGAGGAGATGGACGTGGACCAGGAAGAGGGTGACGAGCATCTGGAGCATGTTCAGATATCAGTCGCTAGAAAGTGTCAAAGCTGTTCCTTATGATGAAGTACTGTTAGACTATACTACACTACAGCTGTCTACCTAGTATCTTCAGTGTTCTGTTATAAATACATGTTGATTTTTGACTTTTTTGCGTATATATATTTTTTTTTAATAATATAAACATTGTTTACGAAATGTTTGTTTTATTTGCGACGCTTGTGTATGACGTAGGAAGATCTGATAATTAGGTTTTTTGCAAAAAAACTAGGGATTTTGCGAAAACCCTGATAATTTGATATAACTATTACTTTTTTTCCAATCATACTGACAAAAAGCAGTTATTTTGCAAAAAACCTAGTATAATTGAAAAATTTGATACCTTTCTTAACTCTGATTGGCTAGATTATATTGCTTACCGTGCAACTCTTATTGTGATTGGTTCTCTGTAGCGTCAAAGGTATTTTAACGAACCAATCAGAATACGAGTTAACTAGCCAGAAATAATCTAGCCACCAAATTTTTCAATTATACTAGGCTCTTTGCAAAAAAAAAAACTGCTTTTTGTCAGGATGATTGAAAAAAAAGCAATGCTTATATCAAATTATCCAGGTTTTCTCAAAATCCCCTTTTTTTTTGCAAAAAACCCATTCATCAAATCCTACTACAACATGTACACATATTTGTTACCCTGGTAAAATCGGTATTAGTTGGATTTGGTAAAAATGGTATTAGGTGGTTTCGGCATTTGTGTTCCGGTCCGGGTAGGCTGGTATCTCCCGGGATGAGGTAATTGTAAGGGTAAGTATTTTCTACAAGATATGAAGTATAACATAATAAATACACGGTCGTGCGCTTTTGTTTACCGCAAGGCTACGAAAGCATTGATAAAATAAGCCTGTAGTTAGCCACTACCACTAAAGGCTTTGTCAAACAGACGGCGCTAGAGCGCCAGCCCTACGCGGCGCCAGAGCGTCGCGCTCTTTGTATCACTACGCAACGTAAAGGAGCGTGAGTGATATAAAAGAGCGCGACTATAGCGCCGTCTAATTGACAAAGCCTTTATAAAACGTACCTACCTAACCCTCTTTCAGTCGGGTAAAAAGTAAAACACTTGCTTAGTAACATACATGTTTTATCCTTTCTTGCTATTTCATTTTACACATGACAAGCATAGATAATATTTATGAACTGAACAAATGCTTAACTTTTTTAAATAAGGCCATAGCCGATCTATATTATGTGTATATTTATTTATTTATATTTCCGTTTTGCATCGCGGCATAATTAAAAAAGAAAATACTTAAACTTCTAATCATTCTTATTTTTATATATACTTATACAAAAAGGCTGAGAAGAAAACAAAAACGCTTATACATACATAATTAAGTGTAAGCGTTTTTGTTTTCTTCGTGGCGTTTATAAACATATAAAAACCGTTTCTATTTTACTCGCAGCCCTGTCATATTGAATACGTACCTATTTAAAAAATATGCAAGTAATAAAAGGTTGGTTACGCAAATAATATAAAGTAGAAAAAGATACATGAATCCATCTATATATATAATCTATTTATTTGAATATAATGAATAAACGTAATAACATCAAATTCTCTTTACTAAAGGAGTTCCTATTTATTTGATAATCAAATTTAATATGAACCCATTACATTATACAAATAAAAAATTAATTATAATTATAAGAAATAAAAAAGGTACCATAATCCGAGCATACTACTTTGAAAAAATATTGTTTATAAAAGTAATTTATAATATATTGTATAATGATAATACAAATTCTTTTGCTAACTGTACCTGTACCGGCCGGCACGACAGTTGTGCGACTAGCGAAGTCGATGGCCGCCATTTTTTTGGTGATCGCGTAAATAAATATTTATTGTGAAGTAAATAGGGTTTCTGTGATAATAACTAAACTAATTATAGAAACCTTACCTTGCAAGCCTACGATATATTGTTGTGTAGTGTGGTATGTGGCTATAAATTTCGTGAAATCAGTGTGTGAAAATGTGACTGGCGGGAAACAAACAAAAGAAAAACGTTATTTTTGTAAAAGGAAAAATTATATTGAAGTAAACAAGTAAGTGACACGAAAATAGTTATAAGTATCGGCAAGGGAATGTATTTACCCTCATTTTAGTATATAACACATAACATATTATTATATTTACTAAGTACCAGGAACATATTTCTATGGAAAATCGGGAAAATTTGCATAGTATGACGATCATTTCGGCAGCATCCATAATCAGGTCCTCATCATTTGACGGGTTAATAAGCTTAAATCTTTAAAATTATGCAATTGATTTTGATGCGATTTTTTTAATATATAGATGTTAGGCGGTACGGAGTTTGTCGGATCGACTAGTATAAAATATGTACTTATTTACTCAATAAAATGTTGTATTCAGCATCCATTGTTGTTTTTTTTGTGTAGTCTGTGTTTGTAGTAACTAAACGACAAAACTACTAAGTCAATCTAAATTAGTTTTTTAATTTTAGAGAGTTCTAAAGTTTCATCAAAATCGTTTCTGTAGTTTTAGAGTTCTTCTACCTTTGAGGATGAGCGTAGCCGGAGACAAGTTCCTACATAGTATTTTTATATTTTCGTAAAGTAGCACAAAATTTGGGTAACAAAACAAAACGCACCAAAATGTCATTTATCTCAAAATCCAGTCTCTAGGTCACTGAAACAATTCCTGAAATTCCTGCTTGCCATCTGGTCCACAGCGAACATTGTAAAAAGAATTTTGTACTCTACTTACTAAGCCTTAGGGTTGATATTAGAGCCCAGATTTGGTGTCTTGTACGCGCACTTACGTAAATTTTATGAAAATTTAAGATAAGCTTACCCCTGAACACCTGTGCTATTTTGAATGTTGAATTTATTTACTTTTAAGTGACACTAAGTATAATATAAACCAATCAGTTTTCGTTAATGTAGGTCTTTAGTTACTTAAGGCAAAAAATACTAATTTTAACTGTCTTAATCGTAATTTTAAATTAAAAAAACAAATCATAAAATATAAAGATATTGACTGGTGACATCCAAGATCTGGGTTTGATTCCCGGCGGGGGCGAACTTTTTATCTTGGACTAGAGGCTGCCCCGCGGTTTTTCCCGCGCAGATTTCTTATAAACACAAAAATCCCGTTTTTTCCCGTTCCCGTGGGAATTTCGGGAAATCCTTTCTTAGTGCTCACCTAGACTCCCCAAGGAACCCACGTGCCAATTTTCAGCCCGCTACCCCCAGTAGTTTCGGCTCTGCGTTGTCTGTCAGTCAGTCAGTCAGTCAGTAACAGAAGAGTTTTATATATATTGATATCAATGTTTGTTTCCTGTGTGGTTTCGGGCACCCTAGATACTATAAATATATCTAGGGTGCCCGAAACCACCCAGATAGTTAAAGAGTTATCTCAATTATTAGTACACTACATACTTTTTAAAGTCATCACACAAACAAACACAACTCATTTCAAGAACCCAATAACTGAACGAAACTAACCCTCTTATTCATAAAAAGTTAAAGAGCATTTTAGTTATTTGACGTATGTCAATTTAGACTGGATGTCACGTATTTACCATACAACAAACCAGAGAAGTAGATCTCCAGTAAGGCTACTTAAAATCTACTGTATCTTTATGAATAAGACGGTTAATGTCCAAGCTAAAAATAAATTTAGGTAACAAAGAAAAAAAAACTAACGAAACAGGGAGTAAATCCTCTAAGACACCCTCAAATCCTTATTAACGCCACTTAGCATTCCGTTAAGAGATTCTTTTTTTTTAACAAATAAAACTAATTGAAAAACTTTTCTAATTATCTTCTTAACAAATACTTGGGCGACCGCCTTGGGCAATGGAAACACCTCGGGAAATCCCCTTAAATGACGGAAAATTCGTCGACAAGGCTATGCTGTGCACGTTGAATTTTGTTTTCTTAAGTGCTATTAACTACCTAGGTTTTCAAGTTTATAAAACTTTTTTTTTTTAATTCCTAAGCTGAATTTATCTTTTATCCTTACTACGATCGCTAGCCTACTTGCATTGCCAAGCTTGGAGATAATGGTTTATTTTTTATTTTTGTGGTAATCTAAGGGGGAGTCCAATGCCCAGCAGTAGTTTAGGCTGGGAAGAAGAATTAAGCTTTATTGAATCTTCTCGTTGAAGCGATTTTTTTTTTCTTTAATGAGAGGCGAGGCTCGAGTCTCTACCTTCTATGGCAATCGCTTGCCAGAGACCTGAAATTTAAACCCTCTTCCATTTAATATAGAGACTGTTTAAATTAAAATCCTCTAGATTTCTTCGGGGCGCTCCGCGAGGTGTCTATCTTTATGGTGTTTTTTTTTTTTTATTTTTTTTTAAAAAAAATATATTTTTAAGTAATCTTACTACTACCAACATTAATCGAGGCTCAGTCCTATACCAATTCAAAAAATAATTTCTTTTTTACCAAAAAGGAACCCGCTTTCAATAGACTGACACATACATCAACCTGAGTACTTCGTATTTTTCCAAGTCGATTAAAATAGGTACTAAAACCTTTTCCTGAAAAACAAATACTTATTTGAAAACCGCATCAAGATTTAATTTTGCTCAACCAAACGCGAGATAATCGTGGTCAAATATACATACATACGTACATGTCAAACTGATAACCTCCTTTTTTGAAATGGGTTAAAAAAAAAACACGAAAACAAATTAAGTACAAAAAAAATACGTTCTCGAAAAAAAGTAAGAATTTAATACCTTCACAGTCTTCACATAAAGAATGATTAAAAAAATTACTATAGGTAGGTACCCAACAGGAACACAAGAGCTCTAAAACGGAGGGTGAATCCCCTAGAGTATGGATGGCTGTTTTCTTTATGGCAACTTTACCTTCAAGTGTTATAAGTTCTAATGTCCCTCCTGCAGAACAATACGGGCCTGGGGTGGGACAATGCAAATGTTAATTTGCAGAAAGGCAGTTGGCGCTTTATTTATTTTTAACTTTTCCCGCTTCATAGCGCTGCTGAGTGGACGGTTGCAAGGGATAAGCTTACGCGATTATGTGGATTTTGGCTTACGTTCATTCATTAATAAAATTATTATTTTAAATCTTGATTGAGTAAAAGATATAAATAGGCAATGATTATCATTCTGATTTTATGGTTGAACGAAAATATCTAATTGGGCAAAACCAAAATCAGCAAAATTGGTCCGACCGTTCTCGAGTTTTAGCGGGACTAACGAACCACAATTCATTTTTATATATATAGTAGGTAGTAGAAGATAGTAGATAATTTTACTTACTATACTTTTATTCTATTAAAAAGAAGTAACAGTATTGTAAAATGAAATTAAATGCATTTAAAGTAAGAAATAATTGCATCAATATGTCTATGTCTGGACATACTAGAATTGTAATCCAGTAAACATTAAATAATTAGCTAAATCAGAATAATTACTTAAACTCTAGCACAAAATATTTAAAAAATAACATGAATATCCTATTTGTAGCATTTTAACTATTCTAAAATGGTTGTCAAAACATTCGATAAATTGACGCTCCGCTCACCGTTTCGCTTATAAATCCGCTTTCACCTATAACTTGCGGTTTAGCCAATAGGGTGCATTACGACTGTCTTGTATAGAGACAATTCGTTTTGTTTATTGCGTTTTGGCTGTTATTAAGATCCGGATACGTTTCGTTATGGCTTGAAAAAATTTGTTTTAAAAAGTTAGGTTTTATCTGTATGGTAGATAATGTCATAATTTTTTTGACTTCAAACTGATGATTTATTTTTAAATTCTTTTTAAAACTTTATTGTTTGGATAAAATAATTGGTGAATAATGATGATTGTTGGTGTTTTGGGTATACGGTAAGTAAGTACTTTTATTTTAGGTTACTGGAAGAAAGTGCAATAAATTTGTAGAATGTACTGTTTTAACAAACAATAGTTAGAAATTTATACCCATGCTAAAATATATTTCTAAATAAAATAATAGCAGAAATACTTAAACTCTAGAAAAAATTTATACCGGATACATAGAAGTATAATAAAATAAAAAAAACATCGTTAATATAAATTTATTTATTCGTATAGCTGCACAAATAAATCGAATTACCACAAAGATACCAACATTATAAATCTTTACGATATTTTAACCTACTTCTTACTTCTAAATTCTCATTCGGAAAGACCTCTACAGGACATAGGTACTTATGGAACCTATAACTCCCCTACAAATCATCACAAGAACCAAAATTATGAGGGGATTTAAACATAATTAAAACCATATTGAAAAATCACACTGTTATTATCACTTTTTATATGTAAACTATAAACACTGTATTTATAATTTAACACTTAATATTAGTTTTGTATAAGTACTTTCTAATATTTTTACTTGATATTTTATGTATAATATAAGAACACACGCACTCCTATGGTTCTGGCAGAATCATCAGCGTTGCATCAATGCAATTGCATTGCTTGCAATTGCATTGATGCAATAAGCTGAGTCGGGGCCATTTTGCGCCCACAACACTTACAATAATTTTGTAAATTTTATTTCGTTATTTGTTTGTTGTATTTCTTACCTAGTTGTTACATAATATTGTATGTTTTGTGTGCGTAAATAAAGATCTGTCTATGTCTTTGTCTATGTCTAATTAGGTGACTTCTCAGAATTAGCACTGACTCGAGCCAAGCGATGATTTACGACCCCTTCGAATAATTAGAAAGTACTGATAGCAACGGAACACATTGATCTACCACGCTAGGCTAGCTGGCACGCAAAGTGTTTAAAGAAGAACGATGCTGTCCGACTTTTAGACATTACTTTAGTCACCTTTTACGACACCCACGGGAGGAGATGGGGTGTAGGCACACACCTACAATCGTAAAGTAATAAAAAACGATTCCAAAATATAAGTCGTTTATCATTCAGGCAATTCAGTTGCGCGCGTGAATATACCGCAAAGTGCGTAATGTGTGTTTTACTTCACAACTTTATTGGGCCGGGTGCGAAATCGCGAGGCTTGGCTTAGCATTGAACAGGAAACCTATGGAGCTATCCACTGTTTTTGTACAGCACGTTTTGTTTGACAAATTTCTCGTTGGTTGCGATTTCACTGCTCAAATAGGGTCATTGATAATGTTCTTGATGTATTATCTGACATAGGTAACCCAAAGAAATGCAAAGTTACTTAGCATAAGCAGGCGCAAAGGTAGAAGAACAGATAGTTCTGGGGTTGATAAAGTTCTCGAAGGGTGACCGCGCACCAGAAGACGCAGTTGGTAGAAACTCACAAGTAGTTAGTACATTGAAAGAGGGTCGGTAAAGAAGCGTTTGTCTTGTCCACTGCATGGCTGAACATAAAAACAAAAAGTATACTTTTATATAACATTAGAATTAGTTCAAAAAGTATAAAAAGAACTAGTGGACTCCCCGCGATCTCGCCAGCGCATTTTCCCTTGTAACATCAAATGCCCAATTTTCCCGTAGGAATTTCGGGATAAATTTGCCTTTGTCCTTTCTCAGGCTTTAGAATATCCATATACCAAATTTCATTCAAATCGGTTCAGTAGTTTTCTCAAAAAAGCGAGACAGACAGACAGAGTTACTTTCTTATTTATAATCTATACCAATATTATAAAGAGGAAAAATTTGTTTGTTTGTTTGTTTGTTTGTAACGAATAGGCTCCGGAAATACTGAACCGATTTGAAAAATTCTTTCACTGGTAGGAAGCTACATTAACCCCGAGTGTCATAGGCTATAGTAGATTTTCAAAAAAATTAGGGATCCTTACCTAAACTCAAATAATATAACCCAAGGTGCAATACTTTTTCTGTTGTTTACATATTTTGACAGGTGGTTTGTTGTTGTTGTTTGTTTTTTATTCGGCCATTCTGGGCAGTCAAAAGAACATAGTCTATAGAGCCAAGTCTTTTGTAGTATCTTATATTCTATGGCGTAACGAAGTAAGCCGGGAAAGCTCGTATTGTTATAAATATGGATGTAAAGTTTTTTAGACGATCTAAACTGATTGATAGAGCATAGTTTTCCAAGCGTTACTCGGTCAGCACCCAAAATATACGCGTTAAAATTTCCACGGGCGTAAAATTTCAATCAGCCTCGTATACATATGCAAATTCGTATCCCTTGAGTGGCGAATTTCCATCAGGCCTGAATGTGGGGCAGGAGCACTTTCTGTATCCCGGATAGCTCTGCTGAGAATCGTAAGGTTTATTTTTGGGATACACTTTCTTTACATCGAGCGAAGACTTTGCACTATCGTAAAATTTATAAATCGCGAGCTATTCTTTAGGTTTTGCTGTGCTATCTATTAAAGCTATGCTGTGACGGTTACAACCAAAACGTAGTGTTTATAATATACTCTTTGGTTGCAACTTTCAGAGTAAGAAAAGGCTCGATTGTAGGGGCCGCCACCCGGGGTCGAACCTCGGATACCTTGGGTGGGAGACTGGAGCTATTTACTCCTGGGTTAACTAATGCTTGATACCTAATTAATGTGTAATTGGGTCCCAGTCTTAGGTTATGATAAAAGCACTAACCAGATAAAGACTTGAAATTTTCAATGAAGGTTCCTAACCAAAAGAAAAGCAGCAGGTGCTCCAAAAAAAACCTCCTGAAATTCTCAGGGGAGTAAAAAGTAAGATCAGTTGACGTTATAAAATATGATAAATGGGCTGGCAGAGCTACGGTCTTCTATTTTAATTCATTATTATTCAATACTTGCTGCGCCCTGCAGTTTTACTCGCGGTGTGTTGCCACAGAAAAAAGTAGACTATGTGTTAAGCCAGGGCGTCAGCTAACTCCGTACCAAATTTCATTGAAATCGCTCCAGCCGTTTAGAAGTGAAGAAGTTACAAACATACACACAAACTGTCGCCTTTATATTATTAGTGTGATATGGGTCCCTCACGCACGATGACACAAAACCTTCGTAAAGACAGAGATGAAAACACGAAGTGGAAATAATCTTGGAGAATTGAAAATCATAATTTTCTTGGCACCCCCGTTTCTTCCGTGAGAGTGGTTTTACTTACGCATAGCGCCCGATGCCACTGTTATGTTTTAAATTTAATTAAAACACAAAACTAAGGGGCATATGCCACGGTTGCGTAAACAGATTATGATTGTCCACAGACAAGCGTTTTTTCCATCTTGTCTTAGCCTGGTTAACTTTAACCGATAACATTTTTGTAGCGATTAAAATTTTCGATGTTGTGCTGTGCCAAGGAATTATAAGCCTGCGTATTAATTAAGGACACGAACCTTTTCGTAAACTGTATTTTTTTTATTTAATTAAAAATAATTAGAGTAAGTCTAAAAATGTATCACCTACTCTGTATAAAGCCCAATGTTATAAATGCTTTCTTAGTGATTTGAAAGTCTGTACTACCAGTCAAGCAAGCCAGGCAGAATTAATAGAAACGTTTATCCTTTCCAAGTAGAAAAACAACTCGTTTTAACCGCGGCCTGTAGAAGTTTGAAAACGTCGCGTTTTGAAAGCCCGTCTGTGGCGCCATCTCCATATGGTGCGCGTAGCGGATGCATTCCGCGAAGAATTGCATGTGTGCGTGTCGTATTCTGCATAACGGGGCGCCACCGCTCGGCGGGAAATATTATTATCTTTCTCATCTTTTTATTTGCCGCCTTTTTTATTATATTTTTTTTCTTTTTTATTTACAGCGAGACACGTGCTGAACACGACTTCGGAGACAGGGTGTGGATTTTTCCGACGAAATGCTGCAAGATGTAGATATTCTCGATATTTTGCAAGATACACATTCAATTTTATATTTTAGTAATAATATTACCATACGGCGTGAGGTTTTTTTTAATGATTTAAATAAAAAAAATGTTTTGATTTAAGTTTCGAAGTGAACGGAATTGTTATTGGTATTCGATTAATTTTAAGTATAAAAGCTTTAGTAGGGAGCTTTTATACTTAAATTATAGTTTGGTAGAGGAACTATGTCCTTACGATGATTTTGAAATAAAATACTACTGTTTTTTAAACTTCGCTAAATATTAAATATTTAAAAAACCTACGACCAAATTGCAAAATTTGTTTAAAATATGAAAACAGTTTTATTTATCTGAATTATCGACGCAATGGCCGTGGATATGCCGGGAGGTGATCGTCATAAATACGCTGCATCTGCTATAAAGTAATGAGATTTCCCCTCCACTCCCCCGTTTCCCATTCACTTTTATGACTCGGAAGCTGTAGGGTTATGGGTTATGTTTTTGTATTATAACCTTTTGACTACGTGTTTGCAGGGTCATGAAATTTCAATGTTTTCAAAGTATTATTTTACTGATAAACAGTTTGGGCTTTTTGTCTTATCCTATACATTTCTGATAAGTTGCTATTTTTTTTTTGTTAATAAAATACTGCGATGGATAATGACCCCCATATTGTGTGATTGAGATAAGACGTGCTATTTGTACTTAGCGGTAACTGAGAGGTAACCGAGCGTGGGGGGCGCACTTGCTGAGGCAGGCAGGGAGTGCCCATACTGTATGTAGTTCTATTTATTATAATACTGTGCCTGTGCGTAGGTAGCCGGTTTACCAAAAACTTTACATATAGATTTATCCTAGATAGGGGCTCAAAATGTGATGTGTTTTTTATAACTTTGTTCTCTAATCCCAATACTTATCTGTTAGTTCAAAAGCTTTTACGATATCCATACAAATGCACGGAGAAATTAAAATGAAATATCTTCAATCAGAACCGACAAGTATTTTCCGCTATAGAAATACAACAGTTAGATTTGATTGACGTGTTCAGTTCAAGGGAAAATTTTCAATTCGCAAAGTTATTTACAGTGTTGAAAGGAGGGAAATATTTTTAGTAATACCTATATTAATGCGGCTATTGACAGATTTCGCTTAGCGAGATTAATTCCGTTCAAAACGTTCTGGATGATTCGATGGATTTTCTTTTTTTGTGTATTGAGAGGAATGTACTTACGTAGCTACGTTTTGTGTTGTGTGCTGGTATTTTCTGTGATGGGGAAAGTTCAAGATGAATAGGTTTTGTTGTATTGTATTGTAGGTTCGAAGTTAAGGCGGATTCGAAGATAGCTGGAAGATTATAAAGAGCGTCTGGAAGTCATTTTGAGGTCATGCGTCTCATAAGTCGGTTTGACAACTCCATATATTTCTCTATTCCTAATCGTATAAACTAATCGTTTTTATTTTTCATAAAGATATAATAGGTTTAAAATAGCTTTACTGGAGGTCTACTTCTCTGAAATATACGTTCGAGTATGAGATAGCTAGAGCCAGGATAATATGTACTCGAAAACGACTTGTCCAAGTTGAAACTCTAGCTCGACTCGAGTCTCAAAAACACTGACTGTGAATTGTGTGAAAGCACCACACCACAAATTTATTTTAAAAGCTTAAATCTATACCAATATTATAAAGAGGAAAGATTTGTTTGTTTATTTGTAACGAATAGGCTCCGGAAATACTGAACCGATTTGAAAAATTCTTTCATTGGTAGAAAGCTACATTAACCCCGAGTGTCATAGGCTATATTAGATTTTCAAAAAAATTAGGGATTCTTACCTAAACTCAAATAATGTAACCCGAGGTGAAATATTTTTTCCGTTGTTTACATATTATGACTGGTGGTTTGTTGTTGTTGTTTGTTTTTATTCGGACATTCTGGGCAGTCAAAAGAACAACGTCTATAGAGCCAAGTCTTTTGTAGTACTTATATATTCTAAGGCGTAACGAAGTAAGCCGGGAAAGCTCGTCACCAATAAGACTCAAAAACAATTATCTTATCATCGATATAAATCGAATCAGACCAGATTGGAAGCAAGATCCAACACTATACTAAATTGTTTATGGCGTCATAAACATGCAGACACAGTCTTTATTGCCCCCACTAAAACGGCTGGGGTTATCTTGAGGTGTTTGGGGACCTTGGCGACGATTCGGGAGCATTTTCAGTCAGGTTTCGATTCCTGGTAGGAGCGAAAATTTTTATGATTGATATCGATGTTTTTTTTTCTTTGTATTCGGGTACTTGTATGTTTTTTAACTTTGGGTCTCCTGTACTAGTTGTTAAAAAATCTATTTTTTTGAAGAACCGTGTAATAAAATCTATTTTAATATAACAATAAAAAAATTACAATCTCAAGAGGCCTTAAATAGGTAGAACCTGTATCCACGGAGTTATTTTCACCTAAAAACGAATATCGATAGTATGAATATTTATATATTTTTAAGGATTACCGTTATCAATATATATAAAACTCTTCCGTTACTGACTGACTGACTGACTGACAGACAGACAACGCAGAGCCGAAACTACTGGGCGTAGCGGGCTGAAATTTTGCATGTAGGTTCCTTAGGGAGTGTAGGTGAGCACTAAGAAAGGATTTCCCGAAATTCTCATGGGAACGGAAATAAAATGGATTTTTGTGTTTATGAGAAATCTGCGCGAGTGAAACCGCGGGGCAGCCTCTAGTTGTAAATAAAACATTATAAACTCAGTAAAAAAGACGGTTAATTTAAATTCAGTTCAAGTTTAGAATGTCATTGAAGCACGCAAGGGGAAGCCGAGATTCTTTTCCAAAATCGCCGAAAACTCCTAAAGGGAAGACTGAAAAAAAAAAAAAACTTTTCCCACCAAAACGAGAGACATTTTCAGTCGAACGAACTCAACTTATTTGTCTGAAACTCGCCCCTTTTAACCCCCAACTGAAAAAAAAAAGTGTTTAACAAAAGTTTTGGCGTAAATAGTGGCTATAGTTGCTTCTGAGTTATGTTGTATGCGTTTTAATTTTAAATACCTACTTGATGTAATTTTAACGTAACTGTGAAGAATCTAAGAGTAAGTTAATATTAAAATACGTAATTGTTCCATTTGTATGAGATTGTAATAGTTCCTTAATTATTTATAGGTTTGGATACATTTTGATACGTATATCAATAGATATTTTTTAATGAAGAAAAATACTACATAGAGAGTAAACATTTATAAAAAACTGGCTGCCCCGCGGTTTCACTCGTGCAGAATTGTTATAAACACAAAAATCCCTTTTTTTTTTGAGTTCCCATGGGAATTTCGGGAAATCCTTTCTTTATGCTCACCTAGTCTTCTTAAAGAACCTTCATGCAAAATTTTAGCCCGCTACGCCCAGTAGTTTCGGCTCTGCATTGTCTGTCAGTCAGTCAGTAACGGAAGAGTTTTATATTACAAAAATTACGTCGAAGTTAAGATACGACGACGTTTAAAATAAATAACTGTCTAACAACAAAAAAAATATACATAGAGACAATTTGATTAATTTGCGCACACACACATAACACATACAATAATAAGTAACACACGATGTGCAAAAAATTCCAAAAACAAATAACAAAACTTATTAAGGGTATGCATTTTGGCCGCAAAATAGCCCTACTGCAGATTAATGTTGATGCAACGCTGTTAATACGTTAAATTAATGCCAATAAATTAGTTTCTGTCAAACGACAGCATCGTTCAGAAACTTACCCAGTTGAAATGATACGGCATACATTTAAAAGTTCGCATTAGTACTGGGCGGGATCAATAGAGTCTAGTTTCCGAATGTTTCCGGTTTTGTTTACTTTTACGTATAGCATGTGGGTTTGAATGTATACCTAGCTGTTTTATATTTATTTTACAGGTATTTGTTTGTATGGGAAAGTAATGGGAATTAGTTTTGGGTTTCAATTTTCAATATATGCACCTTTTTCAAAGTACATCGCTTTACGCACTTGTTAGATAAGCTACTATTTTAATACTCCTGTTATTTGATAAAAAATGACTCTCTATTTGCATTATTGTTCGATCAAAGAACTTCAATGTATTTTATGTATATTTTAGTTGTTACCTTACCTACCTTATGAAATAATATCATACAATCTAATACCTAAACTAGAAGATAATAAAATCAGTGGAATTGTCTTTCATGTCCAGACATAGGTTATGTACTCAAAAGAGAATGCTCTTAAAACTAAACATTTAAATTTTACAGCACCTTAATTCATAGAAAATAGAGCCTAATATCGAATACTAAACAAGCTATTGTTCAAGGAATCGTCTAGGGTTTGTCTGCATCAGATAAGGTTGTTTTTAGGACCTGGGAAGTATGTTTGATAAAAACATATTTTCACTAATTGGTATTGGTATTAAAAATACTAGCACAGAGAAATGAGAAGAGTTACATAATAGTTAGTATTAAAGGTATATTGCAGTGCCCTTACTGGGTCATGTGTCGAACTTTTTAAAAAGTTGTACCATCTTTTGTATACCACATGAAAGCAATAAATATTTGAATCTTGAATCTTAATTGTTAGTTAAGCAAGCTATCAATTCTCTTATTTTTTACATTTACTATAATACTTGCGCGATTTAATAATCCTACCATATAATAGGCGATCCCACATAGCTTTTTTTAAGAATTTTTGTTTGAAAACAATTCAAAAACGTGAAATTTTACAGCTGACATATCATAACATACAATAATATGACACGATTAAGTTTAAAAACAAGATAATACGACCTCCTTGGCTTTAATTTTACTGAAGTTATTTTTAGTACATAAAATTTAAGTTTTTTTTTCTCCTAAACTCAAAACGAGCTCATCCAACCAAACTTGTGGGAACCTCGTGTTATAATGATGAAACTTACAAGGTAACCGTAACACAGGATTGAATTTCACTAAAACATTAAGGCGATGCTCGCTAATTTTGAGCTCAGGGTTTGATTTATTATTCCTATTGATTTGTTTTTTTTTTTTTTTTGTAAACTGTGTTAATGATACAAAAATAATGTTGGTAAACTAGTAGAGTTAGCAGTACGAAAACCCAACATAAAATTAGGTTAAGGACAGGACTAGATTTTTAAAACTGTTTTTTTTTGTTCTTTTATTTGTCATTAAAAAGCACGGATTTTGTATAAATAATTAAATTGTTGTTGCTTATCTGTTACGACTACGAAAAGAGATTTATTCAATATAGGATAAAAAAAAGGGAAGCATCCCTAAACCACGTTGTCTTGAGCAATTAAGCATACTATGTTTAAAATTAATTTAAGGTATTGTAGTTTACTAGACTGTCAATAAATAATATCTCGAGATTTTCCAAATAGGGCTCTATCTAAGCAGTAGCAAGGCAGATAAACAGACTAGCTTGAAAATATAACCAAAGCAAATTGAGTTTGAAGTGACGATCAGTTTTATTTGTAATAACTGATACAACTATAATGTAAAGCTTCGCCTTAAAAACATGTCAAACAGCGGATTGGTAATGCAAGTCGACTGCGCATGCGTTGTTGTTGACCAGTGAATGGTATACTTATTATTAGACGTTACAATGTCAGATCAATCTTAGTGATAGTAATGAGAGTTTATGTAGATGTAGACTCTACATCTACTACATTGTAGAGCATGTACGTAGGTACCTACTTTAGTACGCATCCATGTTTTTGTTTTATGCAGGAAAGTAAAACAATTAAGCTGAGTATACACTCAATTAGTACAGGAGCGGTCTAGGAGGCCGTAACAGATTTGTCTTTGATTTCGTTAGCCCTAGACTGTATTGCCAAAGAACAAGAGATATTTTGCAATACAGAAAAACCGGAAGTGTTACGGCGACCTAGACCGCCACTGTACTAGTAAAGTTACTACTTTTAGAAGTAATTTAGGAGAACAAAGACTCAGGATATGTTTATTATTCCCGTCCTTTAAAATCCCCAACTTCTTAAGCCAATCCAAGGCTAAATAGATTAAATGAAGAAATTAGTATCAAAACGATTATTTAAATTCCCAGCTCAACCCGATGCTCAATAATGCCTAATAAAACATTTATTGATAATTATCTCAAAATTTCATGAGGCCAGGGCCAAATGGGTCAGGAATCTCCTCACGCTTTCCTTAAACCAAAAAATGTTTCAGTTCGCAGCCGACTATTAGAAAAAATACATTACAAACATGATAGTGTAACGCATAAATCTTCTCGTCAGCGACCCGGTCACTTGTTAGCTCAAAAAGGCCATGACTCAGCATTACTCATTCAGTCTGAATAGTGCAAGTCATCCAAATAGCGGCGTAGGACTGTGTATGCTCGCTTAACCATACAAAAAGAAACGCAAGCGGTACGCGAGACTTCTTCAGCATATTTAAAAAGCTAAAGTCTGAAGAGCTTCTTGGATATTTTTACAATATTACTTTGTATATAGCGTAAGGAAAATAACAACTATTATTTACGAAATACCAAATTTAGTTTTGGAATTCATAGCGTCGCACTTTGATTTGAAAATTTCATTTCATTTATCAAAATAAAAAACACTTTAAATAATTTAAAAAACGCAAGAAAAATAGCTGCAATTATAAAGCTGTAAAGTACAATTTAAAATGTTTTTGCTACAAGAAGAGAGAAATATAGTTACTTATCTCCATTACAACTCAAAACAGCCCAATTGAGAAGGCAAAGTCCACCACAATCGGTGGGCAAATGGCAAAGATTACGCTTCTCGCGCCCACGCACGCTCTAGCCAGCTGAATAATAGAGCGGTCGCAGGAACTGAGGGACATACGGGACTCTGTATCTTGGATTTATTTACATTTGACAGGGAATCAAAGAAATAGAAGCGGCTATAGATTTTTGAATGTGAAATCAAATGTAATCACACTGAAAAAATGAGCAGTTTCATCATAGTTTCATCACAAAGATGCAGCAATTTTTATCAAAAAAATATCGATTCCATCGCATTTGTTCACAAAAATTTGACTCTAGATCTTTATAGATATACAGGTCATGTAGGAAAGTCACTGAAGGCACCCAAGACACCAGCATGACCGAGTTGTGCTTAAAAAAAAACAAGAACCATTTTGCCACACCATGTAAAGGAAAATTAAGAAAGGAGTAAAAATAAAATCAAAATAAAATAACTAATCTGTATGCACACTTGCCTTGTCTTTCATAAATTCTGCTTTTTTATATCAAATGTTGTTTAATTAAATATTTATGTTTCTGTTTCTACGAATTTCCTTGAGAAATGGTCATACTTACCTTATTTTATCCCTATAATCATAACATAAAAACAACTCTCTCGAGGTGGTAAAACATACATCGTATATGGGGCGACATCCTCATCAATCAGGTTTGTCATTTTTATTTATCCCATGAGGATTATCTCACGTCACTCATGTCACTGGCGACATGGTTTAAATTGTAAACAGTCGCCTTTTTTGTTTTTTTATTTTTATTTTTAAAGGTAACTATCAAAATTATAAAACAAGATTTACTTAGAGGATTTTCATACTATCCTCATTAGGCTGTGGTGTTCAAGTATCTTAAATTTGATATATTTTTTTTTACACTGCTCCGTAGCTCAGTTGGATGTGGACTGAGTAAGCGTGTGCACCTGGGTTCGATTCCCGGGCGGGACAAATATTGATATGATGAATATCGATGTTTGTTTCCGGTCTGGGTGTCATGTGCGTCTCTCTGTGTGTTTCGGGTACACTACAGGTTCGTCCTAGATAGGAGCTCTGAGTGTGATGTGTAAAAAAAATAATATTGAAATGAAACAACTAATTGCTTTGTGTTGTGCCCATGAAATTCATGCAATTTTTTTTTTACCAAACAGTGCCCAATTTTTTCTTTTTGTGTTTAGATTTTAGATGTTACTCTGCTAAACTATCTAATAATAATAATAACACATCACACTCAGAGCCCCTAACTAGAAAGAACCTGTATCTAGGGTACCCGAAACACACACAGAGACGAACATTACACCCAGACCGGAAACAAACATCGATATTCATCATATCAATATTCGCCCCGCCCGGGAATCGAACCCGGGTGCACACGCTTACTCAGTCCACATTACTGCCAACTGAGCCACGGAGCAGTCAACTAGCAATGGCTAACAATAAATAGGTAAAAACAAAATTCATTTTTACGGCATAATATTCCAGCACCTCATCTCCTTTTTTTTTTTTTAGGCGGGGAAACTCCTAACGAGTACCCTGCGACCCCGGGGGGAGTCGCATGGTTATGTGGGGTTCGCACCCACTAAAACCCCGCCGGTGTCCTTCTCGACTGAAAGCAGAGGGGCCTCATCTCCTCCCGAGTGTCGTAAAAGAATGTTGAGATTTTAGTTTGTTCTATGATCAAAATGTATTGACATGTGAAGTTTGTAGTCAAGAAGACAGGTTGCTAGTGTATATTCTTATCCATGCTTAATATTATAAATGCGAAAGTAACCCTGTCTTTCTTGCTTTCTGTAGAAAACTACTGAACCGATTTGAATGAATTTGGTAAATAAATAGTCTAGAGCCTGAGAAAGGACATAGGCTACTTTTTATCCCGAAATTCCTACGGTAAAATTTGGGGATTTGATGTTTCAAGGGAAAATGCGCTGGCGAAGCCGCGGGGCGCCCACTAGTGGAGAAATAAATGTAAAAGTCTTCAGGAAGTATCTTTGTCTTTATTTTTGAAGGCTTTTTTTTTCTGCAGCCCCGGGGGGAGCCGCAGGGTCATGTGGGGTTCGCACTCACTTGACTCACTCAACGCCGCCGGTGTCCTTCTCGACTGATAGCAGAGGGGCCGCGGGTAAGAAGTGACTTTGCCCGTTCCAATACTGAGGACGGAAGCAGCGTTCTTTGTTGAATATTTTAAATAGCCATACAGCGATTGCCTTTGTAAGAGAAGCCTGTGTCCAGCAGCAGTAGACGTTTCTCAGCTGAGATGATGACGATAATTTAAAAATTAGATCGACTCATAAAATCGTATCAACTGGCGTCCTCAATCTAATACAAAAGTAGCTCTGAAATGTAATAAATATGTACAACATTATCTTTAAAAAATATAGGGCCCGTGTGTCAAATTTGCATTTACTAACTCGCTCCGGGTGGTTCGCGGGACACTCGCACTCGATCACAAGAAACGCTGCATCTTTATCATTTACTTAGTTGACTGTACAACCTTCTTCAATATATGAGTAGGTCATAAATAAGGTAAAATAGAGCTTATTAAGTTGTTGATGTCGATTTTTTCTTCTTGTTGTTGATTTTTTTTTCTATTTCTATTTCTTACGTACAGTGGCAGTCTACGACGGCATAACACTTCCGATTTTTTTAATCGACTTAAGAAAAGAGGAAGTTCTCAGTTTATGTATGTTTCAATTTCTCTTTTTTTTTAATAAATTATTGAGCTACCTTTACATCCCGTATTTCAGTTCTGGTGCGCAGTTTGGTGAATGAATACATGTAGCAAACAAATATTTATACTACACACACTAGTTGGCTTAACTTATGCGAATAAAACGTCAAATTGTTTATACTTTCATATGTGACTCCGCTCTCTCGACAATACCAACAATCAGATAAACTCACACAGCTCAACAACGCGAAACAAACAAGAAAAATCTAGAATACACAGACCAAACAGTAGCCTTATTCGTATTACAATAAATATAGCGAACAAAGAGATTGCTAGGATGCCCTAAGGAGAGCTCATTATTTTAATAGTGCAAACTTAGATTTTGAGATCACTTGAACGAATTTCAACTTATAAACTGTAAGATAAGAGTTATATTTGATTGAAAAACCTGATTGAAATCAAATAGTAAGTAAACTCATGAAGTAAGGATGTAGGTAACTAGGCAGCAACCATTTTCTTTTTTTATTTCAATGCTGGCTGTTCTAAAGACCACACAGGCCGGTAATTTAACGATTGCAACGTCTACGTTGGTAACGTTCTATTATTAAAATTCACTAAACGTGTTACAACGTGTAAAACTTTATAGTACTGGCTGATTTAGTTTTTTCTTTTTATTTTGTCGTTCGAAATTTATTTTGCAATCACTTTCTTCATTTGTCTTATTTTTTTTTCATAATTAATTAGGAACACCTCAAATAATTTGTTCCAGAAGAAAATCCGTACACCTATTTAATTCTGAGAAACATTAAACATTAAAACGTCAAAATACGGAATTGAATCGTTTTACGATGTTTTCCTTGTGAATTAATTCGGGCGCCCGCCCGCTCGGCCGCGATAAATATTTAGTTGAGTCAACAAAAATAAATAAAGTCTTCTTTTAATTTGGTCCGAATTTATTTTGATATACGTGATAAAGCGTTTATTCACAGTGATTTAGTTGTGTTATTTATTATCTTTCACGTTATGTTTGACAGATAATTGGGTTTTAAAAATTATTTTATTAAGAAACTTACGTTATTTTGGCGGATGTGCACGTTCAGCCTGTCGGATATAGAAGCCATTTGCCGCGTGAAACATACATTTGTCTTACCTGAAACAAAAAAAATATTTCGTTAACTTGCATCATGACATTCAAATGACAAGTACCTATATGTTAAAATTATGACCAAACAGAATGCTTGCTTTTACCTTAATTCTAGTCAAATCAATAGAGCCTCTATTTCCAAGCCTATTCAACCAATACAACATTATAAAAAGTCCAACCACAGACCATTGCACTGCACTGCACACGTAATTCAAATTGCACAGACCAATTAGCGATGTCGACCACGGACTTGGCAATTAGATTAGAACAACCGGTCGCTTCTGAACCTAAAATCGTGTTCGTCTGCACTTCGCTTCTGAATTTAAAGGATTTAGATTCAATACTGGCCGGTAAATCTGTTTTCTTTTTTATGAAGAAAATCATTAGTTTTTGAAATTATAAAAGAAAAATAGGAGTTTTGCCGCCGAGCGAAAACAAAATGGCCCTGAAAAAAAACAGCAGAAGGACGGGCAGTAGCGCCCTTTGTCGAAATACTTGAAGAGCCATACTGCGATAGCCAACCCGCCTGCCAAGCTTGGCGATTATGTCAGGTTCCTCGGCAAATACGGCCTTTTTACGTTTCAAGTTTTATATCTTTGTAGCTTTAAGGCCCGTAATATCCATCTCGGTTTAAACTGTATTGTTGGTTTAAGCTGCAGTTGTCACTTTTTGTTTGTATTGAGAAATAAAGTGACAGATGCAGTTCTGGATATTACAGGCATAAAGTTAAATCAAACAAAATGTATAGGTACTTAAGTAGAGACCGCAATAAAAGCTAAAATCACCAATTAAGTTAGAAAATAATACATGTAAAACAACTAAAAGCCAAGAAAATAAGCTCCCATTAGGAGACGCATTCCTGTGACATTCGTGTCGCAGGGCAATAACGCGGTTCCGTCATAAATAACACTGACTAGTTCCGTATTTCGTATGTAGATGGTTATTTATAGACGCACAGACGGACGTAGATCACACGCATAACGTTCTTTGGGTTATGTAACATTTAAAATAGTAGGAACAGTTTGAAATATTAATGAGAGTATAAAAAACAGTAAAATAATTGACTTGATTTACGAAAGCTTCACGCATTCTTACGCTATAGCGTATTTTTCTTACAGTGAAACTGTATATTTATACTAGTTGCCAACCACAACTTTGTTTGTATGTATGTATATCATCGTATGACATACGGTTCTGAAACGTGGTGCTTCACTATAGGGCTTATGAACAGGCTCCGAGTAGCTCAACGAGCCATGGAGCGGGCTATGCTCGGGATTTCTCTGCGGGATCGAATCAGAAATGAGGACATACGCAGAGAAACCAGGGTCACCGACATAGCCAAGCGGATAAGCTCGTTGAAGTGGCAATGGGCAGGTCATATAGCCCGCAGAACAGATGGCCGCTGGGGCCAAAAAGTTCTCGAGTGGAGACCACGGATCGGCAAGCGCAGCGTAGGACGTCCACCGACCAGATGGACGGATGATCTGCGCAAGGCTGCGGGTCCACGCTGGATGCAGGCCACCTGCGATCGGTACAGATGGAGAGCCTTGAGGGAGGCCTTTGTCCAGCAGTGGACGTCTTACGGCTGAAATGATGATGATGATGATGATGTATATCATCATAACGCTTCTGTGGATCAGTTGGCAGAGATGTCGTGTCGACTGTGAAGCGGGAGCACTGGGATCGATTCCCGGCTGGAGCGAACATTTTTATGTAGAATATCGATGTTGGTTTCGCGCTCTGGGTGTAATACTCGTCGTTTTTTGTGTTTCAGGCACCCAAACATGGTCTTCCATTTATGAGATTTTAAATGAGATACGTGATTGTACATTATTACATTGTAATTAAAAGTGTTATTCATCAATCTACTTGTGTTAAAAAAAAAACGGTTTATTAATTGCTTAACGCCTCGTGCCGCCATGACACTTTCTCGATTCCCGCGCTCGGGTAGAATCCGGTTCTAGGTTTTCTATTTCCGCCGCTAATATTTCGCGCTTCCGTTTCCGGCCAGGTGTGCGGGGCATGAATGGCCATAGATAAGTAACCCTACATGAAAAGTATAATAAACTGCCTACGATTATAGACTTCAAAGTATCTTAGGTTATACTACTATCTACTAAATAGATGGGCTGCGCAAGTTCTTCTATTTGTTAGAATTTTGAACCTGTTGATAAAACATCTGTTCAAAATTCAATCTAAGACACAAAGTAGGACTTATTAAAAGTCTAGTTCACTACAGTACCTTAAATTAATAAAAGACATAGTAAGTATCATATATGAGGCGAGGTGGTACAGAGTAGTCTCCCATTGCGGCTCCAGGCAAGGGAATAAAAACCAACAGTTTAAAGAAGTACAGTGGCAGTGTATGACGGCGTAACACTTCCGATTTTTCTGTATTGAAAAATAGCTCTTGTACTTTGGTATTACAGTCTAGGCCGCCCGAGACCAGGAAATCTGTTACACCGTCCTAGACCGCCACCACACCTCGACACTTTATAGAAAAACCGCGTTGCTTCACGCACAGCAGAAACTCGTGTACGTGCACGCGTACCTTACTTGTGTGAGTGAGATGAGACGCGAGACGCTGCTTTATTTGTACTGAGCGGTAACCTAGAGGTAACCCAGAGTGGAGGAGCCGCACTTGCAGAGGGAGGCAGGGAGTGCCCATATTGTATGTAGTACTATTTATTATACTGTGCCGCCACTGTATATACCAGTCCGGAATAAAAGAACACTGTACGAGAACAGCACAGCTCCTTGCAGCATGCTGCCGATTAGACTCATCCGCAAAGCCTACAAAGGACTGTAGATTCTATACAATTAAGTTATTCTTTGAAAATGAGCGTCAGAGTTTCCCGGGAGTAATCGGGTCCCTATTGTTAGGTTAATAGGTTCAGAGGTGCAAGGATATTCTTCATGACGAATGGAGAGTAGGGTGAGGGAAATGTGTTTTCGGAGAGTATAAAAAATTACGTTATTTCGTTGCTCGCCCCCATATTTTTTTAAAGAAGGCGTCATGACAAGCCTCTAGTACATACTCCATCAAGCTCACACTCGCTTAGTAACCTGAACAAAACGTATTACAATACATATTATAAAACGAAGTCGCTTCCGTTGTCTTTCGCTACGGATTTTGATGAGGGTTTTATTAATAGATAGAATGATTCAAGAGGAAGGTTTATACGTACAATGCATGCACAATATATAAATAGGCTAGGCGGTACGAAGTTCGCCGGGTCGACTAGTACAGGTATAAAAATAAAACCCAACTGGACTAAAAAAAATATTTACTCATAAACAAAAAAAACAGCAGCGACTATAAAATTGTGTTCGCATTCGCAAAATAAATAGAAGAAAACGCGAGACTCTAACCCCTTGCAAAGAGCATAAATTCACAACCGCAAACATTAAAACAAAATAGAAATAAAAACAAAAACAAACTTTCCAGGACGAAGACAAAAACGTTAAAACAAACAAACGCTCTGGAACCTTATTATGAAGTAGTTCGCGCATTCTCTACTCTACTGAATGAAGCGGTAAGGGCGTAATAAAGGAAAAACAATGGTTTCCTTTCAAACTGACCAGTATCTGACGGCTTTAGCCAAAATAATCTTTAATTAGACCGAATTGTCAATCGGAAAGTAAATGAGTTCAATCTTGAGCGAATAAACTCAAAAGAGTTGTCGCACCTCGGATCATCCGGGTGGGAGACCCACGACACCTTGCTTATCATCATTATAAAATAAAAAGTATTAAAAAAAATCTTAAATGATTTTCAATTTTGTTTACAAATAATTAATCACCATATTTATTATTATGAATTTTGACGATTTATTATTTTTTGAGACATGACAAATTTAAATTTCAGGCTTGCATTGCCAATCTATCTAAAGACCCCTAAGAGAGAAGTTAACCAAAAAAAAAAACGAAAAACACTAGTAAAAAAGACACCGACATGTAGATAAACATTTTCAGGGGTGGCGAATTTGCATTTTAATGGATACGAAGCTTCGTAACAAGTTCGGCTAATAGGCGGAAAATGAGCTGTTCGCAACGGTTTCGGGGAAATCGATATTATTTTGTCTCTCTTTTTTTAATTTGATTTTTAAATTTTGATTAGGGCTGTTAGCTTCCAAAAGGAGAATTTTGGAAGCTAACAGCCCTAATCGAAGATTTCTTTTAAGTCGTCGGGATACTGGCTGAATAATTGGGATTCATAATTTGAAAACAGAAAACCTAAAAAAAAAACGCGAGTTTCCATAGAATATTCTCAATAATTCAAATAAATCGTCACCGGCTATAATTTGAAATATTGTGCTAAATCATACTATATTGTCAGGTATTACAAAGTTCGTCGTGTCTGCGTTATATAAGTGTCTATCTATTTCACTACTAACATGAAAAAAAGAAAACAAAATTACATATCACAGAAAACACACCTTCATCTTAAGAGTAGCAGCAAGCAACGCATAAACTAGCTCCAAGACTATCTATGCACTATGAGACGTGAGCCAGCATACGATAGTCGCCTCTTTTGTCCCGGAAACATACTGAGAAGAACCAAGCTGTTTGTGGACTAATGGCCTATTGTTTGCAAGATTCTGCAGCACTATTTGTCGCAAGGAATCGCGACGCAAGTTTACGTGTAAGATTTGCTGTTTGAAAACTTTATTACAAACAAAGTTTTTGTTTTTTATAGTTCATGTTCAACCTTTTTTAAAGTTGCTTTTGTAAACGAAAATGATAAGTGGTATCATTGTTTTTGCCTTATTACTTTTTCTTTGGCTCAGAACCATTATGTTGCCAGTTTTTTATCCCGCTGCTGGGCAACAGCCTTCCCCTTTCACTTCTGGGCCAACAACACTTTATAGCAATATTAAAAATAAATAAGTATTTTATCTTGTTGTCATTTAAACCCATGTATAAAGTTTAGTAGCAAATAAGTAAACACTTCAGTTTAAACCTAGAACCCATTTCAAAATGGCGGAAAATTCCAAAAATGGGGAAAATAATATTTAATTTTACTTTTCCCCATTTTCCGGAATTTTCCGGAAATTACGTAATGTTGTTTGCTCGATTTGTACGGATTGACATTTAACATTATTTTAAATTAGAAATTTCCCATCACCTATCGTTATGGTCATAGGTGAAAAAAAAAGGCGACTTCTCAAAAGTAGCACTCTCAGAAAAAAATAATCCAATAACAAAATCCGATCGCAGCATTTTCCGCGGATTAGCACGTGCTGGTACCGATTGATGCACTTATTTAAAACCATCTAGGGCTAAAGGATATATATAAATACTTCAAAGGAGGGTTAATATTTACAGTGTTTAGGCCTAAGTTAAGTAGCAGTGTGTCGTGTCAGACCCATCTGTCTACTGTCAGAGGAAAGAAGCAAAAACCAAACAGGCTCAGGACATAATGAGGCCACTGTTATGTTTTTGTGAGATTTAACATTTGTTTTAAAGTATTTATTTGTTTAAGGGTGGTTTTTCAAACTTCCCTTCGTTTTGTTAGGGTAGGAGATATCCATAATGATAATAATAATAACACATCGCACTCAAAGCCCCTAAATAGGAAGAACCTGTATGATGTGCATGAAATATGTACTCTTTGGACAAAAAAATAATCAAGACTATCATCATCATTTCGGACACAAGACGTCACGTACACATAGGCCTCCCCCATACATCGCCACAGCGACCGGTCTATAGCAACCCGCATTTCCTGTCACCAGGTGGTCTTGCCACCTTTTGAGGGTGCTTACTCTGCGTCTTTCGGTGCACGATAACTTTTCGGTCCTAGTTACCATCTGTTCTTCGAGCTATGTGTCCTACTATTATTTGACTTAGCGCTTGAAGCAATTTCTTCTAGGAAACCGAATCTAAGCGGGCATTAAAAACTCAAATTTACCGGCTTTTGTAATACTTATGTCAGTGTCTCATAGCAAACCACACGTTAAAGACCAATAATTAATTCCGCCATCTTGCCACGTAAATATGTCAAGCGATATGCGCCGGCGCAGACGCCGCCTCGTCGACAGGCCATTGTTGACGTTTTCGCGCATGCGTACTGTGCGATTCTTCCCATTTGGGCTGTATGTAATTATTTACCATAAACTAACTATCGAACATAATTAAATTTAATATTATAAATTTATAAGATCTCATCATAATAAACTAAGGTGGCGAATAATCTTGTGGGAAGGACACTGCAAATTTAAATCCTATACTGACTGAGTAATACTACACCTAGGGTACCTATTATATAGGGACTATAGGCATAAATAGTACACACCTAGTGCTGATAAAGTAAAAAAAAACATCCCAAATATACTTAAATAATCATTATTCAACATTAATATTTATTATAAAATAATTTATGATCTGATCCTGACACATTCTGCAAATATAACGATAAATTACAATTATTTTGGATTGAGTGATTACTTAATTATTATCTAAAGAAATTTTTAAATAATGCCGAAAGTGGCAAAAAGCTAATAAAGTCGGCCATCTTGTAATTGTGCGCGCAATAAATCCGCCACTAAGAGCCTTGTCTCGACCACACGTGGACGCGTGGGTGGACAATCTGTGGGCCGATTCTTATAAAGTGGTGATTTTTTCCATAATAATATTTTAAAGAGGAAAAAAAATTGTGTTTTTGAATTGAATAGGCTCCGAGAATACTGAACCGCTTTCCAAAATGAGTTCACTGTTGGGAAGCTACACTATCCCCGGATGACAAAGGCTATAGAAAAATTCGCAAGGCGGTACGTATTTTGCCGTGACAGCAGCTAGTAGTAAAATAAAAGCCAGATCAAGAAATGGAAAGTGATAATTCAAATGAAATTTTGAAGCTTAATAATAATTATTTATTTACAACAGCCTCTCTGTCTTATTTAGTACCTAGCTAGTCGATCAAATTAGAAAAAAAATTGTAAGTAACTATACAATACAACTTTAATTAGTTCGATTTTTTTTTCGATAATTCTGTAGTGTGGTGGCGGAAAAAAATACCACTATCCCATCCTTCCATGGGTGTTGCAAAAGGAAAACCCAAAGGACAAGCAGCAGCGTCCTTTGTTGAAAAGCTTGAAGAGCCATACCTGCGATCGTCAAAATGCCTGCAAAGCGTAACGATATGGCAACCCCCCCCAAATATAACATAAAATTATTTAAAAATGATAGCTTTTCGTCATGGGTACAGAGACAGTACGAGATCTCAGTTATGAGGATAGGCTGAATACTTTTCAGGTTACTCCTCTCCACACTAGGCGAACTCACCAAAGTCTCACTTACCTTCACAAGATCATTCATGGTGCTCTGGCGTCTCCTTCTCTAGTAGCTTGTATACCATTTAATATTAAAATGTTTTCTCGTCGTCCCCGTCTGTTTTCATTACCAGTATTTAAAAACAAGGTATCCTTCTACAACCCAATTATAAACATGTGTCGCGAGTACAACACCCTGTCCCTGCAACATCGTGATCTAGACATTTTTAAAAACCGTAATTGTTATTGTTTTTCGCGTCATTTGAGAAAACTGAACTCTGGAAAGTAGTCCCTAGTAAGAGCAGCAATTAATATGTTACTCTCTGCATGTGCATGTACGTTATATTATTGTTTAATTTTAATATCTGAATCATTTTATCATTGTATTAATTCGTTATATTAGTTTAACATCTTTAAAAATAAGGAAAAAAAAAAGTTGTTTTATCATGTCGTGTGTACACGTTTTTGGAACGCAACCTAACATGAACCAAATTGTTTTACTCATTTGAATGCTTATTTAGTTGTGTACTGTTGTGTCACCTAATAAATAAATAAAAATAAATAAAATAAATAAAATCTCACGCCTATATTCCCCGAAGTATTGTGCAGAGGCATCAGCTCGAAAAATATTTCGTACTATTTAGTAGAATCGAGTATCAGGTCGTTTATTTGTGCATTGTTAATGCTCGGAGGTAATCAAATGAACTTGGGCCCGGAATGAAAAATGTATAAAAAAAATCCCTTTTTGTAGGTTGCGGACGAAAATAGAACTGACTTTATGTTTATATTTAGTTAAATTAAAATTGCTAATTTGAAAGGAGCTGCGTTGACCACAAACCCACTCTCTATAGTCTCTTAGCTCCGTTGGCTAACATTCACAGTCGAGT
Organism: Euspilapteryx auroguttella; assembly: GCA_951802225.1. Lineage (NCBI taxonomy): Eukaryota > Metazoa > Arthropoda > Insecta > Lepidoptera > Gracillariidae > Euspilapteryx > Euspilapteryx auroguttella. Next base: position 12,741,138 of record OX637647.1, read on the forward strand.
CGCAGCTCGAACTCGCACTCCAAAGTGTCAAAATGTAACTTTTAATTTTTCTTCGCTCCAAATTGATGTATAGATAATCGAGTTTTGACTTCAAGGCAGCGAAGAATACGCTCGACGGAGTATAAAACGGCTCAAGCCAGGATAATCAGTTCTCCGGAACGTCTTGTCCGAGTATCATACTCGACCGAGTAGCTTCCAAACACTGACTGTGAGTTAATGTCAATGTAGGCCTTGGTGTCAATGGGCCGGCTGACCGACACGACTGCTGAGGAGCTTGAGACGAAGAAAACCACGGCCTAGCGTGCTTTTCAGAGCACGGAAGAGATGTTGCCAAGTCTTAACGTGCCTTCCGAAGCAAGAACCGATGATGGCAACTTACTTATTTAGATGTGCTGCCACTGGAAATCAAACCTAGTAGGCGACCCATGCGTTATTTACCCGTAGGCTACCACCGGCTCAAATTATAGACAAAAGATAATCATCACAACCGAAAGACGTCCACTGTTGGACATAAGTCTCCTCCACAGATTTCCACAAGGACAAACATTGTGAGGGGATTTTCCCCTCAATCGACAAGCTTGACAGGCGGGTTGGCGATTGCAGTACGCATCTTCAAGTTTTTTAACGAATGACCCTTTTTTTTTTGAAACGAGGGGAAATGCCTTTCGCATTTCCCGACGCTCGGGGGAGCGTCGGGGGTATGTGGGGCTCGCACTCACTAAAACCCCCCGGCGGCCGTCTTGGCGCTTTTGGGAAGGACCCCGGGAACCACGCATTATAGCGTCCGAAGTCTTTCCACGCTCAGGTATTATCAGCTTCGTGCTCGGGGAGGGCAATTGTTCCCTCTCCGGCTCGCCTTTGGAGCTGCGGCGGCACAGTGCCACAAGCTGTGCCGCCACCCATCTCGGGGCCGTTTGATGAGTGTGTCGGGCCCCCGCCCTTCACACCCAAGACCCCAAAGACCCCTTTTAGTCGCCTCTTACGACAGGCAGGGCATACCGTAGACCTATTCTTACGCCCGGACCTACAGGGCTTTAACGAAGGATCCTGCTGCCCGTCCTCCGCGTATTCCCTTAGTCGCATTTTACGACAGCCAATGGGAGGAAATAGGGTGGTAATGGTGGGTATTCTAGGATGCCACCACACGGCAAACAATCACTAAAAACGAAGAAACTAAATTTATTCCAAGCAAGCATTAAGTGAAACGAAAGTAAAATTGTGGTAGAAGACAAGAAAAACACACGAAGAAAAAAGTATTTAACAAAATCTAAGTATAATACTTAAGTATAATTTTATTTGGACGAAGCTAGAGCTGATTTTTATTATGTTTGTCTTATATAATTTTGTATATTTAGTTTATACTTTTGTCTGACATACCTACTATGTATTGACATTTTAAATAAAATTTAATCAGATAAAAAAAAAGTATAATACTTATCATTCATACACAAATTTACATACTCCATAATATTAGCATTGTTACTACAGTTACAAGAAACACGTGGTTCCTTGTAAACAAACACCTAGCAGACTATGTAATAACAGAGTGGTAGCAGATGGTAGCGGCAGCTGTAATAGCGACCTTGGCTCTGTGTCTGTAACCTATTTATGTAAGCTAATGTAAACTACTGGGATTGTGAAGTGTTCTCACAGGATTTCTCATAAGATTAACTTACGCATGAACGGATATAATAATGTATAATCAATACATAGGTATAAAACAAAGTCTCTTCTGCTGTTTAAATCTTTAAAAATATGCAAAAAAAATTGATCCTTTTTTTTATAAATAGAGTGACTTAAGAGCCAGTTTACCGCGATGCTAGCGCCATTTCGGAACAATAATTATATCCTCTAAACTAAGCCAAATATCAAAAATGTGGCACAGTATGACACTAGATAATGTAGCCTAGTATTTTTAGGGCACTGTTGTATATAGCTTTTAAATTAAAGACCAAAGAAAGCTACAAAGTTTTGCTAAAAGTGGCCACTTTTAGCAACAATCTGTGTATAATTTTGTTCTTTTAAGTTAGGACTACTTTACTGTGCTCAAAAAATTCTAAGCAAGATTATTCAGTGTCATACTGTGCCACATTTTTGATACTTGGCTAGTTTAGAAGATATAATTATTGTTCCGAAATGGCGCTGGCATCGCGGTAAACTGGCTCTTAAGAGGAAGGTTTATTAGGATAATAATACATGCACAAAAAGGTAATAGGTTAAGCGGTACGAAGTTCGCCGGGTCGACTAGTAACGCATAAAAACAAAACACCCTCAATGCCTTTAACAACACTAGTAAAGTTAAAACCCGTATCTTGAATGCCATAAACACGCAACAGCTTGACCGATTCTCATGAAATTTTGTGAGCATATTAAGTAGGTCTGAGAATCGGCTAACATCTATTTTTCATACCCCTTTAAAATTATTTTTATGGCAAAACAACGTTTGCCGGGTCAGCTAGTATAATATAGAAAGGTTCGTTTGTTTCTTCGAAACAAAAAAATCCGAAATTAAAACTCAAGAGCGATTACAAAAATGATTTCAACATTAGAATCAAACATTGACAGATGACTTTTTAAACTATAAATTTGTTTGACATTGGACATTATTTGTGTAATTTAAGTATTCGACAGTTACAATATGTAATTCAAGTAAATTAAAATTATTATTTAGTATTTGAAATTTTATATACATTTAAAAATTTGTCATTGTTTACATAGTACTTAAATAATTAAGTAACTACTTATTATTTTTTATATAATTTTTTAAGTACAATATTTTGACGAACACATTTGACATTTTATAATACAACTTTGTATTGTATGTAATATGAATATGATAGTGTGAAATAAATGAATCTAATCTAATCTAGGTGACAATAGGCGACCTTATCGCTTAAAGCAATTTCTTCGAGACAACCTGTTATAGGTTGAAACTATGAATAAAGTAAATACTAATAAAGAGTTAAATTATTCTCGGGTTCTTACAGTACTGTCAGATACCAACATAACATAACCATAACAAGTACGGGTGGAACCTAACTTTTACCCGTACACAGAGGTATGGCAGGAAGTGCAATAATAATAACAATATGACATAGTTTGTTATCCCCAGACGGTCGACTACCACACCTTTAAACGACACAGCGTAGGACGTCCACCGACCAGATGGACGGATGATCTGCGCAAGGCTGCGGGTTCACGCTGGATACAGGCCACCTGCGATCGGTACAGATGGAGAGCCTTGAGGGAGGCCTATGTCCAGCAGTGGACGTCATACGGCTGAAATGATGATGATGATGATGATGATGATGATGATAGTTTGTTAGCTAGTGTCGTGCCGTCTCAGTTAGCTACTAGATAAATTACTATTCTGACCTCAATAACAAATCGTCCAAGTCAAAAACTACTCGAATTTCAATTCCGTGGGCACACGGAAGTAACCAAATCTCTGGACATTTTGACTTTGACGTGTATCACATACAAACTAGAAAACCAAATTTAATGAATAGAAACATGATAGTATCATGTGTGCTGCAGTGCCTCGTGTGTGGTTTTTTTTTATTGATGTCTCGAATGGTGATCTAATTTAGTTCAATGATATGATACTCGAGATACCTATTTAAAAGTTTAGTCGTCCGAAATGTTAACAAAAAGGAATGTTCCAAAAACTTACTATGAGTCTGTACCTTTTTTTAAATTCTGTCTTTGAAAAAGTTCAAAATGAACTTTATGCTATTTTAGGCGTCCATAATGTTACAAAAAAGGAATGTTCCATAAACTTACCATGAGTCGGTACCAAAAAATGTTGAAATCAGCGATATTCGTAAGGCTATAGCCAGGGGAATATGATATATATTACAATGGATCATACTTAAAAGTGAGACGGTCCACATCGCTAATTTTTATGACAAATGAGTAATTAATACCTAGTCTAGTGATTTAGGATTTAACTTTATTGCTGTAAAAAAGGATACAGCCTATAAGACTTAGAAATATCACTGAAGACTTGACTATATAGACTAGGTACCTTTGCCAAACAAGAACAATAATCAATCAATTAAAAAATATCAAGACGAAGAAAAAAATCTCAGAAAACTAAAGGTTGTTTCACACGAGCGCACCGGCCCGTGAGATAGGGCGCGTAACGCAGACGTCGTCGTTACGCGATGCGATTGTTTGTTACGTCACGTTATTTTTTATTTATTTTTTTCATTTTTTCCCTCGTTATCTTTTTAATTGCACCCACATGTCCTGTTGTAGATAAATCTTTTTGGTGCGGTTCCCAAACTGTGGGCATTGCGCAGCGCCGTTACTATAAATGTAAGTTTTTGTGATTTTCTCTGTCCACGCTTTTGTTATTTCTTTCCTCAAATGTTTATTATTCTTCATTCATTCAATTCCGAGACAAACTCTAAATACTGAATATCTTTTTTTTTTTTAATCTCTGTTACTTGTAATTTATCTTCCACTATTTTTCTCTTTCTTTTTTTTATTTTTCTATCAAAATCGCAGTCAATTTTTTGATAGTCAGTCACAAGGTCGGAGGGTCATGTTTCTTAGCTAAAAACAATCAACTCGTAATTTTCTTCTTAGCGACTTCGTTAACCATTGCTGTTGTCTTAAGGCGTGCAACAGAAATTGTTTTTTTTTTTTAAATCAGCAATAGTTTTAACGAAGTCGCTAACACGACAATTACGCGTCGATCGTTTTTAGTTTGTTTCAAATTGCAATACAAAATTGGTATTGTGTAACTAGACTATTTTAAGGTGCAGAATAACGCTTATAATAATCTTAAATAAATTTAATGAAAGATTATTTGTATTCTCTTAATTAATAAATAACTAAGTACCTACCTAAAAAGTGACATAAAAACTTTGGGAACCATCATGCGATCATAGATAGGAACGGTTCTTAGAGCCGCGCTTTCTTTAATTGGTAATAATTAATGGGATACCTGTTCCATTTAAGGAGTCAGTGTATGGGGTTGTCTGGTTGATGAGCATTCGTGTTTTGTGATTACTATGATTGAGTGCCCATTTAATGGACGGTTTGGAGAGTTTTAAATTTTATTTCTGAATGATTTAGCAATCCTGTTTTAGATCTATTTATTTAGGATATTGTTTTAATTTATATAAATTTACCTTATTCAATTATCGGGCTTTTATTTTTAATTATTTTCATGATGTTTTTTTTTAATACACTCGACAGTTTTTTTATATATATTAATTTTTACAATAAGGCGTTTCAGTGAATGTCACATTGCATCGAATTCTAGTTCTAAAACAACTACGAGAATAAGCAAAAAAATAAGCTTAAAAAAATGTTAGCATCATTTTTGTAAATTTTTATAAAGACTGAATAATGGAAAGAGATGTCTTCTGACAATGTCCACTATCCGAAGATTGACTATAAAACTTATAAATTCAACTATTAGTAGCTATGGGCAGATAGATCGACTCTTTATTGCAATCAATCAAGTCAAAGTAATTACAAATTTTATAGTAAAAGTTGCAAGCCAAGCAAACACAACACCAATACCACAAAGTTGGTAGAGTTTCGCGTAATACACCAATTCATAAAGTACAGTAGCAAACACGCGGGAGAGAGTTTAACATAAACAAACAATACCAGTATAATCAGAGCGAAACATTATCGCGGAGCCTATTTGTGTCGAAATTCACGAATTTACATGACAAAAGTTGAATCTCGCAGAGGCCTACCTGAATTATTGCATTTAACGCTTTGAAGTTTAAATTGACATTAACAAAACGCGCTTCACACGCGCTTTTAGTCGTGTAACCTATTTAATAAAACTATTATGAGACGAATTAGACCAATACTAGAGCACATAAACGTTAAACGTGCTCAAACATTATTTACAATCAATTGTTAGAAAAGAGTAAAAAAAATCTAGTTTTTTTGGCAGTTTAAAAAAAAAATCACTCTCGTCTTCCATTTTTAAATTTATATTATGAATGGCTCTTTTTTCTTCTCTTCTATTTACTTTAATTCGCAAACAAGCTCGCTCGCCCACCAGTTCAAGATGGGGCGCCGATATAAAGTATTTAGCAACATTAATTGACAATGTAACCTTAAAATACGGCCGAGCACACACAGCGATCGTATCGCGGTTCGCGGCAATTTACGAGAATCACCCAGTCACAGACAATTAAATAACAAAAAGAACTGGGAATAAAAAAAAAAGTTGAAAAAAAAACGTGTGTGATTTATTCCGTGCGTCGCCGATCGTGTGGGCGCGACTTAATGACCACTCGGGGAAGTGTGAAGCAAGCGGTACCGTACCCTACTACTTTTTTTTTATTGATTTAAAATACGTTTTAAAATAAATGACCAGTACGTTTGTGTCAGGAGGGACCACCCTCTTATTTCTATGGACTAGGAAAAAGACCTAGACCCTAAAAATACCAAAAAAGTCTTGGCTGTATGGATGGGCGAAGAATACACAACAATACAAGAATATTCAATAAATTAAAGTTCAAATATTCGTTACTAATTAAGACAGTTTTATTTTATTAATAGAAAAATATTAGATAATGAAAATCAATATTACCTACCTACCTACTTAATTTGGATAAAAATAAAATAAGAAAATATTTAAAAATATAAAAATTGATTTTTAAATTTATAACTGAATTATACACTCACGTGTATTTAATTTAAAGTTAAAAACTAACTCTAACGAGCTCAAGAAATAAAGTTTGAAAACTTTAAAATTTATAAAAACTTTGTACAGGCTTCTTCATTAAATATTTAATGGATTAGTAATTCTTTAAGAAGAACTTTACTTATAAAAATAATTATGTTACAGACATGCTTACAACGCGTTGGTGAGAAAAGTTTTAAATAATTTAATGGTACACGCTTAACTTCACAAATTAATTTATTAGACTAATAACTTTTATAGGACTTTAAAGATAATATTGAGAAAGATGCTTAATGAAGTAATCAAGCCAGGTCACATTGCTTTTCGTCCTCTAGAAAAGTCAATACAAAAAAAACACAAAGAGGACGCAAAGCAATATTGCAAAAGAGGCCGTAATAGGCCCTGAGGCCTCAACTAACATGAACGAACACCTCGAAAAAAAAAAAACAAGTTTTTACTCTATTTGCAATAATCTTTTAATTTCTATAATTTCTGTTAAACAGCATTGTCTGACAACATTTGTAGCGAAAACAAAGTACAATCTATGTTTTCGCCCTTTCGCTCCCTTCTACACTTTTATTGTCTTTTCTAATGCCATATTAGAACTAAATGCCATTTAAAGGGGGAGTGAAAGCGGTCACTTTGAAATTTTAATGTTAATTTACTTTTAAATTATGCATACAAAAATGTTTATTAAAATGTCAACATAATAGCAAAATACTGGCGTGTAACGATAATGTTAAACCTGCACCCTCCGTGTTTCAGTTGTCATTGATGTAGACCGTGAGCTCGGAGGTACGGGTTCGATTCTCGGTGAGGCAAATATTAAGCTGAGAGACGTTCGATACGACAAATCGCCAATGGACAAAGATTTTGGAGGAAGGTATGAGACAAAATCGTCCCCTTGAAAATGACAGTGGTTTAGGCTATTCACGTTTTTCAACAAAAGACGTTGCAATGCTACCCGTTTTCGAGTGTGCCCTTAATCATCTTACATTACCTCTTTAAAATCTCAGCAACGTCTGTACCGTCCGGCCCGAATAGCAGAAAAACTTTTAATATTATAGAAATTCCATGATAAAAAATTCGAAAGTTTTTAAAGTTTGCAGGGTCAGCTAGTATTACATAAAATACGTAATATTCGATTCTAGCTAGCAACCTTTAGCTAGCAAGGTTTATAGTCAAACTTGAATTTACGACTGGGATATCAGAAACTAACTTGGGCACCTACAATATAGAAAGCTCTAAAATTAAGCACGGGGCCCTAGTTATGGCAATCTCGTCTGGCCCTGTAATGAAACTTGGGTCCCTTTTCGGACTAATAAAAATAAATGTTAAAAGCTCCCTGGCTAAAGCGGGTTTATAGGTGCGGCGCACACGAGAGGTTACTGTGGTTGTACTAAGAGAGTGTTTTCACCTGAGATACGTTGCTATGTTTTTAACAAAAAAATGTACTTAATTAAACGTAATTAAGATAATCGCTATAGTTTCTATTTCTCGTTAAAATACATCTCTTACAACGAATTTCTAGTACAAGCTGTCATCTGGGACTGTCCTTGACTTATTTAGTGGCCCTTTAGACAGAATTGGCTATACGCAATTTTTTAACACCGATTTCTGTTGCTGAAATCGTAACTAGACAATCATATGAAATAGACTTCTATTTTTTATTTAGGTAAGTAGGTATCTGTTAAGAAAATAGTTTGAACTTTATTTATTAAATACATGACTTAGCTTTGTAAATTTTCAATATTGTTTTGAAGAAATCGTTTAATCAATTAATACTTCTACAATATTTTAATATACCTACTAACTAATAATTTAATTAACTTGTCCTATTTTACTAAATAATAATTGACGTGGCTATTTTACTAAATAATAATTAATAGCTATAAATTAATCAAAATGTTAAATTGTTTTTTTTTTCTATATTTTTACTGAAACTTTTCAACTAGCTAATCAAAAGTAGCAGCCACAAGTGCTTTCCGTGTGCGTGTACATTGAAGCGCTTTATAGAGTACGTACTAATTGGCTCAGAAATTTTCGCTCTGAAACGTCAAGCTTTTTCTAGCTGCGAAATTGTGTCGATTTTTCCTGCAGAGAGCTTTAAGCTCTGCACCGGGCCGGCTTAATTACCTGTGTGCCGGATAATTTGTTGAGTGTATCGATATTAAATAAGGTTGAAACGGGTACTATGTAGTTTCTTGAGGAGTTGTTTTATTTTAGTCCTAAAAGTGGGTTAGTGTGAACTAAGACTTTCTCTTTATTTATTTCATCTGTGGATTTTTTTACTTCATTTGTGGATAGCAGTCAGTTTTTGCTGTCATAGTCGGATGCACTGCAAATAAATACATTTGACCTGGTCACAGATTAGGGAATACCTGGTAAAGGGACCGCTCTTAAATCATGAAGGCTTCTGTTATAGTATCCAACATCCTGCTGATTTTTAGTATCAATTGTGTTCCACTGCTGGGCCTCTCGGCCAAAGACCTCTTCATTCTACATAATATTATATACAAATGTATTTCTGCTATGCCACCTGAGCTATTCAGTTCAACCGTATTATTCATAAATATACAATTAGCTTAAAATAGCTAGCTTTACTGGACGTTTAACCTCTTTGTCCTTGTATGTAAAATACTATACTAGACATCCAGTCTAAATTAAATACATTTTAATGAATTATATTATTTGTGAATATAAAATGAACTATAAAAGATAAAATAAATAAATAGAGTTTCAGAATTCATCCATGAAAAAAATATCACTATAAAAGTCAGTCAAAATCAGCATTTTAAAATAGGTATTATTTAAGTCTTTACACTTAGTAATACATTAACAGTACCTACCCTAGAGTACACTGAGCAACATTAACTTGTGTCCTAAAGGATTATTTTTTTTTAAGTAAGCCATGGTTTAGAAAATGTTATACATACATACATACATAATCTCACGCCTTTTATTCCCCGAAGGGTAAGCAGAGGTACAAGCTCAAGAGCCGGATCCACGTTTAGCCGAGTTTATGCTTTATTACCAAAGTGACAAGGGGCCAGCTTGTCGCCGCGGTTATAACGACCACTACTGCGGCCGGGACCAACGGCTTAACGTGCCTTCCGAAGCACGGAATCATCTTACTTTTCGGACAATCAGGTGAATCAAGCCTGCAATGTCCTATCCAACCGAAAACAACCACAACGTGATTTTTGTGTGAAATCAATATGTGGTGTTTTCTGCGGGGATCGAACCCACAACCTTCCGTGCCCTAATCAAAGGCGCGACGCGCTACGCCACTGAGCTACGGAGGCGGCTGAATGTTATTGTTCCATCTATTAGCATTTTGTGACGTTTTTGTAGGCCTTATAAACGTAATTTAGGTAGGTATGAATGCAAATTTTTCGCTCTTGTGAACGCATTAGTTTCGACTCATAGATTTTTATATTTTTTTAGGGGTAATTTTTTTTTCGGGGCCCTATTAAGGGACCTCCTTAATTTTATTAAGGGGCACATTTCAGAAATTTGCCTTTTTCCGCTGTTGTCACAAAGCTTGGATCCTCTTTTGACGTAATTAGTTGACAGGTCAACTTTATGGAATTAGATTTTGTTTGTTAACGTTTACTGCAAACAAGATTTTTTTAAGAAGGAATATAATTACGTTATTTTGTTTACCTTTTTACGACCTTTTTTTGGTGCGAGTTAAATACTTCGGTTAAAGTTTTCCGTATCAAAAAACTTTTGCGCAGTTTATGACCGTGAGAAAAGCATAGATAATTTTATAAACATAGTAGGTAAAGTGACGGTCTGGGATGGCGTAACAGATATGGTCTGGAGCGCTTTATTACCAAAGAATAAGAGCTATTTTGCAGAAAAATCGTAAGTGTTACGCCGACCTAGACCGCCCTTCCTGCACCTACTTAAGAAAAAAATTATTTGATTTGATTTGATTTGTTCTACATGACGCAGTAGGTCAATGACCGTGACCATTATTTTTTTTGTGAATCCGTTGCATAATTTGTGCTCAAATTAGAACCATTACAAGGTCGAGGTCCTGACCCGAGCCTGTCAGCTGTCAGAATTGTTAAAGGCGGATGTTCGATTTTTAAATCTTGTGAAATGTTCAATGTGGAACAACTTTTTTTTATTCGTGCCAGTATTAAGTTTTTTTTTTATTTGGCGTTAATATCCGTTGGCGAAGTTGTTGTATTTTTTATTATTATATTCTACCTATATTATTTTAGTACTAATAACCTATTTAGTTGTTAATAACTTAAAAGTAAAACCAAAAAGCCTTGTGATTGTAGTTCAATTAATAAATAATAATTATTAGCTGAAGTTTTATGAGTTCACAAATGAAAAACGATACGTTTTGGTAAATTATACCTTGTGCTTACCTTTGGTCTCAGAACTGAATGTTTTCAAAAGCTTTCTTTAGAATTACCTGAAAACAACAAAATATTAGGTTTATTAGTTTTGTTTAGAATAACCGACCATTCCCGTCTCCTTCGCATCAACAACAAAATAGACCTAGGCTAGGATACAAGCATATACATATCCGGACCTCTGAAGCCAGTCAACATCACTGAAAACTAAACAACAGGTGGGTCTAATTCTGTGATAAGGTATGTACTAAATAGAAGATATTTTATCAGAAACTGAAAACTACTTCTCTCAGTCCTTCAATAATAACAAACTAATCATAAGAGACCATTAAGAGACACAGAAAAAAACTCATAAACTCTCTATAGCCTAATTTTTTTTTCAACATTGAATGAAGATGTTTATTTGTAAATACATTTGTATAATTTATCTCAGTAAGTGCTGCACTAGTGCTAGTGGGCTGTAGCAGATTGCATGGGGTCAAGTGTTATGAGGTCAACGCACTGCGAGATATTATATCTGGTAGAGACAGCAGAAAAGTTATTTATGAAATTTTTTATTTGATTTTTGGTTAGTCTTCTTGTGTTTATTTATTTTTTAACATCAGCATAATCGTTTTGGTTCTGAAATCATTATTTTTTTCTATCTGTAAGTATACACAGATTTCAAATTATTTACACAGATTTTTACTGTAGTTTTAGTCAAAGAAAAACCTGTATTTTTTTAAGTTTACAAAATAAATAGGTACCTATACCTTTATTTACCTGAAGAATGAAATCGTCTTTAACTTCAGGGACAAGTGATTTTGGCTCTTTTTCAGATTGTTATTGGTTTTCATTAGGTAATATTTATGTAAAAAAATTGATAATAGCAACGTATTTTTTTCTTATGAGTTTTTTTTATAAGAAACAATTGAATTAGATTATAACTAAAAAGTGTGATCTAATTCCATTTTTTTTTGCGAACCATACACATAAGTAAACAAATCGTAAAATGCGAATGTTATGTTAGTTCGATGACTTTGCTTCTATAATAAAATTAATTGCATTAAAATAAAAACTCATCACACTCAGTGCCAATACAAAAACGTACTACAATTACTTACAATAAGTTAAAAATATCATCAATATATATAAAACTCTTCCGTTACTGACTGACTGACTGACAGACAACGCAGAGCCGAAACTACTGGGCGTAGCGGGCTGAAATTTTGCATGTAAGTTCCTTAGGGAGTGTAGGTGAGCACTAAGAAAGGATTTCCCGAAATTCCCATGGGAACGGGAATAAAATGGATTTTTGTGTTTATGAGAAATCTGCGCAAGTGAAACCGCGGGGCAGCATCTAGTAAGTTTATAAATTACTTAAATAATAAATTAAAATTCTCAAGAGACACTTGTTTTTTTTTCATGTTTTTTTTTCATGTTTTATTATAAACAATATTAATATTTATTAAGAAGCAGATTTTTATAAATGTTCATGCTTATAAAGAAAGCCTATTGTAAAGAGATTGAAATGTACATTTTTACATCGTATATTTCTCACCTTAACAGGCATAGCAAGCTTAAGTAGCGCCACCCGCGAAAAAAATTAATATTTTCTAAACTAAGGCAAATATAAAAAAAAAATTAAACAGTATTCTACTAGATAATGCAGCCTAGTATTTTTTAAGGAACTGTTTTTGTACATACATCTTTTAGGTTAGAGATTAAAGAAAGCTTCAAAGTTTTGCTAAAAAACGGCCACTTTTGGCAACATTCAGTAGCTTTCTTTGGTCTTTAAATGTTTTAGAAAAAATGGAAAAGTCACATTTCCACGCAAACAAATGAGCGGGCACAGCTAATATTATCCTAAAATTCTAAAACTCACTTGCCAGACTATCACCTACAATAACCGAGACTCCCCGAGGTAACGTTCTACTTACGATTGCACGTGACTATTCTACCGCCATTTTTATTATTACCTACCCCCTCTCCCGTGAACCCCCTACCCCAGGGGCAGGGGGCAAGCCAGGTAATTGTATGGTATAAGTTAGATTGGGGGCATTTAATTCAGATTATATTAGGAGGGGAAGTTTTCGACATAACAGTATCTCAAGTCAGTACTGTTATTTTTTGGTTTGAGTTTGTTTTGTGCCATGCAAAGAGCGACTTTTTTTAATAGCACAGAAAACCAGTAGGTACTAAAGTAACACTATGTATGCACACCTCGGATACTGCATAGAAAAAAGCACGTTGCTTCGCCACAGCTGAAAATAGTGCACGTGCACGCGTATGCTTGTGTGCGTGTGATAAAACATGCTATTTGTACTGAGCGGTAACTGAGAGGTAACTGAGCGCGGGACCGCACTTGCTGAGGGAGGCAGGAGTGCCCATACTAAGCCCTGTAGGTCCGGGCGTAAGAATAGGTCTACGGTATGCCCTGCCTGTCGTAAGAGGCGACTAAAAGACCAAAGACCCCTTCTTTGGGGTCGTGGGTGTGAAGGGCGGGGGCCCAACACACTCATCAAACGGCCCTGAGATGGGTGGCGGCACAACTTGTGGCACTGTGCCGCCGCAGCTCCAAAGGCGAGCCGGGGAGGGAACAATATGCCCTCCCCGAGCATGAAGCTAATAGTAGCTGAGCGTGGGAAGACTTCGGACGCTATAATGTGTGGTTCCCGGGGTTCTTCCCAAAAGCGCCAAGACGGCCGCCGAGGGGTTTTAGTGGGTGCAAGCCCCACATACCCACGACGCTCCCCCGAGCGTCGGGATATGCGATAGGCATTTCCCCTCGTTAAAAAAAAAAAAAGAAAGGAGTGCCCATACTGTATGTAGTACTATTTGTTATACTGTGGCAGTGTAGTGGACCACTGTACATTATATAGAAAGTAAGAAAGAAAACATATTTATTCGCAACAACAACGACACACATTACAAAACAAATTAAACAAAAACATAACAGAAAATAACAAAAATAACAAAGATTAAAACATAAAAAAAATACAAGACTATATATAAATAAATTCGACTAGCAGACTATATAAACTTACTCTCGTCCGATCAAAAGACTGACACAAGCCTACGTTATCATGCTGAGATGAGCGAGAAGGAAATAACAATTAACATGCGTGAGACAAGGAGACGACAAGTTATCTATGACTTGTGTCACTCTGGCAAGAGAAGACCTGGTTTTTTAGACTATGCTTAGGACTGTATTCGAACAGCTTTCCGAAAACTAGCATCTTGAGCTATTGGCACAGTAAAAAAAAAAGCAAAAAAAAAAACAACAACTCTATACTTCAATATGCTAGATACACGACAGAACAAGAACAACACATGTTAGGGTGACAATAAATTCATAATCTATTACCAACCGAGACGACCGACACATAGCGGCGAGTAGGGTGTCAATAAACTATGCCGGACTGCGGCTATCTGTCAAACATTGGACGTGAACACGGGCGGGGCCGCGGCGACAAGCTTGTTACTGATAAAGTCTGACTTGTAATTTTAGTATGGAACAATACAATATCTATACCAATATTATAAAGAGGAAAGATTTGTTTGTTTGTTTGTAACGAATAGGCTCCGGAAATACTGAACCGATTTGAAAAATTCTTTCACTGGTAGGATGCTACACTATCCCCGAGTTACATAGGCTATATTAGATTTTCCATTAACACTTCCGGTTTTACAGTATCGCAAAATAATTTTTTTTCTTTTATATTACAGTCTAGGGTCCACAAGGCTATAGGCAAAAGTGTAACGCCGTCCGTGTCCGCCATTGTACGCAATACGAGTACCACATTATATTGTAGGTTACACTATGGAAAAAGCTTGACTTTTCTTTTAAACACACAAGAAAATTATAAATATTTTAAAATAATGATTTTAAGCAAGACAAATTCATTCAGTACCTAGGTTCATAACAACATACTTGAGTAAATTCGAACAATTTGTTACGATAACACCGCGGGATATAAATTTAATTTATCATCTATACCAATATTATAAAGAGGAAAAATTTGTTTGTTTGTTTGTTTGTTTGTAACGAATAGGCTCCGGAAATACTGAACCGATTTGAAAAATTCTTTCACTGGTAGGAAGCTACATTAACCCCGAGTGTCATAGGCTATAGTAGATTTTCAAAAAAATTAGGGATCCTTACCTAAACTCAAATAATATAACCCAAGGTGCAATACTTTTTCTGTTGTTTACATATTTTGACAGGTGGTTTGTTGTTGTTGTTTGTTTTTTATTCGGCCATTCTGGGCAGTCAAAAGAACATAGTCTATAGAGCCAAGTCTTTTGTAGTATCTTATATTCTATGGCGTAACGAAGTAAGCCGGGAAAGCTCGTATTGTTATAAATATGGATGTAAAGTTTTTTAGACGATCTAAACTGATTGATAGAGCATAGTTTTCCAAGCGTTACTCGGTCAGCACCCAAAATATACGCGTTAAAATTTCCACGGGCGTAAAATTTCAATCAGCCTCGTATACATATGCAAATTCGTATCCCTTGAGTGGCGAATTTCCATCAGGCCTGAATGTGGGGCAGGAGCACTTTCTGTATCCCGGATAGCTCTGCTGAGAATCGTAAGGTTTATTTTTGGGATACACTTTCTTTACATCGAGCGAAGACTTTGCACTATCGTAAAATTTATAAATCGCGAGCTATTCTTTAGGTTTTGCTGTGCTATCTATTAAAGCTATGCTGTGACGGTTACAACCAAAACGTAGTGTTTATAATATACTCTTTGGTTGCAACTTTCAGAGTAAGAAAAGGCTCGATTGTAGGGGCCGCCACCCGGGGTCGAACCTCGGATACCTTGGGTGGGAGACTGGAGCTATTTACTCCTGGGTTAACTAATGCTTGATACCTAATTAATGTGTAATTGGGTCCCAGTCTTAGGTTATGATAAAAGCACTAACCAGATAAAGACTTGAAATTTTCAATGAAGGTTCCTAACCAAAAGAAAAGCAGCAGGTGCTCCAAAAAAAACCTCCTGAAATTCTCAGGGGAGTAAAAAGTAAGATCAGTTGACGTTATAAAATATGATAAATGGGCTGGCAGAGCTACGGTCTTCTATTTTAATTCATTATTATTCAATACTTGCTGCGCCCTGCAGTTTTACTCGCGGTGTGTTGCCACAGAAAAAAGTAGACTATGTGTTAAGCCAGGGCGTCAGCTAACTCCGTACCAAATTTCATTGAAATCGCTCCAGCCGTTTAGAAGTGAAGAAGTTACAAACATACACACAAACTGTCGCCTTTATATTATTAGTGTGATATGGGTCCCTCACGCACGATGACACAAAACCTTCGTAAAGACAGAGATGAAAACACGAAGTGGAAATAATCTTGGAGAATTGAAAATCATAATTTTCTTGGCACCCCCGTTTCTTCCGTGAGAGTGGTTTTACTTACGCATAGCGCCCGATGCCACTGTTATGTTTTAAATTTAATTAAAACACAAAACTAAGGGGCATATGCCACGGTTGCGTAAACAGATTATGATTGTCCACAGACAAGCGTTTTTTCCATCTTGTCTTAGCCTGGTTAACTTTAACCGATAACATTTTTGTAGCGATTAAAATTTTCGATGTTGTGCTGTGCCAAGGAATTATAAGCCTGCGTATTAATTAAGGACACGAACCTTTTCGTAAACTGTATTTTTTTTATTTAATTAAAAATAATTAGAGTAAGTCTAAAAATGTATCACCTACTCTGTATAAAGCCCAATGTTATAAATGCTTTCTTAGTGATTTGAAAGTCTGTACTACCAGTCAAGCAAGCCAGGCAGAATTAATAGAAACGTTTATCCTTTCCAAGTAGAAAAACAACTCGTTTTAACCGCGGCCTGTAGAAGTTTGAAAACGTCGCGTTTTGAAAGCCCGTCTGTGGCGCCATCTCCATATGGTGCGCGTAGCGGATGCATTCCGCGAAGAATTGCATGTGTGCGTGTCGTATTCTGCATAACGGGGCGCCACCGCTCGGCGGGAAATATTATTATCTTTCTCATCTTTTTATTTGCCGCCTTTTTTATTATATTTTTTTTCTTTTTTATTTACAGCGAGACACGTGCTGAACACGACTTCGGAGACAGGGTGTGGATTTTTCCGACGAAATGCTGCAAGATGTAGATATTCTCGATATTTTGCAAGATACACATTCAATTTTATATTTTAGTAATAATATTACCATACGGCGTGAGGTTTTTTTTAATGATTTAAATAAAAAAAATGTTTTGATTTAAGTTTCGAAGTGAACGGAATTGTTATTGGTATTCGATTAATTTTAAGTATAAAAGCTTTAGTAGGGAGCTTTTATACTTAAATTATAGTTTGGTAGAGGAACTATGTCCTTACGATGATTTTGAAATAAAATACTACTGTTTTTTAAACTTCGCTAAATATTAAATATTTAAAAAACCTACGACCAAATTGCAAAATTTGTTTAAAATATGAAAACAGTTTTATTTATCTGAATTATCGACGCAATGGCCGTGGATATGCCGGGAGGTGATCGTCATAAATACGCTGCATCTGCTATAAAGTAATGAGATTTCCCCTCCACTCCCCCGTTTCCCATTCACTTTTATGACTCGGAAGCTGTAGGGTTATGGGTTATGTTTTTGTATTATAACCTTTTGACTACGTGTTTGCAGGGTCATGAAATTTCAATGTTTTCAAAGTATTATTTTACTGATAAACAGTTTGGGCTTTTTGTCTTATCCTATACATTTCTGATAAGTTGCTATTTTTTTTTTGTTAATAAAATACTGCGATGGATAATGACCCCCATATTGTGTGATTGAGATAAGACGTGCTATTTGTACTTAGCGGTAACTGAGAGGTAACCGAGCGTGGGGGGCGCACTTGCTGAGGCAGGCAGGGAGTGCCCATACTGTATGTAGTTCTATTTATTATAATACTGTGCCTGTGCGTAGGTAGCCGGTTTACCAAAAACTTTACATATAGATTTATCCTAGATAGGGGCTCAAAATGTGATGTGTTTTTTATAACTTTGTTCTCTAATCCCAATACTTATCTGTTAGTTCAAAAGCTTTTACGATATCCATACAAATGCACGGAGAAATTAAAATGAAATATCTTCAATCAGAACCGACAAGTATTTTCCGCTATAGAAATACAACAGTTAGATTTGATTGACGTGTTCAGTTCAAGGGAAAATTTTCAATTCGCAAAGTTATTTACAGTGTTGAAAGGAGGGAAATATTTTTAGTAATACCTATATTAATGCGGCTATTGACAGATTTCGCTTAGCGAGATTAATTCCGTTCAAAACGTTCTGGATGATTCGATGGATTTTCTTTTTTTGTGTATTGAGAGGAATGTACTTACGTAGCTACGTTTTGTGTTGTGTGCTGGTATTTTCTGTGATGGGGAAAGTTCAAGATGAATAGGTTTTGTTGTATTGTATTGTAGGTTCGAAGTTAAGGCGGATTCGAAGATAGCTGGAAGATTATAAAGAGCGTCTGGAAGTCATTTTGAGGTCATGCGTCTCATAAGTCGGTTTGACAACTCCATATATTTCTCTATTCCTAATCGTATAAACTAATCGTTTTTATTTTTCATAAAGATATAATAGGTTTAAAATAGCTTTACTGGAGGTCTACTTCTCTGAAATATACGTTCGAGTATGAGATAGCTAGAGCCAGGATAATATGTACTCGAAAACGACTTGTCCAAGTTGAAACTCTAGCTCGACTCGAGTCTCAAAAACACTGACTGTGAATTGTGTGAAAGCACCACACCACAAATTTATTTTAAAAGCTTAAATCTATACCAATATTATAAAGAGGAAAGATTTGTTTGTTTATTTGTAACGAATAGGCTCCGGAAATACTGAACCGATTTGAAAAATTCTTTCATTGGTAGAAAGCTACATTAACCCCGAGTGTCATAGGCTATATTAGATTTTCAAAAAAATTAGGGATTCTTACCTAAACTCAAATAATGTAACCCGAGGTGAAATATTTTTTCCGTTGTTTACATATTATGACTGGTGGTTTGTTGTTGTTGTTTGTTTTTATTCGGACATTCTGGGCAGTCAAAAGAACAACGTCTATAGAGCCAAGTCTTTTGTAGTACTTATATATTCTAAGGCGTAACGAAGTAAGCCGGGAAAGCTCGTCACCAATAAGACTCAAAAACAATTATCTTATCATCGATATAAATCGAATCAGACCAGATTGGAAGCAAGATCCAACACTATACTAAATTGTTTATGGCGTCATAAACATGCAGACACAGTCTTTATTGCCCCCACTAAAACGGCTGGGGTTATCTTGAGGTGTTTGGGGACCTTGGCGACGATTCGGGAGCATTTTCAGTCAGGTTTCGATTCCTGGTAGGAGCGAAAATTTTTATGATTGATATCGATGTTTTTTTTTCTTTGTATTCGGGTACTTGTATGTTTTTTAACTTTGGGTCTCCTGTACTAGTTGTTAAAAAATCTATTTTTTTGAAGAACCGTGTAATAAAATCTATTTTAATATAACAATAAAAAAATTACAATCTCAAGAGGCCTTAAATAGGTAGAACCTGTATCCACGGAGTTATTTTCACCTAAAAACGAATATCGATAGTATGAATATTTATATATTTTTAAGGATTACCGTTATCAATATATATAAAACTCTTCCGTTACTGACTGACTGACTGACTGACAGACAGACAACGCAGAGCCGAAACTACTGGGCGTAGCGGGCTGAAATTTTGCATGTAGGTTCCTTAGGGAGTGTAGGTGAGCACTAAGAAAGGATTTCCCGAAATTCTCATGGGAACGGAAATAAAATGGATTTTTGTGTTTATGAGAAATCTGCGCGAGTGAAACCGCGGGGCAGCCTCTAGTACGTTATATGTCCCTATTTTCTGGAGCGACATCTTTCTCCTGAGAGATGTCTACATGGTAAGGAGTCGCCGGGTAACGGCGTAAATCTTGCGATGATAGGCCAAGAGCTAGGTAGAAAAAAACTTAAGCTAAAAGTTAATACTTCAATACATAGTATTAAATAATTTCTTTTTCGCAAAAAGAGACCCGCCTTCAACAAACTGAAACATACATAATCTGAGAATACACCAACATAATATTTTTCGAAGTCGGTTAAAATTGGTACTAAAACCTACTCCTGAATGTAACAAATACATTTCTGAAAACCGCATCAAAATCGGTTCAGCCAAACGCGAGATAATCGCGGACAAACATACATACATACAAACATACATACAGGTCAAACTGATAACCTCCTTTTTTGAAGTCGGCTAATAAAGTCGCTTCCGGCGGCGTCTGTCCCTATGTATGCTTAAATATTAAAAATTATGAAACGGATTTTGATGCTATTTTTTTAAAGGATAGAGTGATTCAAAAGGAATGTTTATGTGTGTATGTATAATGTGCGTAAAATAGTTATAGGCTAGGCGGTAAGAAGTTCGCCGGGTTAGCTAGTGGTATTATATTTGGCCGTAATATCGAATTCTACTAAAGTCCCATTATAACTGGGCTTGATTACCGATCCGGGAAGACAAAACTTGCATCAGGTTCTGGTATTTGTGGCGTCATACAGCGCATCAGAAAGATCTGTCCGGGTGGCCTAGTATGTCAAGCAGTGTACGTCTTCCTGGAAAGTTGTATTTTTCGTGTTTTAATTTTTGTCTTTATACGGTGTCGATTTAGACAAAACCTCGAAGAACTCAATTAGAATTCGTATCACGAGAAATGAAAGATCGATAAAAATCCTCTTCGAAAAAAAAAACTAAATTTCGCAAAACTAACGACAGAAAGAAAAAAAAATGAGAGCGACTCTCTGTATCTCTCTAATAGCTCAAACTTTCTGTGGTAACGTTGTTGCTTTGGATTAATTATAACTTTTTTTTTTTTTTTGCGTTTGTATATTAGTAAAAAAAACTCGATATTTAAGATGTAAAAGGTGTGTGTTCTACATTAAAATCAAAAAGACGCCATCTCTTAACCCAGACAGGCAAGATCATTCTCACGAGTCGTAGGCCTTATACCTCCTAAACCGAGCTACAACTTTATATCCGAGTGACGTCTACAAGGAGTTTTGCCGCGCAAATTTATGAGTACCCTCACCCTCCTCACCCCGGGCCGTGAAGACTGAAGAATGGACGAAGGTTTCGAGGGAAAGGTGTGAAGAGGGCTTAGTTTAGGTTATGATGTATTATTTTTTTGCTGTTGTTGTTTTTTTTTTTATGTGTGTTTTGTTTTGTATTGAAGTACCTAAGTAACTCTAAAGGAAATAATTACTACTTGAAAGTTTACTTCGATTCAATTTTTTACTAAACTAATTTTAAAAAGAGGTGAGCAAGGAAGATATTTTTGTTTCTTTGTTTGAATCGAATATGCTCCAAAACAATTGTTCCGATTTAAAAAATTCTAACATTATTAGATACCGTCTTCTCCAAGTTATAAGGGTAAGATAGAGGGTAAAAGACGCGCTGGTAGGAGAAGGAAATCGTGGCTCGCCAACATCAAGGAGTGGACAGGAGTTGCCAGCGTAGAACAACTTTTTCGACTGGCAGGAGAGAGAGAAGCGTTTGCGGAGCTGACGGCCAACCTCCAGTAGTGGAGAGGCACCGGAAGAAGAAGAAGAGCATTATATGACTTATAGACTGAGTAAGCGTGTGCACCTGGGTTCAATTCCCGGCCGGGGCGAACATTGTTATGATGATATCGATGTTGGTTTCGGTTTGGGTGTAATGTTCGTCTCTGTGTGTGTTTCGGGCACCCTAGATACAGGTTCTTCCTAGTTAGGGGCTCTCAGTGTGTTTTATTATTATTAGAAATTGTATTTAATACATGACATACTTTAATTCTTTCTGACGACTTTGGACTAAGAAATGCTGTCATTCCTTATCCACCAGGAAAATCGACCGAAAAAAAAACATACATAATTCTCTTAAAACTTCCGTCCAAGAGTGGATGTCCATAACTGGATACTGTCCATCACTGGGTGTCCATCACTGGATTTTTCATGTCCATGACTGGTGAAAAAAAAAGCGTTTCTTTTTTCTTATATTTTGTTAAACAATTTGTTTAATAAAATTATAAAAAAAATACACAATTGTTAAAAAACACCTCGCTTCATTTCATGTTATAACTTTTACACCTGTAGCGATCATAGGTTAGAAAATATTTGCGAAAAACTGAAAAAAAAATCCTTATAGCGTCCAAGACTGGTGCCTTTACCTTAATCGGCTTACAAAGTAAAATGCTAGTTGACAAAACAACTCTGATCTCATTATTATCATTCATAATTGAGGATCACTACAATAGATGGGATGACGAGACGAACTTTTTTAGGGCCTGTGACAAACCCTCGAAGGCTTGTTTGAGATCTTGTCAAATATTTATAGGGCTGCCACTACAAAAATAACCAAAAAATATCGGGGCAGTTTACCTGCCTCCGAATACTTGAAAAATTTAAGGTCTGGCGATTTTATTTTCGGATATTTTCAGGGTTTTAGAGTAGGTATTTAGTTCAGAAACAACCTTTGCAATGCCTAGCTAGTTTGAGAATATAATTTTTTTACAAAATGCATTGTCAATTTTTTTTTGCTCAAAACCTGTTTTAGTGGTATTTGTAATTTGACGCCTCACTTACCAATTGTGTTTATGAAAAACTTTCGAAATCTTTTTGTGACTACTTAACATGTAAACCACTTAAAAAAAAATCTTGTGATTAAAAAACAAAAATCAAATAACTTACTTTTTCATATTTTTTCAAAAAAAAAAATACTTACACTTGCTGCCCGTGCCAAAGCGAACTGAACTGAATAGAATGCAGTGCCATCTCTCCTTAATTTTCTATGACTTTTTTCTTTTGGTCATATCTCCCGTTTTTACCATAATTATAACAAAAATGTGTTAAAGCTGGCAACCCTGCTATTTCTCCATCACCTCCAAAATCCCATCATCGCCCCACCTCGGGCGATGATCGTCTTAAAAAATAAAATCCCTCCATTGTATAGATTTTACGCCTAACTTGGTTTCAATTACTACAAAACGCTTGGGACGCAAAGGAATTTGAATTTTTTAAAGGCAGATGCTACCTCATGGAGCGACCAACTTATTGAGTACTGCGGTTCATACGACGAACGTAACTTGTAATGCAACTTATGGATGCAACAATATTTCATGATATGCGAGCGAAATGCGCATACAAACAATTTTATTATTCTAAGATCCGTGTTACACAATGCACATTAATTACTATTAGCGCCATCTAGATTAATTTTATTGTAAACAGTTTAAGTAGCGCCATCTATTGGCACCATTTAGGTAACCTTAACTTTTTAATCTCTGTAGTCTGTGTGCCAATGTATCAATCAATATTTTCTATGTAAAGATAGTTAATCTGTGACAATGTCTATTCCTTTTTCTGAAGCCGTGCAATAAACACGTTCGTCCCCGACTCTGCTCTTTTCTTCTGGAATCTGGAGACCCTGCACCACCACACCACCACCCTTTCTTCCGAGCCAGCTCCTAAGGCTCAACAATCTGTTTTATGAAACACAACATTTGCCAAGCCTTTTCTGTTAATTAAATAAAATAGATAGCACGCTAGCTAATTATATAAATTGACAAATCGCAATTCAGTTGCCTAGCTCTAAATCACGTTTCCCTGTACTGCATGAGGCGACAACGTGGCTTAACATGGTCGCCTCCCGATAGGTGTTCCAGAAAAAAAAAAGGAAGCCAACATTCCAAGGGAGTACAAACCAGCCCAAATAGCAGAACATTTCATGTTACTCAAGCCAGACTGTACCATTTCGCGGCATGAAATTAATGAAAATGAAAAATGATTTTTATACAGGGTATCATTGAAAGTCAATAACGACTAGTTAGTTAGTACCTTAAATTTAGTTAAGTATCCTATATTGTGAGAGACGAGGTGGTTCAGGGGCGCCCATCAAACTCAGGCTCAGACAAACAAATGTGAAATTAACCTGTCTTCAGATGGACATACTACATAGTTCCATTAGCAGAACACTGTACTAGGAACACAGCTGTTATTATGCCACCCGACCAAGACTTGCCGATGAGACCCATCCGCAAAGTCAACGATAAAGTCGCCAGGTAATATCAATGTAAGAATTTTTCTTCTAGTCCACAAGTTAAAGGGTCAAAACTACCCGCCTGATAGTAGTGCAATTGCGAATTTACAGTTCGGTTCACAGTTTTTGTGCTGTTCCCGTTTACACGGGGCCGGGTTTGCGTTGGCGACAGAGATGCATAATCTGCCATCCTGTTTACTCATTCAGATGAACTTGTCGTTCCTGTTTTTGCTTCCGACAGGCGGCTGATGTTTGATTGATAAATAAAATGGTTTTCGGTCGAAGTATCGTTTGAGTGATTTTTTGGGACACTTGATTTTACAATCGTACTATATAATACTGATAAAAAGTATAGCCGAAAGGCGTCCTCTGCTAAGCATCGGCCATCCTTTCATATTGCCACACAAACCAGTGTTGAGAGAAGTATAATTTAAACACATCAATTGCACGTTACTGTACCTTATGAATCCATTAAAGCTGATAAGGATTTATTTAGTTGAACTTTTGAAAGGGATCGATAATAAAATAAATTATAAAATTATCTAGAATTAAAATTAAGCTCTTATTTAATAGCTTTCAAAATATTGCCCTTCCACCGTTCAAACGATTGGTCTAAACTTTTTGAGCTTTACGAGTTCTGATAAGCTCGGACCGCCATAAAACTGAGCCGAGATAAACTGGCGTAAGTAAACTTTTAACAAATTAAAATAGAAATAAAAAAATCACATAAACATTTTGTATGCTTAAATCTATATTCTAAGGCTTAAATCTTTAAAACTATGCAACGGAATTTGGTGCGTTTTTTTTAAACATAGAGTGATTCAAGAGGAAGGTTTATAAGTATAATAGATGCACCAGATAATAATAGGTTAGGCGGTACAAAGATAGTCAATATTATCTATGGTACAAAGTTCGCCGAATCGTCTAGTCAAATAACCAAAAACCTAGCAACCTAGTAAATTAATAAATAATTTCATAGAAAATGTTGTATCATTTTATGGCTCAATTTCACCTCGGAATTATTTTCATACACGCGCACTTTGTTACCAGGGGTTATTCCATTAGTCTCCAAAAATCATTTTTTTTTATTTCCATTTAGTCTCCAAGCTGATTTATTCTTATTCTTAATTAATTATTTTCCATTTCCTATAGTCTCCAAAATATTAACAGGCAAAGATGGTATCGACTGCAAAACAAGCGAGAAAAACCAGTGTTAACAGCATTACAAAATAAAAATATAGTAACCGATACAAGATTATCGCCTAGATTTAAAAAATATTTACACTCGATGTCAAAACCTTACAAACTCTCAGATACCAGATAAGGGGCGGCTAAGACAACTAGGTACTAAGTTTTACGGAAAAACAGCCATCTATTTTTTCTAATCCAGTCTAATCTTTGATTTGAGGAGAGATTAGGCTAAGTGTCACTGTGTCAGTGCATAATGGAAGAAAGTGAAAATTCAGGCGCAGGACCTAGCACAATCAATTAAAATATGCATTCAACTCACGTAAGTTTGGTTAATAATTATGATAAGCTAAGTATTACAGTATAGAAAATGTGCAAGAAGTGTTTAGAAATTTATTACATGTTTAATAAAAGGGTAGTCACCTATTTTCCCCTATCGTTACTTTTTTATTTTGCATAGTAATAGTGCTTCTGATTGTTGTAAATGTGAAAATTTTATTCCCTTACCTAAGCAAATTTTAACAGTCATAAGTTTTATTTTTTTGTGAAGTTCACGAGAGTTCATATGTAAATATTTATTAAAAGTGATTACTAAAAACAACGTTTTATTAAAATTCCTAAACTTTTGTTGTTGTCTCTACATAGTAAAACTTACCTGGAGACTAAAAGGAATAGTTGTATGAAAAAAAATGTTTGTACTTACCTTAACCAAAAAAGTGTTTTGGAGACTAATAGGAAACGTTGTATGGGGCGGCAAAATTTTGGACATCAAAGGTTTTGGAGACTATCGGAATAACCCGTTACCAGTGACCTATAAACTTTGGATAATGTAACGATAAGTACCTACCACGCTGCACTTTATTTTACATTTTAATTTTACGACATTTTTTAATCGGACGGGCTTATGTTGCGCCCTTATTTTATAATAACTTTAACGTCTGTTGTTTAATAACTTTAATAATTTTATTAAATCAATACATAGTATTATAACAAAGTCGCTTCCCGCGTCTGTCCCTATGTATGCTTAAATCTTCAAAATTATGCAACGGATTTTGATGCGGTCTTTTTAATAGATAGAGTGATTCAAGAGGAAGGTTTATAAGTATAATACATGCACAAGGAAGTAATAGTTTAGGCGGTACGAAATTCACCGGGTCGACTAGTATCTTTATATTTATATTTATCGGATTTTGGTGGGGTTTTTTAAAAAGATAAAGTTGTTCAAGAGGAAGGTTTATATTAATAGCTTTATTAGTAAGGCGGTACGAAGTTCGCCGGGTCGACTAGTCAGTAATAAAAAAATATCACTGTTATAGATTTTGAGGGTATGGATAAACTATGACTTAGATGGGCTTAGAGAAGCGGTAACGCACTTGGCATGACAGGCCAGTTGGAGATCGCAGTATGGGTCTTTACGTTTTTCAACGAGGGACGCTGCTGCCCCCGTCCTTCAGGTGTTCCCTTAGTCGCCTTTTACGGCACCTAAAGGTGGACTAATGCTGGTGGTAAGTATTGCAAACGCGCTAAATAAAAATTAAAAAAGTCTCATAATTAGCTATACTGTGAGCCGCCCCTAACATCCTAAGAATTTTTTCGTTTATCAGGGAGGGAGTGAAAAAAATTTGCTGTGTATGCCCCTTCAAAATAATTCCTTCCGCATACAAATTACTCTCAAAAAACACAAGTCAGCGCGTATTTTTAAAGCCGACCTTTAATTTAAAAATCTCCTAGCGAAAGATGATTTTGCAAGCAGAATGAGTTGATTCATCGCAAGTATCGCATCGCTTCTAGGGACCTCCGACCTCTGTTAGCTATGCTTTAAAAAGAATTAGCGTAAATTTAACTTATCCGTAGCTCAGTTGGCTGTGATGTGGACTGAGAAGCGTGTGCACCTGGCTTCGATTCCCGGCGGAGCGAACATTGTTATGATGAATATCGATGTTTGTTTCCGATCTGGGTGTAATGTTCGTCTCTGTATATGTTTCGGGCACCCTAGACACAGGTTCTTCCTAGTTAGGGGATCTGAGTTTGATGCGTTATTATTATTATAATCTATACCAATATTATAAAGAGGAAAGATTTGTTTGTTTGTTTGTAACGAATAGGCTCCGGAAATACTGAACCGATTTGAAAAATTCTTTCACTGGTAGGAAGCTGCATTAACCCCGAGTGTCATAGGCTTTATTAGATTTTCAAAAAAATTAGGGATCCTTACCTAAACTCAAATAATGTAACCCAAGGTGCAATATTTTTGCTGTTGTTTACATATTTTGACAGGTGGTTTGTTGTTGTTGTTTGTTTTTTTATTCGGCCATTCTGGGTAGTCAAAAGAACATAGTCTATAGAGCCAAGTCTTTTGTAGTATCTTATATACTATGGCGTAACGAAGTAAGCCGGGAAAGCTCGTTTTAAATAAAATTATAGATGACGGCCGATCGATAGTATACTCTTAATTATACTTTGCCCGATGTCCAGGATTGATATTCTTGCAAAATATCGATATCCGCTAATAGTTCGGAATACTTAGTAAACTATCTACAATTTTAGCCACTTTCCTGGTTTCAAAACAATATCCATTGCCTCAGTACGAGGGACCAATTACCTTCGAAGAGGTCAAATCGACCCATCGTCTGATCACGGCGGTGCAGAAGTGACGACCTTTAAGCAAAGATTACATAATTCATACAGAATTTTGATATAGAGAACGCATTCTTTTACGCAAGGTATGATAGTTCCAAAAAGTAAGGGCAAAGTAAGATATATTTATGATCAAGTAATCAGGGGTGTCATTACGGCCACATTTGCAATATTGCTTTTTCTCCTCCAGAGTGTCAAAGTCAATACAACAAAAACGCAAAGAGGACGTAAAGCAAGATTGCAAAAGCGGTCTAATACGGGGGCAGATTTATTCAACAAACGGTTGATTCCTTAGATTTTGAACCTGAAAGCTACACTACAGGGATTATACAATAAATTATAAGCGAGATTATCTAATGGGCGTCAAAGGTGCATATTATTATTTTTGATTTCGGCCATGGTTAAGAAATTATCGGTTTGGCGCTAGTTCCCACCGGTTAAGCCCTTAAAAAACGGTATTCGATGACAATAACAGAATTCGAAATGCATTAGTATTTTTTAAGGACCAACACAACTGACACTATTTGACACGAAAGGAACGTATGATTGCAGAAATCTTTCTCGCTTAAGGCGGTAACTCACGGTATGGCGCTAAATTCAAAATTTTTCACGTTTTTTAATTGTTTTGGCGAAAGTATTCATTTTTAATAAATTTTAAATGAATTCGCGTACGTAAAAACCTATTTCCCACATTGTGATATATCGTTTTTGAAAGACAGCGTTACCGATTGAGTGTATATTCAAGGAACTTGTTTTTTGGCCTTTTACCCCTTAGATACAAAATCTGTAGGTCTGTCTTCCAAAAACGTTGTATTGCAATGTGGGAGATGTTTTTTTACATACGCGAATTCATTTAAACTTTATTAAAAATGTATACTTTCGCCAGAATAAATAAAAAACACGAAAAAATTTGAATTTCGCGCCATAGCGAGAGTTACCACCTTAATGTTCCATTGTCACAGATGAGCGCAATCTAAGCATCTTTATCCTATTAAAAACACTATAAAAAACCATGCAATTCTGAACCTTAAAGCAAGCTATACGTAGTTCAGACGGTAAGGCACGGAAAGAGTTCATTTTTACCGTTCCCAGTTGCGCATGCTAAGTTATTGCCGAGATGCGCCTAGATTGCCTGAGTCGGGGTCAGCTATAAGTGGGACTAGAGGCATTGGAGCTACTAAGTTTTAATGTGGCAATGCAATAAATACTCTTGATGGCTCTTTGGAAATTTTCACACTCAGTGAGTGTGAGTCCTACGCTTATGACCTACCGACCAGATGGACGGATGATCTGCGCAAGGCTGCGGGTCCACGCTGGATGCAGGCCACCTGCGATCGGTACAGATGGAGAGCCTTGAGGGAGGCCTATGTCCAGCAGTGGACGTCCTACGGCTGAAATGATGATGATGAGTGTGATTCTTTGCGAAATTCCACAATCGGTAATAAAAAATAGAGCAAAGGAAGAAGTAATTACAATAATTCAAGTTCTAGTAGTAATTCAAATTCTATCCCTAAACTAGGAAGAACCTATATATTAGTGCCCACAACACAAACACAATACACCTGGAAAAAAACATCGATATAGTAGGTATAGTATATATACCCATATTCGCCTCCGTCTGGAATCGAACCCAATGCTCACGCGTTACAGTTTACATCAATGCTAACCTAAGCCATGGAATCAGTTACAAATAAGAAATATTTGTGTGTCAAATCTTAGGTGGAAGATGAAAGATGGCGGGATGAAATCGATTCCTATCTAACATACTGGATGCAGATAACACAGAAAAGGGATAGGTACGTGAATACAGAATTTCAGGTACAGGGTCTTTAGGGACACACAATTTAGAAAAGTTAAAAGTTAAAAAATGATTTATTCATTATAGGATACAAGATAAATGAAATGAAATGAAATAACGCTTTATTGCCAACAACAATACAATTAAAATAAAACATCAAAATAATACAATATAACGCTACAAGATAACGCTTATTGAAAGTCAATTAGACTAATTTAATTAAATATTGATACCTTATTTGGTAAAGTATCCTATACTGCTAGAGGCGAGGTTGTTCAGGGTGCCCAAAGCAAGATACCATATCAAAAGCTTCGGAGCTTACAGCGCGGTTCCATTACCAGGTCAATCGCAATATTCGCAGTGCATCCGACTATGACAGCGAAAGCTGACTGACATCCGCAGATGAAGCTTTAAGCTAATCTCGAGTCACTCTGACTTTGGACCCTTGAAAGCTTTGTTGATTTACCAGCTATGGAAGTTCTATATTAAGGTTTTTAAATTGATCATCTAAGCTTGCCAAAGCTTTCAACTTTAATAAAAATTTTAGTAAAAACAAAACAGATTTAAGAGCGAAAATAATAATAAATAATATCTTTTAATTTATACAAATATTATAAAGTGTAAAGATTTGTTTGTTTGTATCGAAAAGGCTCCGAGACTTCTCAACCAATTCTAAAAATTCTTACACTGTTGGGAAGCTACACTATCCCCGGGTGACATAGGCTAAAGAATATTCTCAAAAATTCAGACCGAAGGGCGGTACGAAGTTCGCCTGGTAAACTAGTTTTATTATAACCATGGAAAAAAAAAACCTGAATGAAACTTGATAATCTTGCTTAGTATTTTCAAATCAAATCAAATATTTTTTTATTCAATATAGGATACAAGATATCACTTATTGAAAGTCAATTAGACTACATAACATAATCTAATAGCTATTGATACCTTATTTGGTAAAGTATCCTATACTGTGAGAGGCGAGGTAGTTCAGGGTGCCCACCAATTGGCTCAGGCAAACAAATGTTTGGCTTGCCTTACGACAATTATAGTCGCCAATATTTTAATGCACTTCTATGTAGTCTTACTAACTTTCTGCACCTTTTTTATTAAAACGAAGGCAGATAATTATAACTGCGTTGAATCATAAGACTGAGAAATAAAATTACTAAGCAATGTTGCGGCGTGTAATCAATTTGCGAACCACGGACTAGGGTCTGTCGGTCTGTCCATCATGCTGCAGCCCGGGAATGGAAGGGTTTTTTTTTTCTTTACAAGATTATTAAAAATTATGCTTTGAATCTTTTCTGTAATAATAAGAGCCGGATCTCTCCACATTCTCCACTTGGAAGTCTGTATCTACTATACCTAAAATTATAATTAAAAACATAGAAAAGAATAGAAAACACTTTATTGCATACAAGGATAACTTATAATAGAAAGTACATTAAACAGTTTAAAGTACAAATAATAGAAATTGCATGCAATGGGCGACCTTATCGCTAAAAGCGATTTCTTGCAGGCAACCCACGCGGAACGGTACCGTACCACACTTACCCTCTTATTCATAAAAACTTAAAGAACATTTTAGTTATTTGACGTATGTCAATTTAGACTGGGTGACACGTATTTACCATACAATAAACCAGAGAAGTAGACCTCAAGTAACGCTACTTAAAATCTACTGTATTTTTATGAATAAGACGGTTATAATATAAATGAGAAAGTTTGTGAGTGAGTGTGTATGTTTGTAACTTCTTCAGGTCTAAATTGCTGGAGAGATTTTAATAAAATTAGGTACGGAGTTAGCTGACACCCTGCATTAACATATTATAGGCTATTTATTTTTCCTAATAAACCGCGGGTGACACCGCGGGGCACAGCTAGTTGTTCACAAAGATAAATTAAGTTTTAAGTAGCTTTAGTGGAGGTACTACTTCTCTGGTTTGTTTGTATGGTGAATAACTTTATATGAATAAGGAGTGCATTAGGAGAGGTGGTCCAGGGTAAGCCCTGTAGGTCCGGGCGTAAGCATAGGTCTGCGGTATGCCCTGCCTGTCGTAAAAGGCGACTAAAAGGGGTCTTTGGGGTCGGGAGTTTGAAGGGCGGGGGCCCGACACACTCATCAAACGGCCCCGAGATGGGCGGCGGCACAGCTTGTGGCACTGTGCCACCGCAGCTCCAAAGGCGAGCCGGGGAGAGAACAATTGCCCTCCCCGAGCACGAAGCTGATAGCAGCTGAGCGTGGGAAGACTTCGGACGCTATATTGCGTGGTTCCCGGGGTTCTTCCCAAAAGCGCCAAGACAGCCGCCGGGGGGTTTTAGTGAGTGCGAGCCCCACATACAAGAGGTGGTCCAGGGTAGTCCTCCATGCGGCTTCAGGCAAGTCCACAGGACCAAAGACCAGCACGAATAGCAGAACAATTTTCGGAGACCACGGTACCTGTCAGGCTTCGCGACCCAGTAGGCTTGACATTCAAAGTCGAGTCTAAAGCTGGAGTAGCACTCGAAAGTGTCAAAATGTAACTTCAAATTAAGTAGGACGTCCACTGCTGGACATAGGCCTCCCTCAAGGCTCTCCATCTGTACCGATCGCAGGTGGCCTGCATCCAGCGTGGACCCGCAGCCTTGCGCAGATCATCCGTCCAGATGGACGGATAAAACATGCATACTCTTGACTAATCCCAGAAATCACCCCTAATAAATCTGTTGGGGGAATTCTAGAAAGATCCATACTCTCACTCAGAACATAAAAACACACGTTAGAGTAAAAATATAAAAAAACGTTACTAATATTGCTACCACACCGCAGCGCAGACATGAATATCTAATCACGAAATGTGTAAGAGAGGCCCAGACATGACAAATTGCAAGCCATGATTCACCGCGACAGTGAAATAGCGTGTGATGCGATTGAAAAGTTCATAACATTGGCTCTCAAACTTTGGTGAGATCGTAAAAAAATCTGCCTTTATAATCAAAAATCACTACATAGTATAAAACAAAGTCGCTTTCCGCTGTCTGTCCTTATTGATGATTTTATGCGTATTTTTTTTAGATAGAGTTATTCAAAAGAAATAATTTTAAGTAAGTAAAGGTCAAGTTCTAGTCAGACGTGAAAGTGGTAGAAGTCTAGTCAGATGGTAAGAAAAACTTATTTAGCAGCCGCTGGTAGAGTTTTAATTAAAAGAAATTTCTAAGGTAGAGTTGAGACCTTAAAAAACTTATTGATAAATATGTCAAGCTGTTTCTTAATTTACTGTGGTTTCTTTTCATCATTTATGATTCAAAAAGTCAAAAATGATATTTTCAATATCATTTAATAGGTAATTAAGGTACAAAATATCAATTAATGAAAGTCAATTAGACTAATCTAATTGGTATTGATACCTTATTTGGTAAAGTACCCTATACTTACTGCGGGCGGCGAGGTAGTTCAGGGTGCCCACCAATTGGCTCAGGCAAACAAATGTTTGCTTTCCCTTACGACAATGATGGTCGCCTGCAGACGCCCCCAAACAGGCCCTCCTCTGTCAAATGATTCTACTGATTCACTTGATTGGTGATTACCTCAAAAAATTTCAACAAGACAAACTGACACGCTTTCCGTTATCTTACATTAATTTACCAAATCAATTCATCTTAGTGAAAGAGTGAAAGCATTGTGCCGTGAAGCTGACACGACACAACACATTTTTAAGGTTCCGGTACTCGTCCTGGGAACTTATTAATATCGACGATGTCCGTCCGTTCGTCTGTCTATCTGTCAAAAGCACTTGTCTCCGAAATAGCTTATCAAACCTATTTGAAATATTTGCACAAAATGTTTCGCGGGGACCAAATAATACTAATTTAAAACATAAAAAAATATCGTAAATTCAGGCAGGCAAGGAACATAGTTACATACAACTAGACTAGCATACAACAAAATCTTGAGTAGTGTATTTCTTCAAGTTTCTTAACCATTAAAGTTTATATAGGGTTTCAATACATAGTATAAAACAAATTCGCATCCCGCGTCTGTCCCTATGTATGCTTATATCTTTAAAACTATTCATCGGGTTTTGATGCGTTTTTTTTTTATACATAGAGTGATTCAAAAGGAAGGTTTATAAGTATATTACATGCACGAAATACTTATAGGTTAGGCGGTACGAAGTTCTCCGGGTCGACTAGTATAGTATAAACCTAAATCTATACAACTGGAACTTTCTCGAGAGCTCGCACTTGGCCGTTTATTCTCGTCGACACAAATACGTGTCGACACAAAACATTGGGAACCTTATCTCCGATGGTGAATCAAGATTTTTAATGATAACGCGTCGAGCGAGTACTGTATGCATCATACGGTTGTGTTAGTTATATTTTTATGTAGTGGCAGCAAAAGAGGAACTTTAATAACCATATTTTTTAATATCATTTTACGGTTATACGACTTAGATGATCTCTCGTGCTATTTAAATATGAACTAGGTAGTAAAAGTAAAAGTAAAAAATGATTTATTCAATACAGGATACAAGATATCGCTTATTGAAAGTCAATAAGACTAATCTAATTAATATTGATACCTTATTTCGTAAAGTATCCTATACTGATAGAGGCGAGGTAGTTCAGGGTGCCCACTAATTGGCTCAGGCAAACAAATGTTTGCCTGAGCCAATTAGTGAATAAAGGTTACTACTAATAATATCAATGCATAAACTATAAGTATTATGCATTGATATTATTAGTAGTAACCTTTATTCACTAGTTGGCGGACACGAACGGCATAACAATTCCTGTTTTGTGTATTGTAAAATAGTTCATGTTTTTTGGTATTAGAGTCTAGGGCGGAAAAAGTGTAACACCGACCGTGACCGCCACTGTACCAAGTGAATAAGCCTTAGCATCTAGTACTATATATATATTTTTTTTTTATAAATTAAGAGCAAGTTAAAGTTAACTAATCGTTAATCTAAACTAACACTGTAGAGTCTCTTTTTTAAAGATTTTAATCTAGTATTAAGTACTTATAATATACGAGCTTTCCCGGCTTACTTCGTTACGCCATAGAATATAAGATACTATAAAAGACTTGGCTCTATAGACTATGTTCTTTTGACTGCCCAGAATGGCCGAATAAAAAACAAACAACAACAACAAACCACCTGTCAAAATACGTAAACAACGGAAAAAATATTGCACCTTGGGTTATATTATTTGAGTTTAGGTAAGGATCCCTATTTTTTTTGAAAATCTAGTATAGCCTATGACACTCGGGGATAATGTAGCTTCGTACCAATGAAGGAATTTTTTAAATCGGTTCAGTATTTCCGGAGCCTATTCGTTACAAACAAACAAATCTTTCCTCTTTATAATATTGGTATAGATATATCGTTTCGAATTCGATTTTAATGCTATCTATACTCTGTTTCTTTTTCTCGTTTTCCCATTAGCTGCTTAATTAATATCTTGTGAGCCGCCCAGGCATCAATCACGATCACCTGCTATCAGATATTATCAAATAAACCATATTCTATACACTTCTATCTTACAATCTTAATTATTAATCAGCTTTATAAAAGCATCAAGTTTTTCTATGCTTGTTTTGTTTTGAAAATATTAACGTAAAAGCATTTATTCAGTACTAGAGGCCGCCCCGCGGTTTTTCCCGCTCAGATTTCTCATAAACACAAAAATCCCGTTTTTTCCCGTTCCTGTGGGAATTTAAGGAAATCCCTTCTTAGTGCTCACCTACACTCCCCAAGGAACCCACGTGCCAATTTTCAGCTTTCTACGCCCAGTAGTTTCGGCTCTGCGTTGTCTGTCAGTCAGTCAGTAACGGAAGAGTTTTATATATATTGATAAAGTCATATCACAATAAAAGCACGTAGAAATAAGAAAATCAAATTTTTTACTGACATACGGCTCCAGGCAAGCAAATGAGTACAGAGGCGGTCTAGGTCGCCGTAACACTTCCGGTTTTTCGATATTGCAAAATAGCTCTTGTTCTTTGGCAATACAGTCTAGGGCTGACGAAACCATAGACAAATCTGTTCGGTTGTGACGTCCTACTAGACCATCATTGACAGCTCCGTGGCTCAGTTGGCATGGCAGTGATGTGGACTGAGTAAGCGTGTGCACCCGGGTTCGATTCATGGGCGGGGCGAATATTGATATGATGAATATCGATGTTTGTTTCCGGTCTGGGTGTGATGTTCGTCTCTGTGTGTGTTTCGAGCACCCTAGATACAGGTTCTTCCTAGTTAGGGGCTCTGAGTGTGATGTGTTATTATTATTATTATGTTTCTCAATACTCTTCGGTATCACGGGATGGAGCCCGGTCCTTTGAGAGGCGTGCGAGGGGACGAATCCAACTCGTAGAGGCCCTTTCGAGAGTTTTGCTATATTGTATATGGATCACCAACCAGGCACCGCCACTAAATGCACAAATAGATCATGCACCCAGAGGCGGCACCCAGAAGGTGATAGGAACTATTGTAAAATGGATGACAAGAAATGGTTTATGGGGGTGAACTGTTTAATGGACCGGTTAACTGGTGCTATGGACGTTATTATTATTATTATTATTGTACCTAACAGTCCACAGGGGGACAGATTTTGAAATGTAAAATAGACCCCTTAATAAGGTGCTGATTTCTTGCTCTCGATGAACGAAAGATATTATGTTTCTGTTATATCCTTTCCTTCCCATAAAGGGAAATGGCCGGAAGTAGCACAAGATCGGGAGGCTTCGGGTGAAGGCTTTTGTACTTTGGCCCTATGATGGCCACAGAGAAGCTAAAACAATGCATAATGCCACTTTTGCACAAGTTAAACCTTAGCACGACAGTTAAAATATATGTACTTAAAATAATTCAGAAAAGAATTAATGAAGTTTCCCATAGCTCGCTTGAGTTCCATGCACGAATGACTCGGCAAATCTGAAAATATCTAAACTGGGCCTGAAATTAAAATACCTGTACATACCTACAGTTGACGCGAGTTGCGGTCTTTTGATTAATGCGAATTTGGTGGCACGTGGCCTCGGCTATTTATCATTCGGCCACTAATGTGGCTTCATATTCACATTCGAGCATACCTGAACATTCGACTTTTACAGCGAGCATGATTTTGTAGAGGCCGATTCTAATGTAACTCAGAGTTCGCAAATAATAACTATAACAGATCCACTCAGAGACCCTAACTAGGAAGAAAATGCCTAAGGTGTCCGAAACAGTAAGGACACCGGGCGCGATAATCAATATATATAAAACTCTTCCGTTACTGACTGACTGACTGACTAACTGACTGACAGACAACGCAGAGCCGAAACTACTGGGCGTAGCGGGCTGAAATTTTGCACGTGGGTTCCTTGGGGAGTGTAGGTAAGCACTAAGAAGGGATTTCCCGAAATTCCCACGGGAACGGGAACAAAGAGGATTTTTGTGTTTATGAGAAATCTGCGCGGGAAAAACCGCGGGGCAGCCTCTAGTCCTGATAATATGATTCCTGGGGTCCTTCCCAAACGGTGGCCACCCGGGGGGTTTTAGTGGATGCTCCTCCGAGCAACGGGAAAGACGAGCACTCCCCCCGTTTGGTACCAAAAAAAGGGTTCCCGAAACACATATACAAAAACACCAAAATACCCAGAGATCCAGGGATCGAACATCGATATTCATCATTACAAAGTAGATCCCGCCGGGAACCTACAAAATTATTACATTCAGAAACAAAAATATTTAAAAATGCCGAGCACAAACGGCAGCGCATGCTGTTATTTTAGTTGAGCGTTAATTTTCGAATTTGTGGGTAATATGACGCGATGTTTTAAAACGCGGTGTAGCCAAATTGTGCTTCAGGCATTTTCGGTGCCTGAGCGATTGTAGAGATAGATAGATAGATAGATAGATAAATCTCTTTATTGTACAAAAAAACATAAAAATTGAGAAAAATATACATTAGTAAGTTGACAAAAGGTGACCTTATCGATTTAAGCAATTCTGTTTTTTTATACGTCAAGAAACAAAGACAAATTATTTTACATAAGATAGGGACGACAGAAAATAGAACATAAGAAAGAATTTTTTTTTTTAAACAATAATAAAAAAATATAAACATTATTATGACTACACACTAATGTAATACAAAAAAAATAATAATAATACACCTACTTAGACCAAAAACATTAATACATTAGAGTTAGAGAGTAAGGCTGTGTTTTATTAAATTTACTAGAGGCTGCCCCGCGGTATTTCCCGCGCAGATTTCTCATAAACACAAAAATCCCGTTTTTTCCCGTTCCTGTGGGAATTTTGGGAAATCCCTTCTTAGTGCTCACCTACACTCCCCAAGGAACCCACGTGCCAATTTTCAGCTTTCTAAGCCTAGTAGTTTAGGCTTTGCGTTGTCTGTCAGTCAGTCAGTCAGTCAGTCAGTCAGTCAGTAACGGAAGAGTTTTATATAATTGATTGTACTTATGCACCTTTTTAAAATCTCTAAGACAGGTGTTTGGCATAGTTTACTAAAACTTTAATAATTTCCAATGTATCTACTACCTACTTCTACAATTTTTTTTTTATAAAAAAATCAATTGTGGTTTGTTAGTCTCGCTAAAAATCGAGAACGGTTGGGCTGATTTATTTGATTTTGGTTTTGAAATGATTGTTGTAGTCGAGGAAAGGTTAAAAAGGTGAGAAAATATCTAAAAATAGAGGGAAAGTTAGTAAAAAAAACGAATTTAATTTTCTATTACAAAATATTCCATTACTATTCAATCAATTTTCAATCTATCAATCAAAGCATGATTTGACTTTATTTTAATTTTTTACAGTCTGGGCGGGCAAAATAACAAAGTTTATACAGCCAAGTTTTTAGTGGGTAGGTAGTATAATATTAATCGTGTAAACTTATAATAAAGCAATACGCAGTTTGCCGGGTCAGCAAGTTAATAATAAAACTAATAAGAGCGACGCTTTTACCGCCATCTGTTTACTAAATGCATTTTGGTATTTCCTAATTACCACTCTCATTGGTTGGATGAATCAGATATAATAACTCATTTCAGTACCTAATAACATTTTAAGCTGTCAGATTGAGGTTTAATTTTTCACAAATTATTAATGAAACAACTGACAGTTGTTTTTTTAAAGATCGCAGTTTTAGATAGAGTCAAGCAATCTTCAAAAGTGAAGACTAAATTGCGTTAAAAACCTATTCAATGTGTCATTGACCGACATTAATGCATCAAAAACAGATATAAGTGAGTTTACATAATCTCATCTAAGAACTCCACGCACGTTCAAATCATATATTACAACCGATGGACGTCCACTGCTGGATAGTAGTCCATAAATCTGGTCTCCCCCACAGATTACCATAAGGACGAACATTGTGGGGGGGTTTTGTCATACGCCTAGTAGGCGGGCTAGTGATTGATCCGTTGCTCAGTTGTCACATGGCACTGATGTGGACTAAGACGCGGGTGCACCTGGGTTCAATTCCCGGCGGGGCGATCATTGTTATTGTTTAAATAGTTAGGTACTTTTTTGTATTAGGTACTTATTTCTATTTTCTTAGTTGATGTGTGTGACATGTAACAAGTATGAGTCGATAACTATTATGGATACTGAATAAAAACACGTCGTGGAACAAAGTCACTTTTTATTTTCTTTAATCTAAATTCCAAAAGGCCAGACTTGAGGTTAGCCAGAGAAACATGGAGCGCAGCATCCTAGGCGTTCGATTTGTGGACAGGGTCCGAAACACCGAACTGCGCTCCAGGACTCAAATTCTAGAAGTAACTCGGAATACGGCAGAGCTCAAGTGGGACTGGGCCGGCCACGTAGTCCGCATGCATCCGGATCGTTGGTCCAAACGGACCACCGAGTGGTTCCCAAGGGATGGCAAGAGGCTGCGTGGTCGACCTAGAAAGCGGTGGAGCGATGAGCTGG
The DNA here is from genome assembly GCA_951802225.1 of Euspilapteryx auroguttella. Lineage (NCBI taxonomy): Eukaryota > Metazoa > Arthropoda > Insecta > Lepidoptera > Gracillariidae > Euspilapteryx > Euspilapteryx auroguttella. The sequence continues at coordinate 12,780,808 of OX637647.1, forward strand.
GAGCTCACACCAAGATGGGAATGTGCCCAGGATCGGGAAAAGTGGAGAAAGGGGAAGGAGGCCTTTGCCCAGCAGTGGGACACTACAGGCTACAAATAATAATAATAAATAATCTAAATTCAGCTAAAAATCACAACAGAATTATGATGAATATCGATGTTTGTTTCCCGGTCTGGGGTGTTATTGTTCGTCTCGGTTTATGATTCGGGCATCCTAGATACAGGTTCTTCCTAGTTAGGGGCTCTGAGTGTGATGCGTTTTTATTATTTTATCCCGCCTTACGTTCTATAAATTGAAAATATAATTTTACATATTAAAATCAAACAAAAACGTTACAATTACTTGCCAACTGCCGTTTCTGTACGAAGTTAAGAATCTTTTTTAACAACAAAATTATCTACGCATGTTAATTAATAATGATTCACGTTTAAGTTTTTGACGAGTTATGAAGGTTTCTGGCGAAACATTTAGCACAGTCATGCTCTCTAGTCAAGGTAACCCACATCAGATTATTAAAAGTTTTGTATCAAAATAGCTGATTTAATTTGTGAGTCAGAAATTATGATAATAATTATTAATGGACCGTATTTGTTACCTTTTTTATCTCAGCCGAAAAGACGAAATTAGGCCCAAAGGTGCATTCACGTACAACGCTGGTAACAAGCGCTTGTTGGCGCTGGTTCGAAAAATGATAGATAGATAATACCTGCGCGGACATAGACGCTTGTTCCAGCGCGAATGTCAGCGCAGGTATTTTCTATACATTTTTCGAACCAGCGCCAAACAGCGCTTGTTACCAGCGCTGAAAAAAATTGAGGTTTTACCATAGTCGCAAAGATTGACTGGTGGGTTATGTGCTTATGTGTGATATGACATTATAAATTCCCTTAGTCGCCTTTTATGATACTCATGAGGGGAGATAGGGTGTTAGTGGTTAAAGGTAAGCTACCCAAAATCTATTTTTTTCTCTCGAATTTCTTCAGCTAGATTTTAATTCCTCAACTTATTTTTACCAAAAGTGTTTGAAATCGCATAATGTAACCCAAGTTATTATTTTATTTATTTATTTATTTAATTCACAAACTACTCTATCATCACAGAATACTCCAATTCAATAGAGTAGGTAAACAATAACCCATTGACTTATACAAAAAATAATCACATTAATAAATTCATCAGTTCATAAATAATACAAAAACAAATCAACCAATAGACATATGCAAATTAAAAATAATATCAAAATATAAGGTAATTTTATAATTTTATGCAATTATAAGTTATAGTTTATAACTTAAAATTATTTAAATTCAATCTTCAACTATCTACTATAACTATAACTGATTTAGCTGATTTAGGTCTTAAAATGTTCTTTGTTGTCCAGGGAAGGTTTAAAAGGTGAGAAATGGAGAAAAATAATGGGGAAGTTGGTAAAAACAATAATTTATGTTTTCCATATAAAATTGAAGGCGCGATACGAAGTTTGCCGGGACAGCTAGTTAACAATATATTTGAATAATAACTTGGGTTACATTATGCGAATATAAATACTTTAGTTTAAAAAAAAGTTGAGGCAATAAGACCGTAAAACATTTTCAGAAGTTTTGACACCCAATCACAACAAGTACGTAATTATATGAAATTTTATTTTTTATTTTAATACAACAGCAGAGGTACTTAAAGAATATTACCAGTTTTATAATCCTACCATTCGGAAGGTGCTAATAACACGCTTGCTTATCTCACATTCAGTTTAAAAATAAAACAAGAATTTATAACACGGGGGGGAACTGTCAAGCAGCTGTCATTTTGCAAACTTTTAAACATTTTAAATACATACTTGTTTGGTAAGAAAGGCGCGGAAGTGTTTCGATGTAGAAATATAATTTGTGCTCTGCCATATTGCGCGTGCATATCATCATCTCAGCTGAAATACGCGTCCACTGCTGGACATAGGGTCTCCTCCACAAATCGCCACACCGATCGATCTTTAGCGACCTCCACCCCTATCTAATTAACTTTCTCAGCCTTCACCAGGTAAAATATAAATTAAATTCTATTGATAATAAAAATAAAAAAGCATCACACTCTGAACCCCAAACTAGTAAGAACCTGTATCTAAGGTGCCCGAAACATATCGATCATGGAAATGCCAATTGTCGTAAGGGACATTTTTTGAAATTTCGTTTTTGATGCCATTATACTCAGTTTTTCACGCTCTATCGAATGGTATATTTGAAACCTCTCTAGCTTCCAAAAAATGTTCCTTACGACCTGACTTTTTTTGGGCCTAGCTCAGAAATTTATTAAAAAAAATGCTTTATGGAACATTTAATTTTTTCACTTTGGCGTAAGGGCCAATAAATTAAAATATTCTTGATGTTTTTTTTATGTTTTTGTCAATATGTCCTTTACGACGTAAAAAAAATAGTTGCAGTATCTTAAGCTCAAGGTCGTAAGGGTCGTTACTTAATTTTATATTTATTAAAAAAATAAATTACACTTATTATTTTTTATGTAATTATTTAAAAATAATGTTTAAAAAGTACCCATTCGTTGATCAATTTTATCAACCATTCAAAATATAACTTTTTCTGTGTGGGTACAATGTCAAATGTCAATTTGCATTGATTTCTAGCACTAAAATATGTTGTATTCCTCAAGTTAAAGGTAACGGCGAGTTTAAATTTGACTCTATAGTAAAAGATACCAACTGACCAACTCATAATTTATGTTTATGCTTAGTTCATTCCTGTCCCGAGTTTTAAAGACATATTTGAGTGCACAGCGGCTGCAGTATACAGTTTTGGGGATATAACATACCCCGTTCTGAACCCAGATGCAGTCCTCAGCAGCCTTCGAGCTCTGATCCTGTAGTCCAGCTGACATAGTGGCGTTTTTTTACAAACACTTCCATATACCAATAGTCCACTTGGCACCACATAACAGATTGCAGTACTTCCCAGCACCAAAGGATTGTCCATAGTTTAAAATGCTATACAATAAGGCAGATCATACTTTTTCGACTTCTATAATAACTGTCTTATAGCATTTATGTGATTTCCTTTACGGGAAACAGCTTATTCGGAGGGCGGAAGTCATCCAACCTGCGCGTGAGTTTATAAAGTCACCAATAGTTTATAAAGGTGGCTTAGAAGTTAGTTCTTCAGCTAGATTTATGGCCTTTTCTGCAGACCAGGTACTACCAGACTTCTGTTTCACGCTTTTAGCGTTATGCGTCGCTGATATTAGAATTGAACCGTTTTGCATGTAAATCCCCTACGTCAACTGTGAAGTAAGTTTTTGAGCTATGTATGGCACGGGATACATAGTCTCCACTTTTTCGTTGGACTGCGTCGATGTATGAGCGTATACTTGTATAACCTTTAACAAATACTGCTAGGTTCATCGAAGTTCAAGACACGCTACCCTTGCCGTCATTCTATCGGTATTTACAACGTAGTGAAGGGACTTGTGCACTATGAACCCAAAACCTCCCTGGAATTGTTGTTCTCCCTCCTCAACAACAATGTCCGACCGTTACCAACTCAATTCCTTCTCTAGTTTCCTAGCTTCTCGTCAGCTCTCTCTATATTATCATGGGCAACTTGTATGTTGCCAGGGTAAGAGGAAGTTTATGGTAGCATTGTTTTCCCGGGATTACAATTAGTTAGGACTTCTTGCCCCGCATTTTCCTGACCCCTACCAAAGCGCAAACTAGGCCAAAACGTTAGTTTTAGCCTTATGGCTATAACCTATATGGCGTTAACCTCATATGAGTGGGTATGTCAATATTGTCATATCACACTTGCCAGGCAGGTTGGAAATTGCAGAATGGCTGTTGTACTAAGCTGTTGTAGGATCATCGATGGACTGCTCCTGCCAGTGCTTCAGTTTTTTCCCCTTAGTCACCTTTATCTATATATACATGGGAGATGGGGTGGTGGTACTTTATGCCGCTACCACACGGCCCAAATTGTTTTTGTGTTTGGTTAACGTTACATACTAACCATAACAAATAAAACTTTTTAATGTAAGTCTTGTGGTTTTTTAATTGATCTAACTAAAGAATTCATTCATTTTAACGTGTTAAAAGCTAATTAACTTTAAACTTGTGCTATAAACCAATTATTACTTACCTATCTTCTTAAAAGTATTGATTTTACTGTAGAAATTAAAGTTTTATAACTTCATCATTTCAGCCGTAGGACGTCCACTGCTGGACATAGGCCTCCCTCAAGGCTCTCCATCTGTACCGATCGCAGGTGGCCTGCATCCAGCGTGGACCCGCGGCCTTGCGCAGATCATCCGTCCATCTGGTCGGTGGACGTCCAACGCTGCGCTTGCCGATCCGTGGTCTCCACTCGAGACTTTTCGGCCCCAGCGGCCATCTGTTCTGCGGGCTATATGACCTGCCCATTGCCACTTCAACGAGCTTATCCGCTTGGCTTTTATAACTTATTTTCGTTTAAATCTTACGAGGGCTGTATTAGATTTTCAAGGTATCTGTTATTTTTATAAAAATTACGAGCTTTCCCGGCTTACTTCGTTACGCCATAGAATATAAGATACTACAAAAGCCTTGGCTCTATAGAATATGTTCTTTTGACTGCCCAGAATGGCCGAATAAAAAACAAACAACAACAACAAACCACCTGTCAAAATATGTAAACAACGGAAAAAATATTGCACCTTGGGTTACATTATTTGAGTTTAGGTAAGGATCCCTAATTTTTTTGAAAATCTAATATAGCCTATGACACTCGGGGTTAATGTAGCTTCCTACCAGTGAAAGAATTTTTCAAATCGGTTCAGTATTTCCGGAGCCTATTCGTTACAAACAAACAAACAAACAAATCTTTCCTCTTTATAATATTGGTATAGATGTACATAATTAATTTTTTTTAGACATTATTAAAAATAATTAATAAAACTTTAATGTTTGTACTTCATATTATATGAATTTGATCATAATTGTTCCACAAGGATAACTAAACAATAACATTTAAGACTTTAAAAACAATAAGTTATTTTTTTTTAGTTTCATCAGTACTAATAACAACACACTTGTTGTTATTTTATTTCCTTTACGCCCTTCTAATTTTCCATAATAATTTTAAAATTAAATATAATAATAGACATACGACTACATTGGAATAACACATGTGGGACTTACGACTAATTATTTTATAAAGTTAACAAAAATGAATAGGTCGTAAGGGAAAATGTTGAAAAATAGCCCAGTGTAAGGGACAATGTTGCTAAAATTGGTAGGGCGTAAGGGACAAAATCTTCTAAACCATTAGTTGTAGCGTATTCAAACTAAAACCATTGAAAAGATCTTCAAAAATTAGCACTGGTCTTCTTTTTATTGATCGCTGTAAATCAAGGAAATCAAAAGTTACAAATGGATTTGTAAAAAAAAAATTGTTTTTTGGCTCTCCTGAAAAGTCGTGCTTTGTCCCTTACGACAATTGGCATTTCCATGATCGATATAGAGACAAACATTACACCTAAACCGGAAAGAAACATCGATATTCATCATAACAATGTTCGCCCCGCCAGGAATCGAACCAAAGTGCAGACGCATCTCAGTCTACATCAGTGCCAACTGCCAACTGAGCTACGGAACAGAGGGCCTATTACGGCCGCTTTTGCAATATTGCTTTTCGTCCTCTAGAGTGTCTAAGTCAATACAAAAAAAACGCAAAGAGGACGCAAAGCAATATTGCAAATACGGCCTTAATAGGGCCTCAGGGCAGTCAAGTGTAGAAATGAAGTGCCTCTACCATAGATTTCTTTTGCATTATTTGAACGGAATACGAATTTATCTCGTTTAAAACAAGGATTAAAGGAACACGGCATTTTTTACTAGTCTCCTCAAATTTGATCACATTAAATTCAGGCAGATCCCCTTTGTTGATGAAAAACTTTTTGATTATCATTCATTTGACGATCTGCAATTTCTTCGGTGCTCGTTGTTAAGAAGGTAAAGGTCAGCTTCCACTATGAATCATTAAAGCGGATGAATCAAAGTATTTGTATGTCATACGTGCTTTAGCTTATACACGCCTCGCCAGGTGTACTTTATGAGCTGGGCAATAATGTTCTTTTATAAGTAAAATTTTGAAGGCTTTTGTTTTTTTAGAGTTTTGTTAGTTGTGTGTTAGAGTAGTGTTAGAGAGAACTACCCAGAATTTATGTTTCCCTTCGTCTTTTTGAAACAAGGATCAAATTTAGATCCTATAATTCAAAAAAACACTCTTTATTAAAGTTACCAAGATGACATGTTTGCAATAGTTATTTTCAAAGACTACGTAATCTAGTTGCAATGGTTGGTTAATGACTTATGTATGACTAGTGGATAGATATAGTTCGTAGATACCCTACCTACAAAATACTTAATCCAAAGCCTGGTCTGCATCTGCTTCTGCACTGCATCTGCACTGCTTCCGTTTCTTCTCAACCACAGTGGCATCCACCCTTTAGAAAATTGAAATTTTCTTGTTTCCACCAAATTGAAAGCAATTGCCGACGACAAAGAATTAACATTGCGATTATTTAGGGCTTAGCTTTTGTTTGAAGGTGGGCTGGCAATTTGTTTTTATTGCCTAAAAAGCGACTCGGTTAAACGTCGGAATTATTAGAATTGTAAATTCCTTTTGACAGAATATCTAGGCCTCTCCCGATAGGTATTTGTTCTGCAGAATTGCTGTGATGAAACAAATGACTGACTATATAGGTATTTTTTTATATAGGTTTCCTTTTTTATTTAGGCCCCAAATTTTTTTTGGGAAAATAAGGTTGTCGTTTCGTTTGTTTTTTACTAGCCAGTTACAGTTTGTTGCTCGATTTGCTTTTGATTTTAGAAACCCGACAACGTTTTGTGGAGGTTTTGTGTAATTTTAAAAAATATCATTATCCCTTCTTTTGGCAGCTGTCATCGTATAGTCTAGTTGTTATTTTGTGGACTTAATTACTGTGAAATGTTTTTTTTTTTTTTCAAACAAAACTAAAACATCCTATCTTCATCCCTTACTAATTTGGCTAAAGTTTTTCACTACCGAACGTTAAAACAAATCAAACACAAATAAATTTTCAAAAAAAAAAGAAACTGACAATCAAGACACCTGTTTCCAAACAAGCCGGCAACACTTAAGACGGGTTACATTACAATGAACACAGCGAAATAACACACTTCGATGGCGCAGTGGTTAATTTTGCACTGAGAAACTGGTCAATGGAACAGTAGTCTCAATCGATAATCATCGGTCACGGATGGCCACTTGTTTTGCCGTGAAAATTAAGGATCCAATTTCTGAGAAAGTACTCTTCATTTTGGTGATTTTTTTTTTTTTTATGACAGATGACTGGCTGGTTACGAAAGGTATTTTGTAACGGTGCATTTACATCAACCGAGCGATTATTTGACAGATCATTCTTTTACTGTTCTGTCAGTACTAAAATGTCAATAATTAATGCTCTTTGATGGAATGAGAATAGAATGAAGTTTGGTTTGTTGTTTTGCTCTTTATTAGCAATAATCTGAATATGCTTAGTAATTTTAAGGCTACGAACGCACAGGCGGTTTTTTGCCGCGCGGATTTTATGTAACATACTGAATCCTATGGAAGTGTGCGCACCAGCGGATAAAAAACCGTAAAAACACGCTTGTGCGTTCGAGGCCTATGAATAAGGTTGAAAATTAAATAACAAACTTTGACACCGTGCGGAAATAAAACCGCCTGTGCGTTCGTAGCCTAAAGCAGTTTTTTTTTAAATATAATAAAGGCTGTTTTATTACAAGTACATGATGCAAGACTCTTTCCATAAAGTGAAACAATTTTTCATAACAGTCCAGAAGTTTTGGAGCTAATGCGGTTCAAACAGCCAATCAAACCTTCCCTATTATAATATTGATGTAGCTGTATTTTTCTGCTTGTTAAAGATGCATTTTGCAATGACGCCTGCTGCAGTAAAGGACCCGTAGATCCATTTCACAGTACGGTATTAACGTATGATTAATTTATATCTATACCAATATTATAAAGATGAAAACTTTTATTGTTTCTTTTTTTATTTACAGAGAATAGGCTCCGACACTTTTGAACCGATTTTAGACATTCTTTCACTGCTGGGAAGCTTAACTATCCCCGGATGACATAGACTATAGAATATTCTTAAAAAATCAGTAAGCAAGGCGTTTCGAAATTTGCCGTATCAGCTAGCAGCTTATACAATTATTCACACACACACACACATATATACAGCAAATTTAAGCACCTGCATCGATTCTACCTAATAGTCGGCCGAGACTGCCGAGACGGTGAAGGATCGTCCCATTTGAATAATACCTCCAGAACAATATTCAATGTGCCGATATAAACCGTTATTTCTTCGCCGGCCTGCATAGCGTACGGTGCTGTGTGCTAGGCTGTGAAAAGGATCGTTTTAATTACTTCAATCAATAACCTGGTACTCAATAATAAGCTATTCTGTGTCAATACATACTATAACTGCTGACTGCTCCGTGGCTTAGTTAGCAGTGATGCTCCTGGGTTCGATTCCCGGGCGGGGCGAATATTGATATGATGATTAACGATGTTTGTTTCCGGTATGGGTATGAATGATCGTCTCTGATAGTGTTTCGGGCACCCTAGATACATGTTCTTCCTAGTTATGGGCTCTGAGTGTGTTTTTTTTATCAATACATAGTATAAAATAAAGTCGCTTTCCGCGCCCGTCCCTATATAAGCTTAAATCTTTAGACCTATGCAACGAATTTGATGCGTTTTTTTTATAGATAGAGTGATTCAAGAGGAAGGTTTATATGTTTAATACATGCGTGACAGTAAAAGGTTAGGCGGTACGAAGTTCACTGGGTTAATTGACTACTACTATTTTTAATGCAAAAGTTACTCTTGTGTGCTTTTGTCTCACGCAATCACGCCTTTAAATATCATATGTAAAAATATTTTCCTCATAATCTCAGCTGAAAGATAAATTAACTAATAAAATTTCTGCACCAAACCGCAGTTTTTTTGTCTAAAAAAATGTCTACAACTTCCTACATGACACGAATAACTTGTACACAATAATTACACTTGGTCCGCTCCTCAAAAGCTCTCATATAAAAAGCCCGCCTTGCCGCAAAGCTCTCAACATATGGGCCAGTGTGGCCGTGCTTTACAGAATTAAAACGCGTAAAAGCACCGCTCGTAGTCAGTCACGCGAGCTTCGCACGCGAGCTTTGCAACGTGCCGGCTTGCTAGTCCGAATCATATAAAGGAGTTTGGAGATCTAGCTAACTAAAGTTGTCAATTATAAATACTGCGAGATCAAATTTTCAATATTAATTTTTATTTAGTTTTTAAATTAATATGCATTTAAGTAATTACTTAATTATTTTTTTGTAATTTTATTTTTGTAATATATATTTCTGTTCCATTCAAATTTATTTATACAATTTGCACATAAAAAAATATTTAAACTCTTTCTTATAAAATTTGATAAATAAAGTAGCGTAAGTAGTGAAGATAGCATCTCGACGACTTTCCAAGGTGCTTTGTTGTGATTTTTTGCACGAAAATTTACACCTTTATTAAGAGCCATAGTTACCGCGATGCTAGCGCCATTCTCGAAAGTAAATTATATCTTCTAAACTAAGGCAAATATCAAAAATGTGGTACAGTATGACACTAGATACATCTTGTTTAGTATATTTTGAGCACAGTAAAGTAGTCCTAACTTAAAAGAACAAAATTATACACCAGATTGTTGCTAAAAGTGAACCTTTTAGCAACATTTTGTAGCATTCTCTGGTCTTTAACCTAAAAGCTATACAACAGTGCCCTAAAAATACTAGGCTACATTATCTAGTGTTATACTGTGCCACATTTTTTAAATTTGCCTTAATTTAGAAGATATAAAAAAAAATTGTGAATGGCGCTAGCATCGCGGTAAACTGGCTATTAATTGAGTTTATCAAGTAGTACATAAAACAAAAGGAAATCGTAAAGATCGCAAAGATCATTAGTTCTAAATTCGTTTTATTAGACCCTCACTTGCACGTCACCAACCTCTATCAGCCATAATGAAAGTTCACCTCCGCACTACTGTTTTCTATGAAATTACTTCAGTCAATACGTCGCTGGCTGAAAAATCAAGCCATGGGCTCCTAGTACACTGTATGTTGAATTTCGTCTTTCTCATTTAATTTCCGTTTTTGTAAGGAATTTTGAAAATTCTTCTTTTCTTTCCGTATGATGCATTCACCCGCTTAAGAAAACTCAACTTCAATCGTCTCTATAAAAAGCGGTTTTGATATAAGTACTTCAATGTTGTTAGTCACTTAATCACTTTATCAGTTCGATTCTGAGATTGCAAGTTTTTTTTATTGTTACCTTTGTCCATTTATTTTACTGTAAGTTATTTTGTTACTTACTAAATGATTATTAAGATGTCACTGATTTCTCAATCTGCTATTACCTCAGTCCATCCAGAACAGCTTTAAGTACCTTTTTAAGGCAAACGATCGGCAATTTGTTTTACGATCCACCTTAATGTCGTAAATGACGACTTTCTTGACTGACCAAGTGAAATCTTCGTAAATCCACTTTAAAGTTTCATTAAAATGTCCTAGTAAGGTTTTCTTGAGGACTTGACATTATAGCCCGTGCCCTTAAAATAACAATAAGAGTACAAAAGGAGAAAACAAGTCGATGGTTCTCACAACAAAATGTAAGGTCTTCAAATAATTTGCATGATTATTTTATAATCGGTGCTGAACTGTAATTTTCTTCTTAAGAGTTGGAATTTTGCTATAAAAACGTGTTAGGTGTTGTTAAGTTAATGATCGATAATTTCGCTTTTGGTACTTTTTGATTTATTTGCAAGGATAAAAGAAATTATTATAAAGTTTTGTTAATTTTCTTGTACTTTTTTCAAACTTATGCTGTGGATTTGTGAATAATCGTAGTCTGCTTCTAAAAATAATACAATTTGCGTAAAATGGGTTCAATAAAGAATTTGCAACCAAATTTAAAAAATCTCGTAAAAATTTGAATTTAATGCCAAACTTAGACGCTTTATATCCTAATGTTACATGCAATGAATTCGTCCAAATCTTGAAACATTTAAAATCTGATAGCAGACTCAGAGTGACCGACGAAGCGAGTGATACGAAACATGCTTAAGCTCAGAATGTGAGAGAGTCTTTGTTCTGTTTGATGGACTGGAGATCTTTATCTAATTTAACGATATCTACTTAAACTAGTAGGAATAAGAATCGTCGTATTTTTGGAAGACTGAAAGAAATTACGAAGAAGACTTCGTTTGAGATTATACTAAAGAATGAGACGCGAGAAGGTAGAAGGAAAGCTAGTTTAAAATCTATACCAATAATTATAAAGAGGAAATATATAACGGACCGATACAACAAACAAAAGAAGTAGTCCTCCAGTAAAGCTACTTAAACCAACTATATCTTAATGAATAATATGTAGAGGTTAATATATAGTTCGATCAAGTTAAATGCTCACAAACACAGAAAATGAAAATGCAAGACAAGATGTATAAAACATTCAAAGACATAAAAAGCGCATACCGCAATCGGAAACCGTTGAGTGCAAATATCTAAAACGAATGCAGCGTGGTCGTTCCGCAATTACATTAGCCTAAATCAAAGCCAGGGCTCGCGTCAAATCTGATCCATAAAGCGGGAACGTTGACCGTGTTCTTATACAGACTAAGCATGGTTATAGTATGGACCTAGATAGAGAAATTTATAACTACAATCAATAGACGTCAACTGCTGGTCTCCTTTACAAATTTCTTAACGACAAACATTGTGGAGGAGTTTGCTTTAACCGGCATCCTATTGGCAGATAGGTTAGAAATGTCGCGGATATGAACCAGTTTGAATGGATCCCCCGTGACCCCTTTGCCAACAGCCTCGGTGGATATCGGCGGGGTTTTTGTGGGTGCTAACCTCCCTCGGGGCCGCAGCGGGTATTCTTTAGGAGTTTCCCCGCTTTAAAAAAAAAGGTGGGTTGGAAATTGCAAGGTGACTCTTCAAGTATTACAACGAAGGACGCTTTAGCCCGTCCTTCGGCTATTTGAACCCTTAGTCGCTATTAACGTGATCCATAGAAGGATATGGGGTGGAGGGTGGTTATTAATAGAGGTGAGAATAACTGCTATTTTTCAATCGCATGCGATCGCTGTTATGCTATTTTCGAACAACTGCGATTTTAAACTGCGATCGCATTTTCGTTGCCGGATCGCATATCATGCAACGGCAACGAAAATGAGATCGGCAACGAGAATGCGATCGGCAACGAGAATGCGATCGGCAACGAAAATGCGATTGACAACGAAAATGCAGGATGTAACTAGACATGCAAGTTTGCTCTAATATCAATGTTAATATGGATATTTTTATCGAAGTGCAGCAATTATCGATATTTCAAAACCTTATACAATTTTTTTTCAGCAGAATGTTTTTTTAGTCCATTTCATATTAATTCGATGAGTGAGATCGCAATGCTTCAATGCGTTTCGTTGCTTTGCTAATGACAAGCTGTCACATGCGATCGCGTTTTCGTTGCTGGCGGCAACGAGAATGAGATCGTTGCCGACGGCAACGAGAACGCGATCGTTGCCGGGCAACGAGAACGCGATCGTTGCCGACGGCAACGAAAACGCGATCGCATTTTACATTCGTTGTGAATAGCAATGCGATTCGTTGCCATGAAATAACGAGTGTTTTTAAATGCGATTGTAAATAACGACCACCTCTAGTTATTAATGCTGCCACATAAATAATTGCATTTATTTATTGTTTAAAAGAAAAGGATAAGAAGATTCAAAAGGTCCGGGAAGCTACATGCGGACCTACATGCTGAGAGGAAGCTACATGCAGCAGAAGCAGTGAAAAAAAACGTGTAGAGACGATTGGAGTGGAAACTTAAACACGAAGGTGTTTGAAAGTTACCATTATACATTAGTATGGTTAATAGGCTATACTAAACTATATTTAATTATAGTTTTTAATTTTAGGTACCTCCATGGGTTGAAGTTGCAGTCTCTGTGTTCAACCGTCTGTCAGGCAATCGTAAATTGCAACGAGAGAGAGAGCCGAGATAATTTAAACTCTGTGGCAATAAAAATAGAGTTAGATATTGCTTGTTTCATTAACTGAACGATGTGAACTTGAAATCTGCAAGTGTTTGAAGTTTGGAGTGAACTTCACTTAGGAATTCCGGTGTTGGTAGTTGGCATTAATTTTAGACGGTAAGCATAGAGTGAGTTTTATTTGTTTTACTTTGGAATAACATTCAGTTATCTTTGATTATAAATTTTATGAAGCAGGTAATCGACAAATTCCTTTTTCCTAATTTAATTACTCTATGGATCCATGGATACTTGCTAGAATAGAACCAGAGAAAATACGTATTTATAACCAGTAGGCTGGGTTCTTATAATGGATTTATTACAAAGTATACGTAAAATTTTAGTATAACTGCTCCTTAGAGCGGTGGTAGCCCAGGGGTAAGCATTATCTTGGCTAGGCTAGGGTCCTAAGTTCGATCTCCAGTGGCGGCACTATACAAACAGGTAATTTTCATACTTCTAATTTTTTCATCATCGCTTCAGTGCTTCAGAAGGCACAGTAAGCTGTGGGTCGTTTTCTTCAATACATAGTATAAAATAAAGTCGCTTACCGCGTCTGTCCCTATGTATTCTTAAATCTTTAAAAATATGGATCGGATTTTGATGAGGTTTTTTTTAATAGAGAGAGTGATTCAAGAGGAAGGTTTATAAGTTTAATACATGTACAAAATAGTTATAGGTTAGGCGGTACGAAGTTCGCCGGGTCAACTAGCTAGTGTTAAAAAGGGGCTCAAAATACCACATTAGCTAAGACATTTTTGTTTCATATATATTCTAGAACAAATCAAAAGACAAAAAAACGCTAAATTAACGATAAGATCTTCTTTATTGTGTAAGGTGCCTCTATTACGAGGGATGAATATATTCATTCGTTTCGTTTCAAATTAAACCTTCTCCCCCTTACCACAAAAAAGTTAGACTGGTCTAAAATCGGGAATTTGTATGACGAACTAGTGAACTAAACCTAGTCTAGTGATTTAGACCCGGTTTAACCATTTTTGTGTTAGAGCCGTCTTTCTTCTACAAAATTACAACTTTATACACTAGATTTCCTCCTAAAACAGTATAAAATACCACTAAAAAGGTAAAGACTGCAAAAAGTGCTCGATTTATAGGCGATAAATTGTTACCGCACTGCAATACACGTCTATTAGGTATCGTTCCGATAGTTGTAAATCTTTTTACCCCAAAATAAGGTGGTTTTATAGACCCGCTATTGCAACTTGTTAGAACGCATTTAGACAATAAAAAACTTAGGACAAAAGCAAGAGTTTGTTGTTAAGAGAATAAAAACGAAAATATAAAAATGTTTGTGTAATATTTTAAAAGTAATCTGCCAAATTAGTTTATAGATAAAATGATCGCTGGGACTGAAGATTCCTCGAGTTACAACCTCGTATCTAAAGACGCAGAGTAAGCAGATCCCTCATAATTTCTGACTGCTCCGTGGCTCAGTTGGCAGTGATGTGGACTGAGTAATCGTGAGCACCCGGGTTCGATTCCTGGGCGGGGCGAATATTGATATGATGAATATCGATGTTTGTTTCCGGTCTGGGTGTGATGTACGTCTCTGTGTGTGTTTCGGGCGCCCTAGATACAGGTTCTTCCTAGTTAGGGGCTCTGAGTGTGATGTGTTATTATTATTATTAATTTGGTTATACAACCTGGTAAAGACCGCTAAAGATCGGCCGGAATAGTAATTTATAAATTTTTGTGAAATCTCATCATCTTAGATGATTACAATTAGCTCAGGGTTTTGTAGTATGTCATCTGAGCACAGAATCTGTACTCAGTTGAGCGAAAGTATTACTAAAACTTTTTCATATGTTTTGAATTAAACAGTTGTAGAAGAACTAAGTATAAGAAACTATAAGCCGAGAATTAGAATCTAGAATCTTACGAGTAATAATTCCCGTTCCTATCTACGAGTAGCCCATCGATCTTGGTCCTGTAATTATTACTAACTGACGCCTCCTAGCCTGTAATTGGTGCGATCCTTCACGGCCGGTGTTGGAGGGGTGCGCAGACAACGTTCACTGAGATATTCAAGTATTTTGTCAGATTATTCTGTTTTTAGACTTGAAAAAGATTTATCTGGTTCGGCTTTAGTCGAGGCTAGTAAAGAAGTTAAGTTGTTGATTTTGAATTTTGTAAAAGTTATTTATTAGATAGGTATTAGTAACTGTTACATAGTCTAATCCTGGACTTAAGAGTGCTATAGCATGGACCAAAGAAGCACTTCGAGGTATATGGTGGATAGTACAGAGCCGGTCTAGGAGGCCGTAAAAGGTTTGTCTATGGTTTCATCAGCCCTAGACTGTATTGCCAAAGAACAAGAGCTATTTTGCAATGCAGAAAAATCGGAAGTGTTACAACCTAGACCGACACTGTATGTTAGGATTGTTTTGAAAAAGTAGTTTACTGTGGGAATTCATCTTTTAGAGACCTTGTTCACATTCATCTGGATTTCTTTGTTATATTGCCCAAATACAAGCAAGAAACGTTATTAAAATTACGTTAGTAAAACTACATAAATTCACGAGATTTAGATATATACTTACCTAAAAATTAATGATACTAAGGGTTGAAACAAAATGTGCAAAGCTTAGTATCTAAAATAATTTTTATAACAATTTGTTTCTTTTTGGCGATACAACTAACAATGTATAAATGGGGTTGGTAGGCCGTGGGTTTGCTCCATTGTAGATCAATTATTATCACATTGCAAATTAGGCAGAATGCACACGCTTTGCAGTTTTTGTACACAATAAATGAGTGTTTCTAGTTGCAGTGTAGGGTGTCCTTTTTGTGTAAGTTTTGTGAAACATGACGCTTGAACATGGGGTCCAATTAATTATAAAAGAATTAGGTAATTTTATATACTTATTTATTTAAAATTAAAATTAAAAAAAAAAGATCTTTTTTATACATAAAGATATTATGATAATATTTTTTAAATAAAATTATTTGTACCTAGATGTTAAACCTTCATGAAGGCTTTAAAACGATAAAATGTAGTGCTACCTTTTTCCACACAAATAATTTTAGGATGATGGGCCGTAGTAGCGACATAGTGGGAATTCGACCTAATCGAAAATCACCAAAAAATTATACAAAACTATAAAATCAAACATAACTGTGTTCAGTGGCGGACACGTTCGGCGTAACACTTCCGGTTTTTCTGTATTGCAAAATAGCTCTTGTTCTTTGGCAATACAGTCTAGGGTTGACGAAACCATAGACAAATCTGTTACGGCCTCCTAGTCCGTGACTGTACGTACATTAACTACTAAAGTGAAAACTACAATACCGAAAGCGAGGGGATAGAGAAGCGAATAAAAAAGTTCCCAAACGCCCGGATAATATTCAAATAGGGGTACCCCAAATCCCAATAGCCCAGTTGCGTGCATTTGCGGTCAACTGAGAAATTAATTATGTGCCGAATGTGCTGCCATCTGCCGGCCGCATCAATATTCAATCCGATTCGAGCCGTAATAGGCGCCCGGTGCAAAATCGCGAATGATATTTACCCGACCAGTGTAAGTGTACCTTTAGGCGTTAGTACAGAAACCCAGTAGTGTTACAAGTTTTGGTTTGTTTCGATGATAGGGTAGAGGTCAAGGTATTTTGGATGACGTATGGGAGGATTAGAGTCTACCAATTGACTGCTGTATTGATTTTGATGATGTTTTGTAATGTGCTAGATTGCTAGATTAAGTTGGGAGTGTGAGCTTCCGATGATATAGTACTTGGCGATTGAGAGTTATAATAATGAAAAGGAAACAAAAAAAAAACCTTAAGATCTTGGAAGTTAAGAGGATTACAACCGCCATACTAGAGCCTTTTCGAAAAAAAAACGCATATTTTCGATTTCGGCTACGGTTTAACCGTTTTTTTGTTTTAGAGATTTGCGCTAGTATCGTATAAGATCGCTGGCGACGCACTCTTATCAAATTTTGGCTTAAATTTAATCCATTTTCATTAAAACATCGAACCCTGAAACGTATTAAAATGTATGATCAGTGAATCACTTCATGGGAAAAAACGGTAGAGGAACATTTTAAACTTTTACAAAAGTGACGCAGAGTGACAAAACCGACCACAAGAGTGACACTACGTGACATGTATCACTGCCATGTCACCGCGTTCCGTTTACTAAACAGGGTAGTGAGTCAGAGGCGGTGTTTGATGAAGGATTTGCAAACAAAGCCGGAGCCTACACACGGGTCAACTCAGTTTTGCATGTTGATGGTAAACAAATGAACGAGGAGCGTGATCGATTGTTTTAGTTCTAGATATTTTGTTGGTATCGGTAAAAGACGAGAAAAAATCAGACGACTACGTGGCGCTTTGTTGTGATTTCTGATAAAAAAATGTAATTAGAAGCGAAAAAATAAAATTATAACAATTAATTTAACCTGATAAACTTTATGGAAGTTTGAAGTAATTTGAATGAGGGGAGTTTATTTGGGGGCGTCTCCTGGCGGCTCCATCGTTGGCTCTACAAGTGGTGTTGATCAGCTGAATACAACAAGAGGGTGCGGTCTGGCTTGTGTGGCATGACGGCTGTCTTCGATAAGAGTTTTTTATTCTATGCTGGTCTATGCTTAATCTGGAACCAACCATCGCGCCTCATACAATTAAAACTATTATTAATTCATTTAATTGAAATCAATTTACTAGACTTTGAGTTTAAGTCTATTTCCAATATAATACATAGAAACAGTGTGCCCCCCACTTTTCCTTCTACGCATTGTGTAGATACCTATATTATATTATAAATACAAGCATTTTTACTATGTTAACTCTGCATTTATTATCATGGACCATGCATGATAATACGGTGCAGAGTTAACATTGTAAAAAATACTTTCATGGTCCCTTAAGTCTCGCAAACTCTTTAAGAATCAACACGCAAACGCAAATCAAAACACGTAGGCAAGCACCTACGCCACCCAATAATTAACTCATGCGTCTCACCGCGTAACCGCCACACTGTAAACTTTGCAAAAGCTGGTACCCTCCCTTCCACTTGATTTAATCTTAATTCCCAACACATCAATCTTCCTCCATACGCTGTTGTGCTGCAAGCAAATTAACGATAAGACCGGGTTCGGTTTGGGTAGTTTACCAGGCAAGCCTATGTATTATATAAACTTACTAACATAGAACGATATTCATGGTTTAAATAGTTTTCCTAAGGATTCTGCAAAATGTTGTCTATGTAAATGATAAGTAACTAATCAACTTCAGAAAAATCTAGGGGCTACTGCTAAAACTTATACCTAGCGCTGATCTCGAGAAAATTTGTCTTTTTTATAGAAAATATCAAAAACTTTAAGATAATTGATAATCTTAGTATTTTTAAAAGTGATGAAAAAAAAAGAAAATTTTTTTTTTTTAAATATTTCTAGGTAAGTATCGGTGTAAAAGAAGGCTGTCCCTGTCTCTTAAAATTTCGATGTTTGGAAAAAAAATATTGAAGCTAATAAATGAATATTTTAAGGCAATACCGTTGATCGTTATCAAAGCAACAACACCTAACAAATAACGATCTATGCTGATACCTTTAATTTTAACTAGCAATACCTATAACGTTTTAATTGCAATACACAGATCAAAGCTAACAAATTACCCTGATCCCTGTCTGTAGCGTCAGCAAACAAAACGCGACACTTGGAGGAAATACAGTTAGCAGCAGCAGCGTCAGAGTCTGTGCGCTTTCAAGCAATTAATAAGTTTTGGAGCGCAGAGACGGTCGCGGCGGACATCCTCCTGGCTACTGAGGTAAGGTCAGCAAAACAAGTGATACAAAAAAAATTAATTTGCTCATTAATATCTCGTTTTAACAACACTGATAGACTTGAAACAGCGCAGTTTTTTGTGGCCAAATCTTTATTGATATAAAAATAATTGGTTTGCAAATCGTTACTTTTATTTTACTTCTCGAGTAGCGGCTACGCACCAGAAGATACTGTTTGGGCAGGCTACCTGGTAAACTTAGATAGATTACACAGGATTAGGGTCGCAAGTCGAGTCGGTGTGGAAATCTGTGTGTCCGTTTTTAGGCTGAGATGACATCGACATAATTATGGCTTTTATCAAGTTTTTTTACCATATTTGCAAACAAGGTATCTAATGTTAAAGTACACAATAGATACCCAACATAAATGTAAGCACTAAGATCTGAAGAAGAAGCTGTTTTTGTTAAAGAAAGTCAAATTCGTGGTTCTATCCCCACGAAGTTGACTTCAACAAAACAGCGTTACAATTTGGCAAAAAAAACATTTCTTTATAAATTAAATTATTATTCTATCCCTTCATTCGAGGTCCAGCGTCTGACCAAAGCCCCGAGCTATTTAATTAGGTACCACCGTCCACCGGCGCGGCGGCGGGCGCCGAGTCAGCGTCGGCTTTGTCGCGAAGAATTTGCGTTAGACACCAAACCCAAACGCCGGACGATGGCGGTTAGCCCAGTTTGATACTATAGATAAGTATGAAATCTAATAGGTTTTGGAGATTAAAGTCTGTGATCGTTAATATTTATTGGATTAAAAGCTTTTTTATGCAAGGAATCTTAGCAAGCAATTTGTAAAGATTTATTTGGACCGGCCTCAGTCGCAAATATGTATGACGACGAATCCGTGATTTGTCTTTATATTCAACAGATTGAGCAAAAACTTTGGATTCTTCAAAATGTTTATTATCATCGAAGGTATTTCTTAGCATCGCTTCAGGAATTTAAAGCAATCATAAAATTTACAAATAAATCAAAAATCCTGTGCATTCAGTAAAATATAATCATCACCAATAACATCTCTTCCCACAAAGGACGGGCGTAATTAGACGTCCCATTTTAACCCGTCCGGCCGTGACGCCGCGCGCATTCATCAGAATATCCTTTATTTTTGTACCACATGGATTGGCTTAGGGTTGCTTCTTACCCGTGTTACCCTAAAAACCCGGACAACTTAATCTAACTGGGATTTTTATAATTATCGATTTTTTGAAATTTAATAGACATAAAACGCAAGTGCACAAGTAAAATAAGTAAGTGATTTGATCACCGAAATTCTGTTAATCAAGTTTTATAAAATTTGGCCACAAACTCACAGAGATATCGCACGTGCTCGAGCACGCTCATAGCGCGTGCACGCTGATAACACAGCTGTCGTGCGCGCGCCACTAGATGTCTCTGTAAATTCTAAATTGCGCCACCAACTTTTTGCAGCGGTTTGATATAAACCCGGCGCGACCAAATTTCAGCAAGACCTTACTTCATAGGATCATTTCTATAGTAAGCTCTTCCACCGAACCTCACAACATGTGAGGCCCAACAAGTCACGTTGATGAGACGTGGCGCGGTGCCCTGAGCGTGAGGCTGGCGAAGGTCGTTGATCTTCAGCCATCGATGATCGTTCGCCCCTGACTTCGGTCAGGGGAGTGGGGTACTGTCGCTTTCTGAGTGGCTTGTTTTTAAAATGTAATACCTCTTATAGCCGAAAAGAGCTTCCAATCCACCTTTAGGTGATGTCTTTTCCTTTCGTCCCCAAAAGTGGCCTTTGTCGATTAGGATCGAGTTGCCTAAAATTACCTTTTACGACAGTCGGTAAACGTAAAAATCCGGGTAAAATTGTTAAAAACCCAACCCTGTTTCAGATAGATTGACCCTTATTTTCAGTTGGTATGATTTAAATCGGGACACATGCTACCGTCTCTGTCGTTTTTATGAGACATATTTTCTCGTGTTCCGAAATTAATGAGACAATGTGTCACTTGAGAGGATATCATGGAAATGTTACTGGATATTTTAATTCATGTCAAGGTTCATAATGTCTAATGTCCATACTCAAATCCTTTTAAACTAGGTGCTTTGAATCTTTACGAATTCTAAGAGTGTATTAAAATTTTTAATAGTAATGAATGTCAAACTTACGACTAGTAGTTTATTCATTCATTCGTTATTTTATTAATTACGAGCTTTCCCGGCTTACTTCGTTACGCCATAGAATATAAGATACTACAAAAGACTTGGCTCTATAGACTATGCTCTTTTGACTGCCCAGAATGGCCGAATAAAAACAAACAACAACAACAAACCACCTGTCAAAATATGTAAACAACGGAAAAAATGTTGCACCTTGGGTTATATTATTTGAGTTTAGGTAAGGATCCCTAATTTTTTTGAAAATCTAATATAGCCTCCCAAGTAGCACTGAAGAATTTTGTTTAAATCGCATATATCTTAACAGTGCCTGTATTGTGATTTAACTAAATAAAAAACGATTTCATATAGTCACATATTTCTTAAAGGCTATATAGTATTCCAATACCGCTTTTTGAGAAAATAAAGATTATACAAATCGTAGTTAAATCATCTTAAACCTATTCAGTATTAATTAAGGTTTCAGATAAACCATAAAACTCTCTTTTCACTCAACTCTCATTATTTGTAAACTGAATTAAATCATTAAGGGATAGTTGTTCGACTTATACAGTCGCACTAATGCAAAAAAGATTTGCTATCCAAACTAAAAGCCATATTAAGACGTTTGTCCTCAAATCAGTTTTTGCTAGGCAAAACACAAATAAATTTTGTATTAATTATTATTTTATAAGTAATAATTGATTTAGAGGGACGGTTTGTACAAGATGGAGAAAAATTAAATTAGCAAAGACGTTGAAAAATTAAAAAATAACCTTTAACACAGAAATGTCCCTTTCCCATAATTTTCCTTTTACATAATGTCCCTTTCTAAAATTGTATTTTCCCAAAATGACCCTTTCTCAAAATATTTCTCCACTAGCTCAAGTTTACATGTACAAAAGGGACACTATAAAAAAAGTCATTTTGCGAAAGGAACTATAAGCGGAAGTGATGAATACTTACAAAAGCTTGAATTCGAAATTATCCTTTTAAATTCTGCCATATAGACATAGCCAAGTCACGTCACTTCCTACCCGAATCGCCAGCATACCAGCCACAAACATAGATCATATTAATTCGTTTGAACAACCTTGTAATGCATTCTGATAAACACAATTATACATAAACATCTAATTTATGTGTCTAATAATATTGCATACGTCTATCACTTTCAACACTTACACTTGGTATTAGAAAAACTAACTCTGTTGCAAAACAAAGAAATCTTGATTTAAGAAATCAAAGTAAAGGATCAAATAAATCAGAAAAGTATTCATAAAATCAATTGGAAGTATCACTTAAATCGTTGAGGATTTACTTAATCAAACTAAAGGATCACTTAATACTGTGAGATAACGTCGGCTCCGTGCTTAAGTGTTCAAACTCCATTTTGGTCGAAAATGTCTTTTTGATGCAGGATTGTTAACGATGTAATTTAGGTCCAGAAGGTCAAGTAAAAAAAGGCTTTTCCTAGAAAAAATACAATAAATTTCACGTTTTAAATTTTGAAGCCCACATCATCGTAACAAAAATTCCGTGCTTGTTTAGCCAACCTCCACAGCATTACCCAAAGTCCCGCATCGAAATATTTGTTGCGTGCTTGAGTGTTCAAACTCCAGCCGGCCGACCAATCACAGCACAGTACGTCACGCTACCCGGCCATTTTGTTTTTTCTGTGATGAACTTGGTTGCTCCTTTAGTTTGCTTGCAAAAACCTAATAAATTAGTTTTATTGTGTTCAAAACTAAGAAAACTAACTGCGAGTAACGTTAAAAGCTGCAGCAGGATGGCGAGTACCAATTTCAAAACAAGCAAAAGGCGTACTTTGGCGACTTTCGAGCAATAAGTACTTTTTAATAATGTTCATTTCCGAATAGAAACTTAAACGTACTGATACAGGATGTTAATAAATTCACTTTGTAATAAAACGGTTGAGAATCAATACATAGTATAAAATGAAGTCGCTTCCCGCGTCTGTCCCTATGTATGCTTATATCTTTAAAACTATGCAACGGATTTTGATGCGGTTTGTTTTAATAAATAGAGTGATCCAAGAAGAAGGTTTATAAGTATAATACATGCACAAAATAGTAATAGGTTAGGCGGTACGAAGTTCGCCGGGTCGACTAGTTAAGTATATTATTATGTTAATTCTGTTTGATAGTCCTTTTGTCTGTCTTTCACAATGGTTCAACACAACAACCAAATTTTTAACAATAATTAAGTTGGTATATTTTATCATTTCGTTATGTTTATGTTATTATTACTTGAGTCTAAATTTTTTTTTTTTAATTTCTTGATTTTAATTTCTTATACCTTTTATCATCTAAAAACAAGTTTTTTTACGAAGTAATTTAATCATCCTGTATATGGTATTAGGAGGTTGGACAAACAAGCACGCAACAATTTTAAGGAACACTCTGCTATCTCCATGGCAGGAGTGTTGTATTTCCATGAACGAACATTTTTATTCGCAGTTTTGTTCAACCTCCATTTTAAAAGTATGATAAAATACGTAAAATCACAGCATCGTAAACAAATTTATTGGCAATTCCATATATTAGACTAAAAACTATAAATTTGCATTTATCATTCCTGAAACTAAACATCTCGTTTGATAATAAGTAAAAAAACCTTCTCCTGAACAGTGTACAAATGGAAGTTGAACATTCAAGCACGGAGGCGGCGATAAGAAATCTTGATTTAAGAAATCAAAGTAAGGGATCAAATAAATCAGAATAGTATTTATGAAATCAATCGGAAGTATCACTTAAATCGTTGAGGATTTACTTAATCAAACTAAAGGATCACTTAATACTGTGAGATTTAAATGTTACTTACGTTTGATTTAGTAAAACGATTAAGTATTAAGTGAGATTTGAGGAAATCGTTTTTGAGTAAAACATTTCTAAAATAGCATTATTTCAAATCGAACTTATTAATCTTTGATTTAATTGATACTCAACTACCCTTTTGAATCCTTACTTTTCTAAATTCAGATTTCGTCAAGTAAAACAAGATTATACGCCATTTTGAACTTTTAGAAAACACAACAACAAAACAAAATCGAAGTGATATCGTGAAAAAAGTGTGGATTTCAGTTAAATGTGAATAGTGTAATAGTTTTTACTGAAGAAATAAGTGATTATGTGATGAGAAAAGGTAATATTAATGACATAAATGATAACTTTATTTTTATTCCATATACAATTATTCTTTATTTTATTGTTATTTCAAGCTATTTCGAGGGCCCGTTTGTTTTATGGCTCTTTCTATCGATTTTACACGATAAATGGTCATGCGTTTAAGATTTTTATTGCTTACGACGAAATAAAACGGATTTCTAATTGTCATATTTACTTATAGTTTACAAATTCTTAACACTAAGTAAAGTTCTTGTGTTGTAGCATAAAATGTTCACCATATTTTCTTTATTATGATTACTTAAATTGAAAACGTTTTAAATTTTTCTTCGCTTAGCAAAAATTGCATTAGTGAAATAGATTATAAAACAGTTTTAATTTTGCATTTAAATCTATTTTGCTGCCTTAACTTAAACTTCAAGATATCGCGAAACCTTAGATAAGGAATCTGGAAAACCCTATTAAATCCCAATTGCTTAAGTAAGGTTAAAGTATGATTTAGCAGTAGTATTAACTCCCCCTTCGTATTCTCCTAAATACCGTGCCCACTTTTTCTTAACTGACCCTCCAAGCAAGTCTTAGGGATATCTTGAGGGACATAATAGTTTTGGCCAAGGCAATAGCTGGAATTAGCCATGTTGCCTTCAAGAAATCTTCAATACTCAGTTAAATCTATCGGTTGCTACTTGGGCTATGACACTCGGGGTTAATGTAGCTTCCGACCAGTGAAAGAATTTTTCAAATCGGTTTAGTATTTCCGGAGCCTATTCGTTACAAACAAACAAACAAACAAATCTTTCCTCTTTATAATATTGGTATAGATATCTGTAAGTATAGGTAGGTATTATTTTCTCGTATGAAGAATTTAAGGCAATACGCCGGCAAACTTTATAATTTTAATTTTTTAACACAATTTATTTAATATGTATAATTAATTTACAAAAGTTTCGCTCTTCCTGTTCACCTTTGCTTTTATATTTTAGGGTTCAGCAACCAAAGGCTCCATTGGAGTCGTGTCATTTTTTAAGATAAGAAATGAGAAATATATTAACAAACAAAAATTTACACTATGACCATTATGTTGGGGAGGCCTAAACTATAACTGTGACGATCTGTGGGTTGCCTGCAAGAAATCGCCTTTAGCGATCAGGCCGCCCATTGCATGCAAATTCAATTTGTTTGTACCCTGAATTTATAAATGTACTTTGTATGCAATAAAGTGTTTTCTATTCTATTCTATTCTAACCGTCTTATTCATAAAGATACAGTAGATTTTAAGTAGCCTTACTGAAGGTCTACTTCTCTGGTTTGATGTACGGTAAATACGTGACATCCAGTCTAAATTGACATACGTCAAATAATTAAAATGCTATTTAATTTTTTATGAATAACAGGGTTAGTATAGAACTTTAGAGCGTATGTTTACTTATAATTTTATACTTGCTTATTTAAGTAAAGCAAGCATCATAAGGATCAGCGAAATTTACCTAGTGCAATACTAGTAACTAAAGTAATTTTAAACTCTTTACGGTCGTAGTCTTATCTTATCTTTTCTAGTAAGATAGATAAAATATTTCTTTTTACTTATAAAACTAATACACACAACATAAAATACACATAAAAATATAAATAACAATTCTACATATAAAACGTATTGTACTAAAAGGTGCGAAAAGTAATACAACTGAGAAAAAAGGCCCAGACTAAGCATCATGTCACAGTTTCCTGTAGCGCTGGTATTCTGCCGGCACCAAAATGGAGTGAGGGCGGAGACCTTTTTACTCCTCGACCCTAATATGTACAAATTGTATCTATAACATATATATATATAACCCTTCATAAATTGAAAAACAACTCAATCTTTCAAATCTACTCGATAGCAATCACTTGTGAACAGTATTTTAATACATGTGATTGGACTGATTGGTAGATTGACGAGTTTACTAAGTAAGTACTGTATTGCGTGAAAGGGACGAAAATGAACAATAATTGGTGTGAACTAGGAACATAAAAATGTCCGCGGCACGCGATTGTCTTTTGAAAGGGTTAAATTTAAATATCATGTTTTACACCTTGTTTTAAGTTTTGTTATTTGTTTCAGTTTTAGTTACTTATGGAATAAGTTCTACTGAGTATCATTAAGGTGGTAACTCTCGGTATGGCGCGAAATTCAAATTTTTTCGTGTATTTTATTTATTCTGGCGAAAGTATACATATTTTTAAAAGTTTTAATGATTTCGCGTATGTAAAAAACCATTTCCCACATTGTAATACAACGTTTTTAGAAGACAGACCTACTGATTTTGTGCCTCAGGACATAAAGGCCAAAAATCAAGTTAGGTCCTTAGACACAAAATTATGGGAAATGGTTTTTTACATACGCGAATTCATTAAAACTTTATTAAAAATGAATACTTTCGCCAGAATAATTAAAAAACGCGAAAAAATTTGCATTTCGCGCCATACCGTGACTTACCCCCTTAAGGTGGTAACTCTCGGTATGGCGCGAAATTCAAATTTTTTCGTGTTTTTTATTTATTATGGCGAAAGTATAAATTTTTAATAAAGCTTAAATGAATTCGCGTATTTAAAAAACCATCTCCCACATTGTAATACAACGTTTTTGGAAGACAGACCTACTGATTTTGTGTCTAAGGGGTAAAAGGCCAAAAACCTGTACCTAACATAACGTAACAAAAATTTAATTTTGCTCCATACCGAGAGTTACCACATCATTAAGCGGTTAGTTTTTCCTAATCATTTTATAAAGTGACTAGAAGCTCTAAGATATTCATATTTTCATAGAATTTCCTTCCCCCATTTCATAGAATACTTTAGATTTTCTTCTTCATATATTGTTATCCTTAACGAGGGCATAGGGCTTCAAGAAGTTTCCCCCAAGTTTCAAGGCGATCTTGTTTCTAGATCTACTAAACGCTAAAATAAATTATGCAGTTCACAAGACTTTTAGAGACGAAGAATTTGTATCTAGGGTGCCCGAAACAAATAGAAAGACATACAAATACACCGAGCCGAGACCTAGGAATCAAACATAAATATAAATTTTAACAATACTGCTGGGAATAGAAACCCGTACTCCGAAGTCACAGTCAAAATCACCTCCAACTGGGCTACAGAAGCAGGCAAATGAAATCGTTTATTTATTAACGAGCTTTCCCGGCTTACTTCGTAACGCCATAGAATATAGGATACTACAAAAGACTTGGCTCTATAGACTATGTTCTTTTGACTGCCCAGAATGGCCGAATAAAAAACAAACAACAACAACCAAACCACCTGTCAAAATATGTAAACAATGGAAAAAATATTGCACCTTGGGTTACATTATTTGAGTTTAGGTAAGGAACCCTATTTTTTTTGAAAATCCAATAAAGCCTATGACACTCGGGGTTAATGTAGCTTCCTACCAGTGAAAGAATTTTTCAAATCGGTTCAGTATTTCCGGAGCCTATTCGTTACAAACAAACAAACAAACAAATATTTCCTCTTTATAATATTGGTATAGATAAAATCAATATATATAAAACTCTTCCGTTACTGACTGACTGACTGACTGACTGACAGACAACGAAGAGCGGAAACTACTGGGCGTAGCGGGCTGAAATTTTGCATGTAGGTTCCTTAGGGAGTGTATGTGAGCACTAAGAAGGGATTTCCCGAAATTCCCACGGGAACGGGAAAAAACGGGAATTTTGTGTTTATGAGAAATCTGCGCGGGAAAAACCGCGGGGCAGCCTCTAGTTATTCATAAAATACCGGCGAATCCTAACCTACTTTCAAACTAGAACTACAGCGCAACGGTAGCAAAAATGAATTTATTCTTAGCTTGTTACGTATCAGTATATCCGTAACCTGGCCAGCAGAACAAAACTAAACGAATTATTGAATTATTACCCTATCTCCTCCCATGGGCACAGTAAAAGGGGAGTAAGGGAAGAACGGAAAGCAGCGTCCTTCGTTAAAAGACTTGAAAATCATACTGCGATCGACAGCCCGCCGGCCAAGCGTGGCGATTCAGGTATTTCCCCAATCAATGGAAAGTTGAATAGTGGATGTCTCATGGCTGGGAAGATGATGATTCAATACATAGTATAAAACAAAGTCGCTTCCCGCGTCTGTCTCTATGTATGCTTAAATCTTTAAAACTATGCAACGGATTTCCATGCGGTTTTGTTTTAAACGATAGAGTGAATCAAGAGGAAGGTTTATATGTATAATTCATGCACAATATAGTAAAAGGTAAGGCGGTATGAAGTTCGCCGGGGCGACTAGTATAATAATTTTTATTTTTTTTTAATATAATTCGCCCATTCTGGGCAGGCAAAGGAACTAAGTCCATACAGCCAAGTCTTCAGTAGTTTATTTCTTAGTATTCTAGTCTTCTGTAATTAAATACTTTGTTTTCTTAGCCTAGGATCCTTTTTTTTTTTTTTTTTTTAGGCGGGGAAACTCCTAACGAGTACCCTGCAGCCCCGGGGGGAGCCGCAGGGTTATGTGGGGTTCGCACCCACTAAAACCCCGCCGGTGTCCTTCTCGGCTGATAGCAGGAGGGTCGCGGGTAAGCCTGTGGAATTCTCCGCGACCCCCCCCAGCATTGGCTGTGTAGCCTCTTCACGGGGGGACAGGTGAAGGTAGTCCCCCCTGAGCGCGGATGGCTCTTCCTACGCTCGACGGCGGAAACGGGACACCGCGTTCCGCCGTCCTTCTCGGGGCCGTTATATGACTACACGAGGCCCCCGCCTCGTGCACCCAACGACCCCGGGGTCCCCTCTTAGTCGCCTCTTACGACAGGCAGGGGATACCTCAGTCCTATTCTTCGGCCCGGTACTGCAGGGCGTGATAGCCTAGGATCCTAACCTAACCCATTGAAATGTGAGGGTGGTCTCACATTTCAATGTTTACACAGACTACTTCACGGGACATCGATCAGAATTATTCGAGAGCAGCAACCTTTATTTCTCACTTCACTACACAGTTTTCCATAAAGGGCACATTATTACACTAATTCCACCACACTAGCACAATAATAGCCACGGAAAACTAATTTAGCAAATTGACAAAACAAAAGCACGACATTTTCCTCACGTTTCCCGCCAAGCAGTCCTAGTATAATAATAATAAGAGTAGAATCATTTGACAGAGCAGGGCTCGTTTGGAGGCGTCTCCAGGCGACCATTTGTCGTAAGGCAAGGCAAACATTTGTTTGCCGGAGCCAATTGGTGGGCACTTTGAACTACCTCGCCTCTCGCAGTATAGGATACTTTACCAAATAAGGTATCAATACCAATTAGATTAGTCTAATTGACTTTCAATAGGTGATATCTTGTATCCTTGAATAAATCATTTTTGACTTTGACTTTTTTAATATTGTTACAAAAAATCATTAAAGATGATAAAAGACAAACAAACAGAAAACTTGTGAGCATAGTCGCCTATCCACCCCATCGCTAGCCATTCGAAGTAGGCAGGAATATTATTTAATCGCATAACTTTTATCTTCGTATAGAACCGAGTTCTATCGGTGCCTTCTTCTATACTTCTATAAAGTTAGTAAAATGGTTTGTCTGTATTAAAGTGTAACTTTAAGCAATTGTAAATTGTGTTCTTATACTACTACTACACTAGGGTAATCATTCTGGGCAGTGTTTCCATATCATGCATTTTAAGGGATAAGGCTGCACATTACAGATTTAACCTAAATAAGTGCCTTTTAATTTAAAATCTATCGATCTAAAGTATCTCTTTTCACTATAACATAGTGTTTTTCCAAAGCTTTTTAAATATTTTGATTGTCCTACAATAAATGTCTTTTCATTTATAATTTCAACCACAATAAATTTATGTTCTTTTGTTCTTTTTACTCAGGACTACTTTGCTGTGCTCAAAAAATACTACGCTACATTATCTAGTGTCATACAGTGGCACATTTTTGATATTTGCCTTAGTTTAAAATATAAATTTTTTTTTCGCGAATGGCGCTAGCATCGCTGTAAACTGGCTCTTAACAACAAAATAAGACTTATCAAAACAAAGCAGAACAGAATAAAGCAGCCATGCAGGAGCAGAAATAACAGCATACCGCGCGGTAGCAAGCAAATTTTTTATCAGACGCCCGAGGCTACTTGGTTGCGTAATCAATAAGCTCACCGCTACCGGCTAACTACCGGGTACAGGGTTCGGTTCCCGCACTGGTTGTTAAGATAAGATGAACAATGTTTAACTGGGGTTGCTGTTTGATCTTATTCGCTGCGGTTTGTTAAGTAAAATTGCTTCGAGATGCGTGCTTGTTTGTAGGATGCTGCGTGAATGCGAACCAATGATTATGTTGGTTGCGCTTGCGATTTGAAACGGGTGTAGAGCGAGGCTAATGTCGCTGGTGTTCTTGTTTAAATACATGCCGTATTTTCAAAAAAAAAAAAAAAACATTTCTCACAGAGAGCCAGAGTACTTAAATTGGACGAGAAGATTTTTCGGAGCTTCCCGAACGCTACCTATCCACTAAACATCATTGAACCATAACAAAGTCATTGAATGATTTGATAATTCACAAGAGTGAGACGTCACAAATAAAGCCCCAAATTAACATGGGAAACTTAATCAATGCACAGAGCTACGTATAAAAGGGACATTTTGACGCTCAAAAACTTAGCTTGAATTTTTTATTTGCGCACAGCAGTCATTGAGTTGGTTGGTAAATGAATTCCAAACGATCCGCAAAAAAAGTTCTGAAATCGAACCATTTTCTCAACCGATTACTAAAAGTCGCCGTGGCATGCGACTGGCAACTCTTTTTTCCGTAGAAAAAAAAAAAGAATTGGGTTATCGGAGACGCGAGTGGGACGCGGCATGCCTGCGACCGCGCTAGCCAATCAGATAAGAGGCTGCCATGCCAGGCCAATAGCGTGCTCGGAAAATAAATTAGCGAGAACTAGCGAAAATTTGAAATTCGAACTAAAGATTAATATGCAAAATCAAGAATAGATTCGAATAACGTAAAAAAAGTTATCATATTACAGTTTAATAACGCAGATAATACAAACGAACAATATATTAAAGATGCAATGTAGGCAATATTATTTTTTAATCAATACCTATTAATAGATCATTGGACATAGTAAAGTTTCAACTTGTGACTGTTCACATAAAAAAGAAGACAGGTAAATTTATTAAATAGTTACCTTGAGAAGAAATAAGTACAACGCAAACGACATAAAAAAACTTATTTCGTTAAATTGTAAAATTCTATCAAACACAATATGTTTCTTAATTTATTTTTTATTGTTACAAATAAAACCGCTAGGTCTAGCGCTTAATAGAAAAGAGCTACAAAATCTAATTTTGGCAGGGTGTATAATTGAGTAGAGTCCCATACTTATAGCAAGTTTTAATGGTTGCCTATTAAAAAAGGCTAGTAAGACGTCTGCCAAATAGGTTAGCAGCTTTTTGTTCTACGAGAATGATTTCGTAAAGCCACATTCGGAAGATTCGTCTAAAAAATGCACATACTTAAAATCGCGCAACATTTTTGAGGAATCCAGTAATAAAAGTAATCTTTACCAATAATACAAAGAGGAAAGTTTTGATTGTCTGTTTGCATTGAATATTTCTTTGAGTACTGAATGATTCGAAAAAAATATTTACTGTTGGGAAGCTACACTATCCCCGTGTGACAAAGTAGGTTAAAGAAAATTGACAAAATTTTCGAAGGCGAGGCGAAGTTTGCCGTTTTAGCTAGTAAGATAATAATTAAAATCATTGCAAGGGAGTAGAATCATTAAACAGAGGTGAGCTCGTTTGGGGGCGTCTCCTAGCGACTCAATTGTTGGCTTTGCTGATAGGTCCATATATATGCACTGAGGTGCCTCTTGTAAGCTCAGTCAATGAGCTGTTGCCTCTGCCTTACCTTTCCAGGAATATAGCCGTAATAATATTACCTATGATATTATTTATTTCCTGCCGTTACTGCCTAAAAAATCCAATAGCGAAAAATTAGAATTGGGTACGGAAAAAGCGTTTATTGCAAATTTTCGTAAAACAAAACACACGCGCCTCTCCTGTTCTCATAAACAACAGAAACCCGACAAAATACAATGAAGCGGTAAAGTGTTTTCGCGTCGGAAAATCAAACAGGTGTAATGATGCGGAAGGGATCATAAATAAGTCGCGGCCATTGTCTGTGCGACAATGGAGAAAATTTCGTTACAATATATTATGTAGATAGACACACTTGTGCCGTTAAGAGTACAGGTTTTAGAAATTACCTCTACTTACAAACTAGTTTTAGGTTATTGAATAGCAGCGGCAGTAGCATCTTAAGCAGAGTAAACGAAAAAAGAATCATCATGCAACATAATAGAAAACCGAAGAGGGAAAATGATAGGTCATTTAATACGGCATGACAATTATATCTATACCAATATCATAAAGAGGAAAGATTTTTTTGTTTGTTTGTTTGTTTGTAACAAATAGGCTCCGGAAATACTGAACGGATTTGAAAAATTCTTTCACTGGTAGGAAGCTACATTAAACCCAAGTGTCATAGGCTATATTAGATTTTCAAAAAAAATTAGGGATCCTTACCAAACCTCAAATAATGTAACCCAAGGTGCAATATTTTTTCCGTTGTTTACATATTTTGACAGGTGGTTTGTTGTTGTTGTTGTTTGTTTTTTATTCGGCCATTCTGGGCAGTTAAAAGAACATAGTCTATAGAGCCAAGTCTTTTGTAGTATCTTATATTCTATGGCGTAACGAAGTAAGCCGGGAAAGCTCGTAATGAATATAAAAGAAGGGAAAATAGAAGAACGGAGAAGGCCGGGCAGACCGAGAGGAAGCTACATGAAGCAGATAAAGGAGAAAGTTGGAGTGGAGACCTACAAGGACGTGAAAGAAGCAGTGGAGAGACGACTGGAGTGGAGGAGGCTACACGGACGAGAGTTCGGCTCTTAAATAAAGAAGAATAGCAGCGGGTTGGGTAACGTGGCCGTGTGGTGGCATAGAATAAACGACCCCATCTTCTGCCATACACGGGTGTCGTAAAAGGCGACTAAGGGAATACCCGAACCCGAAGAATCCCCGAATCCGAACCCGCATCTTGAAACACATAGAGTGCCACACTGCGATGGCCAAAACACCTGCCAAGCGTACAGGCGATGGCAAACTTCCAGTAAAATGTCTGTCCTTCTTTTCTGATTTTCTTTGGGACTTTGAATGGGACCGTGAACCGTAAGACGCAGAGTAGGCAGACCCCCCACAAGGTGGTTAGACAAACTAGTAAAAGCTGTGGGAGTACACTGGATTATGGTCGCTTAAGACGGCCTTTGTAGCGATTTATGGGGGAGGCCCTTTGTCCAGCAGTGGACGTTTTTCGGCTGAAATGATGATGATGTCTGAGATAGATGTGATATTATTATTATTCCAGAAAAACATTTAAGATTTTCTTTTCACACCCGTATTAAAAAAATAGTTTTTCACACATACTTCAGCAATACTTGAGACGCTCTCAAGGACTCCTCGCTTCTCGAGTCGGACGTCCAAGGTTGAGTACCCTCTTTTGCGTAAAACTAGAAAAAAAGTTTCTAATTTACACTATTTTAACGGAGATTAGTTCTAAATTTGGCAGTGAGGTGGCGGTATAGAATACAATTAAATCCTATGGGTGTCGTAAATGGCAGCTTGGGAACACCCAAAGAACGCGTCCTTCGTTGATAGTCCTTTGCTTGGAGCCGTATAGTGCCTCTGAACCACGATGCCTCTCGCCCCTGAACTATCGCACCTCTCGCAGTATAGGATACTATAATAAATAATAGTGGGCGCCCCTGAACTACCTCTCACAGTATATTATAAATAGGCTATTAGTCTAATCAACTTACAAAAAGCCTTTCGCGAATCTTTAAATTCAAATTTTACAAAAGAGTCATACTGAGATCGCCCACTCATCTGACAACGTTCCCTTTGGCTTTTCAATTTGCTGTCGTTCTTTTTCTCAAAATTCAATTTAGGTAATATCCTTACATTTTATTCTTTCCATCTTATGTCTTGTTCTTGTTAGAACAATACTAGAGTTAAAGATATAGGTCACAATATATACTTGTGTAGTGTAGTAAAGCTTCATTCACCGCTTGTCAACAGAGTCGTTCTATCCAAATCAGCGAATGCGATCTCGACATTAAGCCGGGGTTTGTTAACATTGCTTGTTAGGGCGAATTTACACTAGGGAATGTTGTTAGGTTAATCACAAAACAAAAATTTTATTGACAACACGCTCGTTTTAATTACTTAAGAGCCAGTTTACAGCGATGCTAGCGCCATTCGCGAAAAAAACTTAAATCTTCTAAACTAAGACAAATATCATAAATGTGGCACAGTTTGACACTAGATAATGTAGCCTAGTATTTTTAGGGCACTGTTGTATAGCTTTTAGGTTAAAGACCAAAGAAAGCTACAAAGTGTTGCTGTTTATATTTTTTTTGTTTTAAGTTAGGACTACCTTACTGTGCTCAAAAAATACTAGGCTACATTATCTAGTGTCATACTGTGCCACATTTTTGATATTTGCCTTAGTTTAGAAGATATAATTTTTTTCGAGAATAGCGCTAGAATCGCGGTAAACTGGCTCTTAAGTATCGATCTAACCTGAGTTTAATATGTTCCTATGCAAAATTTGACTCTGGAAAAGTTCATTTGTGAAAAATCAACAGTAACCCACTTACACTTTTAGGCCTACCAGTGGTTGGTACTGGACGATTAGGTATTCTGTGGTACTAGTAAGGTTGTCTATAATTTCATCATCAAAAGTTTAATTTTATG
Source organism: Euspilapteryx auroguttella (assembly GCA_951802225.1). Classification (NCBI taxonomy): domain Eukaryota; kingdom Metazoa; phylum Arthropoda; class Insecta; order Lepidoptera; family Gracillariidae; genus Euspilapteryx; species Euspilapteryx auroguttella. The sequence continues at coordinate 12,815,878 of OX637647.1, forward strand.
ATTATATTCAATATATTTCTAGCCTCCGTAGCTCAGTGGCGTAGCGCGTCGCGCCTTTGATAAGGGCACGGCAGGTTGTGGGTTCGATCCCCGCAGAAAACACCACATATTGATTTCTCACAAAAATCACGTTGTGGTTGTTTTCGGTTGGATAGGACATTGCAGAATTGAATCACCTGATTGTCCGAAAAGTAAGATGATTCCGTGCTTCGGAAGGCACGTTAAGCCGGTGGTCCCGGCCGCAGTAGTGGTCGTTATAACCGCGGCGACAAGCTGGGCCCTTGTCACGTTGGTAATAAAGCATAAAATCGGCTAAACGTGGGTCCGGCTCTTGAGCTGGTACCTCTGCCTAACCCTTCGGGGAATAAAAGGCGTGATATTATGTTATGTTATTTCTAGCAGTGGTAAATCACCTTTATTTCCACATTGGACAGGATCCAACAGTTACACAGAGATTGCCAAGCTAAATCTTTTCTACGAAAATTGTATTAGGAATATTGTTTTTCTTATGACATTATAAATAAGATGTACTTAATCAGTTTAGAATAAAGTTAAACAGGTATTTTTAAATCTGGATTGGCCTTATCCTCTTACAATGTATAATATACTAGTCGAGCCGGCGAACTTCGCACCGCCTAACCTATTACTTTTTGTGCATGTATTATACTTATAAACCTTCCTCTTGAATCACTCTATCTATTAAAAAAACCGCATCAAAATCCATTGCGTAGTTTTAAAGATTTAAGCATACATAGGGACCAACGCGGAAAGCGACTTTATTTTATACTATGTATTGATAATTGTTTCATAGAATTAGCTACGTAACCTAAATAAATCTCTACTTAAAGTATTTGTTTGTTATGTTGTATGTCCGTATTGTTCGTCTGAATTAATGTTGATCTATCCATACTAATTTGCGAAACTCTGTCTACTTGTTTGTAACGCAATCACACCTAAACTACTAAACCGATATGGCTAAAAATTCGTTGGTAGTATGTATTAGCTACGAAGATAGATTTAGAATACATTTTATCCTAAAAATCTCATAGGTATAATATACATTTTGCGGTTGAAGTGAAATCGCGCTGGCAAAGCCGCGAGGCGAATAGCATCTTACCTACATAGTATCGACAGTTGAAAAGTAAGTAAATACACAAAAAAATGACACCCAGATGTCGCTACGTGCGCTAAAGTCGCTAACATAGCGCACATCCGTCAATGCAGTCTCGGTGCGGATTCGTTTGCGCCCGTCGCTCACTGCGCGTGCATTATTGAGTACCGCTGAGTAGCGAGACGGTGTGCCCGGTGCTGTATTCACACTGGGATAGTAGACCGCCTTTCACGGATTTTCCCCCCTTTATTTCTGTAATTGCTTTTATTTTCCTTTAACAATATTTAATAAAAGGAGCTTTATATTTTTCGAGTAGTTTTATTTCCGTGTTTTTTCTACTACTGCCGGTTGCTACGCAACCCATGACATCTGCCACACTGCGGCCAACAAAAAAACCGGTAGGTATAACAAATAACACTAGTATAAAATGTAAAAAACGAATATGACTACAATTTGAAACCAAAACAAAACATAACGTAGCATTTAAGCTAAAAATATTGGCTCCATAAGTCCACAAAAATAACTAAATTACAATATACCATTACGTATACCTACCTATTCTAAATATTCACTAAATCCGAGGCAATACATCTTTATAAACATGCGAAAACATTTGTCTTGAATTTAGTACCTATTGAATAAAAACTTAATTCCTAAATAAATTGTGAAGTTACACATAATAACGATAAGGAATTTTAATCACTCTCCCTGATCTTGTACGTCTTACGTCAACTGTAACGGAATCAGTGTCAGATACATTAAATTATTTGTCACATCACTATCGCTTACGCCTGGATCAGGTACTGATGAGTCAACTGTCAATGTTTGGTCAGCTATGTGTCGATTAGAAGGGAAAGTCAGCGTCTGATTAAGCCATTTTATCTCAAGCGGAAACAACCGCTGGAAAGGACGTACCTTGTGTCCAGTTGCAGTCCTAACCTTCGCTACTCTGCAACAACCATCTACTCCAGGGTACAACTCCTCCACCAGAGCTAACGGCCAATTAGTTCGCTTTTCCTCTGACTCTACTAACACTACGTCACCGACTTGTAGGTCATAAGAGCTAGTTTGCCTACTCTTCTGAATTAACGCTCCTATATACTCACTTCTAAAACGCTGTCGAAAGTCCTCACGTAGTTTTTGGCAGTAAGCCGCCCTTGCGTTTAGCCACTTACCATCAACTTCGTCTAAATCTGCCACGCTTGAAACAGATATGGGTTGTATAAATACCGCAGGTGAAAGGGGCATTAACTCATCTATTTGATTGCTCACATAGGTAAGCGGTCGTTGATTTATCACGGCTTCGCAGTCGCAAAGGACTGTCTGTAATTCTAATAAATTTATCGAAGCCTTTCCCAATGACCTTCGCAGTATTGCCTTTAAAAAACCTATCAATCTCTCATAAAACCCTCCCCACCACGGAGCTGCAGGAGGCAGGAACGTCCATTTAATTTTGGTTATATAGTTGCGAAACATAATACCTGGTTCCAATCAATTTTGTTCAACACGTTGTTAAGGCCAGAAAAATTGGTACCATTGTCACTTATAAGGCGTCGTATTCTACCTCGACGTGCAATAAACCGACGAAGTGCCCCTATGAAGTCGACAGTGGATAAACTCTCTACCACTTCCAAATGAACCGCCCGAAAAACGGCGCATGTAAAAAGTACTATCCAATGCTTAACACCAGATTTCAATACAAGAGGCCCGGTAAGATCTACCCCACTTACTTCAAAAGCCGCACTCGCTTCTATTCTACCTTGAGGCAAGTTTTCCGGTTGTGTCTGACATGCCTTCGCCTTAAAACGTTTGCACTTCACGCACGAACTTACTACTTTTTTGACTAGTTTCCTTACCCCTATTATCCAAAATGTTTCTCTTAGGTTTGTCATCAAAGTTTGCGTTCCAGCGTGTAGCAGAAACCTATGCCGTTCCTCGACCAACCTCTGAACTATTGGTTCTGTGGCAGGTAAAATTATCGGTGCTTTGAATTCAAAATTTTCCGTACCGTAGTCTAGCCTTGTCTGAAGCCTAGTTAAACCTTCTTTATCTTGAGCATTTTGCAGCCGAGCTATTTTGTCACTATGTTTGGACTGTATCAGCCGTAAAACAACTTTTTCTGCGTACTCTACCTCTTCATACGAAAGTTCGCTTAGTTTATTTTTACCTTTTGCTTTAAATCGCATCATCCAAGCCACCGTCCTTATAATTTTCGTGTAGTCTGAGAAGTACCTAGTTAAGCTATCTAAAATTCCGTCTTGCTGGATAAACATTACCTGCGTAATTGATGAATTGTTTTCTTCTTCGACTAAACCGGTGTCCACAGTGAAATTTGTCACTGGCCATGGTAATGTTTATCCAGCAAGACGGAATTTTAGATAGCTTAACTAGGTACTTCTCAGACTACACGAAAATTATAATGACGGTGGCTTGGATGATGCGATTTAAAGCAAAAGGTAAAAATAAACTAAGCGTCCTGTCACGGTCGCCACTATTTCACGGATTTTCCCCCCTTTATTTCTGTAATTGCTTTTATTTTCCTTTAACAATATTTAATAAAAGGAGCTTTATATTTTTCGAGTAGTTTTATTTCCGTGTTTTTTCTACTACTGCCGGTTGCTACGCAACCCATGACATCTGCCACACCGCCTATGGCTACGAACGCACAGGCGGTTTTTTGCCGCGCGGATTTTATGTAACATATAGAATTCTATGGAAGTGTGCGCACCAGCGGATAAAAAACCGCGCGGTTAAAAATCCGCTGTCGCGGTTTTATTTCCGCGCGGCTAAAAATTCGCCTGTACCTTCGTGGCCTATGAATAAGGTTGAAAATGAAATAACAACCTTTCCAACCGCGCGGAAATAAAACCGCAACAGCGGATTTTTATCCGCGCGGCGAAAAAACCGCGCGGCTAAAAATCCGCCTGTGCGTTTGATGCCTTAAGAAGCCGCCTTCGTAGCTCAGTAGCGTAGCGCGTTGCGCCTCCTGATTAGGGCACGGAAAGATGTGGGTTCGATCCCCGCGGTAAACACCACTTAATTATTTCTCACAAAAATCAGGTTGTGGTTGTTTTCGGTTGGATAGGACATTGCAGGCTTGAAACACCTGATTGTCCGAAAATTCAGAAGATTCCGTGCTTCAGAAGGCACGTTAAGCTGTTGGTCCCGGCCGCAGTAGTGGTCGTTATAACCGCGGCGACAAGCTGGCCCCTTACCACGGCGGTAATAAAACATAAACTCGGCTAAACGTGGGTCCGGCTCCTGAGCTGGTGCCTCTGCCTAACCCTTCGGGGAATAAAAGGCCTGAGATTATGTCATGTTTGTTATGTTATGGTTAACTTAGACAGTGAAGCCAAACTCGTCTCTTCTGATTATTGCAGCCCTGTTTACAACAACTTAGCAGAGCAAGAAAACAACGTCTTACAAGCATAGTAACTGACTGTCCTTCCAACTAGACAGACATAAAGGCGCAAGCACACGAATGGTACTCAGCGCCCCCTAGCGTCTGCGGCGCCAGACAGCCTTCGTTCACAGCCTTCCTGTACATAGCTGTTGCTACCTAAGTGCCGCTGAAATGCAGGTTTTTGGACGAAAACTAGGTAAACTGCATTTTTAAGGTTTTTTCGGAAAGGATTAGGAAGTCACACTCACACAGTTATTTATTGATGTGAAAGCTGTTCTAATTGAAATTAAGTTTATTATGTAAAATATGTCAGAATGTTATTTTGGCTTCTTCCCCATTCGCCTGAAATTATTCGTCCGAAACATTATTAGAACATAAAATTATATTCTAAAAAATATTTCGGTAAAATGTCAACAATCCTTATTCTACTTAAATGTTTGTATGCTATTAAATTAATGAATATTATTTATTTAAAAAATTGTTTGTAAAAATTAACAAATTTCTGCAAAACCCATATAGATACCTATTTACATGCTACACGTTCATCATCGGTGACAATGACATCTACGAATAACAAATACTCAAAAAACATAGATGACGCGGTGGGCGGGGCACAAATTACGGACATACCTATTATTTATTCGTAGCATGACATTAATACATGAGTGAGATAATAAATACATCTCAAAGTCGAGATTTAATCCTGAAATTATGATTTGAGAATAAGCCCCCCAATTCGCGTAATCGCCACTGAGACGAATGACGTCAAATGCGTCGCCTAGACGCGCTTCAGACGCGCTCAAGTGCTTACTGGGAGTGCCGGCGAGCCTCATTCCAAGGTTGTGTAGCTAAGGTATTTTATACACAAGTAATTCTGCCTCTATTTCCACTAACTAGCAACAAGTCTTGTTAAATTTAGATAGATATAGACTCTTTATTACAATCAGTCAACTTGAAATTTACAATATTCTTAAATTAAAACATTGATTGCAATAGGCGGCCTTATCACTGAAAGCGATTTCTTCAAGGCAACACACTGTTAAGATAGAATAGACAACAGAAAATGTACGGTGGGTTAGTTCAGTAAATAAAATTGAAGTTAAATTTTTAACATTACAATTAGCACAATAAAGAAACAAATAGAGAAAATTTTATTAATTAGGGGTTTTTTTTAAAGTGACATTCAAAAAATTTGTTTCGTAATACGGCCGTAGATGGCATTGTCTATATAAACATACATAGTTAAATAATTCAAATCAATCAATACATAGTATAAAATAAAGTCGCTTCCCGCGTCTGTCCCTATGTATGCTTAAATCTTTAAAAGTACGCAACTGATTTTGATGCGGTTTTTTTTAATAGATAGAGTGATTCAAGACGAAGGTTTATAAGTTTAATACATGCACAAAATACTAATAGGTTAGGCGGTACGAAGTTCGCCGGGTCGACTAGTTTTAATAAAATACTCAGGCCCAGCAATGACACAAAGGTACAGTGGCGGACACGGAGGGCGTATCCCACCCAATCGAAAACTATAAAGCTACCGTATGCTTCTCAACTCTTTAATTGAATAGGAAGGTATATCAAATGAGACTAATCAGCCCAATAAAGAAGGGGGAAAAGGAATTTATTACTATTACATCAATATAGAGATTCCTGACATCAGTTCATACCTTGTTGAATTACTCACAGACGTACAAACATGCAGACGTGAATGCAAACCGACCGTTACCTGCATTAGACCGTAGAACCCTTAAATATCTAGTTGGCAACATCGTTACTGATGTGGCCATTCTACATTGGTAGCTATATTAAGTTTCTGACAAGGCATATCGAAATCTTAAAACAAAAATTGGACTACTCTGTAAAAAGTTATGCGTGATCATACATTAAAAAAAAAAATATATATATACGTGTCGAATTGAGTACCTCCTCCTTTTTTTTTCGTCGGTCAAAAATCATCTAGCCTGTAAAATTTGGGTTAGTCAGAAATGACTCTGAAACTATCGTACTATTATGAGAAATGAATGAGGATGTACATTTAAAAAAAGATAGGAACCGCTGTCTTTACAGAGTTGAATTTACGCGTTCGATGTGTATGGTCCTCAAAAAAAATATTTCTATTTTTGACTCTCCATTAAAAAAAACATAATTATTTTGTTTTTAAAACCACGTACAGGATGTCAATGTTTTTACAGAAAATCTATAAGTAATTCTGAGATAGGTATATTTTAAAATATTTATGTAGGTATATTTATCCCATCAGCTGTGAACGTTTCGGCGGCCATCTTGTTTTCATTCCTCGGTCTGTGAGATGCCGTCACAGACGGGTGTTTTTAAGCAAGTTCCTAGGTCTCACACTGGACTCTAATTTAAATTGGAAACAACATGTTGATATACTGTGCGATAAATTAGGAAGTGCCGCATATGCGCTGCGAAAATTAAAACCGCTCGTTTCCAGTTCAGTGCTTAGGCAAGTTTACTTTGCGCACTTTCATTCCATATTGTCTTACGGTGTCATATTATGGGGTAATTCGACAGACTCAAATCGTGCATTTATAATGCAAAAACGCGCCATTAGAACTTTAGAGGGTATACCTAGTCGCGAATCATGTAGATCGCTTTTTAAAAAGTATCGAGTAATGACCCTTTACTCAGTATATCTTTACGAGATCATTACTTATGTCAGAAAAAATATAGGTACATTCCGACGACGTGAGTGCGGCGGGCGGGCGCTGCGGGGAGCGGGGAGCCTGGCTGCAGTGCCTCGTCGCACGGTGTTTGCTACGCACAACCCGCGCGTCATCGGGCCACACTATTATGAGCATCTGCCTACTAGTGGGTTTGTTAAGTCCAATAAATGTATGGGAACCAATATTTTCTGCATTAAAGCATGAAACTTGGCACAGTTGTTGCTTAGGTGGCCCAGACTGAGAATCGCCCGGGAGGGAGCGGGATACCCCCCTCTGGGGGGCGGGGGGAGGGGGTGAAGTTTTCTTCTACCGCGCGCGCTATCGATCCCTATTGCTGCTATTTTATAGCTACTAGGGCAAGTGTGGTGTCATTTTCGGATAATTTAAGGATGAGGAATCTATTTCTGGAACATTTTTTTTACATTTCTATACAAAAAAATTGGAATTTACCATAAAATAGATAGTTGTCGACGCAAAAAAAAATCTTGTAATGACGATATTTTTTTAATGAGTATAGATATCAGTAAAATAAAAATATATTTGAAAAGCTGCATTTATGCAGTTTTCAAAAATATAGGGTTCGATATACTTTTTGTTTATATTTATGTGTTAAAAAAATAGTAAACACTGCGCGGAAGAGGATGTAAAAATATTTAATGCCTAATTTCGGTTTGAAAATTACTTGGTTAATTCAAATTACTACCAAATACTGAACAGGGTCATTCAACCTGTGATAAATAACAACTTTCTGTATTAAAACATAGGTTGTATAGGTACAAAAAAATACATGTCTCATACATTTATCTACCCAATTAGCTGACAAGTATGTATGAAACAAAGGATTTTTTTGTGCTTTTGCCACTGAAAAGAGTTGTTATTTACGATATCGGAAGACAGTTTAAGGAAGCGAGAGCATCGGAAGTGGACAGTGGAAGTGGCATAAGTCTCGACGGTGCACTCAAAAAAGAGAAATAGATTTCATCCATCATGTTGACATATAACCGTATATTGAAAGATGTCTGTGATCAATGCGGTTAGAACCGGAAGCAATCACTGTTGGTACAGGACACATTGATATCAATGTTAAGCTCGAAAGGTCGCAACTGGTAAAGTCTACACTCAGACCGGCAAAACCGGCAGACCAAAACCCAAACTCGGAACTCTTTTAATTAGAACTCCAAAACCGTTTCGATTGCCTAAGGCGCAGCGTGGATGATGTAAATGAAGGGTTCTTGAGAAGTGTCACTGCGGTTGGAGGTAATTACTTACTACTAAGCACACTTGATCTGATAGAGAAGAGGCGTGATACGTCTTAGCAGACAACGGCACCGGATGCCTTTGCCTGCAGGCAGCTGAAGGGACAGATCTTTATATCAATTACAAGAGACATCAGGCGATTTTATACAAAAAATATTAAGGTGAAGAGCCGTAGACCGAAACAAAGCCTCCAAAGTTTTTGCTCGAGATCTATTTTTTCGGCAAAGCCAGGCATGGCTGAAGACCGAGGATGGTTGGTAGAGTACTATATCCACACCTGAGATTGTGGGGGAATTCGAGAAGTTCTATGGACAGAACTTCTATTATACACGTCGACACGACAACCCATCACTGACAGTCAAGATAAGCTCCCGATAGCAACATGGACCCGACACTATACCGAGGACATCTCGGCCGTCAACATCTTACAAACAACAATACTGCAGGTAAAGTCGCATCAAATAAGTTTGAATGTATGTCTCATTGTTATGTTATGTTATGTTTGCGTGACAAAGGCTGCTGTAAATATATGATTTCCTTCTTTTTCGTTATTTCTTTCTTTCATCACAGCCGAACTTCAGAAGGCAAGTGGTAAAACGAGCGTTTATGGCCCGTCAGAAATTCTTCAATTTCATTATACGCTAATCATATTTCCCGAAAACTGTTAACCGCTGCGTTCCAGGATGTCTTCAAGACTCTGGACTGGAAGGAACTAGGCATCATTATAAACGGCGACAACATTAGTCACTAGTTACTAGTTATGGCCCAGACCGCGAAGGATCTAGTACAATGCTCGATGTCCTCACCTCAGTTGGGCTTCCGATCGAGTTGGTATTAGAATGAACATGGACATAACAAAGATAATGTTCAGCGCTCATGTAGAAACAATTCAATCCACTCCAAATCAAAGATAATGACTACCATACACTAAATACACTCGAAGTTGTTAAAGAATACATACCTGGGACAAACTGTTCGTCCGTCGACTTCAACTCGGATGAGCATCGTTCGGGATGCTTAGCTTAACTTGAATAAGCTTATTGAACGACGCTCATCCGAGTGGCAGGTTCAAGTTTTATCACCTCTTGCCTCAAGACAAAAGTCTTTGAACAATGTGCGTTACCAGTGGTAACTTACGGAACCGGGATACGGCTGCAAACAACGGGCTTAATTAGAAAGTACAAGGTCACTGGAGGATAAGGACAAGGACAGAGCTGCAGATATGATGAGATCCTACGTTGATGTTACTTACCTCCAACCGCATGCCTCCACGGTGCCGTTGTCTGCTGAGACGTTTCACACCTCTTCTCGATCAGATGAAGTGTGCTTAGTTGTAAGTAATTACCTCCAACCGCATTGACAACTTCTCAAGAACCCATCATTTACATCATCCACGCTGCGCCCTAGGCAATCGAAACGGTTTTGGAGTTCTAATTGAAAGAGTTCCGAGTTTGGGTTTTGGTCTGCCGGTTTTGCCGGTTTGAGTGTACTTTATCAGTTGCGACCTTTCGAGCTTAACATTGATATCAATGTGTCCTGTACCAACAGTGATTGCTTCCGGATTTAACCGCGTTGTTCACAGACATCTTTCAATATACGGTTTTATGTCGACATGATGGATGAAGTATATCTCGTTTTTAAGTGCACCGTCGGGACTTATGCAGGTCCACTTCTGATGCTCTCGCTTCCTCAAGCTGTCTTGCGATATCGTAAATAACAACTCTTCCCAGTGGCAAAAGCACAAAAATTTCATAACTTTCATATATACTTGTCAGCTAATTGGGTAGATAATGTATGAGAAATGTATTTTTTTTTGTACCTATACAACCTATGTTTGAATACAGAAAGTTGTTATTTATCACAGGCTGAATGACCCTGTTCAGTATTTGGTAGTAATTTGAAGTAACCAAGTAATTTTTGAACCGAAATTAGGCATTAAATATTTTTACAACCTCTTCCGCGCAGTGTTTACTATTTTTTTTAACACATAAATATAAACAAAAAGTATATCGAACCCCATATTTTTGAAAACTGCATGAATGCAGCTTTTCAAATATATTTTTATTTTGCTGATATCTATACTCATTCAAAAAATATCGACTTAAGAAGATTTTTTTTTGCGTCGACAATTATCTATTTTATGGTAAATTCCAATATTTTTGTAAGGAAATGTAAAAAAATTGTTCCAGAAATGGATTCCTCATCCTTAAATTATCCGAAAATGATACCACACTTGCCCTAGTAGCTATAAAATAGCAGCAATAGGGATCGATAGCGCGCGCGGTAGAAGGAAACTTCACCCCCTCCCCCCGCCCCTCAGAGGGGGGTATCCCGCTCCCTCCCGGGCGATTCTCAGTCTGGGCCACCTAAGCAACAAGCGTGCCAAGTTTCATGCTTTAATGCAGAAAATATTACCTTTGGTCGTTAACAAACCCACTATACTGAGCTGAAGGAGGAAATCAATGACGAAGCGTTTTGTCGCCGACTGAAAAAACTTTTGTTGGAACATGAATATTATTGTATAGATGACTTTTTAAACTATAAAGTTTGACATTGGATATTAATTGTGTAATTTGAGTATTCGACAGTTACAATATGTAATTCAAGTAAATTGAAATTATTATTTAGTATTTGACATTTTATATACAATTATACATTTAAAAATTTTGACATTGTTTACATAGTACTTAAATAATTAAGTAACTACTTATTATTTTTTATATAATTTTTGTACAATATTTTGACGATCACATTATACTTTGACATTTTATTATACAACTTTGTATGTAATATGAATATGATAGTGTGAAATAAATGAATCTAATCTAATATGTCCCAAATTAGTATAAAAAATTGATGTCAATCAGTTTCAATCAATATATAGATAATATATTATAATTTATACTATCTTCCGTATTTATTTTATTAATTATAGCTTTAACAGCAGCGTCGGCCTTAACCCGCCCTCACTAATTGTCGCTATAAATCGCCCCTAAATTGCGTGAAATCAACCAAAACAGCCTCGTCTGGACTACTGCCACCCTAGCACGGCTTCGAAATGTTACTGGCACCTGTCCGCATGCTACATTCTCTAATTTATTGCAAAAGTTTAGGAATTAACTAGTCGACCCGGCGAACTTCGTTCCGCCTAACCTATTAAAATTTTGTGCATGTATTATACTTATAAACCTTCCTCTTGAATCACTCTATCTATTAAAAAAAACTGCATCAAAATCCGTAGCATATTTTTAAAGATATAAGCATACATAGGGACAGACGCGGGAAACGACTTCATTTTATACTATGTATATTGATTTGTAATCTAGATAATATTAAACACTATTCAATTTAGTAGCGTTAAAAATGTTTAGTTTATTTTAGGTTGATCTCATTAGTGGTAGTAGATAGTAAAGTTTACTTAGTAACAAGATATTGCTACCACGCATCACGCCCTATAAAAATAATAAGTAAGAAAAATAACTTTCGCATATAAAACGAAAATGTGCCATTTAAGTTAAAGACTAGTTTAAATTGATATCCTCTAGTAATCTTCTCCGCGCCTCGCCAAATGTGCGTCAGCGTCAGACCTTAAATTGAATCAGTAGCCAAAATTACCTTGCCTATAGTGCATCCCGGTCACGGCAGGAGAGAACCATTGAGCCTTCGAAGGTGGCGCATCCAGTTACTGAACTCACCTGAAAAGAAGAAAAAAGATCTTAGTCTGGCCAAAGAATACCTAACCTATACCAATATTATAAAGAGGAAAGATTTGTTTGTTTGTAACGAATAGGCTTCGGAAATACTGAACCGATTTGAAAAATTCTTTCACTGGTAGGAAGCTACATTAACCCCGAGTGTCATAGGCTATATAAGATTTTTAAAAAAATTAGGGATCCTTACCTAAACTCAAATAATGTAACCCAAGGTGCAATATTTTTTCCGTTGTTTACATAGTTTGACAGATGGTTTGTTGATGTTGTTGTTTGTTTTTTATTCGGCCATTCTGGGCAGTTAAAAAGAACATAGTCTATAGAGCCAAGTCTTTTGTAGTATCTTATATTCTATGGCGTAACGAAGTAAGCTGGGAAAGCTCGTAAGAATAATAAGATGCTACTAAGGATATACAGTTTTCTTACGGATAGAAGATTACTAGATACATAGACTTCGGTAGTATGGTATATGGTAAAAAAAGTAGTGTAGGCCTAGCTGAAACGGCAAACTCGTACCGCCTTCAATACATAGTATAAAATAAAGTCGCTTTCCGCGTCCTGTCCCTATGTATTCTTAAATCTTTAAAAGTACGCAAACTGTTTTTTTTAATCTATATATATAAAATCCAAATACCACTGATCTACTCACTCACTCACTCACTCACTCACTCACTCACTCACTCACTCACTCACTCACTCACTCATCATCGCCCAGCCGAAACCGCTGAAGATAGAAAGATGAAATTTGGACAGTAGCTTCTTTACGTGACGTAAGTACCCACTAAGACGGGATTTTGGGATAACTTAACCGGGACGCCGTATACAGGGTGTAACAGTTTGTATGAAACTCCTAAACTACTGGGTTTAGAATGTTGAGATTTAGGCTGTGGATTCCTTTTATATCACCAACATCATAAATGATTTAGTTTTTTTTTATTTTGCCCCTGAGGTCTTATACAGGGTGAAATATGTTTTTTGCTAAAATCTAAACTAATGACACTAGGGACTTGAAATTTTCAAAATAAGCTCCTTATAATATTACAACATTAAATATGATATCAAAACTGCGTTTTTTAGTCCTGAAGGCCTTGATACAGGGTGTTAAAGTTTGTATGAAAAACCGAAACCGCTCATTTTTTTTCTTAGAAATTCAAGTGGTCGATGTTTCTAGATTGTTGGGGGTGTAAATTACGAAAAAAACGGGACGGCGTATACAGGATGTAACGTCTGGATTTAGAAAGTTGAAATTTACACTGTAGATTCTCTTTGATTCGAAATGGGTGATGATTCTAGATTGTTAGGGGCGCTTAATACAAAAATCAAACGGGACTCCGTATACAGGGTGTAACGTCTGGATTTAGAAAGTTGAAATTTACACTGTAGATTCTTTTTGATTCAAAATGGGTGATTTTTCTAGATTTTTGGGGGCGCTAATTACGAAAAACAAAAAGGACGCCGTATACAGGGTGTAACAGTGTGTATGAAACTCCTAAACGTCTGGATTTAGAATGTTGAAATTTACACTGTACATTATCTTTGCATTAAAAACATTATAAATATTTTCTTTTTTTGCCACTGAGTTCTTAAGTTCTTTTAAGGGTAAAACAAGTTTATCGCTAAAATCTAAACTATTGACACTAGAAACTTGAAATTTTCAAAATAAGTTCCTCTTAATATTAAAACATCAAATATGGTATCATAACTGCTTTTATAGTTACTGGAGTCCTTGATACAGGATGTTAAAGTTTCTATGAAAACCGAAACCGCTCATTATTTTTCTTACAAATCGAAATGGGTGAAGATTCTTTTTGCATCACCAACATCATAAATGGTTTATTTTTTTATATTTTGCCCATGAGTTTATAAATACATGGTGAAACAAATTTATACTCAAATCTAAACTAATGACACTGGAGACTTGAAATTTTAAAAATAAGCTACTTATAATACTCAAACATCAAATATGATATCAAAACTGCGTTTATTAGTCCTGAAAGCCTTGATACAGTGTGTTAAAGTTTGTATGAAAAACGGAAACCGTTCATTATTTTTCTTAGAAATTGAAATGGTTGATGTTTCTAGATTGTTGGGGTCGCTAATTACCGAAAAATCGGGACGCCGTGTACAGAGTGTAACGTCTGGATTCAGAAAGTTGAAATTTACACTGTAGATTCTCTTTGATTCGAAATGGGAGATGTTTCTAGATTGTTGGGGGCGCTAATTACAAAAAACAAACGGGACGCCGTATACAGGGTGTAACAGTGTGTATGAAACTCCTAAAAGTCTGTATTCAGAATGTTGAAATTTACACTGTACATTCTCTTTGCATTAAAAACATCATAAGTAGTTTTTTTTGCCCCTAAGTTCTTAAGTTCCTATACAGGATAAAACAAGTTTATCGCTAAAATCTAAATTATTGACACTAGAAACTTGAAATTTTCAAAATAAGTTCCTATTAATATTAAAACATCAAATATGGTATCATAACTACTTTTATAGTTACTGGAGTCCTTGATACAAAGTTATTATGAAAAACCGAAACTGCTTATTATTTTTCTTACAAATCGAAATGGGTGCTGATGTTTCTAAGTTTTTGAAATCGTTATTACCAAAAAGACATCATCATTTTATTTTTTAAATGCAAAATGTAAATCCATATGTGTAGAGTTTTTTAAGGATATTGATGGTTCTGATTACGAAAAAGATAGAAATTTTAAAATCCATCATGGTGGACAAAAAGTTTAATTATAAAGGGGCGTCCTCTTAGTTTATGCGGACGCTGATACAGGGGTTAACAGTTTGTATATATGAAAAGAGAAATGTTTGTTGAAGTATACTGGATAAGAGTCGCGCAAGACTAATATACAGCAGTGAACGTCTATCGGTAGCGAGCGACGATGATGATTAAAGTAAACGGAGTATACCGGGTAGATGAACTGGGTTTTTTTTGAAGCGTCAGAGTATGCATATAGGCTAAGGTTAGTTTGTGTGGAGTGCTAGTCAGATAACCTCTACGCGGTGCACTCCGGGCAACAGCGGACGATCACACTTTTCGTTTCCCGTTTGGTGTGATCGTCCGGTGGCTGATAATCTGGCGGGAGTGGCGCTCCACATGCTCTCTGCCCCATCAGAGAGCATAGTGTGAGTTGAGAAGGCGAGCGGGGCTTGAGACTTCCACCACGGCGTACTCCTCGGCGCCGTGGGGGGACTAACAAGCCCTGCTGAACGAGGAGGCAGAAGAGGGGAGGAAGAAGTTAGGAAGAGAGAAGTGGAGATGGCGGCGAGATGGGTGCGGGAGTTGGGAGCCCCCCAATGGCGCGCCCACGTGGAGATTGATGGCTCGGCTGATGAGAAACTCTGCGCTAGTAAATGCCGGGAATGGCCTGCCCTCGGTCGGCTTGATGACTACGTCGCCGACCGTTGGGATCACAGATCCACCCGGCTGATCTGAAGACGCAGGGGAGTAGATGCCGGGCTATCACTTCTCCACGCTTTGCGGTCGGCTTGATGTCGCCGTCGCTGCCGCAATGGGCGTGCCGATGGGGCGCTCACAATGCCCCGTAGGAGAGGGTGGCAGTGTCCTACCTAGGGCACTGTCACACACGATCGCTGGGTGCTGCGGCCAAGGTGGAAGGTCGAGGAGGAAGGAGCGGGGTCTTGAGACTTCCACTATGGCATTAACTTTCTAGGTGCCATGGGGGGAGTGACAAGCCCTGCTCCCGCTCGACTGCCGGATGGGGCGGTCGAGGAGGAGAGCGGGTGGGGCCTCGGTCCCGCCACGGTGGATTCACACACGCCGTGGCGGGGCCGACAAGCCCCCCGATCCGCCCTGCAGCACCGCTGCAGAACCCCGGGGTCGTTGGGTGCACGAGGCGGGGGCCTCGTGTAGTCACATAACGGCCCCGAGAAGGTCGACGGAACGAGGTGTCCAGTTCCGTCGTCGGGCGTAGGAAGAGCGCTCAGGGGGGACTATTACCACCTGTCCCCCCGCGAAGAGGCTTCACAGCCGATGCTGGAGGGGGTCGCGGAGTTGAACATAAAGATCGAAAGATCACCCGTGACCCCCTTGCTAACAGCCGAGGAGGACACCGGCGGGGTTTTAGTGGGTGCGAACCCCACATAACCCTGCGGCTCCCCCCGGGGCTGCAGGGTACTCGTTAGGAGTTTCCCCGCCTTAAAAAAAAAAAAAAAAGGTTAGTTTGTGTATTCAGAAAAACGGATATTAAAGCTTGCAGCCCAAACAGCTAAAGATTTTTGTATTGTTAAAGGAAACTGCTTGATATTGATTTCTATAGGGGTTTGGATTAAAAATTTGAAATGATTTCCTGATATTTCTGAGTAAAACCACAGATTAGAGAGTATAACAAAATGAACAAGTAATTTACATTTATTATAAAAAAAAGCTCTTGCGAAGCTGCGGGCAAAAGCTAGTACATAGATAAAGTGATTCAAGGGGAAGGTTTATAAGTATAATACATGCCAAAAATAGTTATAGGTTAGGCGGTACGAAGTTCGCCGGGTCGACTAGTAGAATATATATTAACACAAAATTGTTAACTACTACATCTGCTGTGCCCCGCATTTTTAACCGCAGTTTATTACCGCAATAAAAAATCCAGGGTGTCAGTGGTGCTCCATACCAAATTTCATTGAAATCGCTCTAGCCGTTTAGAAGTGAAGAAGTTACAAACATACGCACAAACTTTCGCCTTGCCATAGATTTATATTTAGATGCCTTTATTCTGAAATTATCAAAAAGTTCATCAGGGATAATGTAGAATTACAATAGAAAAAGAAAGGTTTTATTCAAATCAGTTCTGAAGTTTCTTAGCTTATTCTATTTAAACCAACATTCTCATCTTTCCTTTTAAAAAAATAATAGGTAGTGTAGGTAAATTTTTGCTTGTATGGAATGGTTTATGATTGTCGAAGACGTGAAAGAAGTATGTCAGGATCGTAGCAAGTGGAATCAATTGTCTCTGCCTACCCCGATTGGTAGGTAGTGTAGGTAAATTTTTGCTTGTATGAAATGGTTTATGATTGTCGAAGACGTGAAAGAAGTATGTCAGGATCGTAGCAAGTGGAATCAATTGTCTCTGCCTACCCCGATTGGTAGGTAGTGTAGGTAAATTTTTGCTTGTATGAAATGGTTTATGATTGTCGAAGACGTGAAAGAAGTATGTCAGGATCGTAGCAAGTGGAAATCAATTGTCTCTGCCTACCCCGATTGGAAACAGGCGTGTCGGTATATATGTTGAATAAACTGTAACCCAGTTTGAACTAACCAATAAACTGTTATCGATAGGTTTTACTAAAAAGCTGTGGGCCGCCTCGACGACCCACAATCCTATTTATTTCTATATGACTAGCCTTTTATTACTTACTATTTACTATTATTTAGGCAGTACCTAGCCTACCTAGGTTGTATTTCCTAATAGGCTACCTGAATAACATTACCATTTCCATAATTCTTTATTACATACCGCTCAATACATGCATTTACCTCAAAGTTTATACCAAATTCTATTTACAAACTGTTATAATATCTTATTGTATAAAAATGCCCTACAGGGTTCTTTAATCTTAAAATCTTAAACTAATATCTATTTACAGAGTCTATATGAGACCGTTACACTTGTCGCGAACAAAAACCTAAAGCAAACCTCAATATGATCGGTTCATAATAGCTGTAAAGCTTCGGTACTACAAGCTTTCCGGGCTTTAGTTGCAATATGCGTTTAGTGATGGGTCTCGTATGGTGTTCTTTTACAAATATCGATAAAAATATCATCGATAATTTTCTTGGTAGGTAAGGTAGGTGCCCTCTTGGAGCGTATTTGCAATAATAAGGAGATACAGGACAAGTATTCTATAATCTGTGATACAGGTAATTTATTTATTTTAGACGTCGTTGCATAATTTGCCTGTATTTAGCTCATGTCGAGATGATTTTTGAGCCATGATCTTCCTACGGCAATCAAATTGAATTTATATTAATTTCGGCTGAGTATTTAGTTGTTGTTGTCTTTTACAAACGACAAGGTACAGTGGCGGTCTAGGTCGGCGAAACATTTCCGGTTTTTTTGGTTTCCAAAATAGCTCTTGTCTTTGGTAATACAGTCTTGGGCGCACGAGACCATAGACAAATCTGTGACACCCTCCTAGACCTAGACCGACACTGTAAAGACAAAATCAAAAAGGGGAATATTCGTCGTTATATACTAAGTAAACCCAGTGAAATAAATTAAATTTGAGATAGCATTTAGCTCAGTTTTTCGACATATTAAAGTAAGTCAATTCTTTTATTATTTAACTAACGTTTTTTTGCTGAGCAAACACAATTTATTATTGATTTATAGTGATACAACTAACATAATACCGAATCATTATGTTCACCATAAAAAAAATGTGTAAAAAATCGACTACCTACAACCACGTCACTATAAAACTTGCAACCTGTGCAAACGCACACAAACACACCTCTAGGCCGAGTCGAACGCATAAATATCGCAAAACACAAAGTTATCGATGCTAAGCCGCCTTTATTGACTGGCCCATCCCTATTAAAAACGACCTAACAACCACCAGTTAACAACGACTTGCAACTTTGTTCTTATTGTTTTAGAGCCTAGTTTGTCTTGATTATGAGAACTAGGTTTTGCAGCAACGATAGGTATGACAAGCAAAGTGTACAGTTACCGTGTTTTGTATCGGTAATCTATGCGGTTCCATCGATTTTGTATTAAAATTGCGCTAATGTAAGTCGAGGTATGCTAGTGCAATGTTTGATGCTTAGTTTATTACAGCTAGCAATAAAACTTTACTTGACTGCTCCGTGGCTCAGTTGGCAGTGATGTGGACGGGACGAATATTGATATGACGAATATCGATGTTTGTTTCCGGTCTGGGTGTGATGTTCGTCTCTGTGTGTTTCGGGCGCCCTAGATACAGGTTCTTCCTAGTTAGGGGCTCTGAGTGTGATGTGTTATTATTGTTTTATTATTGTGTTATTTAGCAATTTAGTGGTACAGCTCTTAAACTAAAATTAAAAGACGTTAGATCATTATCCAAAAATCATCGATGACCCAAAAAAAATAACTCTGAACATTTTAATATTAAAAAAGCATTTCCCAATCACTAACGGCTACGGTCAAATTCAGAATATTAGTTTATTTCAACAAAAAAACAAAAACATTTATCAATAAAACTAACTCAATGACAGCTCAAACATTACTTTTAAAATTCATCATCATCATTTCAGCCGCAATACGTCAACTGCTGGACATAGGCCTCCCTCAAGGCTCTTTTCGGCCCCAGCGGCCATCTGTTCTGCGGGCTATATGACCTGCCCATTGCCACTTCAACGAGCTTATCCGCCTGGCTATGTCGGTGACCCTGGTTTCTCTGCGTATGTCCTCATTTCTGATTCGATCCCGCAGAGAAATCCCAAGCATAGACCGCTCCATGGCTCGTTGAGCTACTCGGAGCCTGTTCATAACTTTTAAAATTAAAACTAGTCAAAATGCGCTAAGTGGACTTCCATTAAGTAATGAAGTATAATCTCCTATTAAAACAAACTGAGACAAACTTGCTGAGCGCTCAAAAGAAATCGCTTTGAGTATCATCACAGTTTCACTTCAAGGAGGGATTTTAAATTTTCTTAATTTACTTTCATCGCTTAGTAGGTCGGTAATTAATTTATAGTTTGGAAGAGTTTACGACTAGAGAAAATTGTTACTCTTTCGACTACCATTCCTTAGCCTTTCGACCATCTCCACGGCTCAGTTGGCAGTGATGTTGCATATGGTCTAGGTTCGATCCTTGGTAGGGGCTACAAATGTTATTATGGATGTTCGTATAATGGCTTTGGGTGTATTAGTATCAGGGTTTTTAGAACTGTATCCGAACAGTGTTCCTTCATTCAGACTGGTCTGAGCTCCTGTGGACTGTTGGTTTATCATTCGCTTGCTGGAGCTGTCTGGGGGACGACCTTGGACCACCACGCCTTAGCGAAAACTATGTTTTGATTTATTTATTGTATTTTGATAAGAAAACCCTTTATCTTTAGGTCTCACCAAGTTAGGATCTCTGAGTATAATGCGTTATTAACTATAACAAAAACTAAAAGCATCTTTAATGATATTTTAATCTCTATTATTCCGGCATTTGCGTATAAATCTGCATATGTGTACGTGTTAATATACAAAAGATCCCCAATGGTAACTAACGGGATGATATTTGGTGAGGCCACTTAAATATTATTTGTAAAGAGTTCACAATCGTGGATGCTTATGCCGAGCTCAGGTACGGTGGTATGTCTCGTCCTGTTTGGAGGGTTAGACTCCTTGGCATACCACCCAAAGAAACGTCAGCTGTCTTTGTCATGACATGACGTGTCATATAAAACATACTGAAAAATAACAACTAAGACACGGATCACTATATTGAATACAAAAAGTTCTCGCGACCCGCCGGCCGGCACGCGAAGGGTGCGTCAGAGTGGAGCCCGACTGCCAGCCTTCCATCGGTGAGTGAGACAATCTGCCTACTTGTAGTTCGGTGTCAGCATACACGTTTGTGAGCTCGTCAGGTAGGTAGTTTTGATATCGCCACCCAGGCCAGGCCTAGTGCCAGTTTGGTCTTGGCCTTGGCCTTCCCCGTGTTGGGGATTCAGGGGTTGGCTATTTACACGTCACCCCATTGTTTGGTCCTTGCGAGCAACGGATATTGTATCCAGCTTCTTAAGAGTGGCATTACGTAATTTTGGTAGGTTCACTCAAACTAAATTGATTCTAATAGTCCTAATACTAAAGGCCTCTGTTTATACATAGTTACTAAATGCTCGGCTAGCACTACATAATATTAGTACGTTGTTTAGTTTCGAATTTGTACGAATGTTATTCACAGGTACATAGGCTACATAGTAGGGCTGGTTAACGATTTCATTGTATAATAACTTATTTTGTACTGCATACTTTAAGTTAGCGTACTTTTTCGGACTTAAGAAATTGTTTCTACGTAGTCCTCAGGTCAGGTTTAGTCAAGTTTTATATACTTTATATTCGTAATTGGACAATAGGAACTACATAAATTTAGTAGGGCCTGTTCAGATAGAATTTTAGGATATAGATAGACGTAGACTAAATAACCCACCTGCATTTCATATTTTTTGTTATTTTTTATTTCTCTTAGGTTCTCTCACAATGTCTAAGGATCCAGAGAAAAGGCTAATTTTGCTACAGGCTAAACTCGAATCGCTGTTAGAGCGCATGAATCGCTTGTATAAGCAAAGTCAGAAGGTATCGATGACATTTGAGTCTCGGTCGAATGAAAGTTTCATGGCAGATTCAGAGATGGTAGATGACATGAGATCTCAATACGAGCATATTCTAGACGAGGTGAATGAGCTGACGCTAGGAATAAATCCTAAAGCGAAACCCGACTATAGGCTTTTAACCGATTTTGATGATATGTACAACCGAGTGAAACGCGTACGCACCAACATTACGTGTGCTGCGGCTAAAGTCCATTCGCCTCCATCAGCAAACCAAGGTGAATTCGCGAGTGCCTCTTCGGTGAAGTTACCACCTATAGAGATCCCGTATTTTGATGGGAAGACTGAGAACTGGCCTATGTTTTACGAGTCCTTTAAGGCGAACGTCCATAACAACAGTCAGTTGTCAGACTCTCAACGAGTTCAATACCTAGTAGGAAGGCTAACTGAAGGTGCGGTTAAGGTCACGGCAGGTATTGTACCTACCAGTGAAACATATCCGATTTTATGGGAAAGTTTGGTGAATAAATACCAAGATAAGAGGGTGTTAGGTACTCATTACCTTAGGAATATTCTAGACATAAAGGCGTGTTCAAATGATGCCAAGAATCTGGATGAATTCGTCGAGAAGTATTCTGCATCAATTGCCGCTCTGAAGCAATTAGGTATTGCCGATTTATTAGATTTCGTCTTTTTGAATTGCGCGCTGCGTAAAATTGATTCACAAGTCATACAGAACTTCGAGCTGTCACTTCGCGACACTGAGATTCCTTTATGTAAGGATTTGATAGCGTTCATACAGAATCAAGTTAAGATTTTGGAGCGCTCAAATGCGCAGATCAATAGCAACGTTTATAAGCCACCTACATCTGTCACTCGTGCTTCTGCGTCTCCCTTCAAAGGCCCTGGTCATGTCAGTAATACGTTTACGACCAGCAGCGGCAATACGAGGGATGTTAACAACGTTTGCTCTTTCTGTTGCGGCTCAGATCATAAGTTTCTGTACGATTGCGATCTGTTTAAGCAGTTGAGTTCAGCCAAAGACAGATTTACTTTCATTAAATCAAAACATGGCTGCGTTAAATGCCTTAATTTAACACATCGCTTTAATAGCTGTACTTCGAAGTCTCTTTGCGAGTTATGCCAAAGAAGACATCACACACTATTACATTTTAAGAACAATTCATCTGCGTCTCCAGTCGCCTCATCCGCTGCTCCGACTATGGACCACTCCTCTTCTGCTACTGATTGTTCGGGTTCTGCGATTCACAACAATGATGGGGTCAATGCAGGCAGTTTGAATGTTAATAAGCAGCATATAAGTGGTTCCCCTGGTTTTGCTCAACAGAGTCAACATTCCTATTTAAATGCGAATAGTGAGATGAACGAGCCGAGTTCTACAACACTGTTGGCTACGGCTCAAGTCTATGCAAAACCTAAACATAAGGTCAATGGAGATAGGAAGGTGATTAGGTGTCTACTCGATAGTGGAGCGCAGGACAATTTGATTACCGCGGATTGTTGTAAACTGCTCAACATTCCAGTCACACCTTTGAGTAACTCATTTATCAGAGGTGTTGGTTTAGCGTCAAGACCAATTTATGGTCACGTGTACTTGGACATTGAGTCCCGGGTATATCCAAAGCATAAATATAGCGTTTCTGCCTTTGTTGTGGATTATCTGACCGACAATTTACCATCACATCACGTCAACATAAGTAAGATGCGCTGCCGGGATGACTTGCCAATAGCTGATCTCAGTTGGAATATTCCTGGTACCATCGATCTTATCATAGGTGCGCAATTGTTTTCATCTATTTACGTGGGAAATAAGATGCATGTGGGAACAAATTTGCCTCCGGCATATTCAACAACGTTTGGATATGTTCTTATAGGTGATGTTTCACTTGCAAATTGTTTGCCCGCCACATTCGCAGGTCTTGCCTTGAGTGATTTAGAGTCAAGGTGCGGGCTTGTGGAGGAGGTACTGGCAAGAAAGTTCTTGCAGTCAGAAAACAAATTTTCAACTCAGACGCGGGAAGGTTGTCGCCGCTATGGCATGGCTCTACCAGTTTCGAATGGTTACTTTCCTTTGGCCAAGTACCAAGCCATTGCGGCTCAGGGTTACAATATACCTCACTATGCAATGCTTCATAGAGTTTCGGAACTTGAAGCTGGTATCCCCTTTAATTTTACAAAACGACGACGTTCTGCGCGACGTTTTTAATTTATAGAACGATCTATTTTCGTTATTTTTGAATTTTCATTTGTTTTCTTTTTATAAGATATTAGAAACATATTTTTAATTGCATATTTTTTCGATTTTAATCTATTCTATGGTGCTTCTGCCTATATAGTGTTAACTCACTCCGTTTAGTACCTAAAAACAGCAGTGAACTACCTAGGCTTAATATCATTGCGATGCTTAGGAAAGTTCAATCTTAGGCGAATGTTATTTATTATTTGTCTCTCTGTGTATCTGTTTATGGGTTAAACTTCAACCAATCTTCCTTGTCTTACCTGGACATAGGAAAATAGATGTTACTAGGCTGTGTTAGTACAGATAGAGTATGTTACAATAACTCGTCTTTATGAGGTGGATTTTTCATATCCTCTCATGAAGTGCTGTCACCTGCACATTATTCTTTATTTACATCTTTGCATAATTTGTTTGCAGCTTATTTGCTAGACGTAAATGTTGGTCTTAGGCAAGATAAACCTTTGTATTCTTTTTTATTTTTGCATAATTTGTGTGCAGCTTATTTGCTAGATAGCTAGACGTAAATGTTGGTCTTAGGCGTGTTCGGCAATTTAAACTTTCATTGAATTTTCGGTTGATTTAACAGAAGTTGCTTTTGGAGTATTTCTATAGTCTCCAAGATAAGCACAAATTTCTGTCAACTGTTTGTTCTGTACAATTATGTCCTGTGGTTCTTAATAGTCAGGACAGCTTTCTTTGTTTCTTTAAGTTAGCCTGTAACAGTAATATTGACTGATCATTTAGGAATGGATAAAGTTGTTAGGGTACTGCATAGATAATATTAATTATGGGGTACTGCTGTCAGAATCTCCCATGAATCTTTCAAACGACCTGTTGCTTATCTATCCCCTATTCGATTTTGTAACTTTCTCAGGTTTCTTAGCCATAATCTTAGGTTAACTTTTAGAATGTTCTTTATTAATTCATTTTTAAATATTATCTGAACTTCTAGGACATATACTTAGGCTAAACTTTAGAAGTTAGTAATTTTTTATTCTTTTAAATTCTCCGAGCTTCTAGGCCATAAATATTAGGTTACTGTTGGAAGTGAGGTTTGTGCTTATTTTACTTTGAAGTTCTCCAAACTTCTTTGTGCGGGGAGCATGGTGAGGCCACTTAAATATTATTTGTAAAGAGTTCACAATCGTGGATGCTTATGCCGAGCTCAGGTACGGTGGTATGTCTCGTCCTGTTTGGAGGGTTAGACTCCTTGGCATACCACCCAAAGAAACGTCAGCTGTCTTTGTCATGACATGACGTGTCATATAAAACATACTGAAAAATAACAACTAAGACACGGATCACTATATTGAATACAAAAAGTTCTCGCGACCCGCCGGCCGGCACGCGAAGGGTGCGTCAGAGTGGAGCCCGACTGCCAGCCTTCCATCGGTGAGTGAGACAATCTGCCTACTTGTAGTTCGGTGTCAGCATACACGTTTGTGAGCTCGTCAGGTAGGTAGTTTTGATATCGCCACCCAGGCCAGGCCTAGTGCCAGTTTGGTCTTGGCCTTGGCCTTCCCCGTGTTGGGGATTCAGGGGTTGGCTATTTACACGTCACCCCAATATTAAAACGCGACCCGCGATCCATCATGCAGATTAATCCTTGAGGAATACTAAATCGAACATTATCCCGGTTTTCATTTATATTTTGTTGGACTAATCTTGTTAGTCATATTTGGATTTTCGGACAATGTTTGAAACCAAAGATTTGTTTTAAAGGTTCTTAAAATAAATCATTTTTTGACTTCCACATTCAAAAAGTATCGTCGCTAAATCGGTCTGTCTTGTTTAACACATTAAAATGTTACTGGAGATTGAAGTTACTATTTTTTTTTTCAATTCATTCAAAAACACTTTATGCTTCACAACCAAAGGTAGGTAGGATATTACCGAAAACAACATTTCTAGGTTGGTATCTGATATTGGCATAGCGAAATTCAATACAATATTCGTAGAACAATCGAGGAAAACAATAGCCCGAGAGTTTCTTTCAACAATCACCTATCAGAATTGACATAGAATCGGGGCAAACGAATATCCAGGTACAAAAGGACTCGCTGTACCGTGCCTAACTTGCCGATATTTCTTTATCAGTACATAATAGTGGCGTTTGACACTTGCCCGACGCTTTCTCGTAATATCAAAGACCAAAAAAACCTCTACTTTTCCTATAAAAAATTCTAGCGTAACTCGTTAGTCACAGAGTCGAAAGCCTTTGACGAATCCGAGTCGTTTACGATGTTATAGATTGTGCATTCCAAAACGTAATAGATGGTTGTAGCTCGTGCTGTTCCAAAGGTAAGTGTCGACAAACGGTCGTGTAATTATGTTGACATGTGCTCAATGGTAGTGACATGTTTTTTTTTTTTGTGTAGTGAGTGTGTAGTCAAATTAATGGCTTTGTGTTTTAAATAAAGTTGTTGAGGCCATGCATGAATAATAAACAAATAGAGGCATTTAATAAAGTAAAAAATATGAATTCATTGTATGTTATAATCAGAATCTGGATTTATTCAGTTTTCTGTAGCAATAATGTATAATTTTTGGTCATTATACTATTAGCTGTGTGGATTGTGCTCCTTTGCCAATTCAGAATGGGCGCAGACTTTATCAGCAAAAATAAATGCTACATAATGATACAATTTTTTTAGCCAGAGCGAAAAACCAGAACCAATTTTGGGGGGAAAAAATAGAGCAACTAAACAACAGCAATGTTCTAGGTGTTAGTAAGGCAGTAAACTTCAAATTGACCACATTTTTGAAGCATTCAAGATGAGAGATAGGTTAAGCAGAGACGAGGAAAGTAGTCTGGCAGACTTTCTTTACACAAACAACAGCTAAATTAAGTTTTAGAAAGACGATTTATACTGCTACTGATAGTCATAACTTTACCAGCAGAACCTGTGAGCAGAACTAAATATACTACCTACGAGAGACGTTCACTTGGAGACATGTTCATCCCCACAGATCGCCATAAGTGCAACTATTCTGGCAGCCATAGTCGCTGCGCTTGGCAGGCGGGTTGGCGACAGCAGTAACGCTCTTCAAATTTTTCAAAGAAGAAATGCTACTTCCCGTCTTTCAAGTCCTTATCCCTTAGTGGCCTTTTAAGACACCCATGGGAGGAGATGGGGTAGTGGTATTCTATGCCGCTACCACACGGCGATCTAGTTCTTCCTCCTTATTTTCCTGTAATCCCTAGCGGGGACAAGAATTTTCCTCCAATTTTGGCGGTCTCTTCCCAGTTAAGTCCCATACTATTTGCTTCTTGCAGCGTGGACCGGCCCAGGTTGCCTTGGGGCGACTCCTTTTGCGACTTCCGGAGGGCTACCACAACATAGTTTCCCTGCAAGGTCGTCCATCTGCTCTTTTTAGCGAGTGTCCTATCCAACGCCACTTTCTAGTTCGGATTTCCATTTCAATTGGCCTTTGCTTTGTCAGGCACCATAGCTCTGTGTTGGTAATGCTTGTGGCCAGAATCTCCTTAGTATCCTTCACCACACGGCGATGATGCTTTGAAAATTATTTAATTATGTTTTGTATATTTCAGATTCTGCCGCACTAACCATGGCGCGTGTGGAGACCATTTACATTTTATCACCTCGCTAGCCGGGTACTAAATCATCGGGAGCGAATATTTCGATTTTATTCCCTATCAGTGGACTAGCGTCTCAATTTGCTGGTGTTAGCTTTATTTGTTTGAGTTATTGCTTTGCGAACTGATGTTTTGTTCAGGAAATATATTGTTTTTGCCGTCCAATAGTTTATTTTTTGGCAATTCGTAATCTGTTTTTTATAGTATTTTTATATCGCATCCTCATTATTTCTTTCGTACGTATACGTTTTTCTTATCGGGGTAGGCAGATACAATGGTTTTTTTTCTTTTCTTTTTTATATTAAAAAATAAGTTATGAAAACAATTATTATTCGTTTGTGTATTTACACAAATTAAACAGAGCCTGCAACTTTTAACACACTTATTAACCCTTATTATCGTCTAATCATACAAACCCTACCTCAAATTTAGCAAAAAAAAAAAACAACTGCACACGCAAAATGCAGTCAATCCACACTCTACCTAATCAAAATTCGTGCAGCACAAGCGTCCGGACTAAAAACTGTACCAGCCAGCCCACACCGGGTACTGGGTACTAACAATTTACCCCGGACACTGCGTCAGTCACGTCTGACGCACGTTAATGCGTCGTACGTGCGCGGCCCGCCTAATGCCTTATGAAACGTGGTCGCGGTGTTCGGCTTGTGATTGCGCGAACGTGGTGTGACGTCATCTAGGGGGTTCGCTGGGTTGTCCTGTCTTGAGTCATTTTAGACTTTCCTAGCCCATTAATTAAGTTATTTTTTATGTAGGTGATAAGATGTCTTAAATAAAGTAAAGAAACAAATTATAACCTCCAAACTAATCTATGGTTCCCAGGGTCCTTCCTGGCAACCAGGAGGTTTTAGTGGGTGCGAGCACGAGCACCGAGCGACGTCTTACGATAGGCTTTTCCCCCTTCACCAAAAAAAATGGTTAGACGACCAGGGTCTCTAGTCTCTTAAACCTACGATTATACTTCTATTCTATTATTATTCTACTATTACTCTATTACGATTGTGTCAAAAATTGCGAGTCTCGTAACTTTGATCGATCATTATAGTATAGCAATAGAATATGAATAGCAAGCTATATAATAATATGGGATTTTTTTACCTAAATAGTGAATCCGGTTTTATTAGATGAAATTGAAACGGGCGTAGTAAAACTTAATATCAATCATTATTGACATATATAATGTCAGTCGAACGTAATCATAACATTATTTTATTATGGAGCAGACTACCCTTTTTGGTCAATTCCAATCAGTTGCGATACTACTGCTATAGTTATAGCAAAATTGATTACGAGACTACCAAATGTGTATTTTGTTGCGATTAACGTACTGTTTCTACTCTACTTTTATTCGATAGTTACGTTTTGCGCGATGAGATTAAGGGCCCTGGTGGAGATTGTGAGAACGCTCAGAAAGGAAGGCCCAGTCAAGCAGCAGACCACTTTCGGCTGAGTTATCGTTGATTGAAATGGAAATTTAAACTTACAAAATGTATACTTTACACACACCCTCTTTTAGGATCGTTATCAGATTTTATTACTATTCTGTCACCACGACACATCTTGTGCGGCGCGTTGACCGGATACGGATGTCTCGACGCTTTTATCGCACGATTGTTTTTTTTTTTTATAACGGCACGTTCTCGTCGCGCGTTCGACATTTAAATCGTGAGTCTGCGGAAGGATTTATTAGTCGAAAAGTGGTTTACATTTCCGATGACACGATTTTTAATAGAATAATATTAATGGTAGCATAAATTTATGTTTTTTTTTAATAGGAAGTAACAAATTAATTGTCAAATCATGTCCTAACTTTACGGGAGATGGTAGATGTTGATACATGGTGACTATTTACCTTATCAGAATGTTAAAGTAACTCCATCGAAGGCTTATTGAAATAGCTTTTCTTAGAGTTTCCCTGAGAGGCAAATGTCCAGCTGCAGCAGTCGTCTTTCGGCTGTGATGATGATGATAACTTAATGTGACAAATATAAAAAAAGTTTTGTAAAATTTGAAGAGTAGGTACTTAAAATATAATTTTTAAAATTAGGTCAGTAGTCTCGAAGCCTATTCAATGCAAACAAACAACAAACACAATCAAATCTTTCCTCTTCATAAAATATTGGTATAGATATAATATAAAATTGAGATACCTAGATGCAACAGCGAATGACCTAAAGACAAAGAAACTGGGAAAAGATGTTTTTAACTTAAATACCAACCTAGAAACACAGAAAAACAAATTTGAAAAAAAAAAAAAAAACGAAGTAACTTCGATGCAAATCCTGAAACGAACTTGTTTATATTTTGTTTGCTGCTAGGGGTAAAAACTTTTAGCGTTTATATTAAACTAGTCGACCCGGCGAACTTCGTAGCGCCTTACCTTTTACTATGTTGTGCATGTAAGTATTACACATATAAACCTGCCCTCTTGTATCATTATATCTATTAAAAAAACCGTATCAAAATCTGTTGCATAGTTTTAAAGATTTAAGCATACAAATAGACAAACGCGCAAAAAAACTACGCATGGATGTAGTCTAGCTCTGCACTTAAATTATTTTCATTATTTCATGTACTTTCATTTTTATTAATCTGTATAATGTTCATTGTATTGTTACCTTATTGTATTGTAATTGTAATATCACAAAAAAAAAAAGAGATAAATTGTAAAGTAGAGTTTGTTACCCCTGTCTTCTCTACGCTGTAAAATCATTGCGAAAGGGAGTAGAATCACTTGACAGAGGATGGCTCGTTTGGGGGCCTCTCCAGGCGACTATTCTCGTAAGGCAAGCCAAACATTTGTTTGCCTTAGCCAATTGGTGGGCACCCTGAACTACCTCGCCTCTCACAGTATAGGATACTTTACCAGGGACTCTAGTCTCTTAAACTTACGATTAAACTTCTATTCTATTATTATTCTACTATTACTCTACTACGATGGGGTCAAAAATTGCGAGTCTGGTAACTTTGATCGATCATTATAGTATAGCAATAGAATATGAATAGCAAGCTATAGAATAATCTGGGTTTTTTTACCTAAATAGTTAATCCTGTTTTATTAGACGAAATTGGACCGGGCCTCAGAATAAAGACAAGCATAGAAACCGGGCTAAAATAAAAAGTTATTTTCATATTGTTACGCTCCTTACTAAACGGCAAAAAGACTATTAGTTAGAGAGAGATAAAATATAAGAATTCTTTGCAAGTTTTCTTCTTGTGGTATCAAAGTGGTTTATTGATGACACTGGTTTATTAGTACCGTACAAAATTAAAAACCAATAATTTGGTACATATTTGGTGGTTTGTTTATGGTTTGTTTTATTTTGACGTATAATATGACATTGTAAACATCGGTAGCAGCTCCAAAAGTTTTATGATTATTTTTTATGAAAAAGGTGTGATAAATTGGTTTTGTGATTGTGAATGTTTAACTTAATGTATAACAATCTCTTGTGTAGTGACGGGATGTGAATCAAATGCGTCAAGGAATCAAAATCTTGATGTTTCGGTCACCTACCATTCGGTAAATAATTTTGTTTCATTGTAGACTTCTGGGCACTATTTTGACAAATAAATTATCAAGAACATCAATTTTACACGCTGTTTGTCGAACTCGTACCTAAATTTATTGAATTATTACGGTAAAACACCTTCTGTAAAGGTTATGATAGTGTTGTGCCAAAATATGTTTAGACAAAAGTTATCGAACCTAAATCATCCGTTCTAACTTAAGGCTGAGGCCTCTTTTATTTAAACGCCGATTTCGCGCGACCCTAGCGCTAAATGTTACGCGGCCGAGTTGCGAACATTTCTTGGCGCAATATTTAAATCTGATTTTTCGCGCGAATTAACTTGGGTGTATCGTTACTATGATTTATGGGTTTATTGAATTGTGATTACGAAATAATATGATTTATCGATGTTATATAATTTTTTTACTGCCTAATAGGTTTTATTTTAGTACAAATTGTTTATTGTTGAGTACTTAAACATACTTTATTAGAAACATTAAAAAAATGTTTAGAACTTTAACTATCTAACTAAATATCTTACCTACTTATTATTTACTGAATAAAAGGTAAAGTATGTTTATTTTAACTAATGAAGTCGGTTAAAAAAGATCGTCGGTCAGAGTTCAACACTGCAAAAATACAAAAAGTTGGTTATGACTTTTTGATTACATTAAAGGTAAAAATTAAAGTCGCATTTCAATATTATATTTTTTTTTTGTATATTTTTAATTAATTACAACTGGTATAAGATAGAAAACAATTATTGCCACAAATAAAAAATTGTCGATTTTACTTGATTTTTAGGCTTTGAGAGTGATTTTAATATATTCAGCTTTTAGGTTTTTTTTTATTTGTTAAAGGACTGAATTTCTCAACATAGGTAAATATATTTCATTTAAGTAAATACTCACACGTAAATATTTTTAACCGACGAAAAAACAAAAAGGAGGAGGTTCTCAATTCGTCGCGTATATTTTTTTTTTTTTTTTTTTTTTTTTTTTTATGTATGATCACGCATAACTTTTTACTGTGTGGACCGATTTTGATAATTCCTTTTTTAATCGACAGGGTATACCTTGAAGTTGGTCCCATAAAAATTTGAAAATAAAATTCCAACCCTAAGGGTGGAAAAATAGGGGTGACTTTATTGTTCACTCTCAGATTGTATTGCCGTGTTGTGATTTACATGATAACTGCTAGGTATAATTATGAGTCTTTTTTATATGAATGTTAATAATCATAATCTCAGCCGATAGACGTCCACTGCTGGACATAGGCCTCCCTCAAAAATCGCCTCACCGACCGGTCGTGATCGAAACTCATTCTGTTAGTCCCTAAACCTTAACCAGGTCGTGTGGCCACCTTGTGGGGTGCGACCACGCTGTGGAGGGTGATTGGCTGGGGTCAAAAAAATTAGCCCAAAAAAAACTGAAAAGCAAAAAATAAAAACTTTTTATCAAAAAATTAAACCGCCGAAAAAACTGAAAAGCATTAAATAATTGGGAAACATTTTCTATTAGGACTTAATTTACTCACTTCTTAAAGTAATTTTGGTTAACCAAGAAATTTTGAGTCGGTGCCACAGAATCAACGAATAACGATCACTAAATTACCTGAAATTCAAAGAAATAACCGAAAAACGTGTGCCGCCGCGCATCGCGCTATAGGTAGTTAAGGAATTTGCTTGTGTGGTGTGGCACCGACTAAAAATTTCTTGGTTAACCAAAATTACTTTAAGAAGTGAGTAAATTAAGTCCTAATAGAAAATGTTTCCCAATTATTTAATGCTTTTCAGTTTTTTCGGCGGTTTAATTTTTTGATAAAAAGTTTTTATATTAATTTAAAATTTTAACTACAATAAAATATAATAACAATATCCCCTAAATTACAAAAGATTTCAAATTTATCGTAATGACATGACGACTCCACTCGTCTACTCCAGTTTTACATTATAAACTGCAGTATGCCTCATAAAGGTGTGATAAATTCTTATCAGCGGGGGGATGGAAGATTCTGATTTCTGTAAAAAACAAATATGAATTAATGAGGGGTTTTCATTGTGTCATTAAAAAGCAAAAATAAGTCTCATAATACGCCCGTAGATTGCGTTGTCTAAAGTAAAAGACATAGGTAGTAATTCAAATCAGTTCAAATTAACTTAAAAAGTTTAAAACAAAAATAACTATCTGACTGACGCGTGACGAGTTTCAATTTTCTTTTTTTCTTTTAATGATTCATTTCAACTTGACCTGTTGACTTTTGCAAAGCGCCATACCATAGCGGTGTAATAAAACTTATTTTTTTTATATGTCAAATTGAAAGCCACTCATTAAATTATCCACGAAATTTATTTGTGTTATGTGCAGGTAGCACTAGCAATAAATACGCTAAAAAAACTGTTACAAAACCTAAAACTATTTCATATATTATATGGTAAAGAATAGAAAGTATCGATACTGTACTCATAATGAGTAGTATCAAAACAAAAGTATCAATTCTTCAATGTATCTATCGTGTACTTCTCTGTGGTCCTATAGTACTTACTTTTCTTACGTTTGGTAGGCACACAAATTTAATACAATAATTGGAAAAGTTGTTAAAAAAAAACAAGAAACAAAAGTATCGATACCCCGAAGCACTTTTCTTAGGGCCAGTTCTTACTTAGGCTAGGCACACAAGTTTAATACAATAAAAGAAAGTTCTTCAAAAAATAAAACAAGTTGGCTTTCCTTTAACGATGAAAAATAGCCGGAAGCCGTGTAAGTGTCCGTTTAACTTATTTTTTTTGTAAAATTTTACGTATGTCAAAAAAATTAATCGTGGGGTAATATAAAAAAGATGTGTTTGAAGTTTGTCAAACAATATTATATGAAAACGTGTTTGTCAAACAAATTTGATCGTTTGCAGAACCTTTATTGTCGCTAGTTTTATATGGGAATTCATTTCAGTTCATTCGATATGATGCCATACCTGCCAAAATGTATGTACTCATTGATTAAAAGTATCGTAAGCACAGTATTGAGTACAAAGTAAGGATAGGAATGGAAATGTACTCGATACCGCAAAGTATCGATACTTTTTACGTGTCCCTAAGTACTGGTTGTATGTTTATCTTTATACCTGTCATTATTACGTTAGAAGATAGCTGAATCTTTGAAAAGGAGATATGGAACTTGCATCTGAAAACTCGTTGCTAATAATTAATATAAAAGAATTACTTGCAATAATTTACTGTTTGTGATAAAAATAAATGTAATTACGTAGGTATGACATTAAGAGTCTCGCAATTAATGCTAACGAGTGACAATATGATACTTTTTTCTTTTTAAAGGCACACGGCTCAATAAACTGACACATACATACACTGAGAACTGCCTTTTTTCAAAGTTTGTTTAAACACTTAAACCCGGTCCTGAATGTAGCAAATACTACTCTGAAAACGGCATCAATATTGGTTCAGCCAAACGTGAAAGAATCGCGGACAAACATACATAGTACATACACACATACAGATTAAAATACCTATTTCAATATAACGAACATTTATTGTTCGAATTAATTTTAAATAGGTACATTATATTATTCAAAAATTTAGGTATATTAAACCTTTCAATAAAACAAACGTCTGTCTGCCACATTGATTGATTTTCTTTAGACTTCTTTGACTATGAAAAATGTTTCCCGCCAAAAAGGTTTCTTGTTGTAATAAAAAAAAAAATTGGATAAAAAAAAGACTATAGATAGAGTTTGATGGTCAAAATAACAGACCATCTTCAATCAATATATATAAAACTCTTCCGTTACTGACTGACTGACTGACTGACAGACAACGCAGAGCCGAAACTACTGGGCGTAGCGTGCTGAAATTTTGCATGTAGGTTCCTTAGGGAGTGTAGGTGAGCACTAAGAAGGGATTTCCCGAAATTCCCACGGGAACGGGAACAAACAGGAATTTTGTGTTTATGAGAAATCTGCGCGGGTGAAACCGCGGGGCAGCCTCTAGTACATAGTATAAAATAAAGTTGCTTCCCGCATCTGTCCAAGAGGAAAGTTTATAATGTATAATACACGCATAACATTGTAATAGGTTAGGCGGTACGAAGTTCGCCGAGTCGACTAGTTTATATTTAAAAATCAATCGTGGTTTGTTTATCTCGCTTAAACTTGAGAACGACTTAGAACGTTTAGCTGATTTGAGTTTCAAAATGTTTGTCGTAGTTCACATAAGGTTCAAAAGGTGACAAAAGATAGAAAAAATGGAAGGGTTGAAAGAAAAATAAAAATGTAATTTTCCCATATAAACTGTTTTATGTATTTTCCTGTCAAAGATTTAACGTTGTTGTTATTTAATTTGCCCATTCCTGGCCAAGAAAGTAACATAATCCATACATAAGAATTTTCAGTAGGTATAGATAATAATAATCGTGTAAATTAATATTTTAAGTTGGTTATTTTAATAAAAATTACCTTTGTAGCGGTGGCGTCTTATTTATTTTATTTATTAGACAAACCAACAGTACATAGAACATTCTTGGATATTTAACTTTTTTTGCAGCATAGAAAGACGTTCATTTCCTTTTACCTATTCTTGCATTTTTTATAAATAGAATAAAAAGTTACTTTCCGAGCTTAACTTTAATCTTACTGGGTTGTTTTTTTAACACAACTGGCAAGCAGTTATTTATATAATTTTATAATAAAATAAATAACATTGATATTTAGAACTCTGTTAAATCCACCTCTAATTTTTTTAAAGAAAGTGACTTTTTATTAATTTTTAGGTTCATCATTTTCAAATAAATTGAAGTTCAATATATTATTTTTATAAATATGTGCAAAAACCTTTTTCGAGGTGTTGAATTTCGAGCAACGATAAAGGATCGCGTATGTCAGGTCGGGCTTGCATATTGCATAATAAGTTATTATTACTATAGTTTATAGTACCTTACACCTAAATTTGTTCTTGTTTGAGAGATATCCCCTAAAAGTTGTTTTTCATACGAAACCCTTATGCAACCAAACATTGCCTACCTACGTCCATACCTATTGTAGTTTCATTGTGTAAAGTAGGTAGCGAAAAAACTAATTACTATATAGGTGTACGATAGAGTAATAGAAGCACTACGTTTTTATTTTTCCTGATAGGTACATACACACTGTGACGTGTGGGTAATCCTACTAAGGTCAATGACCCCTACATATCAAATCGTAAAATAAATAAAAATAATGAAAAGTTTATTGCTTTTCATTTAAAAAAGAAAGATATAGAAAACAACCCAATATAAAAATATATTTTTAAGAGCTGTACTATGTAGATATCGTTTTTAAAATGAGTGAAAATAAGTGCTTTCTTTTTCCCCTCAGAATATAAATTTGTAGGGATACTTATTTGATATTAAAAAATCACAGAAACTTACGTCTACTATTGCTCAAATTTATTAATATAATAATAATAAAATGTACTTACTTTTTCCAAACTAAAAAAGAATTCTCATTCACTGCGCAAACCTCGCGCAAACAATAATAAATAGTCTTGTAATAGCGCGCCAAAGCACGACTGACGTACGCTCCGCCTCAAGACCGGAGGCGTACTGGCGCCCGTTTCTGCTTATCGAATCGGCCGCTCGGCCGTTGTATCCCTCCATACAATTCAGTATGGAGAATTTCCGCCGAAATTTTAGTAAAGTTTTAGCAATTAAAACTAGATGAAAATGGACATGTATATTTTTGTAATTACAATATAAAAGTTGAACAGACTTTCTAGTTTATGATACAATTTTTGTTTTGCTTCAACTTACTTTTAAACTAGTAAACAATCGTTAACAGCAAAAGCTGTTTTTGCAGTTTTTGATGAACTTTACGATTTTTTTATAAGAAAACCCTTTAGTTTTTTTTATTTGAAAACCTACTATAATTGTAGTTCAGTCTTTTGAGAAGCTACGAAAAAAAAAATAGCTTTCTGTATTATTTTTAAGTGTTATTAAAGTCGTATATACGAACACTCCTCTCGCCGTTTTCCCAATTTTAGCCCCTTAAGGACAAATAAAAATCAGACATAATAATATGCTAATTGTTGTATTTTTTTCAGTTTTCAAGTAAATTATATACTAAAAACAAAATGACTGGATGCTATAAAGAGACAAGATTTTAAACATTCACAACATACTGTTTTATCAACAAAGAAGATTTAAGGTGGTGAAGATTATAACCTGAAACTGTAACAACAGTTTTGCTGCTGCAATTTGAATAAGTTGGTTGGTGGTAATCATAAAATATTGCCCTTTCAATTGCTTATTTTATATCAAATTAATTAAATGTTATTCGTTATCAACTTAATGTTAAAGGAAATAGGACAGCGACATTCAGTGGACAATTCATATTTAATATCTAAGAAAGAAATGCAACCAGAAAATACCATCATCTCAGCTAAAAACGTCTACTGCTGGATAAAGGCCATAGAGAAAATATCGTGACATACAATTTGCCCATTCTGGATAAAACAGGTTTAAGTTTATCTATGTTTTTTTTTCTGCAGATCCTCATAATTGTATATGAAAATTTCAAGTTTAAGTTGCGGGATGTCATCGTTTAAGTTAATATTCTCTAAGATACCTGTTTTCTAAAAAAAATACGAAGGCTTTAATTAATATATATTTGAATAAATTATTATTAATATTGTCTTGAATATAATATTTAAGAACATTTTTCTTGCTTTCTTACAGGCCTCACAAAATACTTTGATAAAAAAAGCTACAGAATATATGAACCGTAAATTTGGGTAAACCAATGCTGTAAACTGTAAACAAATAAAATTCCATGAAAATTTTACTTTGTGATAAAAACAAAAGCGCCATTGTTGCTGCAGGATATCACTTACGTATGTATAAATTGTTTACACCCAGGTTTTATAATACTTACTCTCTTTTATAAGTTTTAATTAAAACATATTATATTTTTAGGTCTCAAAAAAAAACCACAAGCAGGGTTTTTTCACATACAAACAAAGTGATGATCAAGATCAACCCAGGCAAAAACAAACATTTGAGGTGCAGAGTGCAGAGCAAGATTATTGAAAATGAGTGTGTAAAGAAAGAAGCGCATAATTCATACATTATGAAATTTCCAAAAATAGATTTGTTTTACTTGTTTTATATATACATATTATTATAGGCACACATCTTTTGGTTTAATTATTTTAGAGCTGTGCTAATAATATCTGATGTGACAGAGTTTTTTATGAACGGAAAATCTTTAGAAATAGGTAAGTATTATTATATTTTTATCAAGACACCCGTTTTATTCATTAAAATAACTTATTGTGTGCAGTAGGTTTCCTGGAAGAAATCGCTTTAATCGATAAGGCACAATTGCCCTTATTCTTTTTCTGTTAAAAATGTTATACGGTTTGTTACATTTTGTATTTTTATTTGCATTTTTATAGCAATAAAGCGTTTTTATCTTTGTCTTTGTTTTCTTGTTATTATAATACCATACAATTACTCCTGAATTAGTTATGATAAGTTCCATAATAAAGAACCATGTCTTGTATAAAAGTATAGACAACTTGATTTAGGACAAGTTATTTTTGCCATCACTAGCTTTTTAGAAAATTAAAAATAAAAAGTCGAACCCAGGTACGGGCAAGGTGCGGAAGAGTCATACGACCCAGTGGAGAAAGTATATTGGTCTCTTTTTAACATATTCAATGGTTGCACTTGAGTAAGTAGCGTAACACAATGATGTGACTTTTTATTTTAGGACTCCTTCTATGCTTGTCTTTATTCTGAGGACCGGGCATAGTGCAACTGTCACTTAATATCAATCAGTATTGACATTTATAATGTCAGTCGAACGTAATCATAACATTATCTTATTATGGAGCAGACTACCCTTTTTGGTCAATTCCAATCTATTGCGATACTACTGCTATAGTTATAGCAAAATTCATTACGAGACTACCAAATGTGTATTTTCTTGCGATTAACGTACTGTTCCTACTCTACTTTTATTCGATAGTTACGTTTTGCGCGATGAGACTGAGGGCCCAGATAAGGTATCAATATCGATTAGATTAGATGTAGTCTAATTGACTTTCAATAAGTGATATCTTGTATCCTATATTGAATAAAGATTTTTTGATTTTGATTTTGAACGAGTTTATTTTATACATTTTATAAATATTTTGTACCTACATGCCATTTGGCTAACCTAAAACCGTGTTAAAATTTGGTACGTAGTCAATAAACAGATTGTCAATCTCAAAAAAGTCTTTTACATTAAAATACAACTTGTTTGATATTACATTGTTAACATTTTAAGCTTAGTCTTAATTCGGAACTGGGCTGGTCACGTCTACCACTTGGACCTCAACAGGAGGGCTAGAATCGCGAATGGGTTTCTAGTGGCAGACGCAATCGTGAAATACCAAGGAACAAATGACGAGATGATATTCCGAGATTCTCATCCTGAGATCAAGACAGACTCGTGGTCCCCCCAGACTTGCACTTCAACCTTCCGGATGCATGTGGTATGTAATTGGCTACCAACTTATTGGTTTGGTGGTTATAAAGAAATAAGTACCAGGCTAACATGAATTAGTAGAAGGTTCGAAGCTCACCAACTCGAAATATACTTACGGACCCACAAAGCGCACATAAATGATCAAATATGTGACAAAATTATCGAATCTCCGTGCGAGCCATACATGGGAACACAAATTTAATCACATCTGTGAAGCCATGTTTGGCGCGGTCCTGTCCAATTTCTCTTTGCTTGCGATATTTTTTGCGCTGCAGCCATAATGCATGTAGATATTTTGTGTGTTGAGCTGAGCTTCATAGCTACTAGTCCATGTTAGCCTGGTACTTTTTTCTTTAAAACTACCATACCAATAAGAAGCCAATTACATACCACATGCATCCGACGGTCAAGTGCAAACGCAGGGGACCACGAGTCTGTCGTGCCTGAGATCTAGGTAGCAAAGGATTGGAAGGCTTGGAGATAAAAGTAGAGCAAAGAGGCAACGTAAATTAAAAATCAAGTAATAACTTAAAAATGTATAACTTTGTAATAAAAGGTAAATAAAGGTAACATCGATTGTAATGTTAAAACTAGAAAGCATGCCCGGGAATTTTTCGAAGAACATTCTTTCATAGTCAATAAACGGTAGAGTCCTTTTTATGCTTGTAATTAATAAGACGAATGCAAATACAGAATCATTATTTTATAAAAATCTAATATATATTTTTTTGTATTTAACGCTGTCCAGACATATTTCATGGCACACGAAGTTTCCGCGGAAAACTTGACGCATTCCCGTCCCTACTTTCTAATTAAGTTTCCCAACTCGCTGTTAACTCCCAGTTAAACATTGAGAAACGCTGATTAAGAGCAAGTGGGCTCTGTTATTCTGTAATTGTAAGTGCTAAGTATTCTTTGTTCTATTACTTATTTAAATAAAAATAAAAAAAATCGTTGATAATGATAATAATTTGATGATGATTAAGCATAACGACTCGTTACTTAATTATGACGATATGATCAATAGTCATGTATCACGTGCATTGGATTGTAATGGCAAAGTAGCTGCATTAATCACAAAAATCACTCTCTAGGCTCCTAACGGGTCTACCACAAAAATAGTTAGACCATTCGTGGATGTTAAGATAGGTCTAACTAAGGTAACTATAGTGTCTATGGTAAGTCTGCTAAATATTATGGCCCGTGGCTTAATTAGACAAGCCCTGTGAATCAAGGATGAGATGGTGGAAATTGGCAATATTAAAAATTGAAAAGACTGAATCAAATGAAGGTTATTGGTCGAGCTTCTTAGCGCCATCTTTTAGCTATAATGGGTAAACCGCATAGGCAAAATAGTGTTTTTATTGGAAAATGGAAGAGCCATTAAGAACCAGTTTACCGCGATGCTAGCGCCATTTCGGAACAATAATTATATCTTCTAAACTAAGGCAAATATCAAAAATGTGGCACAGTATGACACTAGATAATCTTGCTTAGTATTTTTTGAGCACAGTAAAGTACTTAGTCCTAACTTATAAGAACAAAATTATACACAGATTGTTGCTAAAACTGGCCACTTTTAGCATAACTTTGCAGCTTTCTTTGGTCTTTAATTTAAAAGCTATACAACATTGTCCTAAAAATACTAGGCTACATTATCTAGTGTCATACTGTGCCACATTTTTGATATTTGCCTTAGTTTAGAAGATATAATTATTGTTCCGAAATGGCGCTAGTATCGCGGTAAGCTGGCTCTTAAGTCTTTGTTTAGGGATCCGTAATTAAGTTTGAGAAACGGCTCCGTCACCGCGTCTGGGATGTGTCTCGCCTCGTTTGTTTGACTGTAATTTCACACTTTATTAGTAAGTAAATTGTCTGCTCTCAGTCAAATAATTATGTGAAAGTTTAAGGGTTGCCTCTGCCCTCAATAAAGTAATTAGTTACTAATTGTATTACTTTAATCTTGTTAGTCGACACCATTTGTTTTAAAGTGCAGTGAACGTGCACGGCAGACAAGCAGCCTTGATTATTTTGTGCTTTGTATGTTTAAGTACTAAAATCATTTCAATATTATTATTTTTTTGTTAACACATCACACTCAGAGCCCCTAACTAGGAGGAACTAGGTAGAACCTGTATCTAGGGCGCCCGAAACACACACAGAGAGACTAACATCACACCTAGACCGGAAAGAGATCGATATTCATCATATCAATATTCGTCCTGCCCAGGAATCGAACCCGGGTGCTTACGCTTACTCAGTCCACATCACTGCCAAATGAGCCACGGTGCAGTCAATACATAGTATTAAAAAAAGTCGCTTCCCGCGTCTGTAAGCTTAAATCTTTAGAACTACGCAACGAATTTTGATTCGGTTTTTTAAATATATTAGAGTGATTCAAGAGGATGGTTTAAGGCTTGGTGGTTCAAAAATTTGTGTTTTTGAGATTTTTTTAAACAATCTGAGACATACAAAATTGATGTCTTCATTCTGAAAAAAATATATGTGTTAGTTAAGGATCTAATCTAGTCATCATACTAAAGGGAAACAGGATCTAATTAATTTTAGTTGATAGAAAAAAATCTCAAAGTTACCCCTTTTTGTTCCGTTTTTTCCATTTTATTTTTAAACCGCTGATTGTTTTTATTTGATTTTTGGAATGAAAATTGCTGACCTTAAATTTTAGACATACTACTATAGTAAGAATTTTTAAGTTTAACGAAAAGACAAAAAACCAGCAAAAACTAAAAAAAAACATCGTTTTCGCGCGGTCCGATGCCATGCCGCGCCGCTCCCTACCCCGTCAGTACCCTTGTGGCCACGGCCGAGGCCGGTTCTGTGTCAAATTTTTGTTTTCGCGCTCTCGTATTTCGTTTTATTTTTATTCAAATGTAAACAAGTTTTGACAACAGATGTCAAAACAATGAACCATAACATCTGATTAGGATCTATATGAAGCTGAAAAAAAACAATTTTGATACCGATATTACATTTAAAAAACCGTCGCATTACAAACTTACCTTTTTTATTTTCACAGACAAAACTTAAATCGTAGGGATGATAGAACAATAGCTGCTGACGAAAACTTGGTTGTTTAACTGTAGCAGCGAGCGGTCTCAGATCAGACAGTGATATTATAATATTATATAAACATACATAGACCTAAATATTTTACACAAGTTATTTTGCGTATAGTGCTTGATAGCTCAGACTTGCCTTTGGAAAGTTTAATAGCTCGAATTTCTGCCATCTTGGTTTCAAAATGTTGGTAGGTATGTCATTTTCGTTATCAGCGAACCCGGAAATCTACTTATTAAATAATTTTTCTCGTAAAAAACCTATATACTTACAATGCAATATACGCGCTACCGCATCCAGTGTGCCCGCCAGTTTGAGAATTAAACAATAGATAATAGAGGTACACAACAATATTATTTAATCCAACAGTACACGCAAAATCATACCTACAATATAATTAAAAACAAAAAACATAGTTTACCTTCAGTTTACATATTTTACTAAAATAAAATAACATGTATGTAATGTAAATGTGCATGGCGTGCCAGAGAAGAGGCCTATGTCCAGCAGTGGGCTCTTACAAGCTGATGATGATGATGATGAATGTATTGTCAAGCCTTTTTTTCTGGCTTACTCCGCACTTTAGGTATAAACCTGCAAGTACGTGCGGCGGCAATACGGAAGCGCAGCGTTCTACTTTGTCTATGCCTAAATACAGAATGTCAAATCAGAAGAAACCCAAGTTTCTTAAAATTAAAAAAATATTTAAAAAAATATATTAAGTACATTTTCAGAAATAATTAAATTGTGTACTTCTTACAATATTAATTTATTTTTTGAAAATAACACCATCTTAATGTGATCCGTTACAATAATTGTAATTATTAGAGGTACAATTGCGGCACTCATGCAAACGAACGTCTAAAAACTTTTTTATCAAAAAATTAAACCGCCGAAAAAAAAACCGAAATGCATAAAATAATAATATAATTACTAAGTTCTTAAAGTTATGTAGGGTATACCAAGTAATTTTAAGTCGGATATCCGATTCGGATATTTTCTTTTTGATCAATAATTGTCTTCGGATTAGTTTTTATTTTATTAGACTTTAGTCTAAAGACCCTCTAAGAAAACCCTTTAAGAAAAAGTCCTTTGAAGTCAGATCTGGTGGCCAGGGAATGACGACTACTCTTAGAGAAATAAATCACGGACGATAGGGAAAGTGGTTTAAGAGATGTATCTATTTCCCGCATTTATAGGTATGTAAACATAGTAAATTGAGCAAAAAGTTATCAACTCAAACTATATAGTAATTTGTATGTAATGTTTTTTGAGTCACAAAATCAAATTAAAACAATCAGTAGTGTATTTCTAATGGAAAAAAACACTACAAAAAGGGTTTACTTTGTTTTATTTCTACAGAGTGAAATTCATTAGATCTTGTTACTTTTTAATAACTTGTCTAAACTAAATCCTACATCTATATTTTTCAGAATTAAGAAATCTGTTTTATATTTCTCAGATGGTTTAAAAAAAAAACTCGTTATTACAAATACCTTACCTAAACGCAAATTCTTGTTAGCTGAAACGAAAATCGGAAAGAAAAATTGTGCGGTAGGTATAAACATCTCGATTTAACTTCGGCTTGTATGAAAAGTAATAAAATTTAAAACTGCCGCGACATTTCGCATTTCGACGCGCGCATGTCACAGCTGCGAGGGTGGGGGACCCTCATACCTAATTAGGTAAGAAGCTTCAAACTACAGGTCCTTAAAAGTATAATACATGCACCAAATATAATAAATTAGGCGGTACGAAGTTTGCCGAGTCGACTAGTAATCAATTAAATAAATGTCTGACATAAAAAAAAAAAAAATTCAAAGAATATTAAGAAAATCCATTTTGAAATAAGAATTTAACTTTAAAGTATAAGATTCAGACATCCAGACCGAAATATTTTTTGTCTAATATGATAAAAGATACAGGACGCATGATATGCAGCTGGATTTCAGTTTTCAGAAAACAGAATTTTCAGTACCAAAAAAACTCACAACCAGCCAAATAGGCTTTAACAGAAAAATCAAGGTCTCACCGTAAATATCGGTATCGCATATTTAAAAATCGTAAGCCGCCTCCCCTCAAGGGAAATCAGAGGCAGGGCTCCAGTCACGGCCAGTGACGCGAATTTATGGAGCCCTGTCCGGGGTGAGGTGAGGTATGGAGGGGCAAG
This sequence comes from Euspilapteryx auroguttella, assembly GCA_951802225.1. Lineage (NCBI taxonomy): Eukaryota > Metazoa > Arthropoda > Insecta > Lepidoptera > Gracillariidae > Euspilapteryx > Euspilapteryx auroguttella. The sequence continues at coordinate 12,860,482 of OX637647.1, forward strand.
AGCAGCCGGCACGTAGGTCTAGGGGTGAGAAATTGAAAGGTTAAGAGCCACTGGAATGTCCATTGTGTCTAACTAAAACACAATTCGAAAATCGAAAATACAAATTTCGAATTAGGAAAGGATGCTACGTGTATAGATTAATTTTATCCTTTTGAGCATGTTCTCCTGCTATCGGTAAGATATAGAGAAATGGTATTAAAAAAAATATGTTTTGCCCTAAAATAAGTCCAATTAGGCTCTTATCATTCAAAAATTGGCATACAATCTTATCTCAAACTTACAACTTAAACATCTATTCATAGTGATTTGAGGCTGGTTTATTCTAATGTGTCTTACGCTTGTAAAATAAAGGCTATTTTTGTAGTGGGCACTATGAATGAAATAACAGTTTTAGACACTAGTGAAGTAGCGATCTCATCACTATAAGAATGTCCAGATCGAGCCATGTGCTGAATACAGTGTTCTCCCTGTTTTTGTCCACTTACGATTCGGCACCGCTTTAAATTCTGCAGAAGACTACGTGACAAGCAAGGTAGAGTTTTTTTCCAACACTAGCTTAGTTGAGACGGGATTCCATTGAATTACAGGATGGAAAGTGTTTGAAAACTATTCTATTCTAAAAAGAATTTTATAAATTGACTCTGCATTATTTGTTTTTGTATTTGAATGCTTTACAGACATAATGAGAAACTTGTTAATATTTCTTCATTTGAAGTACAAAAAAGTTTTTATACCTACTATTCAATACAACTTAATCTATATACCAATATTTTGTTTGTTTGTTTGTAACGAATAGGCTCCGGAAATACTGAACCGATTTGAAAAATTCTTTCACTGGTAGGAAGTTATATTAACTCCGAGTGTCATAGGCTATATTAGATTTTAAAAAAAATTAGGGATCCTTACCTAAACTCAAATAATGTAACCCAAGGTGCAATATTTTTTCCGTTGTTTACAAATTTTGACAGGTGGTTTGTTGTTTTTGTTTGTTTTTTATTCGGCCATTTTGGGCAGTCAAAAGAACATAGTCTATAGAGCCAAGTCTTTTAGCATCTGTAACGAAGCAAGCTGGGAAAGCTCTTTAAAATATAACGTGTAAGTACATTTAATCGCCGATAAATTAATTTAGAAATAGACGTTGTACCTAGTACATATCTAGTAGGTACCTTAGTACATTGTTTAAGTTATCCTAAGTATTAAAATCTAGCCTCTATTCAAAAGCGAGTAGAGTTCAAGTTATCCCATTTCACTTTGTACAAGTTGCCAAGACAATCGGTTGCACGCAAGTCTGTCTGAGAGAGCTCGTCAAATATTTATGAAGTGAATGTGAATCTGGGACTTTGGCTGTACAGTACACATGCACTGATGAGCATGGCATGCCTTATTTCCCTTCAAATCTTGTCCTTTGAGCAGATTTCTGACTGAAACTCTCAAAGGCTCTAGCCTAGACAGTGACAACGTAAGGCATGTGGAATAGCAGAAACTATTTAAGTAAGTACCTTCGAGAAAAGATAGATATAATATGGCTGAGGTTGTGGCGGCATAGTTTACCAGCATCCCTTCTCTCCTATTAGTGTCGTAAAAAGCGACTAAGGTTGATTCATAGTCACTGTTTTGGAGGCTACTCGCAACTCGGGCAAGTGGTTCGCGAATACAGATTATCCTGGGTCGAACCATCTCATACTCCGTTGAGTTGAGCGTATACTTTACTTTTTCTAAGTTGGACCTCGGTTATCTACTGGGTGTTTCTGACAAGGTGGTAATAAATCAAAGGAGGGATTCTGCTTACCATAACTAACAACTTTCCCAAAGCAACATGGGTCAAAATCTCAAAAAAAATAACAGCTGTTCCATACATTGGTTCGATCAGCTGACGGGGTCAATGTACGGGACGGCTGATTTTTGTTTTGAGATTTCGACCCATGTTGTTTGGGAAAGTTGTTAGGTATGGTGAGCAGAATCACTCCTTTGATTTATTACCGCCTTTTGTCAGAAACACCCTGTATATCAATTTGGAGCAGATAACGATTTAAAGTTAAATTTTGACACTTTGGTTTGTTACTAGAACTCGACTGTGATAAGGGAACATCATCAAACATCAACATCCAAAGGAAATAGTAAGAAAAGAAAGAAAGAAAGAAAAGCGTTTATTGCCAAAAAGTGACACACAATTAACAACAACACAGACAAACAAAATACAAAAAAACAAAAAAAAAACGTAATTTTATGCCACTGTTGCAAATACTTGAAGAGCCGTACTGCGATCGCCAACTTGCTTTTCATGTTTAACATGTTTTTATCCTTGTGGAGATCTGAATTATAAAATAAATCATAATCTTAGCCAAAGAAAAAAAAGTCTGTACATAGACATAGGCCCCACAGATTGAGGTGGTAACTCTCGCTATGGTGCGAAATTCAAATTTTTTCGTGTTTTTTATTTATTCTGGCGAAAGTATACATTTTTAATGAAGTTTAAATAAATTCGCGTATGTAAAAAACCATCTCCCATATTGTAATACAACGTTTTTTGAAGACAGACCTACAGATTTTGTGTCTAAGGGGTAGAAGGAATTTAAAATGAATACTTTCACCAAAATAATTAAAAAACGTGAAAAAATTTAAATTTCGCGCCATACCGTGAGTTACCGCCTTAAGACTGTTCTACAAACAACCACTGCTCTCCCGTAATAAAACATTGCACAATCCTTCAACAACAATCTTAAAGCATAATAGTTTACTATTGAAACTCCCATTCTCATAAACTCAATACAGCCAGGCCAACTCGTTGCCAGCTAATAAAGACGCCAGGGGACGTTAAACGTAGGTATTAAAAATAAATCCACTATGTAAGGAAGTGCTCTGATGTCTTACAGTTTCACCAGTGTGGGCCGCAAATAGATGCTTCTTGAAAATCTTGATATCGATGAAAAAAACATTAAACTTTAGTTAAATCGATTATAAGTAAGCGAATTAAAAGGATGTAGGAACCGAAAAATTGTAAAATCATACTGGCCAGTTACTTTTGGAGTTTTGTACTTGACAGAAAAAAAAACTCTTGGCGTCGTCTAATTAGCCAAGATCGTACGATAGACACTATTGGTATGTGGTATTTGCAGTATCTCTAGTTGGTCTGTGGGTATTTGTGGTAAAAAAAACATCGTATTCATCATTGATCATTCGATCATACCACGTAGTATAAATGAACGTAGTACTTAGTTTGCTATTGTGAGCTATAATTTAGGCACTCTGAAGAAATCTGTATGATTGAACGTCGTAAGCAGCAGCAACCTTTTTACGATAGTTAGGTAAACGTCCAGAAAGAGATTCTTATTGCGATGCGTTATTTATTTATATTTATCAAACCTCGATATAAATATTGATTCAATCGAATCCATAATCTCATAACAACACTGAAAAACCAACCCACAAACGTTAAGGATGAATATAATGCACTGTTTTCAAACAGTGCGAGACAAAGTTTGCGTACAGTACGCCCGACAAATGACGGCGAGCCTCGGGCGGAGGATATTAGAAGCCTTAAAGATGGGGAAAAATAGCAACTTTTATCTTCTAGGCTTATTCTTTACGTGTACGGTCCAAGGTATAAAAAAATATCTGATGAAAACACTTCAGTGACAGATACAGGGCTAGAATTCTTTAAGTAAAGTAAAGTAAAAAATTATTTATTGAAAGTCAATTAGACTAATCGAATTAATATTTATACCTTATTTGGTAAAGTATCCTATACTGCGAGAGGCGAAGTAGTTCAGGGTGCCCACCAATTGGCTTAGGCAAACAAATGTTTTCAGTTAAATATTCATATAATACTGCAATGGGCAAATGCCTTAGCACTTGTTTGCCGCTACTCATATGATATCTAGCTAACATATGTTTTCAATTCCTTATTTTCGATCTATAATGGTTATGGATTGTTTATTTCTTCATAGTTAGGGGCTCTAAGTGTGATGAGTAATAAAGATTTCTATAATCCTATCATCAACAGCAATTAAATTTTAGATATTAATAGAGCACGCTGTATTTTTACAAATTGGACCAAACACTTTTGCGTAATATGCGAGTGGAATCCATTGTACACGACGGGGAGCCGTGAGAAAGAATCGCACACGACATTTGTCTACAAGAGAATCGGACCCCGGCTGAAAATAAAGTTTTCAGTAGTCGTCTCGCAAAATTTTGTTTTTTTAAGTTATTTCGCTTCTTCAAAAGATTCTAAGATTTTTTTATAATTCATGAGTATGTATTACAATTGAAACGTTATCATCATCATCTCAGCAGAAAGTTATCTACTGCGGGACTTAAGGGGTAGAGTCTGCACCAGCTATGTCTGCGCGCGTCTGGGGGCGCCACTGTGTACGTACTTGACGTTACTTCACCCGCCATTCAAACGAATTGCTGTTTGACTGATAAATTTCTAATTGGGTAATAATATTTTATCCGCGAGGTCAACATAATGACCCGTAATTGTGCTACCCTCATCCAGTCCACTTCTGCAATATTCATCAGCTCGTATAACCACTTTTTGGGGTATCTGCCTACTCTTGTGTCTTCCGGTCTATGTTGTATGTCAGTAATTTTTTTGAAGTAGCCTTTATTGTGTCACACTGCTCGGGCAAAAGCCTCCCCCCTTTGTCTCCACTCCACTCTATCCAGTGCTACCCCCAACCCCAACCAGGAGGATTCCTGAAACTTGTCGAGGTCGTCCCGCCATCTCTGCCTGGGTCGAGCACGTCAGTCAATTATATCCATCATAAAAAAATTCGCTCCCTTCGAGAATCGAAATAGGCTTTCAGGCGTCGCAGTACTCGCAGTCGACATACTTGCCAACTGCACCTCACAGGCCGCCATTTCGCATCTAAAATGGATAGCTGAAGTGCGGCCTAGAGTACGCAGTCTCAATAAAGGCTCGAGAGGCTGTTGGTGAAGCAAACAATCAGGCGAAAGAAGACAACGCGCCGTCAGACGCTTGAGATAGTTGTTTGTTTTACTGCGAAACAGTCCCTCTATTCCACTACCGAAGTTTATTTCTGTATGGTTTTGTATATTTTTTTTTACATCGCTTTATCTGATCTCAATCTTTTTTTTGCTGTTACTCTCTCTCTTTTACATCTTACTGCTAAATATCTTGCATCCTATATTTTAAACCAGATTTTTTTTTACTGCTCCGTAGCTCATTTGGCAGTGATGTGGACTGAAAGATGAACATCGATGTTTGTTTCCGGTCTAGGTGTAATGTTCGTATCTGCATATGTTTCGGGCACCCTAGACTCGGATTTCTTCCTAGTTAGGGGCTCTGAGTGTGACGTGTTATTATTATTATCTTTCTAACTCCATCCTGCTCGATAATATCTAACGGCGCTATACCTTGTACCCTATATTTAACCAAGATTATATTTGCATTATTATTAAGCTGCCAAGTATGGTGATTACGACAAACCACCGCCCAAAATGTATAATATTTTTGTGGCAATCTGAGGAGTCTTATGTCCAACAGGCTTTTCAAGGCCCTCGGCTAACATGATAATCATTACAATAATCTTAAAGTACGACAGTTATCAAAGAAAGCAGAATAATACCAAAAATAGTTTAATCTGATACAAATATTTGCGATTCTATAACGACGCAAAAGCGATTAAAAAACAGCTTTCGTTCTAAAAGTAGAATAGGGTTTATGCGTAACTATTTTTGACAAGGATAGGCTTTTTACGGTTTTGATAACGGTATGAAAAAAGGCTCTTGAACTAGGCTAGACTTAGACTGAACAAAGCTCAGACTGTAACATCGCTAGTAATTCAATATTTAGTTAAATACCTATAAGTTTTGTCATTGTGGCTTTTTGCAAAAAGGAAATCATGGGAAAGTACCTAAAGACGAAAGTGGAAATAGGCCAGACGTAATATGGTATGATATGAAGAGGGTAGAGGTACAAAAATAATATTTGTCAGAAGACTGAAATTTTTATTATTGACCTAATTATTGGTTTATGTGTTCTATTTTTTCAAAACCATCAATATTCGAGGTGTCACTTACCCCTAGAAATATTAAATACCAATAAATAGTCATTACGTATTAAACAACATAGGGGCACCGAACTTGCATTCGCCCACGCTTTCTGCGACTTCTGTACTCCTAGTACTTTGAACCTAAGTCTAGAACATAGGGGTTGCCTAGTTAGTTAAAAGTGTTCGGATAAGGGTAGATAGGGCGCGATAGAGGGTAGTTAGAGATCAAAGTGGGATCGTTTAAAAACTCCTTTGCTGTTGAAACTCGTTATTACTTTTTGAAAAGGGAACCGGAAATAAAAAAGGCGGTTGAAAGGACTCTGTTTTGTGTAGTACGATAAATTGTAGCAAAAAAAAAATGTTTTTATGTTGTTGATACCCAAAGACATGATTTTGATAAAAATATTTACAATAACAAAAATTAGTACAATAGTAAAAACCTTTACAAAAGAAAAATTGTTCTTATAGTCTTTATAACTAGTGAAATTCATACCAATGTCTAGACTACAGTGTGTAAGCGAAAAAGTAAAACCTAATGAGGGTTCGTTTACAAAAAAAAAAGTGACAATCGTCATAGCACCGGTCAAGTCACTGATTGGGAACAAAGTCTCGTACCTACCCATGTTACAAAATGTAAACATAGGGATTTATTATCTTTGCTTGATAATTGGTGACCTATCGAAGTGCAAGTGGTCGCGAAAAATAGTACATCAACTTATTATGTATTATTGTATTATGTATTATACATCAACTTATTATTATGTATTAGATGTGGTTTTTAATGCAACATAACATAACATAATCTCACGCCTTTTATTCCCAGAAAGGTTAGGCAGAGGCACCAGCTTAAGAGCCGGACCCACGTTTAGCCGAGTTTAAGCTTTATTACCAACGTGACAAGGGGCCAGCTTGTCGCCGCGGTTATAACGACCACTACTGCGGCCGGAACCAACGGCTTAACGTGCCTTCCGAAGTACGGAATCATCTTACTTTTCGGACAATAAGGTAATTAAAGCCTGCAACGTCCTATCCGACCGAAAACAATCACTACGTGATTTTTGTGAGAAATCAATATGTTTTCCGCGGGGATCTAACCCACGATAATGCAACTATTGTAAATTTAACACTTTTAAGGAGTTTGACTTTATGTTAGTCGTATATAAGACTAGACTAATTTTGTTGGGTCAACTGTGTAGTTTGAAACGAATAAGGCTAAAGCTCAAAGATTAGTAAAGTAAATGTTGTATTGTACATTTGTAAGTATATCTGTTTCTACAATAGAGCACAATTAGCCGTCGCGACGAAGCCAGACAAAACATAAGCTCGGGCCAGACATCGCCATTTTTTAGGGTTCCTCGTAGCTAGTTTAAAAGCCGCTTTGTAACTAAAACTTTTACCCGTATTGTTAGTACTGTGACCGCCCTGAAATAATTAGTGCACTGTTCAAAGTTTAAATTCATTTGCGTATTCAAGAGTATGTAACAATCAACGTAATAAACCGTTTTTAGGGGAAGTTGTTTTGAAATCCTTACAGATGGCGCTTTTCAGATGAGAAGTCTACGTGTCAAAATGTAAAAATATGATTATAGATACATACATATACCTACTGTGAACACGTGGGAGCGTGGTATAAAGAAGTAACTTCAGTACACAGATATAACCTTAGAAGTCTGTGACATTGTTCAAGAACGTGAAGAGTCGCAACGACTTGTATGAAGTATAATGTGTGCTAGCTCAATATTGAAAAAATAACTTCTTAAAAACTCACAAATGTAAATATCTGATTCCTAGTAATTTATGTCCCAAATTACTGTTATCCTTTTGCTATCGAATTTAACACAATAAAGTTAAAGTGGACGTTTACAAGGAGGTTAAAGAAAAAGTGGAGAGACGACTGAATATAATAGAAAATTTAAAGGGCGAAACAGTGACACACCGTTATAAAAATACACAAGCAGAAGATAACAAAATAAAAAAACATATAATATTATGACCGTAACGATTTGCCACTATTGCAAAGTGCCTTCAAGATATAAGAAGAGAATAGAAACCCGTGCCCCCTTTATAACGTTTTCCTTATAATGTATTTTCTACGGAACCAATCGTAAACGTTTTCGCATTCGGTACTTTCCATAGTATTTTTATGAACGCGAGGTGGAATCGTGTCATTTCGAGTGTCGTATGGCTTTGGCGACTTTTCTTCTTTTGTCATCGGACTTCTTTTGTTTTGTTTTGACATGCTCTTTGCCAATGTGTGCGTTGCGTTCTTATTGAGTTAACACATAGACATTATTAAGATTTAATTGGATAGTAGAAAGTGACGTCAGATCGAAAAAATGAGTACCTAACTTCATCTAGAAATGAATAAATTAATAGGTAAGGTTCATGTATGTAGGTTTGGATGAACGTAGAGGGTTTTAATGATGTCGATAGTCGCCGTTGTCAAATACGACAATACCACAAAATTATATTTTTGTTTATATATATATATAATATTAAATTTTTCCTCTAATCAATGTAAGTTTCGAACATATTTTTTTGAGATCTAAATCATAATATTATGTTCACTAAGTGAAAGCCGTACTGAAAGTCGTACTGAAATTTGTACTTTGAACGCCGCCGTGATAGATTACTAGTTTTTGTATGACCTAAAAACTGTAGCACTGATATTCACTTATTGCAAACTAGCGTCAGCGTCGAGTTAGACTCCGAACCGTTTAGTAAAACCCGTGGAACGATTGCCTACCCTCAAACGCATTTAAATTATGCACAGTTTATGTGCGCACGACGCGATGATGTTTAAAAACAATACGAAAAAACATAAGTAAAAAAAAAGTAAAAATAAATTATTTGTAAAGATGTGACTAATGATTTTGATTATTACATATCCCCCCCACAATGTCGATCCTTGTGGTAATTTGTGGGGGAGTCCACAGATCAGATCAAAACAGAGGAAGAAGAATCTTAAGTCGTTAAGGCTGAGATGATGATAAACTTTATGTTTAGGAAGAATTAAATAAATACTTTAAGTTAAGTTAATAACAGAATATCACTTACAGTATATTTACTTTGGATTGCCACTTAAAATGTCTATTCGTTAAACTTGAAGGTAAGTAATGGCTTAAATTGACTAATTTCAAGGTTTTAACTGAGTCAGGTTTTTGAAATTAGAATTACAAAAGTAGTTTTTAAAATAACATTTCGAAAATAACTTTTTTACATTAAGTATCTTTTTAAAACTGTTTCAGTGCCAAAATATCAAATATTCTTACATTTTAATATCAGAAGGATATAAGAAGACTAACCCTGTTATTCATAAAAAGTTAAAGAGCATTTTAGTTATTTGACGTATGTCAATTTAGACTGGATGTCACGTATTTACCATACAACAAACCAGAGAAGTAGACCTCCAGTAACGCTACTTAAAATCTACTGTATCTTTATGAATAAGACGGTTAGAGTTGAAGGGTTCTATTCTAACCCGTTACCACACCAGTTAACAATTGTAGGTGTGAAACCCTAAAAATAAAGTCCTCAAAACATGCAATAATCATCATTAATCTTATCTAAATTTTCTTGTCTCTAGAACTTTTCATTCCCATAAAAAAAGGTCAAACAAAACTCCAAGACTTGAGACAATTGTCGTCTTATCTTTATTGCCGAGAACTCGAAAAAAAAGCTCCGGCCCGATCCCTTTAATTTCCCAACTGGAAAGCTCGTCAAGCTTTCGCCAAACTAGGTTTCAGAAGCTCCTTGTCCTGTCAACGAGAGTTATTAATGATCTAACCCCGCGAGCTTTTAGCCTCTTCTTCTTGGAGCTTTTGTTTTGTTACGCATAGAATGAAAGTTGTCGGAACTTTCGTCTTGATTTTAAGTGGTGTTGTTAAAAGCTTAAATTGCATATTTATACGTAGTTTAAGTGAAGTACTAACGAAATAATAAAGTCCTCCTATTTTATTTATTGGATAAAGTATAGTAGAAAAGCAGCTACGCCTACTATAACCCTACTCTCGGTCTCTTTGAAGTCCCTTAGTGTAAGCGAATGGTAATGATAAGGCATGCAAACACTACGGACGAGGAGCTACAGATACAGGCTACCCACGGCTTAATGTGCCTTCCAAAACGCGGAAGCAATGGTGGCAACATTCACTTATTCAAAATGTAAATAATACTTTAATACATTCAACAGATTATTATGGATTGTTTTCAAGCAGGTATAATTCAATAAGATTATTCTATCGTAGAAAAGCATGCTATCTGACTACGGAATAAAAAATCTTCTTTTTTAAATGTTGTAGATGGTTCCATCAAAATCGAGGATAAAATAAAAACTACAAACACACACCGCGCCAGCAGCACCGAAGCCAGGCAACAACGACCGACCGACGTCCGAGTGGACACTATGTATGACGTCACTTGACTCTCGACATGACTGCGTCAGGGGGACACCGCCATTGTGGGACAGGGACCATTTTGACTGGTGTCACTTCGGTCGTTGATTTTGCTTCAGCGCTGCTACAGGAATGAGTGTCGGAAGCTTTATATTAGTAAAAGTAAAAAAAAGTAAAAAATGATTTATTCAATACAGGATACAAGATATCGCTTATTGAAAGTCAATTAGACTAATCTAATTAATATTGATACCTTATTTCGTAAAGTATCCTATACTGATAGAGGCGAGGTAGTTCAGGGTGCCCACTAATTGGCTCAGGCAAACAATGTTTGCCTTGCCTTACGACAATGGTCGCCTGGAGACGCCCCCAAACGAGCCCTCCTCTGTCAAATGATTCTACTCCCTTTCGCAATGATTTTACAGCGTAGAGAAGAAAGGGGTAACAAACTCTACTTTACAATTTCTCTCTTTTTTTTTTTTTTTTTTGTTCTTATATATGTGACATTACAATTCAATTTACAATACAAAGAACATAAATTAATAAGATTTAAAGTACATACATGAAATAATGAAAATATCGTGCAGAGCTAGACTACTTCCATGCGTCTTTGTCGTTTTCATAATCATCAACATTGTAATAAGCTTTCTTAATCAAACCTTTTTTGATACGAGTTTTAAACTCATTATCATTCAGGATCAAAATCTCTTCAGGGATCTTGTTATAAAATCTTACTTCGTTTCCTATAAAGCATTTGTTTGTCCGTTTTAGTCTGTTCTGTGGAATACTTAGTTTGTTTTTGCTACGCGTTCTAAGGTCTTTAATTTTATCACATTTTTTATCAAACATATGTAAGTTTTTACGAGTATACATAATAATTTCAAAGACGTACTGGGACGGAAGCGTCAAAATATCAATTTCTTTGAATTTTTGTCTGAGGGACTCGCGAGCTTTAAGCTGATAAATGTTTCTAATTGCGCGTTTTTGTAGTATAAAAATGACGTTAATATCTGCAGCTCTTCCCCATAGAAGCAAGCCATAGGTCATTAAGCTATGAAAGTAACTGAAATACACAAGTCTCGCGGTAGAAACATCAGTTAATTTTCTGATTTTCCAGATTGCGTACGCAGCCGAACTGAGCCTTGCCGCAAGATTTGAGATATGGGGGCCCCACTGAAGTTTCGAATCTAGAGTGATACCAAGGAATACAGTTTGATTTACCAGATTAAGCTTGTTATTGTCCAAATGTATGTCTGTATCATAAGCAGTCACATTTGGCAAGGAAAACTTAATGCAATTAGTTTTCTTTGCGTTCAAAAGTAAATTATTAGAAGTAAACCATTGAGAAATCTCCACTAATGTTTTGTTTATATCTAAGTTGAATGAGTCACCTCGTTTAACTTTAAATGTTAAAGAGGTGTCGTCCGCAAAGAGGACAACATCAGTAAGTTTATCTAACATGTAAGGGAGATCATTTATGTAGACTAGGAACAGGAAAGGCCCCAATATCGATCCCTGAGGTACACCAATCTTGATAGGACAACCTGCAGACACCGCACCACCCACGTCCACTCGTTGGTCGCGATCAGTAAGATAAGAGGCAAGTAGATCAAGTGATTTATCAAGTAAGCCATAGTGCTGTAATTTAAGTAGCAAAGTCTCATGATCAACGCAGTCAAAAGCCTTCGAGAGGTCACAGAAAACCCCAATAGCATCGTGAGAATCCTCCCAGGCTCCATAGACATCGCTGATGAGTTTGTGACCTGCGTCTAAGGTAGACCGCCCTTTCCTAAAACCAAATTGATTTTTGTGTAGGAAGTTATTGACTGAGAAGTGAGACGCTAATTGTGCAAGAATAAGTTTTTCAAATATTTTACTTAAGGCTGGAAGAACCGCGATTGGTCTATAATCAGTGGGGTTTTCGGTATTTCCAGATTTAAAAATTGGAATGATTTTGCTGTACTTCAATAAATTTGGAAAAATGCCTTTTTCGATACAAGAGTTAAAAATTAATGCTAAATGAGGCGCTATTAGTGTTATAACAGGTTGAAGTACTTTAATTGATATCCCCCATAAGTCTTCTGTCTTTTTTAAATTGAGTTCCTTAAATATCTTAATAATGCATTGCGGTCCAACATGGCGAAACGTGAGTGGAGGCGGGGCGATGTCAACATGTTCCTTAAGTATAGATTCCGCGGCGCTGGCAGATGCGTTAAGGTCTTTAGTGGTTTGAAATGGGATGTTAGCAAAGAATGATTCGAATTTATTCGCAATTTCCGACTTATCTGTTACGACTTTACCATTTAAGTTTAAAGCTTGAATGCTTTCCTTACCGTTAGCTTTACCAGTTTCTTTATTAATAATACGCCAGACAGTTTTACTTTTATTTTTCGAATTTCTAATTTTATTATTTAAATTAATAGATTTAGCTTTGGTGCAAACTATCTTAAACAATTTAGAATAACTCCTAACATGTTCAAGAAATGAAGGGTCTTGATCAAAAGTTTTCCTATCATATAACTCATATAGGGCATCTCTGCTTTTCCTAATTCCCGGCGTCGCCCAAGTACTAAAATTTGAATTTTTATTACTGCAAACTTTTTTGAATTTAAATATAAGATCGAATTCAATCCGTATCGCGGAAAATAACTCTTGATATAGTGTATTGGGATCATCTGCCTCAAAGCTCAGCAAGGCAAGGCGCATCTGAAGACTATGATAAAATCTTTCCATACGACTTTGGTTCATTGGCCTATAAACTAACGAGTTTTCTTTTTCTTGTTCAACTGTGTACAATAAAACATTTAGACCCTTATGATCTGACCTTAAAGAAGTTAACAATGATTTTTTGAAGTAATTACCGTTCATTGCTATGTTATCTAAACAAGTTGCAGACGTACCCGCTATTCTAGTGGGTTCGTTGAACAAAAACTTAAAATTAAAAGACTGGAATAGGCCTAATAGAGTGGTCCTTTGGGTCGTGTCTGTAAGTAAGTCAACATTGAAATCTCCACAAATGACTACTGTTTTATTTGAACAGCTTACTTTACCCAGTACGTCTTCCATTGCAGTTACAAAATTATCGAAGTTGGAAGAAATGGGAGGACGGTACACACATAGAATTATATAGCGGTCTAGCTCTGCACACGCAACCTCACAGGTGCTTTCAACTGAAAGTTTGACAAAGTCCTTTCGCTCTTTAACTTTATTAATATTCCTAGTTAATATAAGGCAACCACCTCCATTTGAGAGATTCCTGTTAAATACACTTGTTACTTTAAAATCTAGGAGACTAAAGTTCATTTTGTGTGGTTGTAACCATGTTTCTGTCAGACAAAGAATATCACATTTAAAATCTTCTAGGAAAATTTCAATTTCTAAAATTTTGCCAGAGAAGCGATTTATGTTTTGGTGAATTAGACTAAGTGTACAAGGCTGCTTCTCTGTTGTCTGGCTATGGAGTTTAAAGAACTCCTTGTTTGTAAATGTTTGTTAGAATTACTACTAACCGTCGGGTCCTTAACTAAATCTATCGACTTACCCACAATAGTGGTTGGGTCACTTATATTGTACGCTAAAAGACTAGCAAGATGTCTCCTACAACTAGATTTTAGATATATTTTATCTACGTGTATATAAAAGTTCCTAATGAATTTATTTATGTCAAATAATAATATTTTGTCTCTATGACGAAAAGTCAAATTATACATTAAAATATTTAGGCTATGGATTTTATTATTAAGTTCTACGGAGTTATAATTTGAGAACGGAAAATAACAAATAATAATTTTCCCTGTTCCCATGTCGCAATTTTCTATTTTTAATAATAATGAACTAAAGAAATTTATAATGTCCTTCTTACACGTGTTGGAACTTTCGCCTAGTAAAAGAATCTTAGTAACATTTTTTTCCCAATCATTGACTAAAAGTTTATTTGTAATATAATTAAAATTACGACCAGGAAAGCAATTATTACATACTGCTTGCTTTAAATTGTAGTTAAGTAATTTACCTACACCTAGTCCTAATCTATCTGAATAAACTACGGAACGGGGGGGCGGTGCGGGACCCGCGCGGGCGGCCGGCGTTCCGCTCGCCACCGTCGCTGCCGCCGCGGGGGTGCTGGGCGCTTCATCCGGCGCCGTCGTCGATTCCGCCGCGGCGGAGCCCGGCGCTCCGCCCGCCACTGTCGCTGCCGCCGCGGGGGAGCCAGGCGGCGCTCTGCCAGTCAACGTCGCTGCCGCGGGGGATTCCGGCGCTACGCCCGTAGTTGCCGTCGCCGCGCGGGGCGCCCGAGAGCGCTCCGGCGAGCCTCGCTGCACCCTCGCGGGAGCAGGGGGTTCCCGCCGCCTGGCCGCTGCCGCCGCCCTCCTGCGCGCCCTTCTTGATCGTCGTGTTCCCTCTGCCGCGTCTGATGGTTGATCTGAAGCGGCGCGCACACTCGCCGCCGCCGGCGCATGGCTCTGGTCCGGACGTGCGGTAGCTGCTTGCGCTGCCGCCGAGGGCGCGGGCGGTGTGGCAGACGGCGCGGGTGACGTGGGAGGGCACGCAGGCGGTGTGGGAGACGGCACGGCAGGACGGGCGCGCGCCGCCAGCGCGGAGGCCGCGAGCCGCTTGGCCGCGGCGCGGGAGAGCGGCGTGAGCGCGGGCACGGCGCGGTGCGCCCCCGCAGCCCCCGCCGCCCCCGCAGCCCGCCCAGGAGGAGCTCCAGGCGTGGAGAGGCCCGGCTGTGTGTTCGTGTGCTGTTGTCTGTCACGAATCAGTTCGTCCATAGCCAGCATGTACTCTCTCATCTGGTTCACGCTGTGATTGTACTTCTCGGTGAGCTCAAGTACAATTTGCTGAAGTCTGTTAATCTCTGATTGCAGTAGTCCACTGTCGAGCTGGTAGTTTTCAACCACGGTTTGAAGGGCATTGAGTTCCTTGTGGAGTTCAAGCTTTTCCCTTCTAAGTTGAACTGAAGTTACGGCTGATCTGCTCTTTTTGATCATTTTTTGTAATTTTCTAAGTCTCCTTTTAGTATTAATATATTTCTTCAGTTTTCTCCCATGAAGAAATACATGGGAAGACTCAGAAAAAGACTCTTCATTGATCACTTCAGTGTCATGACTGTGGTTCATAAGCTCAGCATACAGCGACATTGTGCTTGCAGTTTCTAGCTTTAAACGTTCAGCCTTCATGCTCTCTACCTGTTCCCGAGCTGCAGCTAGTTGAATAATTAACTCTTTGTTGTGATTTAAAGTCTGCTCATAGGTGTCGCTACATTGATTGTAAGAATTCAGAGTTAATACTAGTTGGTCACGTTCCCCTCGGATGTCTTCCAGCTCTATGTCTCCTAGTGCTAGTTGACTCTTAAGAGATGTATTTTTATTAACCAACTCTTTGACTTCCAGTTCAAACTCCGTGCGTTCATCAAGAAGTTTATCTCGGTCCTCGCGAGTAGCTCTTAGTTGTAACAAGGTTTCTTTGAGCTTGTTTTCAAGTTGAGTTTGAGTAGTCCTTCTGGTCATCATTGTGAGAGTGGTTGTTCTGAAACAGAAACCGGGGGAAACGGCAGTATCTTCTATTTATTTCCAAAAACGGCAACCTGCCTACTAACATTAAATAGTTCCTGACTAAATTTTGAGTGTCTACACTATTTAAACTGTCCTGCCTATGGTGAGATAGGTACTCCCTCACTTTAAATGGAAAGTGCTCTGTTTTTCAAAATTAAAAATTCAAATCTAAGTATTACTATGACTATGTATATGAGTTTTCTACCTTCACTAAACTTGACTGTTCTGCCTGTGTAATACTAACATTAAAAGAAGAAAAGCTAAGGTAAATGGGCTAATTAAACTGGTTTTTAAATTACTTAAATAAATATGTTTGTGCCTAATTTTCAAAAGTATGATTTACATTACTTATAAGTAAGACTATTAGCTGTCTAAGCATTTGGTCAGATTTCCCTACCTTAGATAGTATCTATTTGTCAAGTTATAATCATTAAAATAGCACTAAATACTATTTAAAATTAACAAAAACTTCACCTGTGATTCAAAAAATAATCCGTTTGAGTACCGTTGTTTGATGTTTGTTCCAACGTTGACGAGACGCTCGCAGGTTTTGTTCTAAAAACTGACTATTGTCACTTTTTGTTTTATTTAACTTTGTACTACGTATTTAATAATTATTTTAATACAAATCAACAGGTTTTAAACTCTAAAATACTATAATTAAAATTAAATAATTTACGGAGCAAACAGAACAGCTGTTGCCCCGCCGGTGTTCCAGCCCACCTATGATTGTGTTGGAGGGTTCGTGATTTTATTGTCGGTTTGTCAGATTCTCTAGATTAGCTAAGTGGCATATTTGAATGCAGCTTCCTTGAATTATTGAATCTGAAACTCAGTAATACTAAATTTACAGACAATAGCCTTGTGGCATTTTCGCAGAGCACATCTAAAACATCAAAGGGTGAAAGGGTCCCGTGCGACACAATGTGCAACATATGACGCAATTGTGGCCATAGGTTGAACAAGACAACCTTGAGAAAGTTGTTAGTGGTAATAATTTTGATGAGGGCAGTCAAGTGGAAGACCGGCTACTGTACGCGGGCCTGTGCTTTAAAAACTATACCGCTATATATCTTGCAATGGACTAAATGTTACATTTTTCGTCTTGTTTTGTTTCATTCCTTCTATATTCAAATAATATCAGCGGTAACATTTATTTTTCTAGATTTTCTTGAAAATCAGGATGCAAAGAACAATATAGTGCACGAACTAGCTGATATTTTTCCAAACTACGGTCATATTTCTCTCGTATCAGTCTGACCGGACTGTCCTCAGGGCTACACGGACACGACACGACACGCCAGACAGCCACCGTGATTACAACACTGCTCTGGTTTAAAATAAAATATAATGTGAATGCAGAAAGAATTGAACCTTTGGTATTTGTCATTTTGATCGATGAACTATGGGAAAGCTAAAGAGGTTGAGATTTTTACATTAGAAAACTGTAAGGACTTGAATTTGAAGAACAGATAGTATAGCTAGGGCTGAAAAGTTTTCGAGTGGCTACCCGCACTGGAAAACGCAGAGCAGGCAGACCGCCCACAAGGTGGTCAGACGACCTGGTAAAGCTTGCAGTAGTACACTGGATGAGGGTCGCGGAAGACCGGTCAGTGTGAGGAGAGGTCTTTGACGAGCAGTAAACGTCTTTAAGCTAAGACAATGATGATGGTAAAGGTCATAAACTTGGATATTATTTTGATAGACTTTGCAATTCAATAATGTATGTGTTAAGTTAGAGTGAATTATGATCGGGCAACTGATCTGGTTGAAGTATTGCATTTTCTAGATGTTACTTGTTCAAAACAGTGATTTGTATTTGAAGACCATTTTGTGTCTATCTTTTACATGGGATAGTGAAAGTACTGGTTATTTTCTGTTGTAGTATTGCATTTTCTAGATTTTACTTGTTCTGCACAGTGATTGTTACCAGTATTCGGTGTCACACAGCGAACAATGGTCGAGCGCGAAGTCGCGCGTCAAAACTGTGCCGCCCGGGGGACGTTTGAATAAGGTTGTTTTTGTACGATTCGCTGTGTGTGTTCGTTTTTTATTTGTTTTTGGGAAATTATCGGGCAGTTGGAATAGACAAGTTTTTTTTTTCGCTAGTTATACCATCGGTTTTATACTTAATTTTATTTAGTTTTTGCCCTATGAAAATCAGCTCGTAAACCAAAAATAGTTAAACATTCATTCACTAAACAAGATTAAAATTACGTATTCGTCATACAAATTGGCATGTTATACGGGTCTAAAGTTTTTAGGGTTAAATGTTGTTAATACCTATGTCGCAAAAGACATAGGTATTTCCGATCCACGTCAATTCTCTATAAACTATACGCTTAAGTACCTATATCTCTACAAAAATTGTAAACCGACAGACTTTGCTTATCTTCACCGATCCATCAAAAGAGACAAAAATAATACAATACAATATTAGCGTGAGTTCGATTATCGAATATAATTTGTCATACAAATTTTTACGTGTTGTTTGGGTGTTACTGTTAGAACTTACAACTCGACAACTCTAGATCTGTCTAGTCAATCTGTCAAGAAGCTAGAGCTTACACATTTTATAGAAAGATAAAATAAATAAAGTAAAATATTTATGGAACAGAGAGTTTGTAAACGTAATTAGGTTGTAAAAAATTAATTTAACGTTTTTAGTTCACTGACTCATTGAAATGTCAAAATAAATGGCTTTTGTAATGCTTCAGAGGCAAACATAACATGTGTATAGAAAAGTAATATTATTATATGTAAGTAGATAATGTTTAGTGTCAAATAAAAAATAATTATCCCTCCCGTAAATAATTAAATAAATTAAATAATAATTAAATAATTGCCTATAGTAAGTTCCGTCTCAGTTTGACAGAATAAAAAATAGTAATAAAAAAATTAACTAACAAAACACAACTAACTAATATGTATTTATATTTATATAATATTCATTTTATGTATGTGTGTAGTTTATTAGACTATAAATATAATTTAGTAATGTATAGGTTTGTTTGTGTATTATGTTACTAGAAAGTATTATGTAGATGTGTATTTTATAATTTTTAATCGTCCCTTTAAAATAATAAGATATTTTTGTTTTATTTATTAGTGTTATTGTTTTCTTAAAAAAAAAAAAAAGTATGTATATTTAATTTCGTGTTCGGTTTTCATGCTATTCAAAAATTAAAGTAACCAGGTTCTTACTGTATAAAAACAGGTTACCTGGAAGAAATCGCTTAAAGCGATAAGGTCGCCTTTTGTCACCTCACTTATATATATTGTTTCTTGTTTTGTGTTTATTTGAACAATAAAGAGATCATTCATTCATTCATTCAACTAGCCAGACAACCATAAAATTTACTAAAAAACTCACTTTATCTGCAACACAGATCCATCATTTCAGGGTTCACGTCACGACACTATTTTAAATTAAACAGGGCCGGATTTAGGGGACCTTTTCTATTTCGGGGCCGGACTTGGGGTCAGCTGTTCTGCATTGTGTTTTCGTTGCTAATGCAGGACGGGGCAAGGCAGGGGTGGATTTGGGGATCTACCTATTTACTTTCAAATGTCATTGATACAGCCCTGTCTTTGTTTACTTTCAATGTCATCGATAGGGTGTCTTGTTGAAACTTAGCTTGTTTATGTTTATACTTTGTAATTTTTATAAATTATCCGTGGTTTTAGTTGGCATGGAAGTGATGTGACGGTTCAATTCCCAGCGGGGGCGACGTTGTTTACTTGTCTTAGATGTAAGATGATTCCGTGCTTCGGAAGGCACGTTAAGCCGTTGGACCCGGCCGCATAGTGGTCGTTATAACCGCGGCGACAAGCTGGCCCTGCGTCACGTTGGTAATAAAACATAAACTCGGCTAGACGTGGGTCCGGCTTTATTTATTTATTTATTTATTCAAACTTCTTACTAACTAACAGGGTAAACCCCAAAACATTAGCAAGAGTAAACATTATTATACATACATATTATAGTAACATTATACAATAGAAGTATCAAAATTTACTACACAATTAAGATATTTATAAGCTACTTTTACAAAATCAATTTTGCTGTCAGCAAAGATGTCAAAATGTACGTGTTGATTGAGCATATCCCCGAGTAGAGCCATCGCCCGCGCCGTAGGAGCGTTCCGCGCGCGACACGTGCGGCCCGCGGGCTGCGCGAACAGTCGCGGGCGCCTGCGCGGTGCCACGGCCACCGAGCCGAGCTGCCCGCCCAGCCGAGGCACACAAATTCCGATTTTGGACAGAGCACTAGGATTATTGACTGAATTGTGAAGGAGCAAGTAATAATGTCGCAAGAGTAGAAGTTTCCGTCGCAGTGCAAGCGTGTCCAAGCCAACCATGCCCGATACAAACATGGAGGGGTATAAATAGGGATAGTAGCCGAAACGACGTTTGTATACCCACCTTGCAAATTTTCTTTGCAATCGCTCTATAACGAGGATATACTTGCTCTCATACGGGTCCCAAATTGGAGAACAGTATTCAAGCCTACTTCTAACATATGCGCTATAGAGTACATACGCGACCCTTATGTTAGTAAATTGTGAAGCCGTTCTCATTATAAAACCGAGTGCCCTATTTGCCGATTTACATACATTTGCCATATGAGACCTGAAATCAAGGTTTTTATCCAATGTCAAACCCAAATCACGAATTTCATTAACTCTCTCCATAGGCGTGTCAAACAGTTTATATGCATTTGTAATAGGTGCACGAGCTCGAGAAAATGTAATGACTTTACACTTGGATACATTAAAGGGAAGTCGATTTTTCTCACTCCAACTCGCTACAGCATCAATGTCTTTTTGCAGTGCTTCTACATCTGATGGTCCACTAACTCCAAGTGATAGTTTTAAGTCGTTTGAGGTGGTGCCTCTGCCTAACCCTTCGGGGAATAGAAAGCGTGAGATTATGTTTTGTTTTTAACATGATATACTTTGTTAACCGACCGACCACGAACCGGAAGACGCAGAGCAGGCAGCAGGCAGACCCCATAAGGTGGTCAGACGACCTGGTAAAGGCTGCAGGAAGACACTAAATAAGGGTCGCTCAAGACCGGTCGCTGTGGTGTTCTGTGGGGGAGGCCTATGTCCAGCAGTGGACGTCTTTCGGCTGAAATGATGATGATGATGATGATGACGACTTAGGTATAAAAGAAATCATACCTTAGTACATCAGTGGTGTCTAATATAATTTAAATCTAAGTACTATTAGTGGATATAAGTACCCAAAACACAGACAAACATATACTACTTATTGCTTCGCTTCAAGAAGAACATCGTAAGGGCGTATTACTTACGACAAATTGATATTTGCCTCGTCACATATTATTATCTGCGTGCATTTTCCATTATTGGATATTTCGTTAATTCTTTTATCTTTTAAGCTAGCTGACCACCACGAGTTGTGGAGAAGAAGCGGAGTAGTATTAGTTTGTTTATTTTTTATTTTAAATAAAGTAAGGATACTTGTTATTTTTTAATGAAATAACAGCAATTCATTTTTGTTAGTTGTTGATAAACCATATTTCGAAAAGAATTAAGGTCTCTCTACTGTACTTGTATAAAATAATAAGAGTTACGTTTAGATTGAACCTGTATCTAGAGAGCTAAAAACACAATACATACAAACCAACCCAGAACCAGGAAAAAACAAAAATGGATAGCCATCATAACCAGATTCGCTCCCGTCGGGACTTGAACCCAAGTAAAACACACAGCACAGCCAGCACAACTGAACATTATTCAAATTCAAATTCAAATCATTTATTGCTTTCATGTGTATACGGTGTTCTTTAAAAATATTAGTCTCAACATGAAACCCTGTAAGGCAACTGCAAAAAATCCTAAACTAGGCCTTAAAATAACCTAAAATAGCACAATATTGTTGTATTTTTAATGCAAAGGTTTTTTCATTTACCGTGGACGACTAGCTTTATAATAGATACTAATTTCTTTTCGTCCCCCTAACTCGTAGAGTACGATATGATATTTTGATTTTGGTTCTCGCATCAGAAATGTCAAAGTTGATTGATATTGAAGTGGGGTCGAATCTTCGGCATAAGCTCAAACACTGAGATGTCATTGTCAATTCGATTTGTTAAAATAAAACGAGTTTATTTTATTATCAAAAGTTCTATCCAAATAATTACAAACTATCTGTAAAAATCTTCGGCAAATGTTGAGTCAGTGCCATTTTACGGCAGCTGCAACGCACTACACCTTGTTTTTGTTTTTAGTTTAAAGATCGCTCTTTTTTATTGTTATTTTGTTATCATGATATTTGTTAATTATTTCTTTCAATAGATAACTTTGATTGAGCTTTGAGTAAATACATATTTATCTAATATACTATATATACATACTTTATGTTAGCCTTGTTCTAAGTTTGTTAATAAAAACATGATAATTTACAAGCTGTCATCAAAATTAAGTACCTTAATATATTTTTGCAGACTTTCGTTCATTTGACAAAGCTATGATAGTATCACCGACAGGTTAAAAACCCAAGTTTCCAAATTCCTCGAAACACAGATCCGCCTAATTTCTGTAAAACGTCACCAGCAACCAAGACAGTGTCAAACGAGGATAAACGGCACAGATGACAGACGACAGGCGTCCATCTAATCCCTGGAGTTGCGTAACGGTGGCAAGGCCAGCGATCCCTCTTAATCCGGGACGAGACTTTGGAGATTTTACATTGAAACTACGCGATGCGATATTGTTTATTTTAGAGCCCAACCGTGTTTGTATTTAGAACAGGAAATTTCTTAACCCCCTTGAGTCCTCAAACACGGAATGCAGCATTAAACCATTCGGGAGTGACGACTTCAAGCTGCGACTGCATACTATGGACTTCGACGTACAGTGACGGTCTAGGAGGCCGTAACAGTATGTCTATGGCTTCGTTAGCCCTAGACTGTATTGGCAAAGAACAACAGCTATTTTGCAATACAGAAAACCGGAAGTGTTACGGCGACTTAGACCGCCACTCTGTACGTACAGTCACGGACTAGGAGGCCGTAACAGATTTGTCTATGGTTCCGCCAGCCCTAGACTGTATTACCAAAGAACAAGAGCTATTTTGCAATACAGAAAAACCGGAAGTGTTACGCCGATCGTGTCCGCCACTGTACATACAAGAACCGCTCGAGCAGTCGAACTGCTTCGTACGGTCGGCAGACTCTGACTGCTCAAGCGGTCCGAATCACAGGATAACTGCTTGAGAAGGCCGTGTAAATGGTGGTCGCTCAAGACCAATCACTGTAGCGATCAGCAGGAGGACGTCTTTCAGCTGATGATGATTTATTACCACCAAAAGGCTTTGTCAAAAAGACAGCGCTATAGCGTCGCGCCTATGACAGTATTACCCTTTTTTTTTAAGTTGCGGAAACTCCTAACGCGTACCCTGCAGCCCCGGGGAGAGCCGCAGGGTAATGTGGGGTTCGCACCCACTAAAACCCCGCTGGTGTCCATCTCGGCTGTTGGCAAGGGGGCCACGAGAGTTCTTTCGATCTTCATGTTCATTTCCGCGACATGACAGTATTACCCTGTCACAAAGAGCGCCGACGCGACGCTAGAACGCTCTGACGCCGGGCGCTCTGTGTGCAGACAAGGTACATACTGTCATTATAAAATGAGAGAGCATCTTCCTTGTTCTGTGAAATACAATTACATTACAAGACAACGCTCAAGCGCGACGCTATATAAGTATAGACACTATATATCTGTTTAAGAGGTATAGCACAGGCTAATGTAGCGCCACCCGAGAAAAATATATCTTCTAAAATAAGGCAAATATCAAAAATATGTAACAGTATTTCACTAGATATGCTGCCTAGATTTATTAAGGCACTGTTTGTATAGCTTTTAAGTGAAAGACCAAAGAAATCCACTGATTGTTGCCAAAAGTGGCCGTTTTTAGCAACACTTTGTAGATTTCTTTGGTCTCTAACCTAAAAGCTATAAAACAGTGCTCTAAAAATACTAGGCTGTATTATCTACTGTTTCACATTTTTGATATTTGCTTCAGTTTAAAAGAATTTTTTTTTCTTGTCCGGCGCTACTTTATCTGCGCTATCATATGGCTCTTAACAAACGCAAAAATTTTCTGTAAATAAGCTCGCGTATCCTAGCATCCATGTAACACTGTAATCTAATTAAACAGACAGCCAGATTAATGGAGTGACAATAATCTTACGCCGTCACGTCCAATGGGGTGAAGGATAATCCCGAATTTAATCAGCGACTTGCTCGGCTCGTCCCTTATGAAGATAGGAACGAATAGAATGAAAAATGTTGTGGAGGGCAACTCAACTTGCTTTAGGTGGTAACTCTCGCTATGGCGCGAAATTCAGTTTTTTTTGCGTTTTTTATTTATTCTGGCGAAAGTATACATTTTTATTAAAGTTTAAATGAATTCGCGTATGTAAAAAACCATCTCCCATATTGTAATACAACGTTTTTTGAAGACAGACCTACAGACTTTGTGTCTAAGGGGTAAAAGGCCAAAAACAAGTTCCTTGAATATACACAAAATCGGTAACTCTGTCTTTCAAAAACGATATATCACAATGTGGGAAATAGTTTTTTACGTACGCGAATCCATTTAAACTTTATTTAAAATGAATACTTTAGCCAAAATAATTAAAAAACGTGAAAAAATTTGAATTTCGCGCCATACCGTGAGTTACCGCCTTAACAGATTGTTGGATATTGTAGCGGGGTTCAGGTAATATAAATGAAATTCAGTCTTGCAAGATGATTACGTGTATTCTCAAGTCACCAGAACAAGTACAAGTGTCACATAAAGGTCACTGTATGACATTTCAATAGAAAAGTTTAAAGTGCCTAGCGGTTTCAAATGAGCAATCTACACAACATTAGAATAGGTTTATATTATGTTAAGTTATATTAAGTTTCTTAAGCTACGTATCAATTAGACCTTTAAATATTGCTCTAAATTCTAAACATGCCCCCGGGCGTTGAAAGCATGCCTTTCAACCACCTATATCATCTCCTTCTTCAACTGGGAGCGGACAAATCTTTGAAAAAGCTCGACGAACTACTGCTCCGTTAGATACTCTAACGTCAGCAACTCTGCTAATGCCATCAGTGCCGGGGTGAACGGCGACAATTCTTCCTAATCTCCATTTCAAAGGAGGCAAATTGTCTTCCTTCAATAAGACCAGAGCATTCAGCTTCAATGCTGTAACGTCTTTCCGCCACTTCACTCTTTGCTGCAGCTCAGCTATATATTCCTTGCTCCATCGGGACCAAAAATGCTGTCGAAGTTGCTCGATGCGGTGGAAGCGGGTAAGGTGACTAGTGGGGGCCTCTTGAACGTCCGTTGTTGGAAGACAGGTGAGCGGTCGTCCGATGATGAAATGTCCGGGTGTCAGCGGCGTACAATCTGCTGGGTCTGAAGACAGTGGCGTCAGAGGTCGGGAATTCAGCACAGCCTCGATTTGAGTCAAAGTAGAATTGAGCTCCTCATACGTTAAATTACAATTTCCCAACACTCTTTCTAAATGATATTTGGTTGACTTCACTCCTGCCTCCCAAATCCCTCCGAAATGCGGTGCCCAAGCAGGAATAAAATGAAAATTAACACCTTCGTTGGACACCTCATCAGACAACGAGTCACAGTTAGCTTTCAGGAACCTTGAAAGCTCATTATAAGCACCGACAAATGAAGTTCCGTTGTCGGAATAAATATTAGAGGGTTTACCTCTTCGCGAGATAAATCTGCGTAGCGCAAGTAAGAAACAGTTGCTCGTTAAATCGCCCACTAACTCAAGATGAATGCATTTCGTAGCTAAACAAATGAATATGGCTATATACACCTTTACGACTCTGCATCCACGACCTTGACGACTAACAGCGTTAATAGGGCCCGCATAATCTATACCTACATTATCAAAAATGTAAGTACCAGGCAAAACACGACTAGGTGGCAAATTGCCCATCAGCGGCGAGACAACCTTTCCCTTTATTCGGCAACAAGTAACGCATTTGCGAAAAGTCGCTTTGGCTAAATTACGACCTCCAATCGGCCAGTAAGTTTCCCTAATAGAAGCCAATAATAACTGAGGTCCTGCATGTAATAAGCGTTTATGCTCCGAATTGAAAATTAATTTTGTAAAATGATGTGTGGACTGTAATAAAATAGGAAATTTTTTATTGTGTGAAAACGTAGAATTGTGTAACCGGCCTCCAACGCGCATTAATTTGTTTTCGTCAATAAAAACGTTAAACTTAATCAACGGACTTTTTACTGGTAGCTCCTTATTATTTAATAAAAGTTTGTATTCAGGAAATGACTCAGCCTGTACTAAACGAATAATAAAACGCAACGCGTTTTGTAATTCACAAACTGTAAGGTTACCGATAGGTTTCGGTTGCCGTTTGATGACGAAAACATCAAGAAAACGTAGCGTATAAGCTACCGAGCGTTGAAGCCTATAGAAATTAGAAAATCTAGTAAAATCAATGATAGGTTTTTGTGTCATTAAATTGCAATGAAGTGTTACTTCCGGTTTAGTTTCAGGAAGCTTGTCTTGAATAGATTTAGGATTAAGCGGCCAATAAATATAATCTTGTTTTAAAAACAAAGGTCCAAACCACCATAAACTTGACTCCTGAATGCAGTCAGCTGTCATACCGCGAGATATAAGGTCTGCCGGGTTTTGATCGGTCGGAACGTATCTCCATTCACATGAACCGGTTAGTTCGAGAATATCTGCGACACGATTGCGAACAAAAGGCTGCAATCTACTAGGTAGCATTTTCAGCCAGCCTAAGACTACCATGGAGTCGCTCCAAAATATAGCTTGGCTTATTTGAACTTTCATAGATCCTAAAACTTTCTCATAAAGACGAGCTCCTGCCAACGCCGCACATAACTCCAGACGCGGTATAGTTGTCGGCTTAATAGGCGCAACTCGACTTTTGGCTGTAAGCAAGCGAACAAGAACTTCACCGTCACTATTAATACTACGAACGTACATACACGTTCCATAACCACGTTCAGAAGCGTCACAAAACACATGAAATTCTATATTTGTATGATCGTTACAGACGACGTGACGCGGTATATTTAATTTAGCGAGCTCGGGCAGACTTTTTATTATTTTTGACCATTGCATAACGAACTCTGCAGGTAGCGGATCATCCCAAGAAATTTTAAGGAGCCATAGCTTCTGCAACATCATTTTCATGAGAACGACGCATGGAGACAAAATACCTAACGGATCGAATATTTGAGCGATCACTGACAAAATATCACGTTTACTGTTTCCGCCGGAAGTCGATAGTCCGAGTGGAAAACACAAATTATCTGTATTTGTCTGCCAACCAAGTCCAAGAACCTTAGTAGGTTCGTTCCCTCCGATGTTTAAATCTAACGATGAAACAGATGAATCGGAAACGTCGAGAAGGGATGGATCATTTGGCTTCCACTTGCGAAGATTCATTCCGGCAGCTGAAAGAACTTCCGTTAATTTCTGCTTTATTTCTACCGCTTCGCTTAACGAATTTAGGCCTGTCAAAAGATCATCTACATAAAAATCGTGACAGATCACGTTTCCTACTCTCTTCATCAGGTTGGAAGTATCACGCGACGGTCCATCCACCTTTGAAATCGACTCTGACGACGATACTTTAAGGCAATCTAGTCCTAACTGCTTTAAACATCTAGTGGCTAAAAATGGTGCGCTAGATGTGCCGTAGGTGACAGTATTTAATTGAAAAGCCTTGAGTGGGGCGGACGGATCATCACGCCAAATAATCTGTTGCAAATATCTATCATCGGGATGAATCACTATCATCCTATACATCTTCTCTACGTCTGCTGATAAAATATAACGATAGAACCGAAACCTTAATAAAATAGACAGAAGGTCGTCCTGTACTATGTTAGACTTAATGACTAGATTTATAAACCAATGATCTAATGTCAGTATGACGTTTAGTTTGACGTCTGTCAAGTATATCCGTCCCTCTCTTAGCTCTCTCTCTCTCTTGCCTGCCTGCGCGCAAGTAAGCTGTGTTTTATAACCTAATAAATCTTTATCTAAATTAATCTCTTGTTTTCCTGGTCTTTGCCTATAATCCTTCAGGTTATGGGCCCAGGACGAAAAGTTCTACGTAATAAGTTTAATATTTCGGAAAATCCATCGATAAAAATACGTTTTCAATTTGCCTCGTGTCCACCCACTCGTAAGTATGACGAACAAGAACAACGAAAGCAGCACTGCGGTGGTCGCAGACGCAACACCCAGCAATAGCAATAATTCGTCGACAAACGTGCAAATAGAAAAGCTTAGAGGCTTGGAAAATTATAGTCAGTGGAAGTTTCTGATGAGAATGGTTCTCATTCACGAAGACCTCTGGGAGTGCGTTGAATCAAATGAGCAAAAGGACAAAAAGAAAAATCAAAAGGCACTCGCTAGAATATGCCTTTCAGTGATGCCAAAGACATTTCCACACATAAGAAATGCAAAGACAGCACACGAAGCGTGGCAAAACTTGGAAAAAGCCTATGAGGATAAAGGTTTATGTAGGAGATTGGGATTACTCAGGATGCTTTTTGGAACTACACTGACAGAATACAGTGACATGGAAAGTTACCTAACCAGAATCTCAGAGCTAACACAACAGCTGCAGGACATAGGAGCACCATTGGATGATGACTTCATAGCTGTCATCATGCTAAGTGGATTGACAAGTGACTACGACCCATTAATAATGGCACTGGAGAATTCGAATTTAAAGTTATCTAGTGATGTTGTCAAAGGGAAATTAATACAAGAGCACCAGCGCCGTGACACAAGTGAAACAGTCACAGCATTTGCAGTTAGGAAGCCTCCGAGGTGTTTTAAGTGCCAGAAAATTGGCCACATTATTAAGGACTGCCCCAAGCTTAAACAAGATGAAAGGCGAACGCATACAAAGGCACTACTTACTGCCCTCGCTGTCAACATTAGGAGCGATGTTTGGTACATCGACAGTGGGGCTACCAGTCATATGTGCAATGACAGGAGTATAATGCAAGACTTCGTAGAAGAGGAGCCTGTACATGTGAACGTGGCAAATGGAGAAAAACTGCATACTGCGGGGCGAGGAAGTGTTAAAATAAACATGAAAAACGGTGTGAGGACAATAAGCAATGTTTATTATATTCCCAACTTGTCATCAAATCTGCTATCAGTAAGCGCAATGGTTAGAAAAGGTTATGATGTTTTGTTTAGTGACTCGGGTTGTGTTGTATTTGATGAAGATGAGATCTTGGCCACAGGATCATTTAATAATGGTGTTTACCAACTTGACACCATGCCTCTGCCTCTGTGCTTGGGGGCGGAAGTCAGGGAAGTTACTAGTGAGGTGGCTCATCAAACAACAACGTCTGATGTGGAAGAGGAACAATCCAATGATTCCTCTGTCTCTACACCTGTAGTGCTGACATCGCAGCAGACGTGGCACAGACGACTAGGACACCTAAACATGAGAAGTATGGCACTTCTAGAAAAAGACTTATCTAAAGGAGAATGGAATCAAGCATCAAACTACAGTCCCACACTGCCCTCAACAAAATGGTGTGGCAGAAAGGGCAAACAGAACTATAGTTGAAAAGGCAAGGTGTATGCTGCAGGATGCCGGCCTGCACCAGAAGTTTTGGGCAGAAGCTGTTAGCACTGCAGTCTACCTCAAAAATAGATCTCCAACTATAGCTGTCAAAGGAACCACTCCTGAAGAACAATGGACAAAGAAAAAAATTGATGTGAGTCACCTTCGTATCTTTGGTTGTTTAGCATATGCAAAAACAGAAAACACAAAAAAATTTGATCCAAAGGGAAAGCCCTACATTTTTGTTGGATATTGTGAAAGCACAAAAGGTTATAGACTATTGAATCCCGATAACCCCAAAAACTGCATTAAAGCAAGACATGTTGAGTTTATTGAAAATAAATTCATACAATTTATGTCAGATGATGATAATGAGATAGAAGTTAATTGGCAAATTACTTCAATAGAAAAACAGCATGAAAGGTTGTATAGTAATGTAGAGGGTTCCACGCTCGAAGAGCCATCCACTGTGATTGCTGGAGTATCTGATGTCATAAATTCACAACAGCCCAACAGGCAAGAGAGAGATAGCGTCATCACAGTGGGTGACTCCGAAAGTGGTGAGGAAAGCTTCAGTGATCCGGCGGATGAAACATATTTTCCAGGTCAGTCTTCATTGGAAAATGCTTCATCTGGAGTCTCTGATCTTGAAGACTGCTTTCACACAGCAATACTTGTGGGTTCAGGCACCTGCAATGCTGCAGAACCACAGTCTGTAAAAGAGGCCTTGGAGCAGACTGATGCAGCAGAATGGCAAAAAGCCATGGCAGATGAGTACAATTCCTTCATTGATAATAATTGTTGGACCTTGTGTGACAGACCAGTTAACCAAAAACCAGTAAAATGTAAATGGGTTTTCAAAAGAAAGTGTGGACCTAATGGGGAATTTTTAAAATACAAAGCTCGATTGGTAGCAAAGGGCTTCACCCAGAAGTATGGTGTAGACTATGAAGAAACATTTTCACCAGTAGTAAGATACTCTACAATACGAACTCTTCTTGCTATTGCTGCCAATCTAGATTTGAATATAGATCATCTTGATGTAAAAACTGCTTTTTTAAATGGGGATCTTAAGGAATTAGTTTTTATGGAGCAGCCTGAAGGTTTTAAAATAAATGGCATGGAGAATAAAGTCTATAAACTAAATAAGGCTATTTACGGTCTGAAACAAGCATCAAAGTCATGGTATGAAAAAATAAATGATGTACTAGTAAATAAATTACAATTTCAAAAAACTTCTTCTGAGCCATGCGTTTATTTTAAAAGGGAGAATGTAGAAATAACAATAATAGCCTTGTATGTTGATGATATTTTGTTATTTACAAATAAAAGTTCCTCGCAAAAGAAATTTATAAAAGAAAAACTTTTGCAAGAATTCGAAATAAATGATTTAGGCCCAGCACATCACATACTGGGAATGAAAATTTGTAAGTATGATGATATAATAACACTAGATCTGTCTAATTACATAAAAACTGTATTAACAAAGTTTAATATGAGTGACTGTAAATCAGCTAAAACACCAATGGAAAAGGGGGCAAAACTAGTCAATGGGGCTAAAAAGGATGAAAGGTATGACTATAGAAACTTGATAGGATGTCTAATGTATATTGCGGTTTGTACTAGACCTGATATAGCACATGCTGTAAGTGTGCTCAGCCAGTTTAATGAGTGTTTTACAGAACTACATTGGAAGGCAGCAAAACGTGTTCTACGTTACTTAAAGGGCACTTCTGATTATTGCCTCGTCTTCAAAAGGGGCAATTTTGATGTTACAGCTTTTGTAGACGCGGACTGGGCTACAAATGAAGTGGATCGTAAGTCGTACACTGGTTTTGTTTTTAATCTTGGTAACTCGGTAATTTCATGGGAAAGCAGAAAACAAAAGACTGTAGCGCTGTCTAGCACCGAGGCAGAGTACATGGCCATGTCAGATGCCTGCAAAGAGGCTCTTTTCATTCGCAATTTTTTATCTGAATTGTTAGGAAAACACTTCAATGTCCTTATTTATAATGATAGTCAATCTGCGCAAAAATTGTGTACAAATTCAATGTTTCATGCTAGAACAAAACATATTGATGTACGTCATCATTTTATTCGTGAAGTTATAAATCAGAATATTATAAATGTAAAATATATGCCGACAGAAGAAATGACGGCAGATATCTTAACCAAACCTCTGTCACAAGAAAAACATGAAAAATTCGTTAAAGGTTTAGTTTTTAAGATGTCCTTAGAAACATAAGTTAGTTGTATTTTGTTTTGTTAAAACAAAATTGAACAAAGACTGTAGCAATTCATTATGTTCCTATTAGAATTAAGTTTATTTTTGTTTTGTTTGTTTCGCTGCTTAGCAAGCCTAAACTTGTGTATTCCTTTTTTTATTTTTTAATAGGTTGAACCTATTGTTGTAGTAGTAATTCAACTATGCTTTTCATCTATGAATGTAATCTAAAGATACCTATGTTACTTTACCCAACTACATTTGTTATGCATTTGTTTTTATTGCTAGAAATTAGATGTTTGGTTTAAGGGCCAGTGTTAGACTTAATGACTAGATTTATAAACCAATGATCTAATGTCAGTATGACGTTTAGTTTGACGTCTGTCAAGTATATCCGTCCCTCTCTTAGCTCTCTCTCTCTCTTGCCTGCCTGCGCGCAAGTAAGCTGTGTTTTATAACCTAATAAATCTTTATCTAAATTAATCTCTTGTTTTCCTGGTCTTTGCCTATAATCCTTCATACTATCGGCCCTACCATCTGAATCGAATTCAGAGATGTTCCTGACGATGTAGGACTACTGGCGTTGAACACCACACGCAACTTAGTGGTGGTACTACTTTCGCGCAGCACGCCATGATGCGGAATAAAAAGTCCCTTATCTTTAGAATTAATCGGACATTCAGACATATGACCTAAAGATAAATATTCCGACATAAAATCTTTATACATTTTGTCAAGCAATGGTTGCTTGGCATTGCGACGTTCTAACGACTCCATGCATTTCTTTGCGCGATGCATGGATTCTCCTAATACATTAGGTGACTCCTTTAATGGAATCCGAACGCAAAACTGTCCGTTATCTAAACGGGTCGTATGTGTTACGAAGTGTTCTTCGCAACGTTTCTCTTCCGGTGAATAATGAGATATTTTAGGGCTTACTTCCTCAAGTTGCCAAAAGCGCGTTAGTTGGCTTTGTATCTCTGAAAAGTCTTTGTCCTGAGCGGTTGAAATGGAATCTACCTTAGTGAAATTACATAAAATATCTGAACGAGAGGCTGAGTGACCGCTGTTTATTGGGCCGGTAATAATCCAACCTAATCTCGTATCACGTAAAATCGGTAATCCCTGACCTAACTCAATACGTTGAGAACCTATTAGGTCCCAAAAAATGTCTGCGCCGATAACTAGGTCTACTGCAGCAGGCTTGTAAAAGTTAGGGTCCGCTAGGCAAATATCGGAAGGAATATTTAAATTCGATAAATCGATTAAATTACTCGGCACGTTATCCGTAATAGACGGCAAAGTAAAACATTGAATATGTGTTGAATAGCTGTCATTTAATGAAATCATACGAAAGCGACACATTTTACCTACTCTTGTCAGTGAATTATTGATGCCTGAGATAGATTTATCCACAAAGACTACTGGCAAGTTAAGTCGTTCGCATAACTCATTCGTCATTATGCACGAAGTGCTCCCACTATCAAGCAATGCACGTACTGTGTGAGCGCAATTATTTGCGTCAAATATTTTAACTAACGCTGTGGAAAGTAAACCACCGCTTGAAGAGCTGGGCGCAACATAGGCAGATAGGGAGTGGCCGGGTCCAGCGGAGGCGGCCGGCGCGCTCGCGTTGTTTACATTATCGCTAGCGGAACCCTGCAGCTGCTGTACACTGGAATAGGATAAAGACGGCGCGTTATTAGTAACCTGCCTATCTGACCTGAAGTCGGCTAAATGAATTAATGTATTATGTTTTCGCTTACATATTTTACAGCCTGGTTTTTTGCACTGATTAGAATAGTGTCCCGGACGAAAGCAGTTGTGGCATACCTTTATGTTAAGAAGGGCGTTTTTGCGATCATTGTTGGTCAGTGATAAAAACTGTGAACAGTTGGTCAAACAATGATCACCGCGACATTTTGGACATGAGTTCGGTGATGATGATGACGTAGAACCCTGCACTGAAACCATAGCTTTCAGTTTAGAATTAGGCTTGTTGGAATTTGAGTGTGAAAATGAGTGCGTGTGTGTGTTTGTGTGTCGAGTCATTTCTAGCGTCTCATTCAAATCAGCGCGATAGCGTAGGAAATCAAGGAACTTCGCGAATTTAATAGGCTGGTTCTTGTCCAAATGACCCTTGTGTTCCTCCCACTCCCGCAGTGTTTGTTTGTCCAATTTGTGTGTGACTATATGAATGAGAAGGGTGTCCCAGTGTTCTACAGGCTCGCCTAAAGACTGTAAGGATCTAATATTTTTATTAATTTGATCTATTAGACCTTTTAAGACCACTGATGACTCTTTATTAATAGGCTCGATATTAAATAACGAAGTGACATGATTTTGAATGAGTAGTCGCTTATTATCAAACCTGTCGCACAGCAGTTTCCAAGCCATCTCGTAGTTCTTTGCTGAGAACTCCACGGACTGCAAAACGATGGCTGCAGAACCTTCCAACGAAGACCTCAAGTAATGAAATTTATTAACCGTATCTATGTCGTCATTATCGTGAATTAGACTCGAAAAAGTGTCTTTGAACTCAAGCCAGTTGTCATATGAACCGCTAAATTTTGGCAACTGAATAGTGGGCAGTTTAACGAGTTTGTGTTTGGAGTTACCTGATTGAGCTGAACATGATTTATTTTCATCGTCCTTTTTTTGTAAATTGTTGTAAATATTAATAATATCCTGAGCTTTAGCTACGGCACGAAAGTATTGAGATTCGAATGAAGGTCTCTCCGAAATATGAACATCAGGAGTGTCCGATTCACACTCGAGGTGCAGCTGAACTTCATCATACTGCTCGTACAAAGTCTCCATTCTACCTGTTCGTAACTGTAACTCGCGCGCAGCTGAGGAATCCAACTTGGTAGCATCCAACGTCAACAAATAGTTGATAAAAACAGTCAATTGACCTTTGTAACTGCCTCTTTTCTTAATCATTGCTTTAATATCCGCACTTTCAGTCATTTTGGGAAGCGAGGTGATTCAACCTGGAATCGATATAAAACAAAAATAAATGTATGTACTAACTATGTAGGTACCTAACTGCTTACAACAATAGTTGCCTGAAATAACTGTAAATATATTTAATAATACTGTAAATAACTGTACTTTACGGGACTATTATGTAATATAGCTATGATTCTGGTGATTACAAACAAGATTAGACTGTAAATAAACTGAAAATATAACTGATAACTTTATAAATCCTTTTTTACCTAATATGTCTAATTCTTAGCTGAACTTAATGTTTAAATGATAAAATTAGTTAATTTTACGTAGCTTTATGCTAACTGTACGATTACATGTACAAATTAACTAAAATAAAACAATAACTAGCAGATAAACTGAAAAGAACTGACGGGTGGTTTAGGTTACCTACTAAACGGACCCTAATTAGGTAATTCAGTTATCACTAACCTGTTTTAACACTTGTAGAAGTACACTATATTACCTGATTAAGAGTGTTGGGTGAAATAAACGATAATATAAGGCTCACTACACTGATTTTTAATATCCACACATGTGACTCGTGGCGTGCAGGTTACTTTGCCTCTCCCAGTTCTCTTAAATCCTTATTAAAGTTGAATACTCGATGAAATAACGCTGATCCAGTATTAGGTCCTCTAATGCAATAAATATCCGGCTTGATCCAGGGCCATGTAGCGGGGTTCAGGTAATATAAATGAAATTCAGTCTTGCAAGATGATTACGTGTATTCTCAAGTCACCAGAACAAGTACAAGTGTCACATAAAGGTCACTGTATGACATTTCAATAGAAAAGTTTAAAGTGCCTAGCGGTTTCAAATGAGCAATCTACACAACATTAGAATAGGTTTATATTATGTTAAGTTATATTAAGTTTCTTAAGCTACGTATCAATTAGACCTTTAAATATTGCTCTAAATTCTAAACAGATATGGTTATTGGAGAATGAAGAAATGGACACTTGGGCTATTCACAGGTGATTCACAGTAAGTGTTCGGAGGCTACTTGGTCGATTATCATATGATACTCGGATAATTAGTTCCCAAAGACTGATTATCCAGGCTTGCCTGTTTTAATACTCCGTAGAGCATATATTTTGCCTGTCACGAAGTTGGAACTCGGCTATGTATATGAATTTGGAGCGAAGAAGAATTTAAAGTTCGATTTTGACATTTTGGAGAGCGAGTTTGTAGTGCGACTCGACTGTGAATGTCAGGCTTAGTTGCCATTAAGACTCATTCAGAGTAACATTTTTGTCTACGGTCTCGTGCGCACTAGACTATGATACCAAAGAACCAGCACTCTTTTGCAAATACAGAAAACCCGGAAGTGTTACGCTGTACGAGTCCGTGACTGTATATTGGCACACATTGGAAAAGTTGGTCCGAAAACGTGTTGTGATAGCGGTCTTTAAATTATAACTAAAAACTAATAGCATTATTCATAAAGATACAGTAGGTTTTAAGTAGCTTTAATAGAGGTCTACTTCTCTAGTTTGTCGTATGGTAAATACGTGCCATCCAGTCTAAATTGACATACTTAAAATTACTAAATGCATTTAATTTTTTATGAATACTAAGGTAAAAAAACTTTATAATAACCGTATAACGTTTCCGCCCAGCCTCTTGTCTACAGATTGTTCAGGAGTGAACTGTAGTACACTGTGTTTTTAGAGATAAAGTAATTTGTAAGCCTAATTTGTAAGCCTAATTTGTAAGCCTAATTTGTAAGCCTAATTTGTAAGCCTAATTTGTAAACCTAATTTGTAAGCCTAATTTGTAAACCTGATTTGTAAGCCTAATTTGTAAGCCTAATTTGTAAGCCTAATTTGTAAGCCTAATTATTAATCGTAGAGTCAAGATAATAATAAAAAAAATGTAAATGGATAGCGATAACAGGATCAAAAAAAAGATTGATAATTACGGAACATGGCAGAAGCTGTGTTACCTATCATTACAAAATGTAACATTGTAAATTTAGGGTTGCCTGCTAATAGGCGTCGTATGAAAGGAGCTATTGTGTGTTTTCCAGTCGCCGCTCCGTATTGCCCCTTATTATCGTAGTCGCCATTTCAAAAACGGTACCTATACCTAACGATTAAATATGGGCTGGTTTCTCAACTTAGAAATGTAGAGCAAGTAAGGTAGTTTTGGCTATTTCTTGCCAAGGGACTTAGGGATCCCATAAATGAGCTAGACGTTATAATTGTGTCTTTTACTAAATCTTAAGAAAGAAAAAAACTATTATTATTATTTAGTTATATTAATCTGTTATCATAATAGTTTATTATCAATATCAATACATAGTATAAAACTAAGTCGCTTCCCGCGTCTGTCCCTATGTATGCTCATATCTTTAAAACTATGCTATGGATTTTGATGCAGTTTTTTTTTAATATAGTGTGATTTAAGAGGAAGGTTTATATATTATAATACTTGCTAAACATAGTGAAAAGTAAGGCGGCACGAAATTCGCCGGGTTGACTAGTTTAGTATAAATATTAACTTATCGCTTTAATCGTTTTTTTTAGGTCCTGTTTTAACGAAAAGCTGAAGCCATTGCAGTAGCAGATGAATTCGTCAACTCTAATTTTGACCATGCATATTGATCTAAGAAATTACTATTGGATTAGAGTTAGTAGAGCTGTGTTTTTTTTATTTTCTAAATAGTAAAAATTGAGCTACAGAGCATTTTTAACAAACGTAAGGTAACCTTGTAAAGCCAACAAGCGTAGGGTCCCCAAAAGTAACATAAAATAGCAGGGTCCCTATTGTTACTCGCCAAATAATTGTAATTTGGTAGATTGTAAAGAGATACGTGCTACGATTAGCTTTTCGTATGAACGATTTTGCTTGTTAACTGTTGATTAAGCGGATTTCGATTATTGTTACTTTGGCCAAAGGATTTTTGATAACCTCGAGATGAGATAAGAGATTTTTTTTTACGAAAAGGGTTGCAATTTAATTGAAATAGGGACATTTTATAAATGCATGAGTTAATAATAATAGTTAATGTGATTGTTATTTGAACTTGTGTAAATAAGAACCGTATTATTTATAAAGATAAAGTAGGTTTTAAGTAGCTTTACTGGAGGTCTACTTTTCTGGTTTATTATAAATGGTAAATACGTGACATCCAGTCTAAATTGACATGCGACAATAACTAAAATGCTCTTTTACCTTTTTTGAATAACAGCATTAATGTAAGTAAGTGCCCAGTCTCAAACTATGGGAAAGAGTGATCGGTGCCAGACTATCGGCTCTGTCCAAAACCACGGAAAATCAGTTTGGGTTCACAGCTGGCAGATCTACAACAGAAGCAATACAAACTATCCGAATACTACTGGAAAAAATATAGGCATAAAAGAGATAACCTTTATATGGTTTTTATTGACCTGGAAAAGGCCTTTGATAGAGTACCAAGAAAGCTAGTATGGCAGGCACTAAGAGCTCAGAAAATCCCAGAACTATACATCACCCAAGTGAAGGATATGTATAAAGATGCCTACACTCAAATAAAAGGCCCTGCAGGAATAAGCGACCCGTTCCAAGTGGGAGTAGGAGTACACCAGGGTTCCGCCTTAAGCCCCCTACTATTTAACCTCGTAATGGACTACGTGACCAGAGACATCCAGGCCCAGATCCCATGGTGCCTGCTGTACGCCGATGACATAGTCTTGACAGCCAATAAAGCCATGGAGCTGCAAGAAAACCTGAATGTATGGCTGCGTGAACTTGAACGTCACGGCTTGAGAGTTAGCCGTACAAAAACTGAATACATGGAATGCGATTTTGGTGGCACAGAGGACACGGACTGCCACATAACTATTGACAACGCTAATATACCTATAGTGTCACACTTTAAATATCTCGGTTCCATGTTAACTACCGATGCCTGTGTTGACCAGGATGTAAGCCATCGCATTAACACCGCTTGGATGAAATGGCGATCTCTGTCTGGCGTGCTGTGTGATACAAGAATGCCACTTAAGACCAAGGGCAAAATTTATAAGAGTGCTGTTCGACCGGCAATGTTGTACGGTGCAGAATGCTGGACAACACTCAAAAAGCATGAACAGCAGATTCACACAGCCGAAATGAAGATGCTGCGCTGGGCTGGTGGAGTCACGCGACTGGACAAAATCCGCAACGAGTACATCAGGGGATCTTTCAAAGTAGCTCCAATAACCGAAAAGCTCAAAGAAAGTAAGCTTCGGTGGTATGGTCACATAATGAGAAGGGATGAAAGCTACTCCGTGAAAACTGTACTAAACATCCCTATGCAATCGCAAGGTAGAGGAAGACCTCCAGCTACATGGTGGACCAGTGTCGAAAAAGACCTGGAAGCACGGGATTTGCAACCAGTAACGACCCAGGATAGATTATCCTGGCGAAAACGTACAAGGAGGCCTGACCCCAAATAAATTGGGACTAAGGGCAGGAAGAAGAAGAATGTAAGTGCCCAGTAAACGATTTAATTTGTTTGACAAGCTTGTATGTCTACAAAAGCTTCAAACTCAGCTCAGCATGCATACGATCAAATCGACAAACATTGTAAGGTGTTACTAAAAAGTCAGGGGCTCATTAGAACGTTTTTATCACGTGACCCAATTCTGATTATGAAATAAAAAAGATTTGTTCGATTGAATTGAATACATGGGTTCCAAAACTACTGTACCAATTGTAAAAAACTTTTTCACCTTTACATCTTTACTCTACATTATCCCTGACAAAATTACGCTATAGAATTTAAAAAAAATTGGTATATTTTGTAAGATAGTTAAAAGTTCGCCGAGTCAGCTGTATCAGTTTATGTTATAACCAGGTCAGCGTGCCTCGTCCCTTCTCATTGGCACGATGCACTGAACACAGCACGCATCACGTGATATCACGGTTCGCATTCATTTGCCCGCATAGCTTCCACATTGTCTGCAGATATCATTGTTCATGGATGGATGGGGATGTTCATACAAATGTGGGACAGACGAACGGTTGAAGCGATGTTTTGGATTCGATATTGTAAATTTTATTGGTTTTCTTGATGATTTCGAGTTATAAGAATACAAAACAAGTATGGATGATTGTTAATCTTTAACGTAAAAAGTACTGAATAGAATTTAATGATACTCTACAAAAATATAGCTCATATAAATAACACACATGCTACAATTTCTAAAGATTTAAGCTACTTGAAACACGCACGAATACTGCGCAAACAAAGTCGCGGGCACCAGCTATTCTTGAAATATTTACAGGTTTTGTTGTCACAAACAAACATAATATTACATGTGTGTATTCCATACATTTCAATTGCAATTTAAATGGTAGCTACCTAGTTTGTTTTTAAAGATTATCGCTAACCGCTAACCCAACCAGCGTAGGGTCCCCAAAAGTAACATAAAAGAGCAGGGTCCCTATTGTTACTGGCAAAATAATTGAAATTGGGTAGTATTTCTTACCTAAAATAGCACAATGATAATGAATACGCCAAATTAAGCTCTCTTGACTCTAAACATGAACTCTAACCCTGTTATTCATAAAAAGTTAAAGAGCATTTTAGTTATTTGACGTATGTCAATTTAGACTGGATGTCACGTATTTACCATACAACAAACCAGAGAAGTTGACCTCCAGTAAAGCTACTTAAAATCTACTGTATCTTTATGAATAAGACGGTACAAGTCTAAATTCATCATGTTATACAAATATACTAACCGTCTTATTCATAAAGATAAAGTAGATTTTAAGTAGCGTTACTGGAGGTCTACTTCTCTGGTTTGCTGTATGGTAAATACGTGACATCCAGTCTAAATTGACATACGTCAAATAACTAAAATGCTCTTTAACTTTTTATGAATAAGAGGGTAAGTATATTAATTCATAATTACAGTCAAACCAAAAAACACGCTTCTTCCCAACTATTTTATAAAATTTTGTAATAAAAAACTACTTGGCGAAAATACACGGCGTTTGACACTTGGCGAAATGAGCACTTGGCGAATCTACACTAACCCTTCTATTCTTATAGGGCGACTTTATCGCTAAAAGCTATTTCTTCTAGACACTCCGAAAAGAAACAGTAAAGTTTTAATAAAGGTAAAAAAATAAAATAAAAATTGTTTATTGAAATAGCACAATGATAATGAATGAATACGCCAAATTAAGCTCTCTTGAATCTAAACATGAACTCTACCGGCTCAACCACAAAAAGAGTTAAACCGGGTCTAAATCACTAGACTAGGTTTAAATCACTCTTTCGTCATGCAAATTAGCGATATTAGACCGGTCTAACTTTTTTGTGGTAAGGGGGTACAAGTCTAAATTCATCATGTTATACAAATATAATATCAATATGCGGTGCGGTTTTTTTTAATAGGTAGAGTGATTTAAGAGGAAGGTTTGTAGGGTGAGGTAATAGGTTAGGCGGTACGAAGTTCGCCGGGTCAACTAGTTTTAATAATAATTACAGTCAAATCA
This sequence comes from Euspilapteryx auroguttella, assembly GCA_951802225.1. Lineage (NCBI taxonomy): Eukaryota > Metazoa > Arthropoda > Insecta > Lepidoptera > Gracillariidae > Euspilapteryx > Euspilapteryx auroguttella. The sequence continues at coordinate 12,901,786 of OX637647.1, forward strand.
AAAAACACGCTTCTTCTTCTATTCTTATAGGGCGACTTTATCGCTAAAAGCTATTTCTTCTAGACACTACAAAAAGAAACAGTAAAGTTTTAATAAAGGTGGGCGTTGGTTGCAGTTAAAACTAAATATATTTTAAAGCAATTTGCTTTTAGCAGCCACTGATAAAGCGACGAAGTACCTACTTGGTTAATGGAATGAACTGAACAATTTAATACAAATTGAGCAATACAGTATTCTGGCTATATCTACATACGTCCCACATACAGCCGCGTCCCTAATTGATAGTAATGTACCGAGTGATGGACAGATAGACGGACGATCCCACGGCGATCGGATTCCATACGGCCTCGACAATATTATATGTATTAGCTTTAGCTTGTGTTTTATTTAGTACTGACACGGCAAGCTTCGTACAGTACAAACTACTGTTTCTAAATATAAAAAATGCATTCTTATTTCGAAAGCGTTTGATATCGATAGTGTGTTTTTTTTTGCATGGAGGATACGTTTTTATAAAACCGTAACGAGCACTCGACCTCGGCACAGCACCCTTACTAACAATATTTTCAATCCTCACCAAAAACTGATGAATCTGAAAGCCGCAGCGCTGAATAATTGAACGCACATGAAGCCACAAAATCAAGCGAAAAGCGAGCAAAAAAAAACGCTTGCACGCGAGTAAATATTCTCAAAATTTAACCACTCTTAACACTTTCCGGGACACTCCGCCTGTCGACGTAATCTTGTACGCGTGTAAATTGACAGTACGGCTGTGGGCGTTCTTCTTAAGGTGATCCTAGCGGACAGACCGTCGACAGCCGTTTTAGTTTCATACAGTTAGTATGGAGCACGTGATCAGGTGTCGTATCGCACACATTTCTGTATTAGTAGGTGTCATAACACTACAAGGCTTTACAATGTCATCATATACGCTATGATAGGTACATGATATGACAGGCCGCCTGTGGCCGTTTAAACGTCATACAAGAATATATCAATTTGAACTGGGTGTCACAACACGCTCAACCTAGTTGGTTTGGTGGATTTTTCGCTTACTATTAAAAATCTTATGTGATATGATATGACGTAACGGCCATGAACGTATGAAAATTTTATATGAGATTTCGAGGTGTCATATCACAATAGTTCAAGATTGAACTGTGTCCCGGAATGTGTTAATAAAAAAATATTGAATAACTAGCTGTCCCACCGAACTTCGTACCGCGCCCTACAATTTTATTTGGAAAAATTTAAATATAGCTTTGCTTACTTCCTCTTAATTTTTCCAAATTTTCTCTTCTTTTAAACCTTCCCTGAACCACTACGAACATTTTGAGATCAAAATCAGCTAAATCGGCCCGGCTGTTCTCGAGTTTTAGCGAGACTTACGAACCACAATTCATTTTTATATATATATTAGATAGATATTAGAAGATCATTGGGTCTTATTGTTTGCCTGATATTTTCTTTTCTAAGAGGAAATTTTGTTATTATAATTCAGTTTATTGAATTAGCTAAATATAATGTGTCTCCCACCTACAATAACCCTACCACATTTTAGAAAAATTAAAATAATCGTGTTTTCTCGGCTGATTTATATATGTTTTTTGTATTAAATTAAATGACAAAATATGGATGCCGCCTTCGCACCAGCTGCCGCTTAAAAGCATAGACGTCGCTAAAGACAGAGATGGCAATATATCCACGTACGATTCGAGTGAGAGGGTAGATATCTCGAAAGCCTACGAATAAAGTCGTCAATTCGCAGAATAGAGTTGAGTGTACTAGTGCATAAGGCTGGTTGTATATTTGCGATTTTAACTGTGACAGTGAAGAGTTTTTTTTTATTATAAAATTTTCATCAGCATTGTACTGTATAGCATAGGTAGGTTATTTCCGCTTTATATTACATAGGTAATACAAATTATAATGTTTGCTAATCCTAATTTTCTTATTACAAATCAAATCCCCCTTTTCCACACTTCCCTGTCCTGATTGGATTCCCACCAGGGGATCTATTGCCGTTCAAAATGAAAATCAGAATGTAAATCATTTTGACATGTGATAAGTATACATATATAGAAGAATCATTTTGTCTATTCAAGAGGTTCAGCTGTAAACCCGCAATGTATACTAATCACATGTCAAAATGTTTCTCATTCTTATTTTCACTGTGAACAGCAAAAGCCTAACTGGTCCTTCCATTCTCTAATGGTTAAAAAAATTAGGTGGTTTAAAAAAAAAATGAGTTAGTATATCATAGAGAAAGCACACAATGTACGTACAGGTGGTGCACTAGGAGGGTGTTACAGATTTGTCTATGGCCTCGTGGGCCCCAGACTGTATTACCAAAGAACAAAAGCTATTTTGGAATACAGAAAAACCGGAAGTGTTACGCCTACTGTGTCCGCCACTGTACCAATGGTAGCGATGCTATTGTAATTCAAACACAAATTGGTTACGAGAATCGGCCCCCAGGATAACGTTTTTACGGATATCCTGGTAAATCCGCGGATACGTGGCAAGACTGCATCCGCAACGCGATCACACCCGTTTGCTCGACCCGTGAAATATTTATAAGTAATGAAATGTTTCGCTTTTGCCTTATTCTGCTTTTAGAATAAAAACAAGATTTAAATCGTACTTTTGTTTAGATTTTGTGACAGCGTATTGATTGCCGGATTTGGCATAATAGCTATATAATGCTTGTAGTAATAAAACGAATCTATCTTAGATTTTTTTTATTTTATATTATGAAGTTCACGGTTTTTTTTGGAATAAACTTTCTGCTATACCATAAACATACTTAATTTTAAAACGTTTTTGTTGTTAATCATAAAAAATTAACTCTACAATAACCTACACCGACAAAAATCTCTTTTACCCAGAAGCACGTCATACCCAACACCGTTATAAAGTCTTCATTTGTTCCTTACATTTTCACATAAGAATCTATCCCTAAAACCGGTTCAATCCAGTAATGGATCGCCGACACAGTATCGGTTCGGGTTCGTGAAAATCTATCGCAAAACCGAGCCGGAGTGAAAATGGCGGCAAACTGAACGGTAAGTCGAATATACCTAACTAAATTAACTATGAAAATTCAAAGACATCGAAATTATTCGAAATACATTGCTGCTTTTCTGATGGCTTTAATATCAATATTATAAAACTCTTCCGTTACTGACTGACTGACCGACAACCGCAGAGCCGAAACTACTGGGCGTAGAAAGCTGAAAATTGGCACATGGGTTCCTAGGGGAGTGTAGGTGATCACTAAGAAGGGATTTCTCGAAATTCCCACGGGAACGGGAAAAGCGTGATTTTTGTGTTTATTAGATCTCTGCGCGGGTGAAACTGCGGGAGAGCCTCTGGTATAGTACATATAAAACAAAGTCGCATCCCGCGTCTGTCCCTATATATGCTTAGGTATATCTTTAAAACTATGAAACTGTTTTGATGCTTTTTTTTTACAGATGGTAAAGTGATTCAAGGTTAAGGTTTATGTATAACAAGCATTAAAACGTCGAAGTCTGCCAAAAAAAGCTCTTAAAATTTCTTTATTTCGTACTTGAATTTTTTAAATAAATATTGAGCTTTTATTCAATTAAACAGAAGCTTTAAAGAAGTTGTATTTTGTGTGGGCATCATCTTAGTGGTCCGGAGGCTGCACACAACTCGTTTATTTGGCAACGACCTCGCGGATCAGCGACCCCTCTGCTTCTACGTAACACGGTCCGTCATAGGCGCGTCCATATATCGTAGAATGATATTGTTTTATTGTTACATAATCTTTTTTGTAATTTGTGTTTTTTTTTTCAAAAACAGTTGGTCAAGAAGAGTGTATCTGGATTTTTTGAATAATATTAAAAATTAAATGATCATTTAATTTTGGAAAAATTTACTGTCTATTTTAAAATACTTATCTCTGGAACTACTAAACTAAACAGGCTTTTATGAAACTTTCACGAATGTCTTTAGCGTAGCCTGCAACAACATCTAAATGTATTTTTATTATTTAATTAAAATCATTGCACTTAGAACAAAACTATGTTGATCCACGAAAACGCAGGCGCAGGCCTAGCTATTGAGTAAAATAAGTCGATGACATTACTATATATAGTAATGTCATCGACTCGCGAAATAGCAATTTAAAATACAGTATTTAAATTTAATATTTATTTATTAAAGTTTAATTTATGTAAACATAAATGAAACTCTTACATATCCTTATTTTCATTTATATTTTAAACGAGCTTTCCCGGCTTACTTCGTTACGCCATAGAATATAAGATACTACAAAAGACTTGGCTCTATAGACTATGTTCTTTGACTGCCCAGAATGGCCGAATAAAAACAAACAACAACAACAAACCACCTGTCAAAATATGTAAACAACGGAAAAAATGTTGCACCTTGGGTTATATTATTTGAGTTTAGGTAAGGATCCCTAATTTTTTTGAAAATCTAATATAGCCTATGACACTCGGGGTTAATGTAGCTTCCGACCAGTGAAAGAATTTTTCAAATCGGTTCAGTATTTCCGGAGCCTATTCGTTACAAACAAACAAACAAACAAACAAACAAACAAATCTTTCCTCTTTATAATATTGGTATAGATAATACATTTACAACACAGTAATAGGTAAAGGCGGTACGAAGTTTGCCGGGTCGACTTGTGTAGTATATTATATTCAAGATAAAATTAAAACTTCAAATAAGAAAATGTTAATAATTAGAACAAGTTATAAAAATTATATATATATATACAAAAGTTTCACGTTGTTTGCCATAATAACTACTTAAAAACACAACGTAAAATCTTATATTTTATTTAGTGGCTATAAAAATTGTTCAGTACAGCGATGCGTCTTCGTTTGCTTCTAAATAAATAAAAATTTACGACGGAACCCGGCGCCCGGTAACGGACCCTAATTCACTGATAAATGACCTCAAAGTGGCCAATCTAACACTTCATTGTTATACCTAGGTACTATCACAGTATAATAAAGAGGTTATATAGAGATGGATTTTTACCGAATTATTCATAAACGGCTCTACCACAAAAAGAGTTAAACCTGGTCTAAATCACTAGACTAGGTTTAAATCACTATTTCGTCATACAAATTTGCGATTTAGACCGGTCTAACTTTTTTGTGGTAGCAGGGAAAGATTTTAAGTAGCTTTACTGGAGGTCTAGTTCTCTGGTTTGTTGTATGGTAAATATGTGAAATTTAGTCTAAATTGACATACGTCGAATAACTAAAATGCTTTTTAACTTTTTATGACTAACAGGGTTATAGTATACCTACCTACTCTACCTAGAGATAAATACTAATGATATTACTCTGTTTCGCAAGAATCTACATATCTACGTTATACGGTATTATTTTAAAGGGCAAACATTTTTCTGTGTGTTTATTTTAACAGGCTTCGAAACTACTGAACCGATTTGAAAAAAATCTATAAATGTTAGATTAGAACCCAAAGTATGTTATGTATCCGTGAAAAATACATAATGTACCGTTCTACCACAAAAAAGTTAGAACGTTAGTAAGTTCTAAATCTCCAATTTGTATGACGAATTTTTGATTTAAACCTAGTCTTTGGATTTTTGATTAGAATATTCTCAAAAAAATATAGTGTAAACTGCTTAGCTCAGTCGGCAGTGATGTGGACTGAGATGCGTGTGCACCAGGGTTTGATTACCGGCGGGGCGAATATTGTTATGATGAATATCGATGTTTATTTCCGGTCTGGGTGTAATGTTTGTCTCTGTATTTGTCCCGGGCACCCTAGATACAGGTTATACCTAGTTAGGGGCTCTGAGTGTGATGCGTTTTTATTATAAATATTAATGTAAGGTTCGCAGTGTCGGCTAGAAATCATTTATTTATAATCTATCGATACTAATCTCTTCAAACAAACATAACAGAACGGTGCCTGTACACACGAGATACTGGTGTTTGTTTGTACGTTTGTCTGTTTAGCTGATAAGATGACTGATGTGCCTTATCAGTTGACTGATTGTTTACTCAACCCCTAACGCCACACACGAAGATCCTGTCACAACAAACACGCTAATCAATCAAAACCACTACCTAATTTGATTTAATATTGTTTTATTAACACAGTATTAACACTAACAGTATGGACTAGGTAATTAAATATTTATATACTTGGAAGTACCTAAGCATCTGTATTTCTAAGGTGCCCAAAACGAAACAGCTTGGGCATACAACATACACACGATAAGATTTGTAGTGAATTTTTTGTAAGTTCTGTTTTGCCCCGGCATTTTTAAGCCTATGATTTATTTAAGACTAAAAATCTTTTTTATAAATAAATAAATAACACATCACACTCAGAGCCCCTAACTAGGAAGAACCTGTATCTAGGGTGCCCGAAACACATACAGAGACGAACATAACACCCAAACCGGAAACCAACATCGATATTCATCATATCAATATTCGTCCCGCCCGGGAATCGAACCCGGGTGCACACGTTTACTCAGTCCACATCACTGCCAACTGAGCCACGGAGCAGTCAGTTCGCAGTTTTAAATCGGAGATGTGGTTTATTCTGTATACTAGGGGCGCCCCGTGGCTTCGCCAGCGCAATTTCCCTTGAAACTGGGAATCCCTTCCTAATATTCCCTTATTTCCCGTATTTTCGGGGAAAAGTGTAGCCTATGTCCATTCTCAGGCTCTAGACTATTTTAGAAATAAAGGCTTCTATATAGTTCTAAATTGGATGGAATTTGTACTTTCTCGACTGCTCCGTGGCTCAGTTGGCAGTTATGTGGACTGAGTAAGCGTGTGCACCCGGGTTCGATTCCCGGGCGGGGCGAATATTGATGTGATGAATATCGATGTTTTTTTCCGGTCTGGGTGTGATGTTCATCTCTGTGTGTGTTTCGGGCACCCTAGATACAGGTTCTTCCTAAATAGGGGCTCTGAGTGTGATGTGTTATTATTATTATTATTACTTTTTGCAATAAGAGTTACCTGATAACGGAATAAGTATAGCACTTAGAGATAAAGCGGGGTTTGAAAAGGGGTTAAAAAAGTACAGAAAACCTAGAGGAAACCGGGAAATTGTGCCGCCTTGCCAGACCGCCTCGGCTGTGCC